>CM070505.1:37077835-37760603 GCA_036346375.1 Guadua angustifolia
CCGGGGATTGCGACGCCAAGAAGCGGCGGGTGGTGATGCCGGAAGAGGAGGGAATGGCAGCATCGGCGTGGAAACGGGGAAGCGGAACGGGTGAGCGAGACGGCGCGGAGGAGTTGGCGCAGCCGTGGGCCAGGGCGGAGAGCGGCGGCGAGGCGGTGGCGCGGCGGAGGAGCCTGGCGGCGAGCGACGCCGACGACATGGTTCCGGACTCTGCTGTTACTCTCGGGATTTGGTGACGGCTTCTTGCCGAGTCTAGGGTTTTACGGGGTTTAAAGGCTTGGAGGCGAATGCAGCCCAGCCCAGGCGCTGTATCATGGCAGAAGAAGCGTGTGACAGAAGACTCTTTTGAACGGAGCATCAAGCCCACGCCCACACACTCATGGTTATCTTCAAACGGGAAAATTCGAACGGCTATATTTGAACGTGAGAATTTTAATTTGAATTTTCATGTAACAGTCATGTTATAATGGTTATTATTAAAATTATTGTACTGAGTGAGTCATGTCCTAACGGTCATCGCAACAGCTATATTCAAACGGTCATCTTAATGGCTATATTCTAATGACCATCTTAATGGCTATATTCTAACGGATATCTTAACGGCCATATTATTCTCGTCTATGTATACATACCCATTTGCAGTTCCAAGTCTTGCACGTTTCTTGTTGTTCACTACCTACAAATCTCAATAAGTCGTTGAAACTTAGTCTTACAATGTCTCTCAGAAGATGAGGAATCTGAGAGAAATAATAAGTATGTATTTCTTCTTACAACAGGATACCTAGCACATATGGAAGATCAAGATGTGAATCTTCCACGCCATGGCAGTTGTACTCCTGGCCATCAAGTCGTTCATCGTAATAGGCAAGAAGGACATGCTAAACTGTTCCAGGATTATTTTATTGATCCTCCTATCTATGGTCCGACCTTCTTTTGGTGCAGGTTTAGAATTATTCGTTCTTTATTTCTTCACATATTGTGTTGATCCTACTGTCTATGACTCAACCTTCTTTTCGACACAGGTTTCGAATGAATCGTCCTTTATTTCTTTGCATATTGCATGTTGTAGAAGCACATGATAATTATTTTGTGCATAAGAGAAATTGTGCTAGAATTCTTGGATTATCTTTATTGTAGAAGGTAACCACAACATTTCGGATGCTAGCTTACGGAGTAGCAGCAGATGCTATTGATGATTATGTGTGGATTGGAGAAAGTACTGCTATAGAGAGCATGGAAAAGTTTGTGAAAGATATTATTGAAATCTTTGGAGATGAGTATTTGAGGTCTCTAAATGAGAATGATACTGCTAGATTACTTGCAATTGGTGCAAAAAGAGGCTTTCCAGGAATGCTAGGGAGCATAGATTGCATGCACTGGAAGTGAAAAAATTGCCCTATAGCATGACAAGGCATGTATACTGGTCATGTTCAGGAGCCAACAATCATTCTGGAAGCCGTTGCTTCGCAAGATCTTTGGATATGGCATGCTTTTTTTTTATTTATCAGGGTCTCACAATGATATTAATGTTCTTCACCGGTCCTCTCTCTTTGCTAAGTTAGCTGAAAGGCAAGCTCCAGAAGTAAATTATATTGTGAACGGTAACAACTATACAATGGGATACTATCTTGCAGATAGAATATATCCTTTATGGGCAACATTTGTCAAGACAATACTAGCTCTCCAAGGAAATAAGAAAAAACATTTTGCGGAAGCTTAGGAAGCAGCTAGGAAGGATGTGGAATGAGCATTTGGAGTTTTGCAAGCTTGTTTTGCAATTGTTCGTGGACCAACTCGTTTTTTGTATCAAGAAATACTTAAAGATATCATGACAGCATGCATCATCATGCATAACATTATAATTGAAGATGAGCAGGATGGGGGTCTAGTTGACTACAATTACGAAGCAATATGAGAAAATATTTTAGTCTCCCATGAACAAACACCTGAGCTTTATGAGTTTATTCAAACTCATCAACCCATCAAAAATAGAAAAGCTCACTCTCAGCTTCAAAAAGATCTAGTCGAGCACTTATAGCACCATTATGGAGGGATGTAGGCGAGCGCATGATGTACTAGTTTATGCACTTCAACTATGATGTACCAGTTTATGCATTTCAACTATAATATACCAGTTTATGCACTTTAACTATGATGTACTAGTTTATGCACTTCAACTATGGTGTACTAGTTATGGATCTCAAAAAAAAGAGGAACTAGTTATGAAGTTGCTGTGAAATTTTGAGACTTGCCTTCTCAGCATGTTGACCAAGCTGACAAAAAAGAATATAATATCAGCATGTTGATTTACACGCATAATTTCCCTACAGTTACAAAAAATTTTATTCATCGACTAGTTTTCCTCAGTGAATAGAAATGTACATTAACTCCATTACCGTTCGATCCAGTTTAAAACTGAAATATACAGGACACTTCCTAATACCATATATGCAGGATCCAGGATCCAAGACATCTACTTTAGAAGCACCATTCTTGTGTTAGAGGGACTTCTGCTTCGTAATCATCGAACTTGTTTGTTGAGTTATATGAGATGACCAAGTTAAAGCTGCCCTGATCAGAGCTTAAGAAGTCGTATGCAGCAAACAAATGAATTTAATGTTAATGAGTGGTGGAATAGAAGAATTGATTGAGGACACAAAGTAAGATAAAACTATGAAAAGTTGGACAAGGAGGAGGTCAATTTGACAATAAATAGTTGGCACACAACATCACCATCAAGGCTCCCAGATCTACATTTCTATCTTGGCATGCTTATGGCATATGTTTGTTAGATTCAGATGGTAGCAAAGGTCTACATTTCTTTTGCAAGGGTAATGCCCATTACTGTCTGGTGTCGGTGTATATGCGAAGAAAAGCAATACAGTGCTCTTTTGTGAACCATAATTTAAGGACAGATCTAAGCAAATAGTACCATTTATCATCAAAGCTTATCGTTATGCTGCCCAAGAACTTTGTCATTTTAGCCACCCAGAATTTAGCATGCGATAGTGGTTAAGCAGCATCATATGCATGGCTAGGTACTATAGCATAGCGAAAAATTTATGTTTTTAATTATCCCATCTGCCCATAACAAATTGTAAACCAAAAAGTGGACATCTACTTCATCATTTAGAGTTTCTCTTATTTCACATAAACTAAGAAATGAACACATGCCATTCTAGCTTAAATTAATAAAATTTGATGCATGCAAAGGAGCACTTTCTGAAGAATATTGTGATCAAAATTTATGCGTATACAAGATGCAGTTTCTATAGAAAATAAGTGTGCTTAATTGAGGTGTAACAAAATATTTGTATCAAACATTCCATTATTAGAATCATGGCAGAAAATAAATAAGCTTTTTTTAAAAAAAATAATATATATTTAATGAAAAATTACAGAAATAATATGCCAAAAAATAAAAATGATAGTTCTATACATCTGTCGCACATCCAATTTACGGCAGATCTCTGTTGCAATTTGGAATTGTGACAGAAAACCTATCGCTAACCGTTGAGCGAGATACAATGCGTTTCCAAATTGTGACAGAGACTCTGTCACAATTTGGAATTGCTACAGAGACTCTGTTGTAATTTGGAATAGCGACAGAGAGCTTGTCGCACATTGGACGTGCGACAGATGTGCAGATCTGTCATTTTTTTCGGCATATTATTTCTGTAATTTTTCATTAAATATATGTTATTTAAAAAACAAATTCTTTTTAGCACTCCAAATATTGTGTCCGAACAGCCTCAACTCCTAATCTCCTTGTTTCTAAATTCTACATTTTGCTATCAAATTACACCAAAAAATACATAGGAATAAGCTTTTTAGTACTCCAACATCTGAACTGCTTCAACTCCTACTCTCCTTATTTCTAAATTCTACATTCCGCTATCAGAATCATGTCAGAAAATACATAAGAATAAGCTTTTTAGCACTCCATCTTCCGAACTGCCTCAACTGCTAATCTCCTTATTTCTAAATTTTACTCACATCAAATCTGTGCATTCAAGTAAAAGATAACTGCATGCATAGAGTGGCATCTTGCCCATGAAAAAAGTTTATATAATCAAGCATCGGAATGCATACCTTGTAGCTGCAATGACCAATTAACATTTATAGTTGCATCAGCAAAAGCCATATCGGCATATTGCAATTTGCAAGGAAGATATCAATGGATACTACAAATTAGCTGTCACTTGTCTCAAACAGAACTGTGCTAAATATGTAACCGGTCCTTGCTATCACAACAACATACAAATAACAAGATTCAATGAAGAAAAGAACCTGTAGGTTGAGAAACTTTGTGAATACTATCTTCTTGGAAAGCAATTGTATGTCACAACTAATGGGCTTGTACTGGAACTTCCACTTCCGGTCATAGTCCAGGGGCTTCAGAACTACTTTTGCCTCAAAATCGTTCACCTCAAGGTTATAGAACTAACGAGAACAAGATAGCATTACAGTAGGACTTAGATCTCAACACAACCAGTTTCAGACAACACATATGAGTAGCAATAACCATCGTAACAACGTAACCCTGTAATTAAAAGTCTAAATTGATCTAATTTTGAGCAGGTTCACACTGTCCCAGTGTACCGTCAGGGGCAAAGATTCCATGAAGTGTCCCAATATGTCCAATACATAGGCATCGCTATTTTCTATGACTTTGGGTTTTCACAATTAACAAGATAGATTCTTGTGAAAAAAATTCAAGATAAACGATTTGGTGAAGGAACAAAGAGATCAACAAGCCAGTTCAATTCATCTCCAGCCTTTGAGGTTTAGGGTTTAGAAGGAGGAAAGAGGTTGAGGCCGATGCGGAGGCCCTGGAGCTCCTTGCGGAACTTGAAGTGCAGCTCAGCGGGCACCACGTTGATGTGGTACAGCTCATCCAGCGTCGTCGACCCCTCTCCGACACCCCCTTCCGCCCCTCCACTCCTGCCACCGCCGACGCCCGAGCTCGAGGCCATCGGAAGCGAGAGAGGAGAAGAGGCTCACTTTCCTTCTTTGGGTGGATTTGGGTGGCAGAGCGACGGTAGGGAGGAGGAAAGAACTGATCGGCCCGCGCCACCTAACCTTGTTGCTCCTCTAGCTCTTCCTGTCGAGATGAGGGAGAGGAAGACGGCCGGTGTCCAGGCGGTCACGCGAAGGAGCTGTTCGGTTGCGTCTCGCCGATAGCAAGCGGAGAGAGACTCGTCATATTTGGCAAGTCTCTCTCCGCTCGCTGAGTTTTGTGATGATGATAGCCAGGCTGTTGTAGCTTCTACAGTTTCTATGAATCGCTAAAAAAATAGGAAGAGTAGCCGGATAGGGAGGCTTCTGGACATGCTCTTAGGATGAGATAATTAGGTCATGTTTGCAACATTATTTTTTGCCCATGTTGATTAAGGAAATGAAGATAGTGTTTCAAAATGTTTACCCCACTCCAAATGTTCTCATCCTACAAATGCCCCGAACGCAAAAAAAAATATTATTATTATTATTTGGAAAAATTAGTTTCTGTTCAAGAGCTCTCCTTCAAGAACTTGCAGTATAGAAGAAAAAATGTTTGGATTTCTTTTTTGGGACATATTTGTACCAGCTCCTCACAAATTGTACTAGTATTCGCCGTGAATGGGCCGGGAGCATCCCATTGCTGCTGAACAAGCCCCTGTGTGTGTAGCCAATCCATCTTATTTTCACCCATATATCAGCTACATGAGCTATCTATTGGACTGTATTCGCCCCATGCCAGGGCCAATCTTTGTTTCACAATCACCACCAAACCCCGTCAGAAGGGGAAAAATTCACTAACAAACATGAGTTGAAATATGATCACTATACCAATAAACATCCTGCTTTAGACAAGATAGTTCAACATGGAGTGAAAGATTGGCATCACAAGTAAAGTTGAGCACAGGTGCTGTTTAGCAAAACTTTGGTTTATAAATATAATAGATCATATGCAGTAGTTGTGCTCTCACTCACCAAGGTTCAGGCCTTGGCTTGGCGCTGGTGCTCACCTTTTCTTCTAATAGTGAATACCAGAGATCTGGTCTAAATTAAAATAATAATAATAACAACAACAACAACAACAACACTGCTTGTTATGCTGTGACCTGTTTCAGCAATTACTCCTGTTCCAACTCATTGTCAATAAACTCTTATCACACATATCATAGTCAAAAATGAGAAACACTCCAAGGCTAAAGCAGATAGCTTATCAAGATAGCCGTCTCTATAACCAATAATCAGACGACGAAAAAAAAATGTATCTGGAAATATGTGAGATTTCTGCATATGGCATGATTCAACTTGGCTCTCAGATGGTTGCATGGCCGCCGAAAGACGGGGAAGACATGATAGTCAGCATCTCCGTCACAGATGCCATGGCGCTTAGCGCTGCTTTCAGGACATCCTGCGAGCACCCAGGCTTCACAATGCTTTTCACCTGCATGACATGCAAACAAACATAACGATAAGTGACGAAAGAACTGGTCACTCGAGGCCTTGTAAGGGTTTGTAGTTTGTACCTTCTCCAAATACTCCTGCAATTGCTTGATCCTTCCCATGTAGTCTCGATCTTCAACGCACAATGAAATAGGCTTTGTCTCGGCACCTGGTCCTTCAAATTGCAGTGGTCCAGGGTTTCTGTAGATGTCTTCCATCAAGAAGCTGGAAGAATTTTGTCTCAACAACCTGGAATGCACAAAATATCTTGTGGTAAATCAGAATACATGTCTTTATTACAATATTAGCGCTTCAATCAGTCAAACTATGAAGAAAATTAAGAAGAATAAGTTGACTGTAGTGCAAATATAAAAAACAATTCTTATCTCAAAAAAAGAAAAGAGAGAGAAGTTGAGCAACTGCTTAAATATCAGACTGCATATCACACGTACTCATATGCTTTTCCTTTTAAGTCGACACTCGCCGTGTGAACAGCAGGCTTCCCAATTTGACTGGCAGCCGGACCACGCGACCATCGCTTTACAGTCATCATAGACTGGTCATGAGGAAATGTAGAAATGGTTAGGTCTTTTACGTTTGACCTGAACTTGTGGAAAGGTGAATATGAGCCATTACATTCCGCCTGGAATTGGCGAAGCCTGAGCCCATCCACGCGTCGTCTTTGGCTTTTTAGCGAAAAGGTCCCCGTGTTTCTCCAAATTATGGATAGGTCCCTCAAAATTACGGATCGGTCCTCCGCGATTTTTTGTGAGAGGAAGATTTTTATTTTTATTTCGCATTCGGGTCCCTCGCGCGGTACTTTACGGAAAAGACCCCCACTAAATTCAAATCGCGCATATACCCTTTTCTAATTTTTCAAGATAGCGGATAGGTCCAAAAACGTAACAAATAGGTCCTTGCTCCTTACGTCTAGGTCCTTTCTCCGTTTTTCGTGGAAAAAATGTTTTCGCCACCAGAAATATGTGTACATCTCTAAGAAGGCTGTCATCACGCCAGGTCCTTTCTCCGTTTTAGCCGGAAAAAATGTTTTCGTCACCAGAAATATGTGTGCAACTCAAAAAAAATTGTCGTCGCTAATTTCTGCTGTTTTTCGGTGTGAGAAATATGTTGAAAATCGCGTTTGCGTCGTTTCGTCGATTTTTTCCCTATGCCCACACAACACGGCGTGCAGTCGCACGCTACTCTCTATTTTTTCCCCCCGTAACTCAGTTTCTGCTGTTTTCCGGGGTGAGAAATATGTTGAAAATAGTGTTTACGTCCTTTCGTCGATTTTTTCCCACGCCCACACAGCACGGCGTGCAATAGCACGCTACCCTGTCTAGTCATTTACATCTTCAAAGGAACAATATTCTGAACTCAATACAACAAAAAATAATCCAATGCTCACCGTAATAGGAGCAGCGCCACATTTCCACTTGTTCACAGGACTCTTAAGATTTGTCACAGTGGCCATGTAGCCATTCAATCCAGCAGCTAAGATGTGATAGCATACGTGCCCGAGAACCTAAAACCAAAAATTAAGAGGCTATACAGCATAACAAGATGGCACATAAAATAGTGAAGTGGGCTCGAACTTACATAGGCATAATCACAATCGAACTTTGAGGGCACGGCACCTCTGGCTTGGTAGCCAAAAAAGTGGCAAATCGCGTTGAACTTCTTTCCTTTGTAAGTGCCTTCCTTCTGCAAGATAATCCAAAAAAAAATATTAAACGATAGAACAGTTCTTATCTTACAAGTGAATTTTGAAATTTTCATACATGTTAAATCAGTATTCCTGGGGATATCTACAGCATGCTTACCAGACGTTTGCTGATTTCTGTCTCAACTAATTGAGCCAGAAGCTTCTCAGTCTCAATCTGCAAAGATAGGCGTATGAAGTTGCTGTCAGAAAAAAAAAATGTACAACAAAAAAGATCAGGGAAAATCACAAAGTGAAGTGCTACAGTACCTGAGAAAGTTGAGCAGAGTCGTCGGATTCAGGATGGAGAAGAAGCTGCACGTCAGAAACAACAAAATTGAAGCAACATAATCTTAAAATTATGGACTACTAAATACTAAAAAAAATTATGTACCTGCTTCCTAATAAATGGAGGCAAAAATTCAAATAGTGCAGAAGCCCAAGGTGAAAGATGTGAAGAGATGTTCTCGACGGAAACACCTTTATCATGTAGCCCATGGATTTCCTAGAACAATTAGCTCAGTTCAGTAAAGCTTTGAATGGAAAAAATGAGTCCTTCACGTACTGATACAGACCTGAAGCAAAGCATACAGTTCAGGAATACTCTCAACAAGGCCCTCAGGAATAAGGACAACACCATGATATTTATCTGCACAAGATAATATGACCATAAGGAAAAAAATGCAACTGGATGATATTTATGGGCACAAGATAACATGAATACCAACAACTTGACACTATAGTAGAAAGATTTGTAAGAACCACTATATTCCTACCTTTTTCAGCCCTTGCCTGCACAGCATCACATATCTGCTTTGTAATATCAAAAATTGTAAGTTTTGATGCAGCAACCTCCTCGCCAAGGATAACCTGAGCATGATTCAAGTCAGATTAATATGAGTGAATTGTGTTCAAGTCAGATTAATGTGAGTGAATTTTATATTATGGACGAACAAGGTCAATACAAAAGAAAAATAGGATGGCTAACCATATTTGGATGCGATTGTAGAGCACATTCCAATGCCACATGAGATGCTTTCCGCCCCATCAACCGGATAAAATAGTAATACTGCCAACGAAAAAAATGAAGTTTTAGGGCAGATAAGCAATTTAGACCGTGAATGTAAAATTTATTTGTGCCAAAAGTCAGAAGGATAATGTAGGAAGGTCAGGACTACCTAATAATAAAATACAGACGAACTCTGGATGCTACATTGCTACTTCCTAGGGTCACACGTTTTCAAAGCTCAGAGAGAAGATTCCCAAAGATGTTTTGCACGTAAGCTATGATCAGTTGATAAATTCCAGAAAGTGTTGTTCCCTCTGGAGTTGTGGTATAGAACAGGGCAGCTGACCATTGGCATCCTCAAATCGATATTCAAATTTAACAAGAAGGGTTGGAATATTTCCATTTACGAGCACCAATAAATATTTTTCCTTGTTTTTTCATGCATTGCATCATTACATAATGGAACTCATTTGCCATATTTTTTGGGTTCTGTAGAATTTAGCAAGGACAAGAAAATAATTGACCTTAGACTAACTTTACTATTTTACCAGGAAAGTATTCACAATCAAAAAATATGGTAAGACAGCATCTGTCATGTGCTACCTTCTCAGCAGAAAGAGCATCAGTGCAGACATTGCTTATTAGCTGTGAGTTCACCTGTTAGAAAGCAAAAGGTTCATATGACCGTTACAAATTGCAATCAAATTATATACCACAAATGTCTTACATAGCATTAAATCGAAATATGATGAAACTATGGTAAAATAATAGCATAATGTAAGAAAAGTACCAATATAACTTCCTAGAAGCACCTTGCGATACAGCCAGAGAGGTTAACAAGAAGTAATAGGTGAATAATGCATCAATATAAAGGAACTGAAGAATCCTAAGCCACATGCAAGATGCAGGATGCAATTCAACATTTTGATTTATGTGATTCTTTACCTTGCATATGGTATCAAAACCAACAGTTGTCTCGACAAACTGGTTCTTAAGGTCCCCATTCAGAGTTACAGGAACACCAACTACCTGACCAGAGAATATTTTGCGTCAGGTTATTTACATTATATATGGAAAATACAGTTTATTTCAGGGAGAGGGACCAGCTTAAGGAATTCATAATCAAGGAACTAGCTAAAATAAACAATTATAATTTTCTTCTAACCTTTGTTGAACACTTCGACTCAGCAAAAGTCTCAGCAAGCTGAGCAGCATCCGAGTTGGATGTGACACCTTAAAAAAAAAGAGGGCATTAAAAGCATGTATCCAATGTACAAGATAGATAAAACTCAGGATTAACGTAATAAATACTACCTCCAATGATTACGAGAGCATCCAACTTCAAAGCCTGGCAAGTTGTCATTGCGGCATTTACTTGCTCAGTTGTTCTTATCTGATCCTTCGTCCGACCAAGCATATCGTAACCACCTTGATTTTTATAGGAAGACAGAACTTCCTCGTTGATTTCCAAAGTTTTTTGTGCAAACAAGCCATCAGTTCCTCCTGTTTTAACACAAAAACGGAAGTCTGTAAGGGAACATACACAAGGTTCAATCTATGTTAACTATCCGCTATGCATGTCAACTTTGTTCATGAAAGGGTGCACGTGGGGAGCAGAAAGGCACTGAGACCCTAAGCTCCAAGCATATTTGCATTTCCTAGATTTTAATAGCAGTTCTCGGCACTTTTATGTGATACTTAATTCAATGTCATCAATCCTGAAAAGTTCATCATTTAATGAAATGAACCGATTAAAATTCAGCCAAAAACCTTCAATAATTGCACACTAGTATTCCCTCCATCCAAATTTATAAGTTGCATATTTTGAATTATTTTAGGTACAAATGTAGGGTGTATTTCATATTCTAATGCAAAATTAGTGTGATGTTTCCTTTATATCCCTAATAGATATCCAACTTTATTTTATATTCTCTACATACATGCATTGAATATAGTACTTAGAGATAATAATTAAAATTAGACTAGTCATTATCAATATCTCCTTAGTCTATGTGCCAAAAGAAAATATGCCTTATAAACTTAGACAGGTGGAGTACTTATGAAAAAGCAGAGAATAATAGATTGGTCATATAATTTAATTAACATGTAAAGTTTTCGTAAACAACAAAAAATGATAATAATATAAGTTAAAAAATCTAATTGAACTAAATCATAATTGGCTCATTAAATAAACCTATTCACGCACCAAGAAAACCGATAAGCTTGCTGTTTGGGTTGTGAGCCTTTATAGCATCATGGAGTCCCCAGATAACATTGTGCCCACCCGGGGACTGCCTCCCACTGAAGACAACACCAACCCTGCATCACACACAAATTTTAAATTTAAGGCGTATAGCCTGGTGAGAATTAAGGTTATTCAAAAAGCATAACAAGAAAAAAATGCAGATATTGAGATTCAGAACATTTCAGAAATCAACTACCAAAGCATTTTATGGCTTTACAAATCCCATCCTATCGATTCAAGACAATAGATTACTGCATTGCTGTATGACATAATTACACCGATGTGCAACTCGTGTAGCTATTTGTCCTCTTCCTGAATGACTAGCAGGAGTACTAAGTAAAAGAGGGATCACATGTCACAGTATCGGACAAAAATAAAATTTGATAACGCTGGAACGCCTAGTATTGGAGTTTAGTGCAAAGCATTGTTATGGCACAAAGTACCATCTTTGTTTGGTACTACAACATGGCCAAAATCCATGATCTAACTTGTCTAAAGTCATAACAAAAAAGGATGCATTCAGTACATTCAGCAATATAGTGACAATTAACACTTTACAGTCTAGTTCCATTTTCAAATGGATCTGTTTCTTCTTATCTTTGCCAACAGAGTTGTTGAAAGCACAATTCATTCCTGAAACTTCTGTTAATACACTTTTTTATTTCTGTAGTTTTACGTCATAGGAGAATTTTTGCACTAGATGCCAGCAGAAATAATTTTTTTTAAATAATATACTTTAAAAATAATTTTACAACAAAATCCCTTTTTTTACAAAAATAAATTCTTGGTATTATTTTTGTAAAATTATTTAAAAATGTATTATTAAAAAATTCCCAGCACCAAAATGGAAATAGAAGATGAGTGTACCTAACGACAGGGTGCTCTGTTATGACGGTAGCGTCCTGCACATTAGCCGCCTTCCTGAGGAAATGCGCCAGCGGCTGGCCGTAGGTGTGCGGGAACGCGTGGCTGATCACATGGGCGCCCGCAACATCGGCCGCGATCGCGGCGTCGCCATACTCCACCCTCACCGTGGTGCCCTGGTTCCCATCCGGACAAGAAAAAAGCCCATCAGCTTGTAAGGCAAGAAAACGACCCGCCCAATCGCCCCAGCCATGGAAGTCCTCACGTACTTATCGTACGCGTTGTAATCTCCCGGATTACCCTTATCAGCTGCTAGGGTGTAGCACTCAAGGCAATCCAATAAGATAATGGTAGAATTTTCCTTTTAGGACGAACAAGATAATAGAATTGGTGATTGGTGATTGGCGTGCGTGCTATCGCTTTCCCTTTCGCCGCGTCGCAATCCCCGGCTGTTACGTGGCGGAGGAGAACAACGCAACAACCGCAGGAGGGGCTTGAATTTTGCGATTGTTTATCCGCTGCCGCCTGTGTCGCTCTCTCGGTCAGGGAATCTCATTTCCATGCCTCCCCAGTGGAGAGCGATGGTGGCATCCATCCGAAAGCGAAAGGAAAATGTTCGAAACCGCATTGCGCTCCCTCGACGAGATCCATCCGGCCGGAGAAACGAATAGTGCATGGCGCCGCCGCGTGCAGATCCGGAGCGTGGGGATCCGCACGGCGAGGCAACGGCGTGGGAAACTAGGTGGGCGGGCGCAGCGGGCGTGGGAAACGTGAGGGTGGTACGGTACCTGGAGGCAGGGCGGGGGCTCGGGGCGGTAGAGCGTGCGCTGCTTCTGCAGGGCGGACAGCTCGCGCGGCACGCCGTAGTCGGAGTCCATCGCCTCGCTGCCCGGGCGGTAGATGCGTCGTCGTTGGTTCGGTAGCTGGCGTCTCTCTCTCTCGCTCGGTCCGTGCCGGGGCAGTGTGTTGATCTATCGCGAGTCATAATATAAGCTGCGTCATTTATGCCGGTGCGCGGCACCTGCACCAGCACAACACGTCACGAAAGGGCGTAGCTTATCGTACGCATGGCTCTGCGCACGGTGTAGAGAAGCGTGCGCATGGTCCCGCTGACGCGGGATGTCCTGGGCCGAGCGGTTAGGATTTTCAGGAGGCACGGCAGCGACAACGAGAGGTGGTCATCATGTTGGCTGGACCGGTCCGGTACAGATCTATTGTACTTTGAGTATAAACTGTGTCGAGTTACGACGGTCTATCGTGCTCGTCGTGTCGGGTTCATTTATATTTCGTACCGTGTCGGCCCAAGTCTAGTCTATTTATACTATTACTACGAGAAAAAATGATCACGGATTGATTTCTTTCTTTATCTGTCTAAAACTTCCTTTTTCTCGATTTCCTTAATTCGGTTGCTCCTTCCAGTCACATGCATACAGCCATACATTTACTCCTTAATTTGCTCACCCACACATACAACACATGTATGCATTCCCTTCCTTTTCTCTAGTCTATCCAGAATTTTCTTCCTTTACTCCTTGATTTGCTCACCCACATATACAATGCAGACACGCATAGGTTGTTTCGAGCCATACGGGCCTGATTACGGTCTGGACTGCCGTACCGGGCCGAGCCACCCATCATACCCGATTGGCAGGTCCGGCACGGCCCGAAAAACCGTGTTATGCCGGCCCGGCCTATTTAGAACAGTTTCGTGCAGAGTCATAGATCGGATTGGACCGGACATATCTCGTGCCGACCTAAAATAGTCCGGTCCAGTGCCCACCTATAGCGACGACACTGTAGTCAGGCCGGCAACCGTACGGCCCAACGTGTGAAGCCGCCCATGAGCAGACAGCACTGCACGGCCCGTAGGTTCGCGTGCACGAGGTCCCCAAGAGCTGGCCGCAACGCGATGTGTCGTGTGGCGGTCCGCAGTGCCTAAACTCACTTCTAACAAAGTAGGAGCTTCACTCCACAGCAACCAAGGTGAACTCGACGTAGCCACACATGTATGCTGGGCTGCTGGCCTGCACGTAATGCCATTTTGAACTTCCCAAAACGTTTTCCTAATGTTGTCGATATCAGCAAGACCACACGAGTATAACATCTCTGAATACGCATGCCCTGCCACATGTTCACTTAATTTTTGGAGTCCGTTTCCAGTAGCATGCGCACTCGATGCAGACCCCACCCCACGCCCCGGGCCAATTTAACACCATCCCGGCAAGCAAATGCTTCAGCGGCAAGAGCGTCTGAAATATGACTTGCCTCCGCACGCACAAACTAGCCCCGATCTCCTCTGATCACCGCCCAAAGACTCCGTCAGAAGAAGCTCCAGCGAAACTTCCATCAGCATTCACTTTGTACAATCCATTTGGTGGGGGTTTCCATCTCCGCCATTGCCGGTACATTAGGCCTATGCAGTTTAACCATGCATGCCGTCTCCATTGAAACTTCGCTCGCCCGGCGGACAGCAGCCGTGGCGTTCCATCCGCTATCCCCCACCCATGCCATCTATCATTACGCGCTGTCCATATAGCCCACATGCCGCAAAGTGCTGATGAATTATACCTTGGACAGAGCTAGACCTGGGCATATGGGCCGTGCTTCGGTGGGCCGGCCCGAAGCACGGAGGGTCCGGCACGGCCCAAACCCGACCTGGCACGTTAGAGGGCCGTGCCGGGCCGGCCCGACACTGTAGATCGGGCCGTGCCGGGCCCTAAAATGCGGCACGACGGGCGGCACGGCACGGCCCGATCGTTTGGGCCGTGCCCGGGCCGGCCCGGCACGAAGGCGGCACGCCAACACGGCGGTGGCACGCCGACCCTCCGACCCACGACATAGCCCGATCTTCTTTGCCATTGCCACGCCAATACCAGCCGCACTCCACGCCGCGCCGCCGTGCCCTCACCAAAGACTCGAGGCGTGCTCGGCGAGAGCGGCATCCCCGATGGAGCGGGTGAGCACGAGACGCCCACCTCTCGGCTGTATGTATGTGCATAGTTTTGGTTGCTGCATGATTTAGTCAGTAGATCTTGCGGTTTTGGCTAGTCGAATGCTTGCACAGTTACAACACACACCCAAATACCCAATACGGTTGGTGCAAGTTGAGTACAAGTGTAAATCATGACAAGTGAGGTACAATTAATCGAGCGCAAGAGTTTTTGCTGGCAGGACAATCGATCGATCGCTATAATTCTACTCATTTATAAGGCGTATTTTTTACAATCAACTTCGTGTGTTTTTAGGTCTTTTCCTCTCGTCGCAATAGTATAAATGGGCCGGCCCGACCCAAGCACGCACGGCAGCACGGCGCAAATGGGCCGTGCTCGGCTCGCTGAAGATGAACGGCCGGCCTGCCCGCAAGATGGGCACGACGGGCCGCTTTGCCCGCACGGTTCCGGCCCGAAGCACGATGGGCCCGTGCCGGGCCGGCCCGACCCGGCACGACGCCCACCTCTAGACAGAGCTTATCATCTGGAAGGCCTCTGAACCAAGTCGCCGGATGCGATAGAGGTAGCTTCACACCAGTGTGTGATCCCTCAAAGCTCCCAAAAACATACGGGCAAAAGTGCATTCAGGATACACATGGCTATGCAATCATCTTCAGAAGAGGAGATTGCAGATGCAGTATTACAATTTAATAGTAACATGAATTACAATATATCTTTATGGCTATGATTCTACGCCATGAGATAGAGAATCGACCTCGACAAGTCAAGGTGAGCCGTATATTTGATTTGGCATATAGGAATGTACCCCATATGCCTATATAAGAAATTGACGTACAAGCACATATCTAAGCTATGCAAATCCATGTACAAGTGTGCACACATCTCTAAGCATTCATATGCGACATGCATTTCTCCAAGCATATGTATAGAGCATACCATGCACGATGGCATGCTTTTTCTTTATCTTGTATAATTTCTCTGATTTATGCCCTTGATCAGTGCATTGCCTCTGGTTTCTGATTGATTGTTTTTACTTGCCCTTGATTTGTTTCTGTTGAGTATGATTCGTATTAATGGAATACGGATAGGCTACATTAGTATAAATTAAAAATTTTACTGCATAAACCAGAATGCTAAGCAAATAAAAGATTATAGATCATTACCACTAGATGCACAGTGCAGCGGATGAAGAGTTGAAGTAGCTTGATTCAACATAGCGCACGTCCTCGAACAGTGATTGATTGTCCTCGAGCGGTAGTCGATCATCCTCCAGCGGTGGTCGAATGTCACAAACAGTCATCCCGATTAACACCGCAGTAGCAGCAATGCTTCTACCGAAGTCCACACATTCAAAGAAACGCTATGCATCAGTGTGCTAGCACCAATTCACACAGCACTACCTGAGTAATGACGGCTAAGGTTTCGGTGGGTGCAATAGTACAACAATTGTCTTACCCTAGCCATCACATACTCCCTTTATATAATCCCTCTGTGGAACCCTACGTTAGGAGCCCAACCAAGGTGCAAAGCTCACTAAGCCCACATGGTCCATTAGTGACGGATCCAATCTAATCCAATGTATTTCAACCCTTAAGTGTGTGACCCTGTAGATTCATGCATATTCTTTCAAGGTTTGAAAACTCCTTTCGGCCTATAAGTCGGCAGCGGCCCCTAGCAAAGCATAGCGACTCCTAAATATACACAAAGAATATATCGAATGAACCTATATAGTGCTTATGTATCGGATGAACCTATATAGTGGTTATGTATAGGGGTGGCAATTGTACCCGCGGGTTCGGGTACCCACGGGTTTTGCACCCGATCGGGTCGGGTTCGGGTTTTATTTTTTACCCGCGGGTTCTTCAGGTCGGGTACCTAAAATAGGTTTGGGTCAGGTTCGGGTTTTAATTTTCACCATGGTACCCATCGGCACCGAATACCGTGATACCCATCTGCAACCGTCGGTTCCGCACCGTCGGGTTTGGGGTCGGGTTTTGGGTACTCGTCGTGTTTGACTTTGGTTTTTGGGTTCGGGTTCGGGTATAGGTTTTTACCCGATATGGTATTCTGGTTCGGGTCGGGTATTTCAATTCGGGTTTTGAGTCGGGTCGGGTTTTGTAAAACCCACACCCGACCCGACCCGTTGCCATCTCTAGTTATGTACCGATCCCTTTGCCTGATAATACCAGGTCAAACTCAAGGCAAGAAACGTGCCATCCTATAATAGCTTGATCATTCACTTGTTCTGTAGTAAATTACTTAGTTGCAATTAACTCCTCAATCACATTCGGTATGACCATACACTTCCTTAATCCAACTACATTGAGAGGCCCAGAGATATCTCTCCTATTATATAAGAAATTGACGTACAAGCACATACATCTCTAAGCATGCAAATCCATGTACAAGTGTACACATCTCTAAGCATTCATATGCGACATGCATTTCTCCAAGCATATGTATAGAGCATACCATGCACAATGGCATGCTTTTTCTTTATCTTGTATAATTTCTCTGATTTATGCCCTTCAGTGCATTGCCTCTGGTTTCTGATTGATTGTTTTTATTTGCCCTTAATTTGTTTCTGTTGAATATGGTGACTCGTATTAATGGAATACGGATAGGCTACACTAGTATAAATTAAAAAATTTACTGCGTAAACCAGGATGCTAAGCAAATAAGAGATTATGGATCGTTACCACTAGATGCGCAATGCAGCGGAAGAATAGTTGAAATAGCCTGATTCAACATAGCGCACGTCCTCGAACAGTGATTGATTGTCCTCGAGCGGTAGTCGATCATCCTCCAGTGGTAGTCGAATGTCACGAATAGTCATCTAGATCAGCACCATAGTAGCAGCAATGCTTCTACTGAAGTCCACACATTCAGAGAAGAAATGCTATGCATTAGTGTGCTAGCACCAATTCACACAGCACTGCTGAGTAGTGACGGCTAAGGTTTTAGTGGGTGTGCTAATACAACAATTGTCTTACCCTAACCATCACGTACTCTCTTTATATAGTTCCTCGGTAGAACCCTATGTCAGGAGCCTAACTAAGGTGCAAAGCTCACTAAGCCCACATAGTTCATTAGTGACAGATCCAATCTGAACCAATGTATTTCAACCCTTAAGTGTGTGATCCTATAGATTCATACATATTCGGTCATGGCCTGAAAACTCCTTTCAGCCCATAAGTCAGCAGTGGCCCCTAGTAACGCATAGCGACTCCTAAATATACACAAAGAACATATCGGATGAACCTATATGGTGCTTATGTATCGGATGAACTTATATATAGTGCATATGTACTGATCCCTTTGCCTCATGGTACCAAGTTAAACTCGAGGCAAGAAACGTGCCATCTTATGATAGCTCAATCATTCACTTGTTCTGTAGTAGATTACTTAGTTTCAATTAACTTCTCAATCACATTCGGCATGACTATACGCTTCCTTAATCCAACTAAATTGAGGGGCCCAGAGATGTCTCAGCCATTATATAGGAGGGGCAAATTCTATCTTGATCGCTCACATTCTTCCACATGTTTCGTAGTAAACCCAAAAACTACCTTTATGACTACCTAGTTACAGTGTAGCGTTTGGCAACCCCTAAGTATACTATATTACATATGTAGGAAACCATGACAATGTCAGGTCTAAGAATCCCACATGCACTATGTATAAGACCAACTAATGATAATTAAGAATATAACAATTTCCATAGTGTCTTATGATGGGTTACTCAAATACTATATTCTTCAACATTTGTCCACATTTTGATTTGATATATCTATATGATCCATGAAACATGATCATCAATCAATATATTTGCTGACCTATAAATCACAATTGTCCCACATGATAATATAAGGTTAGGGATAATTTAGAATAATATCAAAATATGAATAAAGAGTTTCATGAATAAGTCACATACTTATTGATCGATACTAATGATATTTATTCAAGGGACAAAATAATCATATTATTCCATAAACATAAACATGATACAATCATCACTACAACACGTTCCAATTCCTAGGGCGTTGTAGTGACCCTCCTTTTTGGTACAGAATACCAAGAAGGATGATCTATGTGCATACAATACTAGTCCCATGATCAGTAGCTAATACGAACATTCACAACAATTGGAATCTCAACTATACACAATATTAAAGCGGAAGCTATTGATACAGAGTAGTCTTACAATTCAGTATATTATAGCAGAAGAAGCAAAAGTCATGTAGTGTGCCCATCCAACCCTCAGGCAACTGACAAGGCATAAACCCTAGAAAAACTTGCTAATATAATTCCTACATCCTGCGTCAAACTACATGTCGACTAGAAGTTTGCTATCTTCACCTAAAACCAACAAATAAGCATGGTTGAGTACTTTCATACTTAGCAAAACTTAAGGTGGTATTTGCAAATGCAGTAATGCAGGCTATGTCAAAGAAAGCTTTTACGGTTAATTTCCATAAAGCAAAATTTGATTTGTAAATCAATTTGTAATTTACAAAATAGAATTTGTAAAAGCAAGTTTGACTGATATAAAATAATAAGTAAGTAAAGTATAAGTAATAACTCACAGTCCTCCAAGATGTGAGCATCGAGACATCCAATTCCTGCCAACACTATTCTTTGCCAACATGAGGCAACCAGATGAAACAAATCCCTTTTTGAAAATAAGAAAACTTCAAACTCGTGCTGGCGCACCAAGATTCCCATGCTGCGGGAATGGCTTTTCAAAAATATTTACACTCTGCAAAGGTGTATAACTTTACTCACAAGAAATAATCATCCCTTTTTGCCAGGCCAGTAACACACTACTTTTGATGTGTCGGCAGGAAGATCATAACATAACCGTTACATTACCTAGTCCTAACTTTGCATCAGTCCAGTGACGACAAACCCATGCTATGGTGTAAATGTTTGTACAGTCACTGTACAGTAATTGATTAAGTATATCCATAGCATGGCGTACACTGTTGTATCAGCAAAGGTTATTGTAATACCGCAACTCTTCTTGTTAGAGTTTGGCCGGTGTTGTTTTCATTTTCTTGATCCAAGGATTTATTTTGGAGGGAGAAGGATTCGTCGTCGCGCAATTGTAAGATGTTGTATAAGTTTGCAAGGATTACGCGTCGTATTATATTTGTGTTTTGTCTGAGCTTTTTAGTTTGCGACATCTAAAGTCGGCATTTCCAATCCACACCGAACTTGGGAATTTGGTAAAAGGAATTTAGCCTTCTTTTCCTTAATCCCTAGAAGTGGACCCTTTTTCTTTTCCTTTTCCCCAAACCGTATGGCTCCTAACCCCTAACCCAAACCAAGCAAGCCTCATTCTTGTTTTTTTCTTTTCCCAAAGCAAAGAGAAGCCAGGAGAGGAGCTCCTCCCCAGCCATGGCGCCTCTTCCCTAGCCTTGCGCCTCCAGCCGGCGACCTCCCTTCTAGCTCCAGCCGAAGCTCTCCCTCCCAGCCGGTTGCAGCTCAAACCTCCTCTCCCCCTTGCTGTTTGGGAGCAAGAAACCCAAGGTAATTTGGGGATTTTCGTGTGGGAGGTTGGGTATGGAGCTAGGGTTCATGCTAGAGTTGTTTCCCTCCATTTTTCTTTGGGGTTTGGGGCGATTTGGAGGGAAAACCTTAGAGTTGTTCATGTTCTGTTTTTCGAGCAGATTCGTCACTAGTTTTGTAGCGTCGATTTGGGCAAGGTAAATTCATTTCCTGGATATTTGGCTATAGAGAAAGTTGTAGATCGTCGAATCCCCTTTAATTTTAGTGCAAGAACACTAAAATACGATCAGCCAATTAAAAGTTAGGCCACTTTTAGTGCATGCTGTTCTGGAGAAGCTGAGATTTGGGGCTGATTCTTAATCTGTAGCTTAGACTTAATTAGAGGCTGATTTAGAATTTTTCAATACTTAGAAAAAGATGGGAAATTTCCTGTAGATCACGAAAATGTCTTCTTTTGCATGATTTGGAGTTGTCTAGTAATTTTTATGCCTTGTTGAACCTGCTGTCCAGAATCCTGTTTTCTGAAGAAAGTTCAGAGTTTGGAGCAATGTTCAGACTAAGTTTTGAGGGCTTTAGAAGCCGAACTAGAATTTTCATTTGCCTAGAAAGTTGTGAGAAATTTCGTGTAGATTGATAAAATGTCATCATTTACCTTATTCCATTCAGTATAGCACTTTTTATGAGTTAAACTCTGCATGCTGTTCTGAGATTACTGAAATCTGAAGCTGAAACTTAATCTGTTGATTACAAATATATAGAGTCCGACTTAGACTTTCTCATTGCCTGGAAAGTGGTGGGAAATTTCTTGTAGATTGTGAAACTGCTATCATTTACTTGATTTGGATGAGTATAGCATTTCTTATGAGGTGTCGAAACTGACTATCTCCTGAGCAACCCGAGTTGAGAGCAAAGTCAGTTTCAGGGTGTCTTTTGCATTGTGGTTGCTGTTGTGGCTTGCTTTGAGATGTATGTAATTATTTGCAGGTGTTGTAAATCCAGGAGCGAGTTTAGCCTCTAATCACTTTGCTCCTCGAGAGTTAAAGGCAAGTGCATCAATTTATTGAACTTTGTGAATTATAGGTTGAATGTCTTAATTGATTTGATTTGTGAACCGTTAATGCTTGTTATGGTTATGTTGATAACACTAGTATGGGTAGGCTATATGAGTACCCATGAATGACATTAAAGGATGAAACTTGCATGTGCATCCTTGGTGGTTTGCTATGTGTGCTACATTGCAGAATTATGTGACTTGTTGTACTAACTTATGTTCCCTGTTGGTGCTCACTAGTAGGATTAGGGTATATTTGATATCAAAGACATGAGTTTTGAGTCAAGAATAATGGTTCAATTCGTATTCATAATAAAGGATTATGGTTTTTGTATGAAGTATTGATGATAAATGAATGTGAGGACGGAGTATGGAATTTGATTGCGAAATGGTTTGATTTATAATCAAGATAGATGGAATTAGTAATTACTCGAGTATTGGTGATGTGAGTATGAATGTGAATGTTGAGGATGTGATAGTGAGTGTTGAGAATATGATTATGAGTGTTGAGAAGGTGAATACGGAAGTTGAGAATTTGGATATGATGTTGAGATTAGCATTTGCATATGTGCATTCATGAAAAGTGCATTGAGCAGTATGTGAGAAAGTCATACGGCCGTATGACTAATCCGTGTGCTCGGAGTTCCTACTCAGAGTCCCATCTAATCGGGCGTGGATGGGAGCGGTAAAGAAGCGAGGACCCGCCATCGGGTAGCGGGCAAGTCCTGTTTCGGCAGGCCCTTCCACGGATGGTTGGGTTTGAGGGCACGACGACGGGTGGTGCTCGGCAATACCGGTATTTGCTAAGAAAGAGGAGATGAGTCATGCATGTTGCATCATATGCATAAGAGTGCATCATATGCATGAGAATGGTGAAATATACATGAGAATGGCGAAATGAGATGAGCATATGAACATGTAAGCATTGCATTGCATTGATAAATGATGCATCATATTTAATGAGTTGATTGTGATGCATGGATATAAGATTCTTCCTTTGTATGGCATATTTGCATCTGCATTGCAATGACAATGATGCATCATATTTAATGAGTTGATTGTAATGTATGAATATGAGATTCTTCATTTGTTTGGCGTATTTGCATTTGCATTGCATTGACAAATGATGAATCATATTTAATGAATTGATTGTGTTGCGTGGATATGAGATTCTGCTTTTGTATGTTTTGTGCACTTGAGTATGAAAGCATAAATGCATTCCATTGCATTGTGTGTTGCAACTGATAAATGAGATTGATGAGAATGGGAAGAACAGGTTGAGGATTGAGGCGTGGACTCATCCGTAAATGTTATTGAGGCAGGGTAAGAGTTAGTTATGTTTTCGAGTTGGTTGTGGTAAGTGGAGTTAGTTATTGCTTCTTTTACTGGTTGATTTCCAGTTAGTAATGACTATATTAAATTCTAGAGTAAAAGTAATTCAGTTGAATTCATTACTTTTATTATTGTTGGGGTATTTCGATATTTGACACCCAATTCGCATGCCTTTCGGGTTCTGTGTATGATATGTGGGTCCATCTGAGTCAATGACAGTGGGCCAGAGTGTCAAATATTGAAAAATTCGTGTTTAAAGGGTGTCAAATTTCAAAATCTCTCTATTATTGTTGCACTTTGCTGAGTCTTGGACTCACGCTTGTTTACTTCCTGTTTTTAGGTACCTTGAAGATGATTCGTCGGGCTGGGAGTAGTAGCATGATCACGACTTCATTCACCAACAACCCAGTTAAATTAACTTGTTAAAGATGGTTGTAATAAATGCGAGTGTATTATGTCGATCGGTTTATGAGATGGTTGATGGCCGATTGAAAATGTGATTTTATCTAAGGACCTGTTAGAATGATATCATATAACTGCGATTGTTCTTTTGTCTGCTGAGTGGATGTCCTCTGTTCTAGAGAGGTCATGCCGAAATTTTGTAAATTTCGGTGACTTAGTTTTAAACTGGTTTAAGAGTTTAGAGATTAACTTTAGTTTAAGTCTTTTCGTAGAGGTGTCGTTTGTTATTCAGAGATCTGGGTGGCATTCGCGGCGTGTTTAGCGCCGGGGTGTTACAGTTGGTATCAGAGCGGGCTTCAGGTCCGTGGTGCTTGAATGTAGTGAGTAATTCTAAAATGAATTAAAATTTTGCTGTATGAAAGTAGAAACATGGTTTAGGTTAAACCTTTAAAATGTGGCCCTAGGGCAACAACCTTAAAATTCGAGGTAGAATGGTTAATTAATTTAAAACTTGACACACTCGATGCATGAGAAAGGGATGGGTTATCATTGCGTTGTCCGCAATGCTTAAATTTTATTGATGCTATGTTTTATGTTAGTCTTGATGAGACTATGGTATTATTGATGGCTATGATTTTGAAGTGGTGTTTTGTTTTGTGGGGTCGGTGGGACTCTTTGTGCCGAAGGTATGTTGGCCTTGTCGTAGTAGTCGTGTTGGTCGGTGTGGCGCTTAAGAGCCAAACACCAGAGGGTTCATAACCGGGTGAGGAGAGCCATTGTTCCTTTTGTCGTAAATTTAGAGAGTTGATGGAACTTGTTTTGGGTTCTATCTTCTTTGGACTTCTCGGATTTAAGACCAAGAGAAGAGTATCGCTTTGCACCTCTTTGGTGCTGTCGTGTCGAGAAAGTTATGGATTTCTTCGTGTTGTCGCCGAGTTGAAGTTTTGGATTTGGGGCTTTAAAGGAAAAGTGTTATTCGATCGATTCGCTTTTCCTTTCCGTGAATTTATTTGTGTAACTCCTTTCCTTCGTGGAATTTTGGAGTTTGATGCTTGGGTTGGAGTTCTATTGAATGACAAGGCTTGAGTCCTATCATTTCCTAAGTCTTTTAAGGGTCGAGCTTCTTTGGAAGTTTTGGTTGGTTTTTCCGAAAGGAAAATCTGATATCGTGGTAAGTTGTGGGTGATTGAAGATCTTCCCATAGAGAATTAGTAGAATGTTTGTCTTTGTTAGGTTAAGGTGGTCAACCCTAGTTGGATGGATGGCAAGAATTATTTTATGGGTCATGGTGATCCACGGTTATAAGTGGAGATCTGTAAATGTTGTTTATGTAAGGTTATAAATGATTGTGTCAAAAAAGTAATAACAAGTTTGGTTGAGGAACTTGTTTCAATAAATTGATGGGATTCAATGATCTCGAGGTGTCCGCAATGTTGGAATGTATTGATTACTGCTAAGTTTGAATAAGGTGTGTATAGTGTAACCTAGAATGAGATTATAACTAAAGTGCGAGGAAGTAGTAGATTGAGAATGTTGGAACTTGATTTGCTCCTAACAAGGATGGCCTTAGAGCCAATGTTTTGGCGATTTTTATCCCGGGGAGACATTGTCTAAATTATTGGAGTCATTATCTAATTAATGGAGTCATGAATAGTTTGATAAGGTGTGATTGTCGTAATGTGGATGAACGGTTAGTACGAATGGCAACTATTGAACTTATGGAGGGTTTCTTTAAAAAAGAGAGAAATGTATTAATGTGGGAATAGGAGTTAGTAGGATTGATGGCTTGCTGTGGGTTGAAGACCACAAAAGAAATGTAATGCACCGTCTTAGGTGGATTTGACTGTCAGGTGGATTGTGCTTGAAATTATGACTTGTGTATACTTGTCGATTATCCTAAGATAGTCTTGGTCCTCTGTTGAGGATATTATGGCTAGTCGTGGCTATAGTCATTGGAGAAGGTAATTAAAGAAAGAACGGGCTATGTGAATTATGTTAAATCCGGATGAGTTTTCTCAAGGTACATGCAGTGAATATTGAAACCTTTAATGGCAAGCATATCGGAATAATAGAAGTAGTGGGTTGTACGGTGATGATATTTATTCCAATGTTTATGGTTTGATTTGATCGGGTGATCAATTGGGTGAATGTCTTCCAGGAAAGGCTTGTTCTATTAGGTGTTTTAGAACTTCCCCGAATATACAGTGAATGCCGAGCCCAACACTGTGCCGCGCCAAAGAAACCCTAGCGCCGTCCATCCTGGACCGTCGGATCATGATCGGACGGATGCGCTCGGATACCGTTTCGCCGAATCGGTTTTCAATCGCCACCGTTGGATCGCGATCTGACGGTGCGACGTGACCGCATGATCTCGGAGGGCGCGATCGCCGCACCGCGGCCATCATACACCGAGGATTGTGTCAGGATTTACGTGCGTTATGAGGCGTGTCCGAGCGGTTGAAGTAGACCCCCGTGCTCAGCACTCCACTCCGCTCAGTTTGCCACTTCCCTCATGCTCTGCCATCCTCCGTAGCGTGCGCTAGAGCTCGCCGTAGTTGCCACACTCCTCCCGCCACGGTTTTCTGCGCCTTCCGCCGTCGTTCGTCGCCCTCCGTCGCCGTCAAGACCCTCACCAAGTTCACCGAGCCAAGGCACATCCGCTGGGTTACTTCTTCCGACCGAGGAAGCACGGAATCGCTCCGAACAACTTCATCTTCCCCAAGTCCGGCGACCAACGCCACCGTTTCTTCTTCGTCGCCTCGCGTGCACCCTCAACCATCGGATTCACATCGGACGCTCGAGGTAAAGCCACGTTTTCCCTTTTAAATTCAGGACGAAGCGGTATTAGTAGATCCTGGCCGTTGAATCCTCATCGTATGCTCCTGAGAAGCCCACATAGGCTAGAGAATAGTAAACTCGCTGGTTAACGATAGCCGTCAGATCTCCATCGCACGACTGAGGTAGCGCCACGTCTTCTCCAGTGGACTCACGTTTGAATAAGCACCGTAGATCTCAGCCGTCGGATTTTGATCCAACCGCCCCCATTGCGCCGTGAGGCTTGGTAGCATCTGGCCTTCGGTTAGCCTCCGCCGTTAGATTCTCATCCGACCGCTCGGTTCGCCCACGAGGCGCGGAATAGGAAATCGCCGTACCTCGCACCGCTGATCTCGTGATCCGGCCGTCTTTGGTGCGTCCGCGTAGCCGCAGCTGCAGCGTTTGATGAAGGCCATTAGATCTAGAACATGCGGTCAAGATTAAGCCACGTAGGCTTCGTAGCAGTGTAAAGCTCGGGTAGCGACCGACCGTTGGATTTGAATCCAACGGCCGGAAAGATTTGTGTGTGCGTGGCTTGATGCTTGCTCGCCGCGTGTCAGTCGCTGAGTGGTCCAGGTACTGTACACCAGGGCCCACTTGTCAGTGCGCAGACCCCTCGGGAGTGCTGACGTCAGCATGACGTCATCCGGGCCCACGTGTCAGAGGCCGAGAGTGACGTGGCTCACTCTGGTGCTGACACGTGTCGCCGAGTAGAAATTAACCGGATTTTCAGCAGGAAAATAAATAGAATAATTCGATTATTTTCTTTATTGAATTTCAAAAAACTTGAATTTGCTATAACTTTTGCATTTTAACTCGGATTTGGGTGATTCCAGTGCCCAAAAATTTGTAAAAATGTAAACTATTTAATGGTGATTTTTATTTTATTTTTGGTAATGATCTTGCTATCTGTTTTAGTATATTTATTGTGTGCACATTTGTTACGAATAGACTCCGAGTTGCCGGAAGTCCCCGAGAGGGAATTCGAAGACCCGTCGCCGATCTCGGACCAGAACCAACTACTTTTCGAAGGCAAGTCATGCTTTGACCATATTGCCCCTAGATTTTAAAATGTATTTCGATTAAATTTATGCATGCTATATTAATTAAAAATGATATTGCTTATTATGGGAAAGGTAGCTAAAATACCATTTTGATTATGCCACCTTGTTAATGTCATTGTATACCCTGAACACCTTGTCACCCTAGAATGTTTAAATTACGTTGGTTTCTATATTAATGCCAACACGGGAGGCTAGACCGTGATTAGTCGCTTAGCCTGCTTGTATGCATTGAATGTCTTTTAAATAGCAGATCAATACTGACTAAACAATTATGGAACGCATTTAGAAATAATGCGATGATGTCATGAAATGGAATTGAGGGTAGCGACCTGTGTGGTTCTACTCGTGCAATGAAGTGGAAATTGGCATGTGTTGCACAAATGCAAACCCGGGGTGGGAAATGTTTTGGACCGGGGCAAGTGGCGAGAAGGCTTCGTGCCGGGTGGGCCTGTGTGGCAACGGGACGTATGAAAGATTGTGAAGGCTATGTGCCAAGAAGTATAAAATGGATGTCTTGCCCAGGACAGTTAAGGACTTTACTTTGCGAGCCTTTGAACTGAGTTTCTCGTACAACCACTTGTCCGGAATGGGACGGACCTAGTTGAGTAGGTCTCTAATATCTTTCCTTTGATATCTCGGGGCGACAGTTACACAAAAATGTAACCGTGTGGGGGAGCGCACTGTCTTTGCTGCTTGGTACCCATCTAACAGTATTCGCCTATTCTAAACTTTGGCTCTGTGTGAGGGAAGTGTTAGAAAGGCAATACTGGAGAGGATCACTGGCTAAGTATTAGTCTCCGAAAAGCTTTGTTGCAATCAATCACCTGTGTGGTGGGCGACTGTATCCTGTGGGTAAAGTGTACAGCCTCTGCAGAGTGTGTGTAAAAATCTATTCGAATAGCCGTGTCCGCGGTATTGGACATTGCTCGGGGATTACAGTCAAGGGTTGGATTTTCATAAAAATAAAAATGTGGAATGGGTGGCTGTGTGCCAAAAATTGATGAATCAATCTAGGGCTGTGTGCCAAACTCTTGGACAAGAACTGAGAAATAAACTATTAATATTATTATTTTTACCGCTTTTTAATATAATAGGATTACCTGTTCAAAAGAAGTGCCGCTTTATGCAAAATAACCATTAAGCCTTCCCTTGGCATAAGCCATGCATGTAGTAATAAGACTGCATTGTGCATGACTTGTTGAGTATGTTGTATACTCACCCTTGCATCGACAAAACCTCAGAAGAAGAAGCCGTGCCAGCTTGGGAGGAGGAGTTCATCGAAGGCCAGGAGGATTAAGGGTTGAGCCGCACTCAGTTGCCTGTGGTTATGAAGGGTTCCTCGTCTTACTTTTGCTTCCGCTAAATGAACTTGATACTGTTGTTATTTATCGCCCTGCGTGGCGAGTTATTGTAAGGTGACCATAAGGTCATGTAACTCGATTATATTATGCTTGAAGTACTTTATTATTAAATTCCGCTGTGTATGATTGTGGTACTTCAACCTGTTTATACTGTGTGCACTAGCGTGATCCTGGACTAGTGCCGAATACACAGAGTGTCCAAATCCGTAAATTCGGGGCACGACACATCCCCATGAGCTCCTCCACCTAGTCCATCCCACCATCTGAGGGGAGCGAAGTCCAACTTATCGAAGGCTTGGGTGGGGCTCCGGAAAAGGAAGGAAGAGAAAAAGGCTTGGGGTTGGCGTAGTAAAACCACTCCTGATGCCAACCTTTGTTCAAGGTTTTGAAAGGAATGGCGAAATAGGACTTCTTCAGGCCGTCTCTTAGCTGGAATCCGGCGCCCCCAACTGCTTTGGGGGAATTCTTGTTCGAGAAAGGCTTGAGAAGAAAAAGATGGCGAAAGAGGTTGAAATATGGGCGAATGCTGAGGAAGGCCTCGCAGAGATGAATGAAGACAGCAATTTGAAGTATGGAATTGGGATTGAGATGAGTCAATTCAATTTCGTAAAAATGAAGAAGACCGCAGAGAAAAGCGCAGGCAGGAAGGCAAAACCCACGCTGAAAGAAGGATTAAAAAATGACCACCTCTTCAGTTCGGGGTGTGGGGCAAGACTCACCCGCTGCAGTTCGGGCGGAGAGCAACACCAATGGCAGGAAGACGCCGCCGGTGACCAACTTCTCCAATCGCCTTTCCGTCGTCACCGAAGTGGCCCAATCCTTGGCCGAGACTAATGCAGGAACGTCTTTGGAGGAAGGAGAAGACATTTTTGGCAAAAGAGCTAGCAACTGCATCGGATTCGGATTGCGAGGCTAACCCTAGAGGCGGAGTTCACAGCAGAAGCGCCGAAAGTAAGATGATGAAGAGGCAGGTAAAGAATAGTGTGCAAAAAACCACTTCGTTTGTTCTGAGTCTCGTACTTATAGGGAGCGATGCTAACTTTCGCCTTGAGCGGGAAAAACGCTTCGCCTTCCGCACATCCTGAGGTTGCCCTAGGGCACGTCTCAAGATGGGCTAGATGCTATGCACAGCAACCGCCGTGCACAAGCACTCCTGGGCTGAATCCAGTTTGGGATAGGGTACGCCCCATGATGGGCCAAAGACAATGACCGCATCAAACGGAATTTGGGTACCTTCCAAACTAAAATACCTTCTTATGATATGCCTCATGAAGGTCGAAAGCTGGTCACCGTTCAAAACGGAGATATCATAAGTTGATTCAAAACAAATACTCCAGAGGTATGCCTCATAATGGGCCATTAGCCGTATATTGCAAAAAGTAGGTGCGGGTACCACTTGGATAATTCGTGGTATGCCTCATGACAGGCTAAAAGCTGTGCGCCATGGCACACAGGTACCACTCGGCTAAAAGTCAACCTAAACGAAAGAATACTCCAAGACGAGTCGCGTGTTAGCTCAATAAATTAGGCTGAAAACCACTCGGAATGCTTACACGTGAAGCTCTATCGAGTCCTTCACGACCTCTTTGCCTACAACAGAGCACTTGACTTGAGAGAAAACCAGTCGGGGAACCGTGCTAATAAGAAAGCAATTCGATCGCAAAGCACTCGGGGGCTACTGTGGAGTATATGGATCACGAGTATCTGCAAGGCAGGCTTGCGAGGCCCAACTGGATAAGGCTGAGCTAACCCGGTTGCATGGAAATAGAAGCTACCAGGGTTGCGCTAGACGCGCAAAACAAGGAAGCCCTGAAGATAGCAACCGATCCTGATTAGGTAGGATACAATCATAATCTAGGCCGTTATCAAATGGATATGTACAGAAGATATAATCCCTACCTTGTATCTGACTAGGACTCTCCTATGTAACCCACGCTCTCTGCTATATAAAGGGGGGAGCGGGGGATCATCAGATCAGATCACCAGCAAATAAGCTAGATACACATAATCCCATAGCACAGGACTAGGGTATTATCTCCTCATCGAGAGCCCGAACCTGTATAATTCTTGCATCTTGTGCTACTATCGAGTTTGGGTCCGACGCTTAACCCCGTTTTCATTATTACCGTCAACAAACGTCGACACACGGTCTACCCAATAAAAGAGAGCAAGCAACCATAGGTACAACATCGCAAACAACATTATCATGATAAGAACCAATAGACAAGTACTCGAACGATTTTTGTTACATGAACCTTATCTATGGAATTGAGCCATTCAATCTCATATGGTTGTTGTAGTGGATTTGTGGCCAAACCAAGCTTCTCGACCATGTCCACACTAGTAAGGTTGTTTCAGCTACCTCTATCAACAATGACATGCACAGCTCGCTCGTTCACCACATACCTTGTCTGAAAGATAGTATGGCGTTGGCTTTGTTCATCGCGTGCAGGCTGTGCACTAAGTACACATGTGACAACAAGAGCTGGATATACCTCTGATGCTGAAGCAGTGCAAATCTCCCCTTCTGGTTCTACAGTGTTAGTGGCAACAAGAGCATATTCATTTTCATCAATATCACTAGCACTAGAGTACTCACCATCTTCTCTGATTATTAGAGCATGTTGATTTGGACAATCCCGCATCACATGGCCATGTCCCTTGCATCGAAAGCATTGTACTTCTCTCATATGACCAGTGGAGGCGACGGACAAAGCACTCTTCGTCGGAGCTTGTTTTGCTACTGATTTGCTTGACTTCGGGGTGTGTGTTGGTGTAGAGGAAGCAAGGGTAGCAGATGAAGGAGCATGTCCCGGAGTGGAAGACGACGTTTTGGTTTGGATCTGAACAAACCAAAATGTGGTTGATCCTCCTGAATTACCTCACGTCGTCGATCGCCATCCCTGTACTTCCCTTTTTGCTTTCAAAGTAAGATGATATAAACGAGTGATAGAAATGTATTCTTTATAATCAAGTATGTCATGTATTTCTCCGTTAAGCCCACTCAAAAATCTCGCCATTTTTGCATCTTCACCCTCTTCTAATCCACAACGCAACATGTCAATTTGCAATTTCTGATAATTTTCTTCAACAGATTTATCACCTTGATTAAAACGTTGCAACTTGTTAGGCAATTCACGTTCATAATATGAGGGAACAAATCTAGCACACATGACTCGCTTCAACCCATCCCAAGTTGTAGGCACATCCCGATTGATTCTACAAAGTTCTCACCACCAAATAGATGCAAAACCAGTAAATTCACTAGTGGCAGCTCGAACCCTCCTACGTTCAAAGAAATCATAGCAAGAAAATTTTTGGTCTACCGCTAACTCCCAATCAAGATAAGCTTTAGGATCGTATTTACCATCAAAAGGAAGTATAGTAAATTTCATTTTTGCCATAGAATCATCACGGTCTTCTCATCGAGCATGCTGATGTCTACCCATACCTTGTCTGTTGTTGCGGAGTCGACAATGGGCTGGATCGTTGTTCACGTTCACTATGTTATCATACTCAGAATCAGCTACATAGTTGTTCTCCTCTTGTTCTACCCCACCTAAAGGGGCACGGGTAGCATGTGGAGCGGGGGTAGCAGGCGAAACTTGCCCAACTAAACCGTGGGCAGCGTTGTTTAGGGCTAGCAGTTGTGCTAGTTGCCCACGAATTTCATTAAATTGTCCACACATTTCATCAATCTACGCACGAGTCCTCATCTCATGCCTGTCTAACTGACCCTGGAAGTGGTTCACCCATCTTTGCTACTTTGGAGAAAGGGGGTCTTCTTGTTCACTTCTGGAGTTGCTACCTCGAATGCTTGAGTTATCTGCCATGGTTATTAGACACAAAAGGAAAACTCACAAGAATACGATTAGTCCTATGAGCTACTGAATTATGACAGATATCTATGCTCTCACCCTCAAGCTCCCACCAAATTCTTACAAGTTTCTCAAACTGCAAGAAAAGATGCAACTGGTGGTAGATTGATGCACTCAGAAGGTGGCAATGCGATTGCAAGTCCCTATTCCTGTATGGTTAGTAGAGGTGGAGCTTGGACAGGAATTTTTTTAGCAAAGGAAAACTAGAACTACACTAGCCAAAATAAGTTGAATAAATGTTCAATGGCGGTATTGTGCTAGTCCTAGGCTAGACCGTGCTAGAGACGTGAGCCTAATCACCAACGATGTTACAGAAACACAATGAGAACGTCCTCAACACAAAGCAAGCAGCTAGGGCTCCTCTTTTCTTGATTTTTTTTGAATTTTTTTCAGAGGAAGCCCTAAAACTGAACAATGGACTCAAAAGGACTTCAAGAAATATTCACCACACACCCTTTTTTTTTGACTAGGGGTATAAAGGTAACTAAAACAGGAAGAGAGGGTTGAGAGAGGCTTCCCAATTTTCTCTATTATCAACTTTTTTTTGTGTGGCTTTTTAATGTGCACCTGCCTTTTTTGTCTCTTGATTTGGCCTGGCTATTGATGGAAGGGAGAGGTGAAACGGCTGGCTAAAGATGGAAACTGTGCTGGACAGGGAAAGGACGTGATGCAATCTGTCTTGGGTGGAAGGTGAGGTGGGACGACAAGTATGGTAGGCTATCTGCTATTTTTGGGGCGTGCAAATATGGCTGGATGGATGGCTGGTTGGATTTGAGGATTTGGTGATGGCAATTATGGTAGGCAATCTGCTATTTGCTAGGTTTTGTTGAGCGGATCGTGGCGGTGGCACAAAGGACAATACGACGAACATGAAGAACACTGTGATGGCTATGTGACAAGAACTTGAAACTCTAAGGGTGCGTTTGGTTGGGTGTACGAGCATGAATGGGATAGGATGGTACAGGATGGATGGGATGATCCTGGATGAGATGGTACAACGAAGGTGTTTGGTTGCCTGAATGGAATGATACAAGATTTTGTTTGGTTACTTGGATGAAATGATACAGGATGGTACGAGATGATGTGTGGTTGAAGGGATATGATTGGATTGAGAGATGAGGTTGGCTTGAGGGATAGTGAGAGTGAACGATCCTGTCCTGAACCGATTGGTTCAACCAAATTCCCCGTACGGGATGGTACAACATCTCTTTGGAATATTCTAAGAATCTGTACCATCTTATCCTGTACCAGCACCCCTGTACTAGCACATCTCTTTGGAATATTCTAAGAATCTGTACCAGTACCCTAAGGATACATAGGCCTTGGGCCCAAAAGAAAGGTGGTGCAGCACCCTGAAGTTCTGGTCCGTGATATTTTTCTATAATTTCTTTTCTCTCCTGGAGGAATTGGGTCATTGGACTAGGTCTATTAGAAAGATTGTCTCCTAAGCTTTCAAACGAGTGGTCACACGTCAAAAATGGAGTTCGGGGGCCCAAATACGCCGGTTTGAAGTTGATGTGTTGCTGGATGGCCGAATCGGACTTGACGACGAATTGGGCTTCAACGTGGACCTTCCTTGGCACGTGGGTTATCCTCGGTGAGTGGTCTCAAGGTTTCGATCCAGCAAAGGTGGCTGGAAAGGTCATGTTTTTGGATTAAGCCCTCCACGCGACGTAGATGAAGTTGCGGCCGAAACACCGAAGGTCGGGGACGAAAGTGTCATAGGGAGAGGAGGCCCAGCGGTCATATCCAAGGTGGACATGTCCTCATCATCAGGGAATAGACAATAACTAAAGTCAATCTTGAGTATACTTGATTATACAACTTAAGCTTTGCATGCTTTAGTTTTGGGATGAACAGATGAATGGTTGAAATATTTGTTCAGAAATGGGAATTTCAATATGATGGACCAGAGGGATTACCTCTGTTATTTTGATATAAAATCAAAACTAAAAGCTAAAGTTTTGACGCAAACGAGTTATTAATATAATATATGAAATATGAAGGATGTACTTGCACCTATTGTAAGGAGAGTTCTCGCCCGAGTCAATTAAGGACCGAACGTAGTGTTGTATAATTCAAGATATTCATGTAACCACAAATACCATTTATACGGTGGTTCTAACCTACTAAGTTATTTAGAACTAGCTTTACACATTAGAAGGTTCAAGTAGTACGAACATTTTGAATAGGTTTGCTCAAAGGGGTTCTCTCACTGAGATATTGGGGCTAAAGCTTACCGATACAATGGTGCATACTTTGCTATAGGGGAAACGGTTATGATAGGATGTAAATTGTCATTGATATTATGTTTATGAGAATTTTATTTCTACCACCAAAGCAAGGGTTAAATATCACCGACCGATGCAAAGTTAAGTCTAGGTGATATAACAGTTTTGTCATAATCTCTTTGCCGCATACCAAAGGAAGTGTGGTAATAGCTTGGAAATAAGAGTTGGTCATCTCTTATGGGTAAACCTGTACATCTCTATAGATTGTAAATATTTTCAAAAAGCAATGCTCGTGGTTATGAAAGACTTGGTGCACTAACACTAGTTGGTTTTGAATTTTAAGCAAAAGTTTGAATTGGAAAATGATGGGTAACTATGTTTTAGATGTTATGTCAGGTATAGCAGTTAATAGATAGTAATCATAATTATGGAAGATTGTGATTTGCTCATATTTATGTCATATACTTGTTATTTACATATATATTAAGTGCTCTTTACAAATTTCATTTACAATATACTACTTGTTATTGTTGAATAAATTTCTCTTTATTGAGAACATGGTAGGATAGCCATTCATATAAATTAGTCCTACATATACTTATAATTGTGATACATTACAAATCTTTCTGAGTACGAATATACTCACCCTTAATTACTTGTTGATATTCTGATGATAAAGAAATCGCTTCATTCAACGATTCATATTATACCGTAGGTTTCGGTAAATATGATGACAATCTCTTTTAGGGCTTGATCTAGTTGGTTACCCTATGGATTTTTTGGTCGAGGCATACCACTAGACTCTAATATTTACTTTGCCACTTTCGGCTGCACTCTTATTCATTTGGCCCAATGACCCTATTATCGTAAGAACTATGTACCGTTTGTATATAACACCTATATTTTAATATCTATGCCATGCTGTGTATGAATGTGATGATAATATTGTGAATGTTTGTAATAGTGTACCACTGTATAACTATCAGCTTTAGTTTATATTAGGGTTGTAAACGAGCCGAACTCAAGTGAGCCTAACCCTCCAGACTTGAGCTCGGTAAAGCTCGAGCCGAGCTCGAACTGAACTCAAGTTGGGGTCCAAACCTCGACTCAGGCTCGAGCTCGGCTCAGTCCAAATTCGAGTAGGCTTGAGCTCGGCTCGAGTAAGCTCGGTAAGCCTGGTAAGCTCGGTAATAAGCCCGAGTAAGCTCGGCTCGAATAAACTCCGTAACAAGCTTGAGTAAACTAGACTTAAGGAAGCTTGATACAAGCTCAAGTAAGTTCGCGAGCTATTTGAGCTCTGCTCGGTTAAACTCGCGAGCTTGAGATTGAGCTCGAGTTTGGCTCGATCAGAGGTTGAACCGAATCTTTTGTGAGTCGAGCCCAAGTAATTCGTAAGCCTCAAGTGTTTTTTTTACGGCCCTATTTTATATGGGTCTTGCGGTGGAAGCAATAGCTTATTTATAGCCTATTAAACTGAGGCCTGTCCTCCTCATGCAGTCTGATCCTGATGACCCAGCCACACGCCTGGCCATGTTCCAGCGTGTGCCACTTACGGCCCACATCTGACCGGATGGATCAAGCGTCACGCGAGCCTAGTTGTGAGTGTCCACCGTGTGACCCACTTAGCGCCTATCAGTAATTCAGTATACTTTCTTTTTAGATAATGGAAAACAAAATTTGGCTTCATCCCTTCAGGAGAGAATCAGTCCACGCTTATTACAGACTATAGATCAAAACACCGTTTCGACAAGGGGACCAAAACATCAAACAGGATGACCAATCCTAGACACAAAAGGCCAACCAAACGAAATAAATAACTGCAACGCCACAGTCTTCAGCTGACGACAAACATCGAGAAGACCCTCTTTGATTGATTCACTTCGCTATAATTTGGCCCATGTGCGAAGCCAGTGCGTTCCTCTGAACAAGACCTGCAAGAAAGATTTAGGTATGCACTTGTCAAAAACAGTATCATTCCTTGTGAGCCATAAGGCCTAACAAATTCCAGCTGCGCCTGAAAGTAATATAGAAACTTAATATGACCCCCTGTTTCACCCACCCATTAAATAAATGATGAATATTTTGTTGGAATATTTGGGCTTGGCCCACTTATTGAGACAAATAATTCCTAGAAAATCTCAAAGGCCCACTCATGAGGAGGCATGTGCACTATGAATAGTCCCACATTGCTAGCCTAAAGTGGTGAACACTAGTTTATATAGTGGAGTGTGATTCACCATGGTAGAACCATATGGGAGAAAGGGAGAAGGCCCACACGCCGCTCGCCTCGCCCGCCGCCGGGCTCTGCACGGCACGGCTGGGGCGGGCGGAGGGCGAGCGCTTGGCGGCACTGCGTGAATGGTCCGCCGAAATCCGGTCTAGGGCCTTGCGCAGACGCAGCTTCCTTTTGCAGTTTATTCTTTTGTTACTCGGATTCGTCGCGGTTGCAGTATGAGATAAGGACTCCGTAACGGACTCCGATCGTGGCACGTCCTCGAGTCACGTTCGGTCACGGTTACCAGAGTAACCCTATAAATACTGCGTCGTGCACCGTGTAGAGAGATACGCACAAACAGAACATTAGGGTTTTGCCACCTCTCGCTGCTGCGCCGCCTTCGTAGCCATCTCCATCCCGAGCGCCGACGTGCATCCGCGATCGGGAGAGCAGGTCTCCGGAACCCTTCGTCTTCGAGATCCTGCACCGGGAGAGGGCGAATAAGGTTTTTGGGAAGCGCTCCGCGCGACTGCTCAAGATCGCTACCACGGCTCGTCTTCTGTTCTCGCTGCTTTGGACGCCGCCAGAGTGGCGGCGACTCGCGACGCCGTCACCAACGTCGTCCTTGTCAACACCGCAACCACATCTACTACATCGACACCGAACCGCAACTGCATCGCAACACGCCGTCATCTTCTTTCGCCAAGACGCTCAATCTGTTCTAACCTCGTGGTTAATCAAGTTTATCAAGATGATCATGATGTTCGTACTATCTAGTATGTTAGAGATATACATGCTAGTTTCTGTCATGCTGTTCATGATTTATATTCGGAATTTAATCTGGCAAATGTCTAATTTCTCAACAATCCAAAAACCTTATTGTAGACATTATATTGGATTAACAATGGCTGGATTTGCCGACGACCGAGGCGGAGAAATTCTCTGGTGTGCACTTTAAGAGGTGGCAAGTCAAGGTCACGCTCGCTTCTGACTATGAATGTATTCGGGTTAGTAAAGGCAAACTGAAGGTGATCTCTCCGCCGAGCAGCAGAAGAGTTTCACGGATGCCAATACTCTCTTCGTGGGATGCATTCTTAGCGTTCTTGCCGACCGTCTCGTGTGATGTGTACATGCACATAATGAGCCGCCAAGGTCTTGTGGGATACATCAACGCCAAGTTCGGTCCATCGGATCGGCAAAGGAATCTGTATGTCATGGAGAACTTTCATGACTATAAGATGGTGATAATCGCTCTGTTGTAGAGCAAGCCCATGAGATACAAAGGCATTGTCAAGGAACTCGAACTCCTAGAATGTGTCTTACCCGATCCTTTTGTGGCGGTTGCATCATTGCAAAACCGCCTCCCTCGTGGAGGAGTTTTAAGACTACTCTAAAACATAAGAGGACAAAGATATCATCGAAAACCCGATGGCGCCCCTTGATGTTGAAGAGAAGGCTCTGCTAAGGATTTCAATGGTAAAGGAGCCGAGGGCCGATCCAGCGCCAACATGGTTCGAAGAACTACGGCAAGAACCAAGGAAAAATAAGCCTAACAAGACTACCAACTTCAAGAAGAAGAAGATGAACAAGGCCGAGTGCCTCGCTTCACATGTGGTGAGGTCGGACACTTTTCCAAGGAATGCCCCGATCGTGCGGACCGCCGAGGAAAAAAGGCCAACAATGGATGACGCCCAAGGTCATCAACACAATGACCGCTAGCAATGCCGAGACGCAGGTATGGTAATTTACCTTCAGTATTCTCGATATTTGATCTTCCGGTTGGTGGATTGATACGGTGCTAACGCTCATGTGTGTTCGACATCAATATGTTCTCTTCTTATCAGTCATTCGGGATTCCTCCGCCCCGATGGGGAATGGGTCACATGCTTCGCTCATGGCCTTGCACGATGGATCTGAAGTTCACCGGGAAAGATTGTGCGGTGAGGAACATGCAAGATGTCCTTCTATCAACAAGAATCTCGTTAGTGGCTCCCTTCTATGCAGAGATGGGTTTAAGGTAGTGTTAGAGTCCAATAAAGTAGTTGTGTCCAAGCATGGACTATTTATTGGTAAAGGCTATGAGTGCGGAGGCTTGTTCCGCTTTTCCTTTCAGATTTCAATAATAAGTCTGTGAACCATATATGTGGTAGTGTTAATGATGATGCGAGTACTTGGCACTCTCGTTTATGCCACATTAATTTTGGTCTTATGAATCGCTTTCCAAAGATGAGTTTAATTCGAATTTCACTATTGCCAAAGGTTCTAAGTGCCATAGTTGTGTGCAATCAAAGCAACCTCGAAAGCCTCACAAGGCGGCCGAGGAGAGGAACTTGGCACCTCTAGAACTCATACATTACGATCATGCGAGATGAATGGTGTGTTGACAAAGGGTGGAAAGAGATATTTCATGACATTGATTGATGATGCGACTAGATTTTGCTATGTTTACTTGTTGAAAACTAAGGACGAGACGCTAGACTACTTTAAAATCTATAAAGTGAAGTTGAAAATCAACTAGAGAGAAAGATCAAACGCCTTAGGTCGGATCGTGGTGGCGAATTTTTCCCAAAATCTTTGATGATTTCATGCGGAACATGGTGTTATTCATGAGAGGACACCTCCCTACTCGCCTTGAATCAAACGGGATTGCCGAGAGGAAAAACGCACGCCGACCGACTTGGTGAACGCCATGTTAGACACCTTCTTTGGTTTATCTAAGGCATGGTGGGGGAGGTCAGTGTTGACTTCATGTCATGTCTGAATAGAGTTCCCAATGAAACATGGAGAAGACCCTTACGAGAAGTGGGTTGGAAGAAAACCATCACTTTCTTACTTGCGCACATGGGGATGCTTGGCGAAAGTCAATGTACCGATTAACAAAAAGCGTAAGCTCGGGCCTAAGACAGTGGATTGTGTCTTTCTGGGATATGCTCAGAGGAGTATCGCTTATAGATTTTTAGTAGTTAAATCTGATGTGCCTGATATGTATGTTGATACTATTATGGAGTCTCGTGATGCTACGTTTTTTTAGAATATATTTCCAATGAAAGATATGCATAGCACTTCTAGATTTTCTTCTGAGATAACTCCTGAGACTATTACACCTGTTGAGTCTTCTGAGCAACCACTTGAGAAAATCCTAGAGGAGGATGACAATGAAGCTCCTAGAAAGAGCAAGAGACAGAGGATTGAAAAATCCTTTGGCAATGATTTCATTGTGTACCTCGTGGATGATACTCCCACGTCCATTGCAGAGGCATATGCATCTCCAGATGCAGATAATTGGAAAGAAGCTGTCGTAATGAGATGGACTCGATTCTCGCCAATGGGACTTGGGAGGTGACTGAACGGCCCTATGGTTGTAAACCTGTGGGTTGTAAGTGGGTGTTCAAGAAGAAGCTTAGGCCTGATGGTACTATTAAGAAGTACAAGGCTCGGCTTGTGGCTAAGGGTTACACCCAAAAAGAAGGCGAAGATTTCTTTGATACTTATTCACCTGTTGCTAGAATGACCACCATTCGAGTATTACTTTCCTGGCTGCCTCATATGGTCTTCTCGCTCATCGATGGACGTGAAGGCGACTTTCCTTAATGGAGAGTTAGATGAGGAAATCTACATGGAGCGACTGATGGGTATGTAGTAAAGGGTCAAGAGAGCAAGGTGTGTAAATTATTGAAATCTTTGTATGGCTCAAACAAGCACCTAAGCAATGGCATGAGAAGTTTGACACCACTTTGACCTGCGAACTTTGTCATTAATGAGGCCGATAGATGTGTATACTATCGCTATGGTGGGGGTGAAGGAGTTATATTGTGCCTTTATGTGGACGATATCTTGATCTTTGGCACAAATATTGATGTGATCAATGAGGTCAAGTCTTTTCTCACAAAGAAATTTGATATGAAAGATGCGGGAGAAGCCGATGTAATTCAGAACATCAAGCTTATTAAGGATGAGAGTGGGATTACTCTTTCGCAATCCCACTATGTGGAGAAGGTCTTGAGCGGTTTGGCTTTATGGACTGACAAGCCCTCTCCCACTCCTTATGATCCCAGTGTGACACGAGAAAGAATAAGAGAATTGGCTTAAACCAATTGAGATATTCTCAGTTGTCGGTTCGCTCATGTATCTTCTTTGGTGCAACGAGACTGATATATCATTTCTTTGTGAGCAAATTGAGTAGGTTCATGTCAAACCGGGTTCGATCATTGGCATGCACTTGAAAGGGTAATGCGCTATTTGAAAGGTACTATGAGTTATGCGATTCACTATTCAGGGCACCTGCAAAGGCTTGAGGATATAGTGACTCGGCTGGATTCGATGTTGATGAGCTCTATGCTACTAGTGGATATGTGTTTACCATTGGTGGTGGTGCAGTGTCATGGAGGTCTTGCAAACAGACCATTTTGACAAGATCAACCATGGAGGCGGAGCTCACTGCTTTAGATCTGACCATCGAGAGGCAGATTGGCTGCGTGAGCTCTTGATGGACTTGCCGGTGGTTGAAAAACCAATACCGGCTATCCTTATGAACTGTGACAATCAATCTGTGATTGCTAAAGTGAACAGTGCTAAGGATAATGCGAAGTCATCAAGACACGTCAAAAGACGACTGAAGTCTGTCAGGAAATTGAGAAACTCGGAGTTATAAGTGTGACTTATATTCAAGCAGACAAAAACTCGCGAGATCCTTTACGAAGGGACTATCACGGAATGTGATAGAAGGTGCATCGAGGAGATGGGTATGAGACCCATATAAGTTGCAATAGTGGTAACTCGGACCTTTGTGATCGGAGATCCCGTGAATTGGGTCTGGGTAAAACAAGCTATTAGCGAACCGAGGAGATGTCTGTTACCCTCTCTAAGTGAAGATGCAATACTCTCAAAATCTTTGTAAGGCGAGGATAGCGATATGCCTTAATGTGTTTCTATTGGCTATAACTAGCGAAGATGTTGTTCTCTGAGCATTCTTGAAAGAACATACCTATATGAGCCCGATTGTCTAAAGTCATGATCTATGAGACTTGGGTGATCTCTAGTAAGCTCATGAAGAGACCTTGGAGTATGACTCATATGCTCCACCCGCGGAGAAGGCTACTGGCAGCTAGGTATCAGTTATGACTTTGAGTGAAGTCTGTTCACACAAAACTTGCAATTCAAGGCATAGTCCATTGTTCAAGTTGTGGATGGGTGTAGCTTGGAGCTCTAGGCAGAAGTTCAACTTAATCTCTGTTTAAACGCCGTATATTAAACAGTAGTGAGTATTGGCAAATCTCTAAATGGACTTTGAGATCTGGTGGGAGATTGTTGGAATATTTGGGCTTGGCCCACTTATTGAGACAAATAATTCCTAGAAAATCTCAAAGGCCCACTCATGAGGAGGCATGTGCACTATGAATAGTCCCACATTGCTAGCCTAAAGTGGTGAACACTAGTTTATATAGTGGAGTGTGATTCACCATGGTAGAACCATGTGGGAGAAAGGAGAAGGCCCACTGCGCTCGCCTGCGCCTCGCCGGGCCGGGCTGGGCTCGCACGCGGCACGGGAGGGGGCGGGGCGGAGGGCAGCAGGCGGCTGGCACTGCGTGAATGGTCCGCCGAAATCCGGTCCAGGGCCTTGCGCAGACGCAGCTTCCTTTTGCAGTTTATTCTTTTGCTACTCGGATTCATCGCGGTTGCAGTATGAGATAAGGACTCCGTAACGGACTCCGATCGTGGCACGTCCTCGAGTCACGTTGATCGCGATTACGAGTAACCCTATAAATCTTTGCGTCGTGCACCGTAGAGAGATACGACAAGCAGAACATTAGGGTTTTGCCACCTCTCGCTGCTGCGCCGCCGTAGCCATCTCCATCCCGAGCGCCGACGTGCATCCGCGATCGGGAGAGCAGGTCTCCGGAACCCTTCGTCTTCGAGATCCTGCACCGGGAGAGGGCGAATAAGGTTTTTGGGAAGCGCTCCGCGCGACTGCTCAAGATCGTCACCACGGCTCGTCTTCCTGTTCCTGCTGCTGGACGTCGCCGTAGCCAGCGGCTCCTGCGACGCGCCGTCACCAACGTCGTCCTTGTCAACACCGCAACCACATCTACTACATCGACACCGGAACCGCAACCGTACCGCAACACGCTGTCATCTTCTTCTGCTCAGTACGTTCAATCTGTTCTAACCTCGTGGTTAATCAAGTTTATCAAGATGATCATGATGTTCGTACTATCTAGTATGTTAGAGATATACATGCTAGTTTCTGTCATGCTGTTCATGATTTATATTCGGAATTTAATCTGGCAAATGTCTAATTTCTCAACATATTTACAGGTGAGCCAATACCAAAAGTCATGTATACTACTCAAACAATTTTAGACACAAGAAAACTTTACCATCCGTTGATGCAAATGATCATATGGTAAAACAAATTAGTCGCTAATCGCTATACGATATTTTAATGCATGGTAAGCAGAACAATACTCGATCGAGAGAACGATGACCATACCGAATTGCAGGTACTACGATTGACCGGTGCAACTGCAATAGCTAGTACTCATCATCAAGAATCCTAGTCGAGCGAAATAACATTCGCTACCCACCTGGTGTAACTCTACATTTTGCTTAATAATGACGATAATTGTCAGGCGCTAATGCTAGCTTGTTCAATACTTGAACGCAACCGAGCTGTTTGCAACTTGTAACAATTTAGCAAGTGCTACCATGTCCCAGTGTTATCGGTACGTACTGTTTCACTTTTGCAGAATCACTTTGTTATCTAGTAGTTGCTATTCATGGGTTTTCGTCCTAGATCCGCTCCTGGTGACTGGGACTGTGCACGGACTCGATTCGTAACCTGATTTAATTCCACATAGATTTACAGGTTTGCAAGAGTACATGACTTGCATGCAAATTTATTAGTTCAACCGCGTACGCATCGACCACGACAGCAAGGAGGCACCCAACAAGCATCAAAAAGAGCTCTTTTTATGATTCGCTAAATTTAATATGAAATATTCGTTCTTTTCGAAATGTATCATATTAGCTAATATTTATTTATATTTTCTCTCGTATATAGTAGAGTAGAAATACCTTGAACAAATCAATAATTAAATCTGATTTCTACTGCACACCATACATTTCATACTAGTATAACATACCATAAAATTTCTCTCGAAATATATAGGTCGTTTGTGGCGTTCTGAATAGCAACAGGAATCAATACAAAAGCTGCCCCTGATCAATCGTCCGGGCCTGCAGCCACCATCATCAGTAGGGCGAATCGATCATAATTAGAATGGACGGCAAACCTAGCTTCTTCCCCACTGTATGTGCCCTCCAGCAAGTTGCAGATTGTGGATATGTGGGGACTGACGATCGCTCAGACTAAGGCCGGAGAAGCCATGATTGCCCATAACTAACAAAAGCAAGCAGTTGCTGCCGAGCACAAACAGGGCCGTGCAATGAGTAGCCCGGCCGGTGCATACACCGGAGAAACAACTGAAACATGTGCTTGTCTGGGCCATGCAAAGGGTAAGACAATGGGTGCACATGTAGACGATGTGGATTAGAAGCACGACAAGGCCGCCGGCCGGTTTCTCCTCTCCTCCTGGGTGAGCCACACAAGTATAATACCTCCATGTGTGCTGCTGGGGAAGAAGTGCACTTGAAGCCATCTCCTGTCTCCGTCAACTGATGTCTCTCACTCTTTCGCCTCGTTGCTAGTTGTTGTGCCATGCTTAACTGTCTCTATCAATACCCACCACTTGGTTGAGCGATCGACCTTGTCCCTAGCTTTCCCTCTATATATAAGCGGCAGCTAGCTAGCTAGCTCCTCGTCTTCTTGCTCCACGAAGGCATCTGGTTGCCCATTTCTTCGTGGATGCGTTCCCGCGATGGACGGCGCCACCGCCACTGTGATCTTCTTGGCTTTCTTGGTGGTGCCCATGCTTGCCAATGGCGCCTTAGCGGAAGCTGGTCGGGTTCAGGAGCAGAGTGTAGCGACGGATAGCCGGAACGGCACTTACAATGCCAGTAGCGTGGCCGGTTGGAAGCAGGGAGGAATGGGCGGCGGTGGAGGTGGGGGAGGAGGGGGCAGCAGCGGGGGTAGTTCTTGGAGCTACGGCTGGGGATGGGGCTGGGGCATTGAGGGCGGCGGCGGCGGAGGCGGTGGTGGTGGTGGAGGAGGAGGAGGAGGAGGAGGAGGAGGAGGAGGAGGCGGTGGTGTAAAAGGAGGAGGAGGTTCTGGTGGCAGGTGCTGGTGGGGATGCAACAACGGACGGCGTAAAGGTGGCAAAGAAGGCGGCGGAAAGGGCACGAGGACGGAGTGGCGCAGGGACGGCAGCGGGGAGCCGTCGACGGCGCGCGGGAGGAGGGCCCGGCACCGGCCGAGCTACAGCTCGAGCCTGTACCGCGTGGGGGAGTACGCGCGGTGCACGGCGCCTGGGCGGTGCCGGGGCACGCAGCTGCTGTGCCCGATGCAGTGCGAGGGCCCCTGCTTCTACGACTGCGACGCCAACTGCAAGGCGCACTGCCGCTTCTAGCTGTCGGCTCGACCTCGTCCTCGTCGTCCGTCTCAACTCCGACCAAAGGCGACGGACAATTCGGCACCAAACGCGGTCTCTCCTCCGGCTCCATTGGCGTAATTGCCAGTGCGAGCTCGTCGTGTATGCTCGCGGTTGCTTTGGTGAGATGGATGCATTGCTGCATGATGGGGTGTCACGTGCTTTTGATGGCTTTTGTGATTTGTCAGTCTGATTGCTGCTACCGTCTCAGCTTTCTTTTCATTTTCTCTTTCTGTCAGTGTGTTTTGTGCAACTGTGTGCGCGCTAAACTACTATGGGATTGTCCTAAAAAATTCTCTACCGATAAGTTGACTGATTTGATTTTCAATCTCAGTTAATCATCTGAGTGATAGGATTTGCATCCGATAGCTACTATGCTTTACTCATCCATTATCTCTACAAAATATAAAAACACAAATAAAAAATTTACTGTCTAGGCAAAAATAAAGTAAAGCTCGGTGGATCCTTACAAAATACAAAAACAAAAAAAATAACCTAGAAGAAAATAGAGTAAACCTAGGTGAACCCTAAAAAACAAATAGAATTAAAAAATATAGTAGAGTGATACTAAAATTGCACATTACTTAGCGCTAAAATTTTAGATTTATTCTTGTGTAATTTTAGGTGACTGATTGATAAGAATTAGTGAACAAAAGAAAATGCTACCATGGGATCTACTGGCTAATTAAAGAGTGCATTTGGATCAGACTTCATTTTCTTGATGGTAACCGGCCATATCGCTCATCACTACAAGGATCACGATCATCGTAAATCGGTTTTCTTGGCGACACGATACAATTCCCGGCGACCTGACATTGTGTCGTCGGTCAGCCGACGACACCCTTGACACAGAGTCGACGACACAGCACATCTGTGTCGGCGGCTAACATAAACCCCGCCGACCAAAACGCATCCTGGGCCGGCCCAGTCAACCAGGCCTATATCGGTGGTCTAATATAGCCGCCGACACATACCCAGCCTAACGGCGCGCCCCCAGCGACGCCGGTCTGACGCGTGGGCCCCACTTGCCCAAGCTGTGTCGTCGGTAACATATGGGCCGCCTAGAAAGTTGCCCACTCTGTATCGTCGGCTATGACTATAGCCGCAGACACAGACCCCTACTTAGATTGGCTCCAGAAGCAGCTGTGTCGTCGGTAATATATGGGCCGCCCTAGACTATTGCCCACTCTGTATCGTCGGCCACAACTATAGCCGCCGACACAGACCCCTAATGGGATTGGCTCCAGAACCAGCTGTGTCATCGGTGACACATGGGCCGCCTAGGCATTGCCCAATCAGATAAATTATTTGTGACTATAGCCGCCGACACGGACCCCTACTGGGATTGGCTCCAGAACCAGCCTAGTTCTATTTGTGTCGTCGGCTATGTCCCTAGTCGACGACAAAAGTTGTAAAAAAGGAAAAAAATACTGGGAATTTTTAAAAAAATCCAATTTTAATCTGCAATAAAACCCCATTCCCAGCAGTTTTATATTCCCAATTGCCCAGAACAATCACAGCATCTAATTTCACACACATTACCACATTCGCATTCACCGATACAATTCACAATTGATCACAAACGCACATATAGACAACACAATAAATTCATCCCATCGGTGATACGGTGGTAGGAAACATCAGGCATAGAAATTAGACCGTAATCCTTTAGACAAAAGTCTCCAAATGCTCTTGCCATGGCCAACCCTGGCAAGTTGTAAAATCTATAACTATATATGCAATTCTAAAAAAAGTATGATTAGAATCATCGAGACAAGAAATAAGAACATGGACAAGCCACACTAGTAAATTTCAAAATTGACATGTAGGTCAGTGTTTGGAGAGAAATTATCGGTTTCTGTCCTGGGATAACTATTGAATCCAGCTTGATACAATTCTTCAGCCACCTGATATGGACATCACAAGAAACCAGCAAACAAAACATCAGGACACTGAGCTATGCCATTATTAGCTAGAAAAACTGTTAAGGAAAAATAAACTTTAAAAATATATTTTTAATACCTTCATAGTGTGCTCTGAACTCATTCTGAAGTACCTAGAAGCACGTTTCTGAAGCTCCACAGTACTTAGTGGATATGGGGGGTATTTTAGTTTCTCCTGATTCCTGACATTTTGTACCTGCAGGAAACGAAATAAAGGAATAGCAAGGAAACCTTTTAAAAAAAAGGAATAGTGTCAGTGCAATGTTTCTTTGCAATATCATGTGTGAACAGAGGTAATAGATATGTTTGCTGTAGTCTTACAAACTTCTCACATTGTCCTAAAACAGAAAATAAATTATCAAGCTAAATATGACACTAAAAGTTCATTTGCAGTTTAAATTGCCACATCTATAGAGCACATAAATTAGAAGTGCTACTACGTATTCTGCCACATCATAGTGATTTATACGGCAGTACACGCTAGACTTGTAGGCTTCTAGGGACTATGAACCAACTGGAGATAAACTTCATTTTGTAATGAGGAAAGACAACATATGATGATGGCATTTTGTTTCTTCGATTCATATAATGAGTCATTGATGAAACTGAGGAGCAAGTCCAAGCAGTACATACCTCAAGCATTAGCACCCAACATGGTCGAGGATCCTTGCGGCCTGCAAAAAAAAAAGAACAGGAAGATTGAAATCCAATCATTTCAAAGGTATAACAAAAATTGAGATCATGATACTGAAAGTTGGATATAACTTTGATTTTGGTAAGGAGTTATAGGTAGGGAGCCAGTGCATTTAGACATATCAGAGTTGCACCAAAATACTTATATAATGAATGTCTAGTGCAGGCTGGAAATAAGGCAAGTTGGCTTATCAAAGCTCAGGTAACTGATTTGAAACAAGGATCATTGTAGGGAAAAATTCCTAGCTGGGCACATATGCATGCACCATATTGTTCTGCCTTGAGTGCCTTCCCAAACAAATAGGGCTTGGTAATCGCCCTGAGCAACTCTAAGTATGACATATTGACATGTAAAGTGGAAACAGAGCTGCTTACATGTATTTCATATTATTGTACACTTTTGGTGGAGCATTTAACATCATGTAATCGAGTATGCACTTTGCACATGTCCCGGAACCACCACCGATTTCATATATCTGATCAGTACAGGAATCCATTTCATATGGTTGGTCAATAATGAAAATAGATATGATAATGTGCCATGATATTAGAATACACACAGAAGCGAAATTGGAGCTTCTAAGACCAAGTAAGTGAATTGGGGTGCGAAACTATGTGACAAGAAAATGTTAAGAACATACCTTCAACGGGACTGAAAGATTAGCTGTATGTAGAATCGATGCAGCTATTGCATAGGCATACCATGGCTGCAACAGAGAATAAAAACATGCATCAATGGCTAAATGGAAAGAAAATTGGCACCTCATTCTCTTTATGAGCTAAAGCGAAAGGAGTACCTTAAAAGCTCCTTTGGAGTAAACCAAGCGATATTATGCTTCTTATAAAGCTTATCAAGATGCTGCAGGTATGCAATCCTCCCTGCATGATAACTCTTGTTCCTAGTATTATTTGTATTGCTAATATACCCTTGTTCCTTAGCAAATGCATTTTCATTTGAGGAGAACAACATCTAATTTCACACACATTACCACATTCGCATTCACCGATACAATTCACAATTGATCACAAACGCATATATAGCAAAATGCATCAATAATTCACAAATTCAGCTCACAAACCAAAAGAGTACATCACATTCACAATCAACAAGTCTATGAACCAGCAAAAGCAATAACTAACTAAGTCTGTGAACCAGCAAAAGGATTAGCAAACACCCCGTCGACGAATTGATCTGTGGCCGATCTTGTGCCACTGGAATCACCTCCCTGCGGAGCATTCATTACAGGAGCAGGCACAGCTGAGGTGGACACCTACAAGATTAGAGGAAACCACAATTTTCAAAACTTTTATGCATTTGTGTACTTGTATGAATAGTTAGCGAAAACTAGAACAAAATGTATTACCCCCGGCGTCAGCGTCTGCGTGAAGAATGGCGGCGAAGGTGGCATCTGCGGCTGGTCGGAGAGTCCCGCCCCCTGCAACGACTGTGGATATGATATGTTAGCATCTGAAACATGTAAGTACAATGTAGCTACGTATACAATCTTAATTACCTGCAAATAGTTGAACATCCAGAGGTTTTGACTCTGGAGGGCCTCGTACCGCCTCCTATCCTCCTCTCGCCGCTTTGCCTCCTTTGCTCGTCACTTTGCCTCTGGCCTTTGCAACTCTGCGATCATCTTTCTTGGGCTTCGGTGTGCCTTTGGCGGAAGAGGCGGCTCATTGTCGGCGATGCCTGACTTGGCCCCCTGTCTGAGTCGGGCACCACCACCGAGTCCATGAAGCCGAAGCTGCGTGACTCCTCCCACCGAATCGGTCGTAGATGACCGGAGGGTCGACCGGCATGGTCAAGGGGTCTGATCAAGACCGTGCTTCTCCTTCATGGCTGCCTTGTATGTATCCTCTGAAACAAATAAGATATGAAGTGGATTAGCTCGGCCACAATTGCGAGAGTTGTAGAGTAGCGAAAAGAAAGTCACTTACAATCTTCTCACAGGCAGCCGGGGCATCGATGGTTCGCGTCTGGTCGGGTCGGACACGGGGCGTGTGTGCCTGCGTCCACATGGTGAACTCATCGGGCTCAAGTCCCGTCTCCGACTCCTGCAGTTCAATTTCAAATGTGAAATGAAAAACTGAATTGACAAGAATGCTAGAGTTGTACTTAGTATACTTACGATATCGCACGCGACGTGACCCATGCCTCGTCCACCTAGGTAGGTCACACAGATCTCAGGGTTGGCTTCTCGATTCCCCCTGTTCCTCTTGGATCTCTCGATCCACTCCTTCGATGCCCACATCTTGCAGAGCTCCCTCCAGGCCTGTGGACACTTGTCCATCCAGTCCGGACACCAAGGCTGGTACTCCTTCACCTCGAGGTACTGCTGCAAGGCATGTGCCCTCGAGATCTTCATCTCCGTGCTCCTGTAGTGCTTCATCACCGCGTCCCGACGGGATAACCTGATGGCGTCCCTGACAGTCTTTGCCGCCATTGTGTCGAGCACATGGCGACAAGCATGATAGTCGTCCTGGGATACGTCAGGGCCAAGCCGATACCTCGTCTGAAATGAAACAAACACATGAAGCTATAAACACGAAAACATCAATAGAAATGACAACTTACCCAGAACTCGGCTATGCAATGATCCGCGATAGTGCCTCCCTGGTCGTCCTCCACGAGCGAGTAGTCACTCCACCTAGTCACCGGGCGTCGAGCATCACCCTCGCCCACTCGCCCGGGGTAGAGCTGCTTCAGGATCACCCCTAGCAAGTGGCCCGACTCCTGCTTACCCTTGTTGAGGCAAACCAAGCCCCTGCATGAAGAATTAATAACAAGTGGTTAGCAAGTTTGTGGTTAGCAATAAAAGACATCGAAAATTTGTAGCACATACCTTTGCTCGCTAGAAACAACTATCTCTATCCTGTAAATTTGGATCTGTGGGGGCTTTTGGCAATTTATTCCGTCCCCAACTTTTCTTGGTTCCCGCGGAGCTCGAGGCACCCCCTAACTCGGTACCAGTTGACTCCCATGGATCCCAGTCCTCGTCCCCCTCCTCATCCCCCTCCTCAAGCGCCTGAGCACACCAACCCCAACGAAGCTCCTCATCCCCCTCATGGGAGTCAGTGGTCGTGTGGTGCTCCTCCACCTCCTGGGAGTCGGTGGTAGCCACCACCTCCAACCCCTCCTCGAAAGCGTCGTACTGGGGTGAGCTGCCCTCGCCTGCACTCCTCATGCCCCCCTTCCCGAAGACCTTCTTCAATTTTTTGGCCAACTTCTTCGCACTTCCAGCCATCCTGCACAAATTAAATTAAATAACATAAAGTACATTGATATTAATTGAAACGAATAAAATATAAATGTATATAAAATTAAATGACATAAAGTATATAAAATTAAACCTATAAAATTAAATAGCTTAAAAATCTTCGGCTTCCTCTTCCTCTTCCCTTTCCTCCTCTTCTTCTCCTTCTACATGAGATGGGTATACCGATCCCAAAATATTATCTAGACCATCACCAATATCGACGTGCAGCTCTTCTGGTAACTCTTGTTCTTGGAATACCTCCACGTCTGGGTGAGAATCGTAGTCGTCTTCCATGAGATCGGGCAATCTACCAGGTGGAAGACATTTATGTACAATCCACCAACTTTTGTAATTCAGGTGGGCGTATGGCAGATAGAACACCAGCTCGACTTGTTCGGGCAGAATGAACACGTCAGGCTTTTGATACAGCTTCTTATGATTGATCTCCACTAGTCCTAGTTTTGGAGTACGCCGCACCCCACTAGTTGCATGGAATCATCTGCAATGAAAGAGCACGAGCGAGAGATCTTTGTTGCCTTCATATGAAATTTCTACAATATCCTCGATGATCCCATAGTACTATATGTCTGGACCACGAGTCATCGGTGACATAACTCACGCATTTACTGTTCACCGTAGTTGCATTGGGGCGGTGACTCACCGCTTCAGATCGAAATCGATATCCATGGCAATCATAGCATCCATGGACCTTAATTCTCGGCTGCATCCACGTGACATTTGTCGGAGATCGTTGTGCACGCTGCGATGTCTTTGACACTGCACAAGCATTCGAGGCAAAATTCATTAAGGAATGAATGCCACACATTTGTAAATTAAGTGAACTTGTATAAGAGGAAGAAGGTTACGTGGTAATGAAACCAGGTTAGAAAGTTTGGGACGGCCTTGTCCACGACCTCGCCGTTTGATTGTCAATTTGTTCGCAGAAGGTTCACGATCCTTCCCACTCTTCTTGAATAAATTGACTACAAGATTTAATATTTATTTCATAAGTACGTATTTATGACTTATTTCAGACATTTATTGACTTACTCAATGTACACCTTCATTTCATCCATGTTGTCATACACGTACAACTGAATCAAATTTTTTTTCGCTGCATCCAAGTCACGTGTGGTGCTTTTGCCGACATTGCATCCGGCTTGGTCATGGAACACCTCCAAGTTGGAAGTACTTCTGTGACGTGCCTTCTTATACCTTGGTTGTGGCACATGGACCTTGTTTTTTGTCGCAATGTATTTGTCCGTGAAGTAGGCGATCTCCTGAATCAGCCAAGCTTCGGTAATACTGCCTTCGACTCGTGCTTTGTTCTTCACCTTCGCTCTAAGACTTTTCATCATGCGCTCCACAGCATACATCCACCTAAACTGCGTCGACCCCCCAACTTTTGCTTCATATGGCAGATGAACTAGAAGATGTTGCATGCAATTGAAAAACCCAGGGACATAAATCTTCTCGAGCTTTGTCACAAGCACGACAATGCCCTTCTCTAATTCCTCCATCCTCGATGCGGATATCTCTTTTGCATAGAGCTCTCGATAGAAGAAGCTAAGCTCTGCCATTGTGATCCATATATCATCGTCAACATATCCATGCCACACGGCTGGAAATAGACGCTCTATGAAGACTTTGTAGTCGTGGGCATTCATCCCATTTAACTTGCATTGCTCTATACTAACGGCATGTCGAAGGTTCGCCGCATAACCATCTGGGAATTTAACCTTTTCCTTAATCCAATCAAGAATCTGCTTTATTTGCCCACGTGTAAGGCAGAATTTTGCCCTAGGTTTTCTCCCATTCTAATCGAGGTTTATGTCTGGCCGATCACATATTAGAGCGTAGTCCAGACGTGCTTTCTTGTTATCTTTAGTCTTCTGTGGGATGTCCCAGTTTGTGTTCATGACTGACTCGCACATATTTTTCTCTTGGTGCATCACGTCGATGTTGTGAGGTAGCTTCAGGTCTTTTGCATAAGGAAGGTTGTAGATGCTGCACTTATGAGTCCAATGGTGCTCCTCACCATAGTCTTTCACATACCCGATATCCGCTAGATCGTCATGCCAGTCGATGATATCCTGCACTTCAAAACGTTCAAGTGGCCCCTTCTTCACAGTCTTGCCTTTACGAAATGCCTTTTTTTGATTCCTAAATGGGTGCTTTGGCTCCAGGAAACAACGGTGACAGTCGAACCAACAGGACTTACCCCCATTTTTTAGTGTGAAAGCATCAGTGTTATGCAGGCATATAGGGCATGACAACTTTCCATGCGTGCTTCACCCCGAGAACATGCCATACGCCGAAAAATCGTGTATTGAACACAGGTATGCGGCACACATCCTAAAGTTCTTCCCCTTGTAGCTATCATATGTCAATACTCCTTTAGTCCACAGGTCAGTCAGCTCTTCTACTAGAGGTTGCATGAATAGATCTAAGTTTTTTCCAAGAGACTTGGGCCCAGGTATTATAACAGAAAGAAACATGTACTCTTCTTTCAAGCAGAGTTGAGGCGGCAGGTTGTACGGGATTGCGAACACCGGCCAGCACGAGTACGGGTGTGCCATCATATTGAATGGCGTGAACCCGTCGGTCGAGAGGCCTATACGCACATTCCTAGGCTCTGCCGCAAATTCAGGGTGTTGTTGGTTAAAGTGCCTCCAAGTTTCTGCATCAGACGGATGAATCATCACGCCCTCCTTTCTACGCTTGCCCTCTTTGTGCCACCTCATGTGTCTCGCCGTGGCCTTGGACATGTCTGACGCGTTGCGACGCGTTGAGTGATCGAAAGAAATGGAATGTTTTCCGCCACCGTCGTCTGTCTCATTCCACGTTCGTACATTTAACTTCCTCGCATCGACTCTCATTACAATGCTTCTGTGAGTCAGCCCAGAATCGGTCTTCCAATAAAGCATGCAGAACTTTGGGCAATAGTCTATCCTCTCGCACGGTATGCCTAACACGCGAAGAAGCTTCTTCGACTCGTAAAGATTCAGAGTCATATTGTGTCCACTCGGAAGAAGGCTATCTAGCAGTTTGCAAAGGTCGTTGAAGCAATTGGCTGACAGGTTGTACTTGGTCTTCACCGCCATTAGACGCGACACTGCCGATAGTATAGTCACATTGGTATGCTCATGCAGCGGCAACTTGGCAGAATCAAGGAGCTTCTCGAATTGTTCGGCAAGTGGCTCGGACTCTTCCTCGGGGGAGAGATCGTAAGCCCGAGCCACATCATCCGTGAGCTCGTCTAATCTATCAACTTCGACTTTGTCGTAGCCCTCTTCAAAATCCACAGAGCCACACACCGGCGCCGGACGCTTCCTCTCACCATGAGCTACCTATACAAAGTAATTTGGTTTGAAGCCATGCCTACATAGGTGATGGCTAATATCCTTCTTGGTCCTCTTCTCGGTGTTCGAGCATGCAGCGTAAGGACACCACACGACCGCTGCATTAGGGTCGGGGAATCTTCGGAAAGCATCATCCACGAATGCTCTAGCCTTCTCGATCCACTCATCCGTGTGTCTCCCAGACTTCATCTAACCATCGTACATCCACCGCCGATCTTCCATCCAAAGATCGCTTACTGTCGGGACCCGAATATGCAAATCCGTACCCTATGTGTATTCAGCACTAGTCCAGGATCACGCTAGTGCACACAGGCTAAACAGGGTTAAAGTACCACAATCATACACAGCGGAATAATAATAAAGTATTTCAAACATGAATATAAACGAGTTGTACGACCTTATAGTCACCTTACAATAGTTTGCCACGCAGGGCTTACATAAATCAGAGTATCAGGAAATAACAGCGAAAAATAAAGCATCGTAGTGATCCATCTTCTAGCCACAGGCTACTGACAAGGCTTGCTCCCTAGTTCTCCGGCCCTTCGATAAACTCCTCTTCCCAAGTAGGCGTAGACTCTTCTTCTGATATGTTGTTGTAAGCAAGGGTGATTACACACCGTACTCAACAAGTCATGCACAGAATGCAATTCTATTACTACATGCATGGCTTATTACAAAGGAATGGCTCAATTGGTTATTTTGCTTTGCATCAATATTTTAAATTACTATTTATTAGACATAAAGCAGCAAAACCATATTAATATAATAAGTTTCTCCAATTGTTTTACACATAATTTTGGACACACAGTCCTTAATCAAATTTCACCTTTACCCCTGGCACACAGCCTTTTATCCCATTTTATTTTCAAAGATCTACCCCTTGACTGTAATCCCCGAGTTTTGTCCAATTCCGTGGACTCGGCTATTCGAATAGTTTGTACACTCTGCAGAGGTTGTACACTTTACCCACAAGATACAGTCGCTCACCACACAGGTGATTGATTACAACAAAGTCTTTCGGATACTAACATCTAAACCTATGAACCTCCCCAGCATTGCCTTTCTAACACTTCCCTCACTCAGAGCCAAAGTTTAGAACAAGCGAATACTGTTGGATGGGTACCAAGCCGTAGCACAGGTACGCTCCCCCACACAGTTACACTCTTGTGTAACTGCCGCCCCGAGGTGTCAAAGGAAAGATATTAGAACCCTACTAAACTAGGTCTGTCCCATACCAGACATGTGGTTGTACGAGAAACTCAGTTCAAAGGCTTGCAAGGTAGTCCTTAACTGTCTAGGGCAAGACTTCCTTTCAAAAGTTCGGCACACAGCCATCTCATTATGCTTGATTCATTCCATTGCCACACAGGCCCACCTGGCATGAAGCTATCTTGCCACTTGCCCCAGTCTAAATCATTTCCCACTCCAAGTTGTTTTACGGTACAACACATGCCAGCAAATCAACCTTCATGTAGAACCACATAGGTCTCCACACTTCAACATCATTACCAACACATTCCACCATTTACCAAAATACATTCACTATTCCTTTAGTCAATATTGCTTTTGCATTATAAAAGATTATTCACGACATAAGCAAGGCTAAGCAACTACTCACGGTCTAGCCTCCCGTGTTGGCATATCATTGCATCCAACTAATGTTATCAACTTAGGGTATCAAATGATTCATGGCATACAAATATTATAGACAAGGTGGCAATAACAATTAGGTTACTTAACTAATTCACACAATTTAATTAAATCTATTTTTAGTTAAATTAGCATGCATAATTTGAATCAAAATATATTTTTAAAACTTAGGAGCAAAATGATCAAAGTATAACTTGCCTTCAAACAGCGGATGGTCCTGATCTGGAGCTTGGTCTTGTGCTGGAAATTCCCCCTCAAAGTTTTTCGGCAACTCGGAGTCTAATCGCATCAAACGACATACAATAAATATACTAACAGATAGCAAGATCAACTCTAAAAATAAATAAAATTCACCAATAAATAGTTCATATTTTTACAAATTTTTAGGAACTAGAATCACCCAAATCGGAGTTAAGACGCAAAAGTTATAGTGATTACAAGTTTGTAAATTAAAATAAAAGAAAAACCGAATTAATCTATTTATTTTCCTTCTGGAAAATCCCGATAAATCCTTCGACCAACACGTGGCAGCACCAGAGTGGGCCACGTCACCTCGGGTCCATGGACCGGGTTCATGGTTTGGCTCGGGTTCACCGTGGACTCGGTCCACCGAATAGTGCCACTAACCCGTGGGCCCCTTGGATGACGTCATGATGACGTCAGCCCTTACGGCCGCCACACTGACAGGTGGGACCCACAGAACAGTGCACGGCTTGCTCAGCGGGCGACACCTGGCATGACCCTACTGGTCCATGCAGCTCACGCGTTCCCGCCCGTTGGATTAAAATCCAACGGCCAGTCCAAGCACGGTCAACCACCGCCACGCGGCACCATTCGAGCCGCTCGTTGGATCCAACGGCCCACAGACGATGCCGCTTCGGCACCCAAGGGCTACGCGGCGTGCTCCTATTGGCTAGCGGTACGGCGACATCCTGCCCGCTCGTTCAAAAACCGACGGACACGCGGTATGGATCCGCCCGTTGAATTAAGATCTAACGGTCAAGCTCAGCTTAATCTACAGCCTTAAACGAGCCCTTGGATTGGGATCCAACGGCCAGTATCATAGCATCTAAAACGGCTACGTGGACTTCTCCGAACGGCATGATGACGATCCAACGGCCATTTTCAAGCGCATCCTAAACAGCTACGTGGCGTTACCTGGACCGAGCGATGAGGATCCGACGGTCGGGGATGCTTTGTGGGGTTGATGATGGGCGGCGGTGCTCGTTGGCCAGAGACGAAGAAGATGACTTGGTTGGCGGCGCTCCGGGACTTCTCCAGCGATATGAAACGTCGTGGAAAGTGCGGCTTGACTCAAGGGTCTCGAATCCGTGCTTCAAATCGGAGGGCCGTGACTAACGGCGGCGGAAAGCAAGGAAAACCGAAGCTGCAGCAATGCCAACTCCGGCGAGCAAGTGGTGAAGCTACGGAGCACGCCAGTGTATGGGAGAGTGTGCAAGATGTGCGGAACGAAGAGCTCTTTCTACTGGGGTATTTCACACGCACGGAGACGCTTCGGGTGACGAGAACGGTGGCCATAACTGTGCCGGCCAACCACCCGCGTTAAAATGGCGGCGGCGCCCGATGGAACGGGACCGAGGCATCGGGAGCCCCATCCGACCGTTCGCGACTCACGGATCTGACGGCTCCCATTCCTCGACGACGTGGCGGCCTTGCAGCCACACGATCCGCAACGAACGGTGCCGGATGTGACGGTTGGAATGCTGACCTAACGGGCCGTTACATCGCGCACAGTGTTGGGCTCGGCCCAGTACTGTAGCAAGAATATTTCTCTGGTTTTTCTTAATTAAAATAATCACAGAAAATCAAAGTAATTATTTAGAGTACTATAAATACCCAAAAAATTCTAGAAAATATTTCATGGCATTTAGAACTTAAATAAAATATTTTTATTTATTTTTGATAAATAATTTTATGATATTTAATTATTCAAGGAAAAGATAAATTCAAATTAAAGTCAAATAAATCCAAATAATTCCCAAAAGTTCACAAAAATTCAAATAACTCCAAAAATTTTAATTAGGCCAAATTTTGGGATGTTACACTTTCTATATAACGTCAATGCATGCATCCAAATTTCAGATTTAGACAGTTTAAGCCTTGCTAAATAGGAGGGCTTACCCACCCACTGATGTGGGCTTAAGTACGGTGGTCGTGGCACAAGGGTGCTCGGGTCGAATTCGGCTGAACATAACCCGTTGTTCTCCAAGTGCAACGATGGGTACGGCGTACCACTTATGTTATGCACTAGGAGAACGACAAGGAAATACCGCTGGAATCCCAACGCGTACACCCTCGTGTCACGACCATCGCATTTAAGCGCACATCCGTGGCTAACCAAACGTGGATACTCGAGAGCGCAACACTTTTCGTAATAGAACCCAACGAATCACCGTCTGAGCTCCTTACGAAAATATGCGGCGCCCGAACAGGTTTAACTCGCTCGGTTGGCGTTACAAAGCGCAATTCTAATAAAATTATTATATGTTGTGATTTGCAAGCAATATACACTATATATATACCTTTGAATCATTTACTTTTTCCCACACAAATGCCTTAGTTCCTATTTGGATTCCAGAAATCGAAAACACTAGAATTACATATCATGTCCATTTGAATCTCTGAGAATTAAAATGCACAACAACCATACCACTCACTAATTATATATGATTTGTTAGCCACACTAGAATAATGCCCGGATTCTCGCATATACATGCTTGAGACTACATTTAATTTCATCACAATTTTAATATGGATTGCTCACTACATTCTGCATATACATTTCATTTCATCACAACATTATACATATCAAATTCCTCAATTGGTTTCCAAGCCTAGGATCGCAACTATATCTTCCAAATTAAGCACAACATGAGGAAAATAAGATGACAATGGTTTTCATTCTAGAACCACGATTGGTAGTAATTCCATCAAATATGTTATGAAAGGAATTTGTTATCAACTTATCATGCTATCTCATCTCTTGCCATATAAATAGTGCAGTGGTGAACCTCGCTTCATGCCCGAGTTGATATAGATTTATTTGATCAGCCACAACCTTTTTGTTAATCATTTTTCTCTGACAAGAAAGAAAGTGTACTATTCCTTTTCTTCTCCATCACAATGTGGGAAGACCTTAGTCACAACCTTTTGTGTATCATTGTTGTAACACTAGAAAAGAAATTTTCAATTCGGTTGTGCACCGATTTTTGTATTTTACTTCTTGATCTGTTTCCTACACATCAAGTATTATCTAGCTAGAGTGCTATGGTGTTGAATTTGCTGCTTTGGTTAATGACAATTTCTGAGCATTGGACAATCTTAAGGCTCGGTAGTATCACAAATTTAACACACATTCTAGACCGACTTGCGAAATTAGTATCGAACAACTTTGTTCCTAGGCTCACTGCTAATCTGAATTGCTTTTTCAGGCCACCCTTGTGAAGATGGTCAATGAGGCCTTTGCAAACATTCGAGGATGGGAAGAAGATAGTTGATTATGATTTTCTTTGAGTTGGAGCTTAATTGACTTAGTGTTTACTGCTGGAAAATATCAAAGAATCTCAGTGGGCAATAAAAGAATAGCATTCAATTCATGTTCTCTTGGATGGACAACTGTGGGTAATTTTTACAAATGAGTTGGTTCATTTTTGTACTGTAAAGTAGTAGTGTGAACTTTGGGTATTCTCCTGGTTCATTTAATTGTATTGTAAAGCAGAAAGGTAAGTTTTTTGAGTATTCTCCAATGCATACAACTACACATATATAGACACATTAAACAGTTCCAAGATACATATATCCACATTAATTCCAACAAAACATGCTCACACATTGCTCAAAAGAAAAAGAAGAAAGAGATGAAATTAGAACATACATTTGTGAGGAGGCAACCTTTGCCTGCTCTGCTGTCGTGACGGAGGGAGGCGGGCGGGCGTGGCTGGAGGAGGTGGGGGCGCGGAGCGCTGGGGAGGCGGGAATGGGGCGCGGAGGCGGAGGCGCGAGGAGGAGGCGTGGTGGCGTGGGTGAGGAGGGGGTGGGCGTGGCCGCAGTGGAGGGGTGGGGGCGCAGGGAGGCGGTAGGGCGCAGGGAGGTGGGCGCGGCAGTGTGCTAAGTCCCTCTGGGACTTAGCGCACGGGCCGACCGCGAGTTAAATGAAAGGATTTTGTCGTCGGCGTCCTAGGGACCGCCGACACTGACCCTAGACCCAAAGTTTCGTGACAGCAGGTGGTCCCACCGCAGAGACACATGACCTGTGTCATCGGCCTACATGGCGCCGACGACACTAAGTCATTTGTGTATAGGTCAATCGGCCCAAACTTTCGTAGCAGTAGTTGGTCCCACCGTCAGAGACACACGAGTTGTGTCGTCGGCCCACTTAGAGCCGACGACACTGAGTCATTTGTGTCTAGGTCAAACGGCCCAAACTTTCGTAGCAGTAGGTGGTCCCACCGGCAGAGACACGTGATCTGTGTCGTCGGCCTACCCATAGCCGACGACACTGAGTCATTTGTGTCAAGCTTTATCGACGGTTTGGTGACAAGCGTCGACACTGTATCGTTTTTGTCGTCGGTATAAGTATAGCCGCCGACACAGAGGCTCCAACGTATCGACAATAATCCACTGCGCTTCCACGGTATCAATCGAACCAGCCTGCATGCACCTCCACAACATGGCGAATACCATCCTAGCTCATCCATACACTTTCCTCGCTCGCTCGAAAAGGTCGACCTCCTGGCGCTTCTAGGTAAAACACATGAAACATTTGGAAGCGGTGATTATTTTAATAAGCCTTAGACGGGCGAATAAGACATTTGAATTGTCATTTTAGGGTTTTACAACATGCAGTAGGTCATTCCTCGTTTTTCGATCACCCAGTGTTACATCGTCACTAGAAAGTGCATTAATTGAAACTTTAGCTAGGAGAGTATATTAATTTAACAAACACATCGCCGTCACATACCAATTAATTTAAAATAAATATACCAAATTTCATACAAATGTATGTTGAGTACGTAACAACCATTCTAAAAGCTATATTTGATTTTTCTAAATTTTAAAAACAACAAAAATATTTTCTAATCCCATTTGGAATTAATAATGTCGTCGGCATGTTATTTGCCGCCGATAAAAGGTGGTGCTATCATGTGGGACCGCTTTGAAGTTCACTGCCATGTGGGACAGCCCTTTTGTCAGCGGCATATTATTTCCCTCCGACACAAGTGGTTCTGCCCACTGCCATGTGGGACCGCGTTGAAGTCCTTCTGCCTGGGCGTTAGGTTGCCGTTAGTGGGAGGGATTGTATCGTCAGTATACTGTTGGCCGCCAACATAGGTACTTTTAGCGGGAAACGAAATTCAAAATCCTGCCCACGCCAACTAGTCATCGTGCCAGGGAGTATGTATGTCGTCGGGCTAATATATTGCCGCCGATACAGGGCATATGTTTGTCGTCGGTTATGAAACCGCCGACATTGATATTTTGGCCGACGACACTGATGTCGTTTCCTGTAGTGCATGCGCGTGTGGTATATTCAATTTTGGTAAGATATTACCGGTAACCCTCTAAATCGTTGATACTAAAGGTTGTTGAAGGTTTAGGAAATGCAAGAGTTGAAGAAATTGGAAAGAGAACCACTACTACCGAACACGAGTTTACTGTCGGGTTCACATCGGCATCACTGTCGGATGTGGACCCGGCACTATCTAAGTGGCAGTGATAGTCGAGAACTATCACTGCTGGATGTAAACCGGCAGTGATAATCACTATCACTGCCGGTTTACACTGTTCAACCGGCAGTGATAATAATTATCTCTGCCGGTTATCAATTATAACCGGCAGTGATAAGTAATTATCACTGCCACATTTTCAATAATAACCGGCAATGATAAGTAACTATCACTTCCACATTTTGAATAATATCCGACAGTGATAAATAACTATCACTGCCACATTTTTATCAATATCGGGCAATGATAAATAGTATCACTGCCACTTTTTTCTTGTTAACCGATAGTGATAACTTTCTGTCCAATTTTGATATCCAAAACTGGCAGTGATGGGTTTTTTAAACCTTTTTGCATATATATATTTGTTGCAGTATATGTTGTAGCATATATATATTATACAGTAGATGTATCTGTACGGTATACGTTGTGCACAATAGTACTGAAGCATCGCTAAAGTGTAATTGAAATACATTGAAGCTGTAGCACCCTGGCAACCCGTGCCCCGAATGTTACACCCTCTAGCACCAACAACTACAAATCGCTGAGAATAAATATCCGCAAAGCAAGCAAACAACTAGGAGGATTGTCAAAATTATTAAAAATTTCGGCAGCACCTCCCCTAAAACTAGGACATCCACTCAGCAGACAGAAAACACTTGCAGATGCAGGATATCATTCTAACAGGTCCTTAGTTAACCAATCACACATCCAAAAGAAATTAGGGAACTCCACCACATAAATTATTACAGGACAGGAACTCATTAAACATAACCGCGAACAACCCCTTACAATAATCTTCTCGAGCTATTTATATCAGAATTATGAATTAACACAATGGAATGGTGATGATGCAAAACGTGATTGTGCTACTACCCCCTTCCATGCATGCCGATTTCAAGGTACCTGCAACAACACAACAACAAGCGTGAGTCGATGACTCAGCAAAGTACACGAGAATAGCAATTCCAATTTAACATAAGTAAAACAAAAGCTTGACCATAAGAGCAAGTAATACAATGAAACCGCATCCGGACAATACGCATTTAAAGCAATAACTTAACTATATCAAAAAGATTACTGCAATCACGTCATCAACTTGATGATAAAACCATTCAATGCTCAAGGAACATCACTTGCCTCTAAATCACAACTCCCATGCCTTGGCGCTAATATGCTCCGATACTTTACATCAACATCTTACTATAATAAATTCATCCATAGAAGATTCTAGACCCTCTCAATCCCGCTCACTACTAGACATACTGGAACACAAATCGTGAACTTCCATTCAATTCCACGTCTCACGACCATGGTGAAAACTCTAATCAACTTTTCACTTTAGAATCACCTACCATTCCAATTAATCATCCTATGACGTACAATAAATTTGGTTGTCCTTAAATAACCAACAGATTTCTTTTAACAGAATCCGTAACCCTCCTTATCTGAAAGCTCAACTATTTATCATACACTTAATGCCTTGAACATCCTCGTGGGTCACGCACCCAACCTTTAAAGAAAACCGCAATTCTTGAGCACGAGCAACAACAACGACCATCTCTTTTTTTTCCAGAAAAACATAACCATAACTCATAAGAGAATTCGACTCTTGAACTCCCAAACCCCGACGGAAACAACTCCTCAACATAACTCAAGATTTTCAACTTTTAGGAAGGAGAAGAGATGCAATGCACATGAATGCTCTTTTCGATGCACGTACCAGTACTGCCGAGTGCCCATCCGTCGGTGTGCACCCTCACGTCCCTTCCATCCTATGAAAGGTGCCTACTCTTACTGTCTCGCTCCCATTCACCTCGATGAATGGGACTACAAGGTAGGACTTCCATGTTCACTACGTGTGAACACAGAGGCCCGCATCAGAATGGGTCGCCTCTTCCATTATGAATGCACAAATGCAATTAACACGAATGAAATGCAACCTTTCATTAATTGCCAACACTAACATAACTATAACCACATACATATACAAGCATATATGTAAATATATACATATATACATAAAATTTCCCATACTACATAAGTATATACATGTGTGCAAATGTTTGTATATATATATATATATATAAACACAAGGTCAGTCATACATGCAAACACACATGATCACAGATTTCAGCAAGTATAACACATAATTGTATGGACTATGGCAGCTCTACACATTCACACACTCTAAGCAGTGCCTTCCATTTAGAGAAACCTCATGCATACATATAAGTATGACTTCACATAGACACACAAGACTCACCAATGTATGTGCTTATATAAATAGGCTCTTATTGAACCCACATTTCCACCAGCACAAACAAGCATACATATATACACACAAAATTCAGCAATACATTGATTCGTACCCATACTCAATTCCATTCCCCAGACGGGGCACAGTTAAGTACAATTCTTGTAAATTAACCACGAGTATCCACGTACCCCATACTCGCTATTCACTGCAATATTAACAAAGGTACAGTAAACTCACCAGAATTAAGGCTTACTAGTGACCACTCGAATCCAATAGCTAGTCACGTCCTCGAAGGGACGGTCACCAATATAACTAACATTTGCCACAATCAATAGAAATTAGCCATGAACAGATAAATAACAACGAACAACTCAATTAAGCACACAACTCGATGTACTTGCCTTTACCGACGGAGAATGGAGTGGCATGCGGTTGAGGCCACTCCCGACAGAACCTTCTCTGCAAATAAACAATACTCATTCCACTTAAATTTATGCACAAATTAGTATTTCTTGTAAACTAAGCCTTATCTTTTGAATAACAATTACAGGGGCTCATACACAAATAACACATACGTGTATATTTCAGACCATAATAAACAACAGCACACAAAATCTTCCAGAATCTAATACTGGTATACATAAGTAGTTGGTATGCATCAGTAACAAATCCACATATACAATACATATACAACTACTGTTTATTAACCAAGATTTCGCAATCAATACTTCATGAACATTTATTGCAGTCACTATACACCGAAGCAACAATAACACAACAACAAGCTTACTCATAATAAATAACGGAGCAAAAAGGGTAGTAAGAAATATGGAACTTCATTAAATCCTTGCATGTAACACTCTGTGATTATAATTCTACAAAATCTGTTGATCTCTCCTTTGAACCCAAACATAAGCCAGAGTATGAGTATATAGGTCACTGACAGTTCTCAGCCAAGCATTTCCTTAGGGACAACCTGAAACCCCTCTCTGTTCTACCATTCATACACACTACTCCAAATTGTATACTGACTGCCACTAGAACCCATACCCTCATCTCAAAGTCGCATACAGGAAGATTTACTAAAATACTAGCTATAGCAAGAACCAATCAAGGAACCTTACATCACAAGCACATAAATCAGGGTCATAATGCATTGACTAATTAACATACATCACTGCATTGCATTCTACAAAAAAAACCAAAAACAAGGGTATAGAACATATTACCAAGAACATACATTCAGGCATCCAAGTTATTGTCAGAGTGTATTACTAAGAAACTACATTCAACAGAAGTGACATGGGTTGAAACACACTAAGATCCGTGATTTGTTTTGTCGTCATTTCAATGGAGAACTAGCATATAGGAGAATATGGAGTGTTGTATTCCATAAGAGACATCAGACAATTTAAACAGTTCTATCAAATTCTCATCTTCCTCCCTCTCTCCACCCCACCTCCACCATACCAATCAAACCCCTCTCTTCTCAACCTTTCCTCTGTAGTTTCTCACCACCCTTGCATTCTGCCATTATTCAACTAATTGCATCTCAACACAAGGTTCCTTGCTAAGCAATTGATTAAACACCATATATGCAAAGAAAATACCCAAGCTAGAATACCTCAAAGCCAATCCATGGAGGAGAAGGGAGGTGGGGAGATCTTGGCGGAGGAGAGGTCGACGGTCTTGGCAGGGAAGGGGACCCGAGGCAAGATCTTGGTGGGAGAGCGACCGTCGCGGCCAGAGCAGCCAAGGGCTCGGCCGGCTTCTTCTTGCCTCCGACCGCTTCGGCAGGGGAAGGGACTGTTGGCTCATTGCTTCTTGGTGCTCCTGCCCCGGCTGGCCTCTGCTATTGATGGGAGGAGCCGGCCGGGGGAAATGGCAGCTGGGAGGAGAGGAGCCACTGGGGAAGCAGGCTGGGAGGAGCCACCAGAGGATCGCCAGAGGGGTGTGCAGGGTCGCTTCATGTCTTCCATTCGACAGCGAGTTCCTCCTCTCCATCACAATGGCACAGAGCTGGGGAAAATATCAGCCCCCCCAAGGAATTTGAGCCACACACACACCAGGAGAAAGAGATTAGGTGACAAGTGGGTGGAGAGGGAAAAAGAAAAAAAACAAGAATTTCTCTCCCACAATTCACAGATAGGCCCCCCAGACACCCAGACCAAGAATTCCTCGACTCAGAGGAAAAAGAAACTCCGCAGTATTACAGAAGAATCATAATATTTAATTATTACATTGTTCATTCACTTTTGAAGCATCATAATATTTAAGTATTACATTGTTCATTTACAATTGTTGGCATGTCACTTAAGCTACAAATGGTTGTGAAACTCGCCGTTCGGGTTGATAATTTCTCAAATGATGAACCTAGCTGTCTGCTCTCGAAGGGCTTCAATTTCATTGTCGAGCAGGCTGCTGGTGCCCAGCTTGACGCGCTCTCATGGGAGAAATTGAAGCATTAATTAGTGTTATCGTCTTTAAAGAAAAGTACGGATCAACATGTAATCATCGATATACCAGCTCGTCGTTGTAGTCCGTACTATCAGTGATGAATGCGTGGATATGTGTCATTGCATAGTATCCACATAAATTGTTCCCTTGGGGTTGTCTCAAGCACGGAAAATCGGTTTTTATTCTGAACTTCTTCGTGAATGGACGACACCGTTGGCTCTTCTTGCGGTATTTTGTGTACACCCTGTTCATGGTTTCGAGTAGTCATTAAAATTAATTAGGTGCAATGGGATGGAAGATTACTGGAATAATAATGCAATGACCGAGTTTACCTGTCTAGCAAGTCTATTAATTCTTTGTACTTGCTTGTCGGTTTCCTCATTGAGTCCAAGACAGTGATGTTGCTTTCATTTAACATAAAGACGAGGATGATCCAGTGAAATCTGCAGAAGCCAATTAGTCGTCACATAGTGTTGCACATCAAATATACGAGACTAGTAGGCAGGGAAACACGTACTGAAAGTTGTAGGGTAAAAGTATGTAGGTCTTATCTTGTAGCTTTAGCAGCGCCTTGAGTACGTACTCCTCAACATCATTTATTGTTCTTGGATCTAGAATAAATTTGCAGTTGATAAAGCCCGGGTCGAGGAATCCTATCTTTTCATTTTTGTCCGCTCTAAGTGTCATTGCCTCCATTCTACATAAAAAAAGAAGTCAGACCCTCAGTTTAAGAGTACGTGAATATACAACATGAATTATACAAGAAACTTACAGAGTCCACATTCTTAATATAGACACGTCCAGGGCGTCTCATTGGTACAACTAATATAGTTCTAGGTGTTCTACCCAGAAAACACCGTCCATATCTTTGTATTTGACGGGGAAAGCATCATTTTTTGTCTCTTGGACATACTGCCGGCACCATTGATGTAGACGCCGTAACTGTGTGGTCAGTTTGGGCTCCTCATTTGGATCCACCAAAGCTTTCCCGTTAACTAATGGCCACTTTAGAGGGGGCTCCTGCCCTTTAGCGCCACTTTGGCCTCCAGGAATAGCTGCATTACCACCATCTCCTTTAGATTTCTTCCTAGAGATGCGATCGTAGTTTGATAGTTGGCTAAGTTGAGGAGCTTCAGTTGTTCGTCCTGTCTATTTAACCGTCACTAAGTTTAGGAAGAAATCCCGTTTGGCAGCTTCGATTTCAACCTTAGCAGGTGGTGGCGTCTTCTTGAAGTGCGCTGCTACACTGGCGTGTACTTCTCTTATTTCTTCTTCAGTCAGTTCATATGCTCGTTTCTTGCTAAGAGTTTTGGCTGGCTTCATAGATAAGGAACTTTTCCCCCTTGACCGTGTAGAATGTTGAGATCGCGGTGCTCTTTGCTTACTGTTTTGTGGTGCTGGAGCAGGAGAAGGAGCTTTCGTGGGTGTCTTGTGGCGCTGGAGCAGGAGAAGGAGCTTTCTTGGGTGACGCCGGAGGAGGAGGACTTTTCCTGGGTGGAGAGTCCGCCTCGTCATCGTTATTAAGATCATCGTCGTTGTCATCATCTGAGGCAAACTTTATATAGCGCTTGCGCCACGCAATGAATGTGCCCAGGCTTTGTCTAAGATTATTTTTCCCCTCATCGCCCGGGATCTCAACCTTCATTTTGCAGTATCTGTCAACCACACTATGCATGGCCAAGCCATCCCTTCAGCCACCTTGATGGTAATGTTCGCTACTGGCAGGTGCAGACTGCAGCGTGTCGGCTCTATGATTTTGTCCACGGGAAAACTACACGCTGAGTCCTCTTCAGGAGCGCCCACGGACGTTTGGCTGCTTTTATGAGCCCCGGTGGGACGATGGTGCTGCTGACCTCCGTCCAACAAATTGCTATTAGTTATATATAATGGTCCATCCAGCAAATTTACATTACTTACAGAAGTATTAAATTAACATACATGAAATAAAGAAACAATTTTAAGTAATTTGATTAAACAATAGTTAATTTTGAAGTGCTACCACATTTAAATTCAATCAACGTATTAAATGCAATCACTAATTTAGTCCTCTAAATACTTAAATTCAACCTACATCATAATCTCACCAATCACTATACATATAAAAGTTGGTAATTTCAAATCTAGCCTCCAGATTAGAGCTCTAATTGTGTTGACTATGCAATCAATAATTCTCACAACCTACAATAATATAGAACGTAATATCCAACTAAATAAACTACCAAAGAAATGTACATCAAAATACGAACCTTAGATCACGAATTAGAAACGAATTACATCAAATTTGAGAGCAAAAATTCGCCCCCTCTCCACCCCAATCGAGCAAGAACAGAGCTCCTCTCTGTTCTAGATAGGTTGAGGAAGGGAGTCAGGGTATATATAGTGCCATATTATCACTGCCGGTTTTTTCTCTAGAACCGACAGTAATATATCATTGCCACTTCTATTTCTAAAGCCGGCAGTGATATTGCTGTCGTTTCCCACGCAAATGACTTTATCACTGCCGGTTATACTGTTCACCCGGCAGTAATACATCACTGTCGGTTCTCTCTCTAAAACCGGCAGTGATATTATCTTCCATTCGAGCGGGAAAATTACACTGTTCTTATCACTGCCGATTGAAGTTAGAACCAGCAGTGATAATATTATCACTGTCGATTGAATTTAAAACTGCCAGTGATAATATTATCACCACCGGGTGAATTTAAAACTGGTAGTGATAATATGAATCTTTCATCTCCTGCCACCAACCGTCGCGCTTACCCATTCCTCTGCCAACTGTTGCGCTTCCCATTCCTCCTCTATATAATGCCCAGCTCCTCAATCTGTAGCGCCGCTCCTCACAATCCACCACTGCTACAAGAATACCCCCCCAAGAAGCAGGCACGTACTGGGCAAAGCCCCGCTTCGCCGCCAGAGAAGGAGGAGGAGGCGGAGGAGGAGGAAGAGGAGGAGGAGGAGGACGACGACAGTGGCGGCGGTGAGGTCCTGCGGCGTTGGGGCAGGACCAACTCCGCCACTGAATCGGATTCGGAGGAGGAGGAGGAGGAGCACCGCCGCAACTCTGATCGAAATCCGGCGGCAGCTCCGGTGACGAGGAGGAGGAGGACGATGACGACTTTTGGATATAGGGTTTCGCACCATTTTGGGTTTCAAACGGTTAAAAGCTGTTGGCCCATTATATTTTGTATATATAATTAGGACTAAATATATAATTATGGACGGTATAACTAATTATGTTTTGTAAATGTTCTATGTTTTAACTAATACATATCACGCAAATTACAAATTTTGTAAATATTCTGTGTTTTAACTAATACATATCACGCAAATTACAAATTTTGTAAATGTTCTGTGCGAGATAAATTACAAATGTTTAATATATTCTGTTTTTTAACTAATTATGCTTTGATATGTTCTGTGCGAGATAAATTACAATGTTTGATATGTTCTATATCTTAACTAATTATGGGGAACAGTAATATCACTACCGGTTCTGGAGTAAAACAGGCAATGAAAATGGTCTTATCACTGCCGGTTGATAGCCGAACCGGCAATGATAAATCACTACCAGATTTTTATATAAACCGACAGTGATATCTTCTTATCACTGTCAGGTCTCTCTAAACCCGGCAATGATATTGCCTCTATTTGTGCGGGAAAATTATACTATTCTTATCACTACCAATTGAAGTTAGAACCGGCAGTAATAATATTATCACTGTCGATTGAATTTAGAACCGGCAGTGATAATATTATCACTGCCGGCTCGGGCCTACCCGGCAGTGATGGGGGGTCGTAGATGAAGCAGTCTGTAGTAGTGAACTACAAGGAAAAAATTTTAAACTACTTACGATCCAGTTTTCAGCGTACTGGTCCAGTTTAGTGGAGTTGTAGCTTTTCTAAAAAACTACTTTTTAGCTTTTTGGGCTGAAAAACGGCTATAGCGTTTCATAAGAAACTGTTTGACAAATGGCTAATTTCTCTTAGTAATAAGCTGCAAAAGCAGGTCTAGCTCAGCTTCAGTTTTTGAGTTTTGCAAATTATGGCCTCCTTCAGGACAGCTTCTAATTATGCAGATTCTGGATTGTAGTCAGCTGTCTGGAGAAGTGGCTGTCTGAAGAATTTGCTGACTGGAGAATATGGCCGTTCGGTAATCCTGATTGTCTGTGTTGATTGTTGATCGGCGTCGGTGACAGATAAGCGGATGAGGGTGGTGGAGGGGCCTAGGGATGATGGAGGAAGCTCTTGTGGCTGCGACGACTCGTGGGAGGCAGAACTCATAGAATCTGAGTCAGAATCCGCAGAATCAGGTGGGTGACAACTTCTGATTCTGTGTATAAATCAGATTCTAATTCTTGGAGAAGTTGTCTAGAATCCTACTGTTTGGCACATAATCCGCTTTTATTTTAAGCAGAAGCTGTATTTAAGCTGAAACGAACGGGCCTTATATATGGCTTCTAACTTATACCAAAAGCCGTTTAAAAACTGAGCTATTTAGGGGGCCTACCGGCTTTTCAGAAACTGAAATTAGCTTAAAGCCCTCTAAACAGGCCCTAAGTCTGGTTAGAGAGAGAAGTGTAATTCTGCTAAGGTTATAAATTTCATTTTCAGACCATATATAGGGGCGACCAAAATCCAAAATTTTGGTGATATTTCAAAATTTCAACTAAAATAGAAAAACCAAATATCAAATCCGATATTTTAGCGGATGGCGAAACCAAAATTTCAACCGAAATACCCAAAATTTCGGCCATTTTCAACCCCTGATGAAATGGTTTCCCGAGTCTACAAAAAAATTTGAAAAAATATAAAAAAGTTATGCAAGCATTTATCTATACACTACTACAGGAATGTACATCACAATTGGTTCATTTTCATCATCATATTCGATTTTAGTGATAATACAATATTATTAGACAATGATGAGGAGACGCTATCACAGTCGGTTTCGCCCGAAGTGTTAAATGGTCATCACATTTGGCTCTGAGCAAGAACCGATTATGATGAAGGCCGCATCACAATCGGTTTTTGTTCTTCTTGTGATGAGGACTAGGCACATCACAATCGGTTTTGAGCAAGAACCGATTGTGATGAGGGCTTGGTTCTTTTTATATACTCCTGAAAACAGCACAAATTATACATAGTATGCATATCACATTCATAATATATAGCATAGATTAGACACACTATGCATATCACATTCACAATATATACACACACACACACAAATATTTTATAATATACATCATATTCGTTCAAAATATAGAACACAAACATATATACTTAATAGTTAGTATACATATCATATTCACATGATATAATATTGTTTACATATGGACTGGTAGGATCCTATCGGGTCTCTAAACCTACCATTCTCCGCTATAACTTCTGTCCAGTACCACTAGCATATATGTAACACCCCGGCACCTCACGTACCCTGAATATTACATCCTCAAGCACCAACCATTACAAGACACCATAAAATTTTAGCAAAGAGCTAACATACTAGTAGGTTATCGAACTTAACTAAAAATTACGATAGCACCTCCCCTAAAACTCGGACATCCACTCAGCAGACAAATAAGACAACAATCAACATGATCAACATATATATAACAATTCATGACATCTAACTAGCTAGCATAACTGAATAAGCATATAACATGGAAGAGCAAGTATCCCAAAAGGCAACCATAACGCAAAAGAGTGTAACTACACAGTGAAGACACAACATAACCAAGGATACAGAGTTCAATACCATTAACTACTTACAAAGCTATCTATTCAAAAGCAGGTTCTTTTTAAGCCTAGCATCACTCTAAGAGATGTGGCAGCTATTCTAACTACATGATAGTCATTGAGGGTGAAGTAATGTTAGTCCGTCTCCCAAATACCGCTCTAGAGGTACCTAAAAATAAAAACATCACAAAAATAAGCGTGAGTTCATACAACTCAGCAAAGTGTATCAAGATAATACAATTGACTTAGAATAAGAGGTTAAAACAATTGATACATTGTGACACTCTTACACATGAATACATTATCATACATAACATGGATTTCTCTTTAATCATGCAATGCAATATGCATGCTCATAATGCCCATTTCATAACTAATACCGGTATTGCTAGGTGCTCACCCGTCGGCGAGCACCTTCTCATTCCCTTCCAGCCCGTGGAGGGGCCTACCGGAGTAGGACTTTCATGTCTAACTACGTGTGAGACATAGAGGCCTACTCGGGACACCTCTTCTGTTATGAAATGCATAAATACAATGGATGATTCAAATTGTAAATTGCCGTATCATCATCCTGGCAAACCATAAGCATTGAGATAATCTTTACACTTGTCAAATAAACGGTGTGAAATCTAATAGGATATAGACAATTCCAGTGCAACCTAAACTCTCTTTGCAAGATATCAAATTACCTAATGCAAAATTGAGGGATTTGAAAGAATGCTCACCTTTTGAAGAAAACCACAAATAAGAGAAATTTGAGGAGAAATCTCCTCGAGCTAGGGTTTCAACTTTACCCTCTTAATACCCAACCTTCAGGATTTTATAATTTCTCACCTAAATATTACTTCCAATTTTTTGGGGCGGCGGTGGTTTTTTTCCTCTAAAACAACAACAGAGGAGAGTTCAGTCCAAGGGTATAAATAACCTAACGAAACATATCTCAATCGATTTTCAGAAAAGAACCGATTGTGATGTACGATACACATCACGATTGGTTCTCATGTTAAAACCGATTGTGATATGCATGCAAGAATGGTTCTTAGTTTAGAACCGATTGTGATATGCCATGCACTTATAATCGGTTCTTATGTGAAAACCGATTGTTCTTATATGAGAACCACACAATTGTTCTTATATGAGAAAAGATTGTGATGTGTCCAATACTGCATCACGATCGGTTCTAACCTAAGAACTGATTATGATTATTATAAACACACTCTTCGGAATCATCTATTACAATCGATTTTTTAAAAACATAGGAACTGACCCAGATAAAACGATAGTATTGTACCATTCTGTAGTAATGATATTTCCTATCTATTTGAATGCAAAATACTAAGTATTTGCATATAAAATACCCTAAATTTGGAAATTTCAGTAGCATTTCGCTTGGATTCTAACACTTCAATTTAGCAACAATCAATATATATTATGATCACAAATAATAAATATAAAATAAAATTGACACAGTTGACATTCATATTCGCCAACATCATGTCGTTGTGTCCATCCCATTGCATGATAATTGACAATTCATAAACACCTTTGAAATCCCTTTACACTATAACTTTGAAATCACGCGGTGTATTCTATCCATCACAATTGTTTCAAGGAAGCATGGATGACATCACAATCCACAGGTCGACCCGAATCACTTGCAAAAGGCATAATTAAAGATCCGAGCCCCCACAAACTTTTGCAAGGCGTACAGGCAATATAAGAACCTAATCCCAAAAATTTTGACATATCTAATCCATCTCAAAAATTGTAGTTAATATGAAATGTAGTTAACATGTTTACATAATTTAAGTTAGGGTTTAGGGTTAGAGTTTATAGTTAGGTTCAAGTTAGGGTTAGGGTTACATAATTTGCATGTGTATTTCTTGCAAAATTTTCACATGTATTCCTTAAAAAAAACATTACAATTCACCACGAAAAAATTTAGTGCTAAATCCGGTCCTACAAATATGAAAACAGGTCGAATTTGTGATCACCTTATTCAAAACCCGAAATCTTGTCTAAAAAGCCTAAAATCACCGTAGCAAATTAAAATTTCATAAATTTTTTTATCTCACCGAGATTTAGAATCTCCCCTGGCTAAAAGCCGAGATTTTGAACCCTGATCCTGCCTGGGCTAATTGCGCTCATGATGCGTGCCTGTGATGATTAGAGCTTGTAATCTATTTGCGTTTGTTTGTTTTATCTCCTTCTGGTTGGTCATAATATGTGCCATGATTTATCGAAGATTCCTTCAGCTTTTTCTTTATGCTTGACGGGGTAGCTCCTTTCATAGAAAAGGCTAGCGGTGCTGTCATTATCGACTGAGCAACTCATTATTGATGCATCCCTTTAGGCTTAAATCAAATCTGATAACTAAAGAACTGATGGTAAGTTCAACGAAGTACTTTTTTTTGTGGTGTGTCTCTTTGTGTTAGTGGGTTTGAATCAGTTCAGAACTTTAGACTAGAATAGCCGTAAATTGCAAATGAGCTATATAAATTTTGACCCTTCTTTTTTCGGCTAGGCCGTGTGCCTCATCTTTTTGTACTAATTACAAGGGTAGATGAGGCCCTATCCACTTACCTGTTCAGACTTTCTCGAGGAGGTCGCGAGCCGCGACTCAGCGCCACTGCCACCATCCTCTGTGTTCCTCGCCGCTCTCAAGCTCTGCCAATTCCACAATCACGAACTGTATTTTTGCTACTCTGCTATCAAAGAAAGTATAACTAAATACTAGTTAATCTAATCTATTAGATCGAAAAGAATAAATGATCTATATTTATAATACAGTGTACGGTAAAATAGCTCAACCTTAAAAGTTCACCTAGAGGCAAATAATAAAAAATTACCAGCCCTCACTAGCAAATATCATTCCTGCACAAGAGCACATTCGTTCCGATTAGCTGAGAAAGACTTCGCTATCAACAAAATAATTAACTGTTTCAGTAAAAAAGAAATTGATCTAACATATAAAGGCACTCGCTGATCTCAAACATGGCATCCACAGGTGAAAGTCCCCTCAAAAAGAAGAGTAATGGTGGCATGTTTTGTTGCACAACTCATCTCGTACACTGATCCAACCATTTTAGTAATTTCATTTGATGTTTCATGACACATTTTTTTCCTTGACAGTAAGGCGGTTCATGATTTCATTCCTTTGCTTTCCACATGTCAACAATTTTATTAGAGTTAGCAAATATTGCGCTTTCTAATTACAGACTTCCGAGCCGCCATAAATTAAAAAAAAGATAGTTGTCTTTACATGTTTACCAATATCTAATCATGCATTTTCTTAAACTTCAATTGAATGCCACCGGTTGTAGCACCACGGTCCTGGCCATAAGTCCTTAATATGCCTAGATAAGCACACTTGAAGATGTGGACATGAGATTAAAAGTTATGCTCCCCGTACGAATGCTGATTACATATTACCAATTACAGAGTGTTGCTTTGTTTTTCTTAGAGACAAGGTTTTCTCGAATATCCAAATAAGAGCCCTAAACTTCTACAATTCAGACTCAGCCTGGCTATAAAAAGCCAGCCCCATGTATATGTAAATTGAATGAAAATAGTGATTTATCTCCTAAGATTTTTCCTCCTTCGCGAGGTTTTCCATGTTAAATTTGTGTCCCTTTTTGCGTCCCTAACCCTAACAAGTGATATCAGAACCGTATCTGGGATTTTTATCGCCACTTCCCTCAAAGTTCCACCTCCCATCGGATCCGTTCCTCCGAGCCACATCCTCCGCACTAGCTACCCAAATCTGCACTGCGCTCCATCCTTCGCTTCCACATTGGCTGACCGACCCACTAAGGAACTCAAGGCCACCAGGGAGCACCTCCCTCAACTAGGATCTATTTGCCGATTCGTTGCCGCTTGGATCCAGTTTCGCTTAAGCCAGCGTCGCCCTCAACCGGAGTAGCCTCCACTGGCACTGCCCTCCACGTGCGTGGCCCTATCTACTCCACCACCGCACTGGCCTCCCCAGAAGCTGGCACCATCGCTAGCATAGCACCACCCCTAGCCGATGCTCCTCTCGTTCTCAATTTTTTTTATCTAATCTACCATATTTTTTTGATCTGCAATTTTTTCTCTACCATGTCATCACTAAATTTGACATTGAGAAGTTCCATGGCAAGATCAATTTCTCTGTATGGTAGGTTCAGATGAAAGCTATTCTTACACATTGGGTGTGAGGGAAGATTTGCTAGCTAAACCGATGACCATGGTAGATGAGCAATGGGAGGAACTGGATCAGAAAGCACTCTCCACCATACAACTTAGTTTTATCTAGGATGTTCTGCATGAATTTATTGATGAGACCATAGCCGCAAAACTATGGCAGAAATTGGAAGCTTTATACATGAAGAAAAGTCTCACCAACAAACTACACCTTAAAGAACATTTGTATACAATTTGCATGGTGGAAAGTACTTCTATACAATGTCATCTCAATGAGTTCAACTCACTCATCATTGATCCTGAGAAATTAGAAGTGAAAATTGAGGATGACGATAAGGCTATTCTGTTGGTTGTCTCTTTGCTTGCTACCTTTAAACACTTCAAGGAAGTTGTGCTTTATGGTAATTATGGTACTCTTAGTTTTGAGAATGTTAAATCAACTTTATTGTGTAAAGAGAAATTTGAAATTGATTCTCGTTTTGAAGTTACGGTTGAGGATTTAATTATTAGAGGTATAACTTAACATAAAGGCAATTCTCCTAGATTAAAGTCTAGATCTAAATCAAGTGGCCATAAATCCAACTATTGCAACAAACTTGGTCATGATATTTATCAATGTTTCAAATGAAAAAATAAGACAAAAAGAAACAATAAGGTTGAATCCAAAAAATCTATTGAGGCTAGTTTTGTTGAAAATGAATCTGATGGTAAGGCTCTAATCATCACTTCAAATTTGAAGAATAAAACTATATGGATTATCTACTTAGCTTACATTTTTCATATCTATCCATATAAAGAGTGGTTCTCTACTTATAATTTTGTTGCTAGTGGTGAAATTGTGATTGCTGATAAGTCTCCACTTGAAATTATTGGAATCGGTTCTGTTCAAATCAAAACACATGACGGCATTATTAAGACCCTTACAAATATTCACTATGTTTTATGAATGAAAAGAAATCTTATTTCTTTAGGTACTATAGAATCTTTGGACTATAAGTATAAGAGTGAAAATAGTGTTCTTAAGATTTCAAAAGGCAATCTTCTTGTGATGAAAGACAATAAAATCAATAGTCTTTATTATTTGCAAGGATCTATAGTTACAGGTTTTACAGCTATTTCTACTATTGTATCGAATCCTCACATCACCAAGCTTTGGCATATGTGCTTAGGTCATATGAGTATAAAAGGCCTGTGCATCTCTTATGCAAAAAAGGACTTTAAAGTGACATTAGCAAACTTGATTTCCATGAGCACTATGTTTTTGGTAAACAAAAGAGGGTCAATTTTACTGTTTCAACTCATCAAACTAAAGGAAATCTTGATTATTGCTATTATGATCTTTAGGGTCATTCTAAATTTCCTTCTATTGGAAAATGTGAGTACATGATAACCTACATTGATGATTTTTCTCACAAAGTTTGGTTTTATTTCTTGAGACACAAGCATGAAGCTTTTTCAATATTCAAGAATTGGAAAGTTTCAGTAGGAAATCAAACTGGTAGAAAAATCAAAAAACTTAGAACTGACAATAGATTGGAATTTTGTAGTCGTGAATTTGGTCAATTTTGTGTTAATCATGGTATTACAACACACTTAACCATTCCAGAAAAACCTCAGCAGAATGGTGTGGTAAAGCTTATGAATCACATTCTTTTGGAAAGAACCCATTACATGCTTTCAAATTTAGGTTTATGTCATAAGCGTGCGTTGTGAGATAAGATTGTTTCTACAGCTTGTTATTTGATTAATCACTCTCCAAATTTCACCATTAATTTTAGATTCTAGAAGAGGTTTGGTCAAGTAAACCAGTTGATTATTTCAATTTGAAATTTTTTTGTCATGTATATACTCATGTTAACAATGGAAAATTATGGCCTAAAGTAAGAAAATGCATATTTGTTAGGTATAGTTCTGATGTCAAAGGATATCATTTGTGGCATTCTGATTCTCTCAAATTAATCATTAGTTGTGATATTACTTTTCATGAAAATGTCATCGAGTAGTGATAATGTTGGTTATTTACCCACAACTGAATCTGAAATTTTTGAAGCTACTACAAGAAATGCAGAATTCGAAATAGATTTACCTACCGTTGATAATGAAATTTTGACTTGTTCCACTTCACAACCAACTTCTGATATATCATTTCCTAGCACTAATGATCATTGCATAGCTCGAGATAGACCAATGAGAATTCAATTGCCTATTAGATATCGTAGATATCGTAACACTAATAATATGGCATGTTATGCTCTTCTTACTACACAAGATATTTGTGATACTTTTGAACCTTCTTCTTATTCAAAAGATATCTCATGTGAAAACTCTTCTAAATGGTTGGTAGCTATGAATGAAGAAATTGAGATCCTTCATAAAAATTATACATAGGATTTGATTGAGATTCCAAAAGGTAAGAGATATTTAAAATGCAAATGGATATATAAGGAGGGTATTTCGGAGTTGAACCTACAAGATGGAAAGCTCGGTTAGTAGTAAAATATTTTTACCAAAGGGAAAGTATTGACTTCAATGAATTTTTTTCTCCTATTGTACGTCACTCATCCATTTGGGTTATGCTTGCTTTTGTTGCTTTATTTTATTTGAAATTAAAGCAACTTGATATTAAAACCGCCTTCTTATATAGAGATTTAGAAGAGGAGATTTTTATGACATAAGCTGAAGGTTTTGCTACTCTTGAAAAAGAGCATTTAGTTTGTCATTTGAAAAAATCTCTTTGTGATCTTAAACAAGCTACTAGGCAGTGGTATAAAAGATTTGATTCCTTTATGATTGCATAACAATATTCTCATAGCAATTATGATAACTATACCTACTTTAAACAATTTTCAAATGGATTTTTTGTTTATTTGCTGCTTCATGTTGATGACATGCTTATTGCTTCTCATGACAAGTCCCTAATTAATTAGTTGATGGCTCAAGTTAGTCATAAATTTAAGTAAAAAATCTTGGTCCAACAAAGAAAATTCTTGGGATGGAAATTTAGCGTGACCGCAAAGCTGGTAAATTATTGTTATCTTAGAAAGACACATTGAGAAGATTCTTGATGGATTTAATCTAAGTGATTGCAAACCTATTTCTATGTCTTTTGCCTCACACTTTAATTATCTTCAAGTCAATGTCCTACTGATGGAGAAGAAAAAGAGTATATGTCACGTGTTTCTTACTCTAATGTAGTTGAAAATCTCATGTATGCTATGATTTGCACCAATCCGAACTTGGCTCATGTAGTTAATGTGGTTTGCATATTTATGCATAATCCTAGAAAAAAGTTTTAGAATGTTGTTAAGTGGATTTTTTGTTATTTGAAAGGAACTTCTAATTTTTGCTTGATGTTTGATAAGAATAAAGTGAAAACAAATAATATTGTTGGGTTTGTTGATTTTGATTATGCTGGTGATCTTGATAAATGAAAATCAATTTCTAGATATATCTTCTCTTTTTGTGGTTCTGCATTCTGTTGGAAAGCATCTTTACATCCTATTGCTGCTCTTTCAACTACTATGGAGCATATTTCAGGTATTGAAGGTGTTAACGAAGCTATTTGATTGTGAGGTCTGATTTCTGTAATACCCCGGCCTGTTAATGTGAAGACCCATGTGGCCCATGTAGAGCAGTGGTGGGATTAATCCCACATTGCTTGCACAAAGTGAGTTGTAGTAGTATATAATGCCTGTTGGATCCAAACATAGCACATCCGGGTTAACCCTTTTACACGAAGTGAGGACGAAAGTGTAGGTGGGGTTCTATGCATGTGTAGGTTCGCCCTATGGTAGGCTGGACTTTGAGCTTATTTGAGCCAGGGTGTTACAGATGGTATCAGAACATCAACCTTCGCTGTATAGGCACGTGTGGGATAGGGGCGCGGGCATATGGCGCATGGTGTGTGTGAGCCCGGAGTGGGCACACGACATGGCATATGTGTTGGCACTGGACGCACGGCCGTGTATCAAGGGGTGGTTCTGGGTATCTGCCGTGTATACGATGTACTGCTGAGGGCGTTAGCCCTTAAGGGAGGGTGAGAATACCGTTTAATCTATTTCACAGAAAACTATTACTTTTTATTACGATGGCCAAAGGACTATTTGTTTGACCAAAAATGATATGTATCATGCCAAGATCAATCATTTTGACATCAAGTACCGTTTAATCTGTGATATTATTGCTAAAGGACAAGTTGTTGTAGAAAAGATAAACACTAATGACAATCCTGCTGACATGCTCATGAAAATACTTTCATATACCAAATTCAAGCACTGCGTAGACTTTATTGGAATTCATGGTGCTTAATTTCCCTTCGGGGTTTTCCGGAGACAATATCATTATGGATTTTGAGTTAAGGAGATGTTCGTTAGAGATAAAGTTTCCTCAAATATCCAAACAAGAGTCCCAAACTTCTATGACTCGGAGTTAACCAACTATATAAAGCCGACTCTTTGTATATGTAAATTAAACAAATATAGTGATTTATCTTTCATGGTTTTTCCTTAATCATGAGGTTTTCTATGTTAAATTCATGTCTCTTTGTGCATCTCTAACCTAACAGTTTTTGCAGAGTTGTACGGAGGAAGGAATGGCGTGTGTCATCCATAGCCGACCCCTTTATCCAATTGGGAGCAGCTTCATCTGATTTGGCAGGGACTGGGTTCATTGTGTGTTTGCACCAGAATTTGGCAATTGTGGGGAAAATCGGCAAAATGCACGAGTTTGGATAGCGCACGAAATATCTTTGGAAAGTTTGGATAACGTACGTCAAGCTTTTGGGAACAGGAGTTCGTTTAGGTAACTATAGCCGACTCGGAGTATGTTGCCGTAACCGAGCAGGACTCGGATCGGCTAAACAGGTATATAAGGCACACCAAGGCTGCTTGAAGGGAACAACAATCAAATACACATCTGCTAGTTCTTTCATAGTTTTTAGTCTCTTAGCTCTGTAATCTTCCCTTTGTAAGTTGATATTGATCGAATAAAGTTGCGAATCGCCGATTATTTGGTCATCCTCGATTTCTTCAGGTTTGATTTGTTCTGTCTTGTTGCGCATCGCCTTTTCAGAATCAATATGCCTTTTACCTTCGGATTAGTCTTAATCGACTAGTCTAGTTACCCTTCTAATCGGCTTTCCGGCCGATATCTGTTTTTAGCCGATTCGCTTCTAGGATCGGCTTGATTGAACTTCACGCTATCCTCCTTATCGATTGCAGGGTCAAATCGATTGGCACGTTCGCGCAAAACTGAACCCGGCGTTCATCCGGTGTGTTGCAGGCCAGAAACCCTCTTCCCGTTTTTGGCGTCAACACATTTTTGGCACGCCCGGTGGGACCATAATCGACAAGATGACTGCAGGCAAATCCGCCGCACCAGCCGATGTCAACACCGACGCCATAATCATCCCTACCTTGGACGATTTAACCCCAGAGCAACGCAAGGAAATTGAAGATCGGAAAGCTGCTTTGGAAGAGTTGATGTTGAGTTGCTATCGAAAAACCCGACGAGGAGTCACGCAGAAGATGGCACTCCCAACACTGAATCCGCTCGGCGAAGCTGGCGTCACGTCGACTCCGGTAAGCCGATATATGCCAGCTCAAGCTGAATTATCTGTTATGATTGAGCAATCTGTGCATCATGCATTAATTAATCAATCATCGGCTTTGGTAACGACCTTAAAGCCGACGATAGAAAATAGCGTAAAAATGATTGCACAAGAATTGGCAACATCTGGAGGATTGATGGACCCATTGCAGCCACTCCCGACGTATCCTGTATACTCGGTGGCTCCAAACGCCAACACGATCAAAGCGTCGGCACCTGCACCCTCACTAATGCCGACTCAGCCCACCGTGTTAGCACCAACAAATCCTCGCCCGAACCCAGTTGCTCAGTATCATGCATATACCGACGCTGCAAAATTAGACACAAACACTCCATCAGCATCAGGGACCGCCTATGTTCAGTCGGCTTCTCAGCCGATTGAATTGGAGAAGGGTTTCAAACCCCAAGTAGCAGTCCAGGTTAGGAATCCAACTTCACATAGGGTAATCTCATATATAGAACCCTTCGTTCCGTTGCCTGAGGTGCCGGCTGCCAGAGCCGATGGGTATGAACCATGGCAACAACAGTACCAATCGGCTAGATCGAGCCGACCAGCCGAATTTGCACTCGGAGGCGGGATCTTTATTCATCCCAATCGCCAAACCTCGGCGTTCTATCACCAATAACATCAATTGGGCTGATCGATTTCTATAATCTTGAGAGATCAATTTGGCTTCTGACCCAAAGAAAAACGATCGGCTATAGAAAGTCGTACCAGTTACATTGACCGGATGCCATATCCCCACAACCGAGATTCGATTTTGCAAAATTTTGAGGATGATTCGGTCACCACTTTAGAACACGTTGGACGATTTATCGCCCGATGTGGTGAAGCGACTCAATCGATGGGTTAAAATTAGACTTTTTCCATTATCTTTATCGAGGCGCTTTCACTTGGTTTCTGAATCGCCTCCAAATTCGGTCCACTTTTGGAGCGATTTGAGAGCCAATTCCATGAATACTTCTTCTCGGTGATGCGGAATTAAGGATTTCAGATCTAAGTCTTTGTCAAGCGAAATTTGGTGAATAAACTTCGATTACATTAGAAGATTTAGAGAAGTGCAAAATCGATGCTTGATGTAGTATTGCCCGACAATCAACTAGCCGATTTAGCATTTCAAGGACTAATTCCCGCTCAAAGAAAAACTTCTTTGGGCAGGAGTTTACAGATCTAAACCATCTGCTTCATCGTGTATCGGCACAAGAAAGCCGATATTTAAGTAAAGAATTCAAAGACAAAATTAGATTAAATGGCAATGGAAAAGATAAGGCTAAAGTAAATATGGTTGAGTATAGTTCTAGTGAAACTTACGAAGGCAAGCGAGGACGTGAATATAGCCGAATGGATAAAGGGTTCTAAAAAACCACTTGTCTGTTCATGGCTTAAGCCGACTAGGAGTAAGTCGGAGGTTAAATACGCTTTTGACGTGTCTAAGTGTGACCGCATATTCGACATGTTGTTACAAGAAAAACTGACACGACTACGAAGGGCATACCATACCATCGGTAAGCGAGATCAAGAAAGCAGCGATCTTGTAAGTGGCATAATTCCTTTTCTCATAACACTAACGACTGCAATATTTTTCGGCAGCAGATACAGGCGGCTATTGAAAATGGTCGGCTCAAGTTTGCAGAGGAGCCGACCATGGAGGTCAATGTTAATCCCTTCCCAATTAACATGGTTCAATGCTCCGGCAAAGGAAAACACATTGTCGATGAAAGACCCATAGCAACGCGGCAAGTCGACATAGAATCAAGTTCAAAAGGAGAAACACTAAAGATAACGAACGGCTCACTTCAAATTGAAGCCGATCAAGATGGGAGGAATTCAAGGACTGTGAAGCCAAAAGGGGAATTGCAAATCGGACGATGGTACAAAGCCGAAAGATCCCCGTCACGAAAACTAGCATTCAAACCTAAGCCAACCTTTTCACAGTTGCTTGAGAAATACGAAAGGGTAAGCCATCGGCAGGAGCAGCAGGCTCGCCGGCTAGATGGGCCGTATCGACCAAACGATGTGTTTCGGCCAAACAATTTGTATCGGCTAGACGCTGCAGAAAAAGCTCATCAGAGATGTCCTTTTTGGCAATTCTGTTGGGAAAGGGGTGTGGCACTACCATCTTCAAGGTCATGCCCCATGGAGCATTACCCGCAAAGAGATTGGCCAAGACAATCGGTGAAAGAACGTTTATTTAGGCCAACGACAGATCAAACTGAGTTAGGGCACAGGAAGCTAGTAAAGGAGAGGCTAGGCACACCAAACCAAAACAAGGAAGAAGAACCAACTGATAACTTAGTTGGTAATATCCGCAAGCCAGTAGAGCCCAAGCCTAGATGGTGCCCGACTGGGCTTAGCCGATCACAACGCAGACGGCTTCAACGCCTAAGGACGCAAGAGATAAGAGAAGCCGAAGAGGAAAAACAGAGAGATCAAGCGTTTAATGAGTTGCGGCCAGTAAAACTTGTTACAAAGGAGTGGAGGAGAAAACAACAAGCCGATGATGAATCAGATTCCTCAGATGATTTGCTGTCACCAATGATTCGAGATGACACTCCTCCCATGGATATCAATATGGTATTCACCCTACCAGCCGAGTTCAGAATTAAAATTGAATCGGCTAAAGACACGTTTGCTCAACTATGCTTAGATGCACAAGATGTTGTATTTGAAAAGCCGCAAGATCCTCATCGGCATCTTAAGCCGTTGTACTTGAAAGGCCACATCAATGGAAAGCCGATATCCAGGATGCTCGTTGATGGAGGGGCTACTGTGAACCTGATGCCGCTCACCACCTGCAAGAAGTTAGGCAAAACCGATGAAGATCTGATAAAAACGAACATGGTACTAAATGATTTCACAGGAGACCCTACTGAAGCAAAGGGAGTAATGGTTACAGAATTAACCGTCGGCAGCAAAACTTTGCCGACCGCATTTTTTGTAATTGAAGCAAAGGGAAACTACAGTGTGCTCCTTGGACGCGATTGGATACATGCCAATTGCTGCATACCATCAACCATGCATCAGCTGCTAGTTCAATGAAACGGAGATGAAGTTGAGGTCGTCTCAGCCAATACATCGGCCCATATTGCTATGGCTAGTTCCGATGCGAATTGGCCGCATGAAGAAGCGGAGTGTATATCGGGTAAAACATTAGACGATTGCGACTTCATATGTATTGGTAAGTCAGGGTTAATGCCGATCAGTGTTAAACCAGGCACATTTGATCGGGCAAACGAAGTCCTAAGAAGATGGGGTCAAAAATGATCCAAGCGTTACAGGACAGGGTGAGGAGCTATCGGCATGGGATAAACTCCTGCGAAGCCATTGAAGATTTCCAAAGCGAAAAATTGGGTTAAGGTTTCACTTCTGCCGATATGCTTGAAGAAGTCAATATAGGAGAAGGTGATAGAAAAAGGCCAACTTTTGTAAGTGCAAATTTAGGTCTAGAATACAAAAATAAGTTGGTCAAAATACTTAGAGAATACAGGGATTGTTTTGCCTGAGAATACTATGAGATGCCTGGACTAAGCCGATAGTTAGTTGAACATCGGCTGCCTATCAAGCCGGGATATCGGCTATATAAGCAACCCCCACGACGTTTTAATCCAGAATTGTACAATGTAATAAAAGAAGAAATTGAAAGGTTGCTGGAGGCCAAATTCATAAGGCCTTGCCGATATGTCGAGTGGGTGTCCAACATTGTCCCTGTCATGAAAAAGAACGGTAAGCTTCGGGTGTGTGTAGATTTCAGAGATTTGAATAAAACCACGCCAAAAGACGAATATCCGATGCCTATAGCCGATATGCTTATCGATGCTGCCTCGGGTAATAAAATTATCAATTTTCTTGATGGGAATGCCGGATATAATCAGATATTCATGGCAGAAGCCGATGTCCCCAAAACTGCCTTCAGGTGCCCTGGCGCAATAGGGTTATATGAATGGCCAGTAATGACATTCGGCTTAAAGAATGCAGGTGCCACTTATCAACGCGCCATGAATTTGATTTTTCACGATCTAATCGGCCATATCGTTGAGATTTACATTGACGACGTGGTGGTCAAGTCTAAGGAAGACTGGCAGCATCTAGCCGATTTGGAAAGGGTGTTCCAGAACACAAGAGCTCATGGGCTGAAGATGAATCCCTTGAAGTGTGCATTTGGCATGTCGGCTGGCCAGTTCCTTGGTTTCATGGTACATCAAAGAGGTATTGAAGTTAGCCAGACAAGGGTCAAAGCCATAATGAATACAAAATCGCCGACATGTAAAAATGAATTGCAGAAGCTGATCGGCAAAATTAATTACTTAAGACGATTCATTTCGAATCTGTCTGGTAGAATTCAAGCTTTTACGCCATTACTAAAATTAAAGGATGGTCATAATTTGATATGGGGAGCCGATCAGCAAAAAGCTTTCGACGATATAAAACAATACCTAGCATCACCACCAGTCTTGGCCGCACCACAAAAGGGAATTCCATTCAAGTTATATATATCGGCTGAAAACAAGACCATCGGGGCCGTATTGGCACAAGAAGTCGATGGCAAAGAGCGAGTAATATTTTACTTAAGCTGACGACTCCTGAAAGCTGAAACCAGGTACCCACCGATAGAGAAATTGTGATTATCCTTATATTTTGCTTGTACGAAATTGAGGCATTATATATTAGCATCGACTTGCATAGTAGTATCGTAAACGATATCATCAAGTATATGCTATCGCACCAATCTTGAGAGGACGACTTGGAAAGTGGGCTTATGCTCTAACCGAGTTCGACCTACTGATGCGAATCGGCCAAGGCCATTAAAGGTCAGCGATGGCGATTTCATAGCGGATATGATACCATGGCGGGAATAGTCGATGTAGCCCCATGGCAATCGTATTTTGATGGGTCGGTTTGTCAAGAGAGTGGAATAGGTATTGTACTGATTTCGCCAAAAGGACATGACATCGAATTTGCATATCGGCTTAAAAGCCGATGCTCTAATAACCAGGCCGAGTATGAGGCATTGCTCAAAGGGCTGCGGTTGGTAGAAAGTATTGGGGCAAGTAACGTAGAAGCATATGGAGACTCATTGCTGGTGGTACAACAAATTAAAAGGGAATTTAAATGCAACGATGAAGTGTTATCAAAGTATCTAGAGCATTGTCTCGAAGTTATCGACACTTTCACGTCATTAAGATCGACCATGTGCCGGGAGATGAACAACAAGGCCATGACTTGGCTCAAGCGACTTAGGGCTATAAGGAATACTGGTAGATCTGAGGCATTTGAATTGATCGACAAAAGCGGTCTTTGTGTGTTGATAATGCCGACTAGAGGACGAAATAAAAGCAGAATGTGAATCCATCGGACCTCTTGCATCGAAAAGTTCGTCAAAAAGCGCTGAAGTATGTTGTGCTAGAAGGAGAATTATACTATCGGACATTGGAGGGATTGCTTCTACGGTGTCTAGGCGAGGAAGAAGCAAAGGTAGCTATGGGCGAAGTTCACGAAGGAATTTATGGAGCCCATCAGTCGGCTCATAAAATGAAATGGATTTTAAGATGAACCGGGTATTTTTGGCCAACAATGTTAGAAGATTGTTTCAAGTATTACAAAGGGTGCCAAACTTGTCAAAAATTTGGGAATGTGTAGCTTCCACCAGCATCGGCCTTATACCCGATTATTAAAACATGGCCGTTCAGAGGATGGGGTATAGACGTAATCGGCCAAATATTCCCAGTATCAAGCAAAGGCCATAAGTTTATCCTTGCAGCCACGGACTATTTCTCGAAATGGGTAGAAGCCGTTCCACTTAAAAAGGTCACCGGCGTGGAAGCTATCGGCTTTGTTAATGAACACATTATTCATCGATTCGGTATTCCTAAGACTATCACAACAGATCAAGGAACTGTGTTCATGTCTAACGATTTTAAAAGCTTTGCAGAGAGCCTGGGTATCAAACTGCTTAACTCGTCGCCATATTACGCTCAGGCTAACGGACAAGCCGAGTCGTCTAACAAATCTTTGATCAAGTTGATTAAAAGAAAAATCGACGAAAGGCCTCGAAATTGGCATTCAACTCTGTCAGAGTCACTATGGGCTTATCGGCTGGCGTTTCACGGATCGACTAAACTGTCACCATACCAGTTGGTGTATGGACAAGAAGCCGTATTACCCGTAGAAATAAATATTGAGTCTATGCGAATAGCGAGGCAGAATAATCTATCGGCCGATGAATACAAAGAATTGATGCTATGTAATTTGGATGACTTGGCAGAATTAAGGCTGATTACTTTAAATCAGCTTAAAAAGAATAAGGAAAAGGTTGCAAGAGACTACAATAAGAAAGTTGTTCCGAAGTCCTTCAGTGAAGCCGATTTGGTTTGGAAAACGATATTGCTGATCGGTTCTAAAGATAATCGATTCGGCAAATGGTCACCTACCTGGGAAGGACCATATAAAATAAATCGGCTTGTTGGAGGAAATGCGTATATACTCGAAACACTTGAGGGGCTGGTGTTACCAAAGGCAATTAACGGAAAGTACTTAAAGCAGTACTACCCTAGCGTGTGGATCGGTGCGTAATTAAAGTACAACATAAAGAGCTCAGAAATAAATCGGTTAAATAGCCGATTAAATAAGATAAAAATAATCGGTTAAACAGCCGATTAAAGTGTGTAACAAAAGTACAGCAAAAGCAACATTGTTTTGAAACATTACAACATCACAAAGTTACAAGCCAGACCCTGGGATCCTGGCACCTAGAGCCGACAATGCCTTGTTGCCTTAGCTAGTGTTTCTGTGACCCCGTAAATTATGTCCTCATCGGCTTTGGCGGTACCGAACCAAAGAAGTTTGGCGATTGCTCTTTCACCTCGCTTCTGATTAGGCCAATGTCGGTCTTCTGGCTTTTCAGAGAAGTTGACGTGGCAGTCACCAGGACAAGGTTGTTTGCAAGCTCTTCTTCCACTTTAGCCAATTCCTCCTTGAGCCGCTTCTTCGTCAACTCTAATTTTTGTGCGGAGGATTTGGCGGCCTTAAGGGTAGAAGAATCTTCGTCATACTTATTCTTCTTGGCCTTGGCGTCTGCCACCAACTCGTCCAGCAGGTGCTGATCGGCTACTTGAGCCTCTCGTTGTGCTATTCTGGTTGTTGCCGCTTCAACTTCCGCCCTCCGGTCGTCTATATGACAGACGTCCAGAAAAGCCTTCAGGGCCTCATGCGGGAGATCGGCTTCGACAACAGCCATCGCATCACAGATTGGCTAAGCATTGGCCAGGATATCTGCCTCCGGTTGAGAAATCGCAGTTAAAAGCCGATTCAGCTTCTCCTGCATGTTTGGGCCCGATTGAATGACCGTAGCCGATGCCTTCGAGAGCGATGATGATGTTACGAATGTACGCTACATAATCATCGAGGGCAATTACATCCGGATCGGCCAGCTCATCCAAAGTAAAACCGAGCAAGTCGTCAGGGTCTGTCGACTCTTCTAGCTCAGATGCTTCGGGGGTCAGCTGAGCAGGTAAAGGAGCCGGAAGCCATGCTGGAGAAAGCGGTATCGGAGGACTAGCAGCCGGGGCATCTTGAAGATCGGCCAAAATACCAGCAACTTGCGAGGATGCCGCCGGCTAAAAAATTGATGAAGAGTGCGTCAGGAATCGGTATAAGGAATTCCCTTGGTAAGAAAAGGTGAAGCGAAAAGATTTACCTCTACAAAAGCCGATGTATGAGGAGAACTCTCGGCACTTTGTTCTGCGCGTTTTTGGCGGCGGGCTGGAATTTTCGTCGACTTGGGTTTCTCTGCAAGAAATTAGTAAAGGGAGTCAATAGCTAGACAGCAAGAAAAGAAAACAATTATCGACTATAAGTACTTACTGGAAAGTCGGCCTTTTTCAAGCTCCGAGAGTGATGGACTCTGGATACGGAGACTACTGGAAGAATAACCGGTTAAGTAAACGACTGATTCGACTTTTTTCCTTTAGGCCCCCGGTAGAAGGAGCAGCGGTGGTTTGATGTTCATTGTGACATTCTAAAGAAGGGCAACAAGAAATCGGTGGTCGAGAACTTAGGCAAAAACTCAAGCGCAAAGTATAAAGAAATAAGCCGATACTCTCTCACTCTGAGATGAGTTAGTATAACCCAACGAGCTGGAAGAATCAGAACTATCTTCACTCGAACTGTTGCTACTAGAAGCTACCGTCGGCTCATGGAAGTCTGGTAAAAATTTCTCTATAATAGCCGACGGTGCGCGATCCAGATAGAAGGCTTCTGATATAGGCGCCCACTAAGCGTAAAATCGGCTAAGCGACGGGAGTTTAAGAAAAAGTCACGGAAGATTAACGACTTGGAACTCGTCGGCTAGCTCTAAAATTATTCATTGCGATCGCATTGGTCACCTGGCCCTTGGTTCAAGGCAGTGAAGAGGGGTAGAGAAGGCACCACTTGGCCAAAACACGGTGACGGGCATACAGGGGTGATAGAACTTCGTCTGACGGTGAAATGTTCTATTACGGGAGTTCAAGCCGGCGTTAAGGATGCAAGGAGATATGAAAATCCGATACAATTCTAAGGTCGATCTTGGCATCAAGGAACTATCGACATCAAATGTAGAAATGAAGGCCCTTTGAAAATCGGCATCATTCTTTGAAGAAAAAAAAGTCTTCTTTGGCGAAGGTTGTGTTATTCAAGTGCAGGAAAAATGATAAGTACTTCTTGAAATCGACAGGGGTAATCCTGACATCACCACTAGTGCACATCACAAGTCTTTCTCCGTGCGATCGACTGGCTCTGTATTGGGGAGTAGTGCCTTCAGGGTAGTCGAATTTTTTGCTCTTCTGGCCGAAATTGAAAACTTTTTTATGGATTTAGCTACTGTACAGGAAGAATTATAGAAATAGCCTCTAAACAGTATAATTCCGTGCTCCGGATCCGCGGAATAATTTTTTAAATTTTTTCCCTTGATTTTCCGTGAACAAGCAAATGAATAATTTTATTATTTTTTCCAAGCCAATTCCGCGGACCCACAGCGCGGAATAATTTTTTTAATATTCCGCGGACGAGTAGTGCGGAATAATTTATTTTTTTATTTTTTTAAATTTTTTTAATATTCCGCGCAGCGGGAACGCGGAATATTTTCCAAAATATTTTTTTCCCGATTTTTTATTTTTCCCGGTTTTTTTCGCCAATTTTTTCTCTCCAGTGGGCGTCGGCGGGCCCACCAAATTCAGCTCCACGATCATGAATTTGCAGCGTCTGACGCCGCCACGCTGTCGACGCTGGTCGGGCGTTATTGTGGTAGTGTGGCCTTCATGTGCACGTGTGGCGGGACGGCGTCATGTATTGTGGCCGTGTGTGGGCATGTGTGAGGCGGGCCAGCGTCAAAAAAAGGAAAAAGCGGCGACGTGTCGGTGGAAAAAAAAAGAAGAAGAGGGGCCGAGAGGGCTGGTTCGACGATGTCGGGCTCGGGGAAAAAAAGGGGGCCGGAGGAGGAGGCCGTGAAAAATTGACACGTGAAAAAAGATAAGGAGCGTCATCTTGTCTTCGCCGAAAAGCAACGCCATGTTGTCTCTGTAGAAAGTCGAAAAAGCGCATCGTGTGACTATAAATTCTCATCTGTTCGATAGTTCAGATAGGTTTAGATTCGGGAGAAGAACTTCACTCAAGAGTGAGAGAGATCGAGTCACGTAAGAGAGGAGAGTGAGGAAAGCAGAGAGGAAAAAGAGGTGGACAAGGAGATTTGCAAGTGTATTTCGAGAGGAATTTATGCTATATTCATATTTTGTACAAATTTATATCTTCGATGATTTATTCATGGTTCATATTTTCCGCAGCTTGATCCGGGAGCGTTGTTTCGATTACTATACGGGAAGGTTATTTCGAAGCTACTTGGTATCGCAATCATCGATTGAGCTTTAGAAAGGTTAGTGTAAATATTACTACATTGAAAGCGGTAGTGATTCATGATTACTAAAAATAATTGTAGTAAATGTATAGCGGTAGAAGATGAAATGACGATACTAGTGTAGTGTGTAGCACACGAATGGATGATACAATCTGTAAAAATGTTATATGTTTGGGGTGATATGTTAGCGCAATTAGTAGTATAATGGTAAAACGGTATACAATTGAACACATTAGTTAATTAGCTGCAAATAAAATAAACACATGTAGATACTTGGCTCCATGTTATTTTCTTATAATGTTAGTCGGTAGCGTTAAATAAATTCATTTCTGTTTCATATTCTTTGGATGCACATGCTTTACGCGGTATGTATGAACGACCTTAGAGTTATTCTTGAAATGCTCGTAGTACTTTTAGTTCCTAACGAGATGCTTGTCTTTTAGTCTATGGGCTGGAACTATATTAGTAAGTAGTAGTAATGCACAATAGCTAAGACCTCTCGGAAGTTTTTAGTCAGTGTGTCGCTTGCGCTTGATTTTTGTTGTTTAGCCGATGTTTGGTATTGAGTTAGCCATTTAGGATTGATCAGATGTCATAAAAAAACTACAAGGACTCTTATTAATGGACGCGGGATGTGATGATTTTGTAACGACATGTCTTAAGCCACTAAGTATTGAAATCTTTTTGTTAGACCATTTGTTTTGAAACCTAGTAGCTTTCATTTTTAACCGGTTTAGGACGAAACTAGTTAGAAGCAGTAGGAAATATCATAGATATGCCACATTTTCGGGATTAGTACATGGAGTAGCACATAGAATGGTAATTTCGGTGCAAAAAGTCGTACATGAAATGATGGTAGTAATTGAGTAGTAAATGAATTCAGGATGTACGGTAGTATTTCTATGATATTGCAGTACGAATAATTTAATATTTAGTGTAGTATTTGTATGATATTAATAAAATTGCAGGATGAATGGTTTAATTTTTAGTGTAGCATTTCGGTGTAATGAAATTGCCAAAGTATCCGAAAAGGCCGATTTATTCTGGCGACTTTTCTTTGCCTAGGCACGACATAGTAAGGTAATGAAATGATGTGACCATTCAGCGATACAAAATATGGCAAAGACTACTAACATCATTTGTATGTAAAATTATGGTGTAAGGCGTAAAATTTGATGGACAATTAAAAAATTGCATTATGAATAGTTAAATATTTAGTGTAGTATTTGTATGATATGAATGGAATATTACGTCGGGTTAGGAATCTTTAGGAATTTAGTGCGATATTTATATGATATTAATAGAATAAATAACGATTGCATAATTTCTATAATTGATTACCACATGGAAATGATGTTGGCGACTTGCTAAATTAATATCGATTATGGATCTGGCGAATAAATGCGTTAGAGTTTAATCGGCGTGTTTGCGTCTTTCTCTATGGTAGGTATTTAATGGCAGAAATCCAAGATTTGTGCGTGTTTTATGGTGACGGCATTATTCGAGAGGGTCCATATGGGGTGGACCTTTCGAACTGTGAAAAGAAGGTGATCCGGACTCCGGGTCTAACGGAGATGAGTCTCACCGACCTCCTTACGCGCGGCGTCTGGCGCATTCGATCGGGAGACTGCTCGAAAGAAGCTCATAATCGAGGCGGTACATGCTAGATTCGTGGAAGGTTCCTCGAATTACATGTGGGTTCTATGCAAGATCGTGGGAGGCACAATGTGGCGCGAATACATGCAAATTGTGATGAACCCCGAAGCGTTAATACATCGTCGGCCGATGGTGTATGTGCGCTTCCTGGATAGAGGCCAAACCTCTAGTCCCTCGGTGGAAGCGGCGTCGGCGTCGAAGCTTCCTCTGGGGCTATCGGTGAGGACATTGGTCCGGATGACATTCACGCGAGTGAAGACATCGGTCCATATTGGTCCGTTCGCATTGACTGCCACGAGCACCTGGAAGCTATGACGGACGAAGCAATGTCCGATGAAGGCGAGGAAGTCGACTTCGGATAGCGGCGAAGACGGCGATGCAGCTCGATCGGTGGCATTGTGTCCATCGATGTGGAGTACGTGTCTTCTCGATTGGATGACTGGCGGTGGCGTCTCGTCTGCCGCCGCAAGCCGGCAATAAGTGGGCCTTCGATCAAGGCACTCTCCTGGTAGGGCAACACTTCCCTACAAAGGGTGCCGCCCAGCAGGCAATTGCTAGATATACGGTAAACATCAGCCGCACCTACCGGGTGTACAGGTCTAACCAGGAGACCTACATTGTGAAGTGTATGGATCCTGAGTGTCCCGGTAAGATCCGTGCTCAAAAGTTCAAGGGCACGAGTTCGGGCTTCAGAATAACCGTCTGACGGACCACACAATGTGATTCTTGAGCAGCTGCGAAGCCGAAATGTCATGTCCAAATATGTGACCGGCTGATTTCTCACTTGGTCACGGCGGACGGATATTTCACCGAAGATATTGATTTCCGACGTGGTCAACACGGTGGGATATCCTGTTAGCTACACCAAGGTGTGGCGAGCGAAGAAGAAAGTTATAGAGATGATGTACGGCACGTACGAAGAGGGGTACAACCTTGTCCCTCGCATGCTTCACCAGATTGCTGAAGCCAATCCTGGGATGTACATCAACAAGATGGATAGGCCACACCCCACGAAGGGTCCCAACACTTTCATCCTCGACCGGGTGTTTTGGGCATTCGGGCCAGCCGTTCGGGGCTTCACGTACTGCCGGCCTGTGCTGACCATGGATGGCACTTTCCTATCCGGCAGGTACAAGGGCACCATACTCATGGCGGTCGCGGCGGGACGCTAATGACCAGCTACTCCGGTGGCCTATGCAATCGTGAAGCGAGAACACGGAGAGCTGGTTGTGGTTCCTAGCAAATGTAAACAAGTCGTTGTCGAGACCGCCTTAACGTATGCCTCATCACGGACAGCATCTTTGGGTTAATGTCCGCCATCGGCACCATGCAAGGAGGACACAACCACCGCACCCGTGGAATAGCGTCGTCAATCGCTGGTGCATGAGACATCTTGCCGCGAACTCTGCATAGGAGGTTCGCAGCAAGGAAATCATGAAGACATTCAAGAGACTCGCATGCAAAACCAGAGGCGGAAGTTCGAGGCCATATGGAGAGTGCTCAATGACGAGACCGCAAGACATACGACTTGATCCACGGAGGGCTAGGTGAACAACTTCTCGCAGTGGGTGCAGTTGCACGCTCCAGAGCTAGAGAAGTGGTCCCTGTTGCATGACACCGACGGCGCAAGGTGCGGCATAATGACAACTAACATGTCGGAGGTTTACAACGGTGTTACGAAGGTGTTCGGTCCCTCCCAATCGGTGCCATCGTGGAGGAGACACAGAACAGACCGTTGGGTACTTTGTGAGCAGGGGATGAATGCAAAGAGGCATCTAGACGAGGGAAAGCAGTTCTCCGAACGTATGCACGCGTACATGGAGAAGAAAATAGAGAAAGCTCGCTCCCACGACGCCCGCACCATGGATGGAGTCAGGCGAAAGTTTGAAGTTCGTCTACGGGAGAAGTTCGTGGATGGCCATAGCAGAGGCTACCGTAAGCAAGTGTGCACGATAAGGGATGTGGCCACATGCACATGCAACAAGCCACTACTATTGCACAAGCCATGCTCACATGTATATGCGACGTGTGCGGTTCTCCGTCAGTCCACCGTGGCGTACATCTCAGAGTACTTCAATGCGGACCATCTGTTCGGGACATGGAGTTCGGAGTTTAACTCCTACGGCTTGGACATGCATTGCAGAGAGCTGTGGCCGGAGCAAGTCACTTGGTGTCAAAATGACGCATTAAAGCGGAGCGGCCGTGGACGGTGGCAGTCACGGTGAATCCGTAACGATATGGATGCAAGTCAGCGGGGAGACGGACGAGCTACACGAAAGTGCCGTATATGTAGGATAGTGGGACATACAATGAAGAACTGTCCTAATAGGGCCGGCTCGTCGGCCCATCCGTAGTGACCGTGACAATGTGCCTTGATGTAATTTTTTCCTGTGCAAGTAATGTAATACCATGTACGTGTACAAGTATTACCTAATGGCAGTCGTCAAATGCTATGCATTGTAATATCATTTAATGTTATTTGTTGTGTTACATGTAATTTCATTTTCGGTGTGCGTTTAGTACGTTCATGTGATTTCATAAATTTGTTATGTAATATCATATACTGTGCTAATGTCAAGTCACCACATTTTATTTGTTCACATTTCATGTCATATTAATTTTTTTATCTTACCTATATTAATTTTCATTTATTTTTCCCCTTCTCGCAGGATATGGCTGCCCAGTCACAGACTTTGCTTGACTCGCACTACGATGCCAAACATCGAAAGCAGTGTCAACCTCTGGTGTCGTGCCACCGTCTTTTGTTCTCCGAGCACCGAGGAGTATTGGCCCTTAGACCCGGCGGTACCGGCCCACTCTCATCGAGGTTGAGCTCTGCGGTGGCAGGATCTTTGGACATCCATCAAGCCTACACTTATGACGCTGCTCTCTTCTCGCGCTTGTTGATCGTTGGAGGCCGGAGACCCACACATTCCACTTCCGGTGGGGAGATGACCATCACACCGCAGGACGTATCGTACATTACCGGCTTGCCTATCAGGGGCATGCCGATAGTTCCGCCACCGAGGAGGCCTGACTGGAAGATACGGTTGCAACACAGGTTTGGTGATCCATCCACGAAGCGATCAAGGTGTTCATTGTCGTGGCCGCCGCTACATACCTTGCCCGATGATGCTCCCGAGCTCGTGGTGAGAGTCACCTTGTCGCCTACCGCTTTTGTTTGGTGGGTCTTTGTTCCCCACATCACAGGAGATTGTGTCAACCCGGCTACATCCACATAGCGAGGCTTTGGCCGCGCCCACCTCGGCGACGCCCACGAGTTGATTTTGGATCACGGTGCTCTGTTCCACATATAGGGATATGCACGGCTTTGCACGAAGACAGGGGGGGAACTGTTCTTGCGATTTGCTACTGTTGCTCCAGATCTGGTCTTGGGAGCACTTCCTGTAGGCGCCCGTGCCAGGGAAGAGATTCACCGTCGCACACAAGAGTTCAAAAGGACACTTGCGAATGTGCTCAAGTCAAAGGAGAAACCTCCTCCAGGGCCACCCAAAGCCCCGACGTTTGCGTACATGGCACGGAGGCGATGGTTGATACCGCCACGGTGATCTAGCGGACGGAGATTCTCTGGTGCCCCTTGGCGAGGATGAGCAGTCTTTGGTACTTCAACTGGGTGGACCCGAGACGCACCACCCACATCTCATGCTTCTGCATGGGATAACTAGGGGAACAACCATCTCCGTGGTGCCACTACCGCCCGTAAAAGCCGGACTTTAGCACGCCTACGGTGTTCTTCAACGACCAAAGGGCATCTTGCATTGATCGCAGGCACGCTCCGGTTGTCAAGGATAAGCCCAACACACACATCTCCGCACCATATAGTGGAGTGCGAGCGAAACAGAGCAGCGTCTCGCATGTCTCCGCCAACGCCAACACAAAGAGAGGTGCGGGAGGGTTCCTCCTCTCGAAGAAGAAGGGACAAGGGAAGAAATGATCGAGGTCCGCAAAGACGCAACAAATCCTTGGCGTTCGCAGACCAACCGGGAACCGGGTGGTATTAACATAGGGACACCGAATCGGGATGACATACCCATATGGGAGGCGAAATCCACATAAAAAGACCAAAAATTTAAATCTTACACACCCGGGAGCGACGGCATAGGGCACCCATTCGGCGGCAATTTGGGAGAAGCTGCGGATCCCCATGGAGTTCTTTCATAGTAGGGGCTGAGCGGTGTCCGAGGGCCTAATCGCACAATAAAAACGGGACGGGTAATATCACGAGAAAATATTGGACATCATTCGGCTACGTACCAGATAAATTTGAACGATCATTTGTTCTACCATGACGAACATTGCTTTCGTTAGTTAGTTAAATCAAGCAATTTCGTCACCGTTGTAATGCCCTTCTAATATAATCTAATCTACTACTTATTTTATCATCTGAACTTTCACTGTATGTGCCCTTCAAATTTTCTAACGTGGTTTGTTTCATTTTTCCTTCGGTTCAAACTTGTCGGCCAGTGTTTTATCAGGACAGTTGTATTGTTTGAATTTTAAAAATTCCTCACATCTTCAAATCATTTGAAATTTTTATGGTAATATCACTGCTTTATCAGGAACCTCCATAAAAAATTTCAAAATTTTTCAACACCGTAACTTCTGTGGTTTCATGACCGCGAGTGCCTTTTTCGATTTTCGTAACTTCCTACCGGGGCAACGTCTGGCTATCTCGCCCATACGTAAGTGGTAGCCCGCGTTGCATAGGTCGCCCTTGATTTTTCCCGTATTTTTCAGCCCGTATCCGGCTTGTCCCGTGGGCCTACGAAAACTCCTAAGTGGCCACGATTTCTGTGGTTTCATGGCCGCGAGTGCCTTTTCCGATTTTCGCAACTTCCTGCCGGGGCAACGTCTGGCTATCTCGCCCATACGTAAGTGTACCACGCGTTGCGTAGGTCGCTCTTGATTTTTCTCGTATTGTTTGGATTTGGATCGGCACGTCATGAAGGGTCGAAAACCCTTAAGTGGCCACGATTTCCACGGTTTCAATTCCAATCCGCGACAAAACTGCGACTATTGAGACAAAGATGTATGTCAATTTGGAATTGCAACTGTACGGTATTTCTGCAATTTTTTCGACATAATATTTCTGTAAATTTTTTACAAAAAATTCCATCTAATTGCCCTCGTCCAATATTAAAAAAATACGGAAAAATAAAAATTGAAATTCTCGAATAAAAATATTACTGATAAAAAATTTCCTATATCACTGAAAAAATATATTTTTTAAAAATTTATTCAACACATCAAATTATAATAATTCCGGTAGAAAAAACCGAAAAACGAGAAAGCAACGAAAAAACCGAAAACAAAAAAAACCGCGTAGAAAAAACCGAAAAAAACCGAAGAATTTTTTTAATATTCATGTTCGATTGCATGGAATATTAAAAAAAATTTAAAAATAAATTATTCAGCGCTACTCGTCATGAATATTAAAAAATTATTCCGTCTTTGTGGATCCGCGAATTGGTGAGAAAAATAATAAAAATTATTCATTTGTCGTCATGAAAATCAAGGAAAAAATTTAAAAATTATTCCGCGGATCGGAGCGTGGAATTATCTTGTTTAGGGGCTATTTCTATAATGCTTCCTGTACAGTAGCTAAATCCGTAAAAAAGTTTTCAATTTCGGCCAGAAGAGCAAAAAATTCAGGGTAGTCTTCACAAGGAAGGGTCGAACCTTCCGACAGTTCTGGAATCAGTGATCGGCTAAAAATACTATAAAGCCATAACTGAATAAACCATAACGGACCTCCTATGTTGCTCACAACAAATTGAGCAAACCCAGAGAAAAGCCGACTCCGAATAACATGCATCATCGTAAGTAGCAGCCAAGAAGCATTTTTCCAAGTGCAAGCCGACGGCCTTCTACCACCGCGCGCCATTTAATGAAATACTTGCGTCGGACCCAGAGAGGCGCCACAGAATAAAAACCGATCCAGCCACAGGTTCAGAAAAGCCACATGTTCCTCGTCCGATACCAAGCCATTTACCTTATTGTTGTGTTGGATATACTTTGACCATCCTTCGCCTTTTGATCGGATTAGTTTGAACCTTGGCTTGCCGCTGAAAGCCGATAGCTGGTCTCCATCTGGCCGTAGGCAACATAGCTCGGCTACGTCTAGAAGGGTTGGGCCGATGGGGCTAGTTCAAAATAAGAAGGCATTAAAGGTGTCTGACCAGAAATAGCAAGCCGTGGCCACCAAGGGCTCATTGGCTTCTGGGTTTGCTAGACTAAGAGGAAGACATTCGGCTATGCCCATTCTATCCCATTCAGATCTCTTTTGGGCCGACACTCGGATATACCAGCTCCTCCATCCCTTGAGAGCTGTCGGCTAGGCTCTAAAACTTTTTCCCCATTCTGTTATGTTATAACCTTGAGCCGATAGGGGAAGTCTAGGAATTTCTTCGTCAATAATAATATTGGCATCTAGGTCCCCTACCGGTCCTAAGTAATACTGGTTATTACTTTCTGGGATCGGGATAAGTACCTTTGAGGAATCCATTCAGCCGACTGAGGGAGTTGATAAGTCGATCACCAGTACTGAGAAGTCGATTGAAGGATGTAAGCCGATTGCAAAGGATGCGAGAGCTGGAAAGCGTAAAAATGACCGTGGGGGTCCCGCATATATATAGTGCGGTGAAAAGCGAAAAGTGGCGGGAAACGAATTCGAGGCGACGCGTGCCATTAAACCGCACTGAGATTTTTTACGGCGCAATTAAAACAGTGGTTGCTCAAGCAATTCTTTATTGACGAAGAAGAAGCCGACGGATGAAAAGCCAATGAAATTTTTGAAAGATAAACAAGTTCTCTTCCAAAAATGGGGGGCATATGTTTGCACCAGAATTTGGCAATTGTGGGGAAAATCGGCAAAATGCACGAGTTTGGATAGCGCACGAAATATCTTTGGAAAGTTTGGATAACGTACGTCAAGCTTTTGGGAACAGGAGTTCGTTTAGGAAACTATAGCCGACTTGGAGTATGTTGCCGTAACCGAACAGGACTCGGATCGGCTAAACAGGTATATAAGGCGCACCAAGACTGCTTGAAGGGAATAACAATCAAATACACATCTGCTAGTTCTTTCATAGTTTTTAGTCTCTTAGCTCTGTAATCTTCCCTTTGTAAGTCGATATTGATCGAATAAAGTTGTGAATCGCCGATTATTTGGTCATCCTCGATTTCTTCAGGTTTGATTTGTTCTGTCTTGTTGCGCATCGTCTTTTCAGAATCAATCTGCCTTTTACCTTCGGATTAGTCTTAATCGACTAGTCTAGTTACCCTTCTAATCGGCTTTCCGGCCGATATCTGTTTTTAGCCGATTCGCTTCTAGGATCGGCTTGATTGAACTTCACGCTATCCTCCTTATCGATTGCAGGGTCAAATCGATTGGCACGTTCGCGCAAAACTGAACCCGGCGTTCGTCCGGTGTGTTGCAGGCCAGAAACCCTCTTCCCGTTTTTGGCGTCAACACTGTGAATGCTGCAACCACTGCAAGAAGGCGTGCCACAAATGTCAGCTAGCACCTACAGTAGGCTGCGCCACTGGACAACATCCCATCAGACTCGTGCGCAGCCTAAAATGATTTTCTCCTGTCATCTTAAGCCATTTGATTTTTCTTCAGTTCAGTTCTGAAACAGCATTGCTACTTTATGGCTTCCTCTGCACTTAACCTGACGAGCAGAGCTACAAGAAATCTCTCTCTCGAGAGCTCTTCAATCGGCAGTAGAAGCCAAGGGCAAGCACCATATACATTAACCATGACTCTATTTGTCTCTGAAATTGTTTGAGCTGATGAGAAGTACTTGCTACCACTGCCATATACATTTTCGTTTAAGATATCCCCCTGTAATACTTGAACTCTGCCTTCTTTATTATCGTTACTATGGCTTTAACTGCATTGTTGCATGTGCGGTTCGACTCATGCTTATATTTACTGGAACTGCCTATATGTGGTTACATGTCCTATTTGGTGATCGTTGCTACAAAAGAAATACGCCAGGTAACATAGCTAGCAAGATCGACAAGTTTTACATCATACTATTAGGCCATGTTTGGCTATGCTATTATCTCGATCCATCCATGTGAATCCCAACAGGGAATGGACCTCCTAAACAAGCATTGGTGATGCCAGCATTTTTTGCAGACCTCTTATCTCGCAGAGGACCAATTGAGCGTAGCGTAGCACGTGGTACTTATCTAGTTACTTATATTTCAGGTGTTTTTCCCCCCAAAATCACACACGAATTTTTCAAGTGAATTTAACTGGAATGTCCAATTCTTTGTTCCAGATGCGGCTACTGAAAACTGTCGGCCCTACTATGAAACGACCTATTAGCAGATTAATAGATCATTTCAGAATGAATCAAAATCGGAATGATGGCAAAACAAGGGCCTTAAGTTTGTTTTGGAAGGTATTAAACAAGTTTCGTCTTGAGGCAACGGATGAGCATCTCTCTCTTTCGCTTGGGGAACAAGATGCGTGCTGGTTGCTAGCACACTTGAGTAGGGATGGCAACGGGTCCAGGTACCTCCGGGTCTAGCCTCTGTGGACCCGGACCTGAGACCCGAAATTTGGATCCGGACCCGGATCCGAAGTCAGTCACGGGTCCAAACTTGGACCCGGACCCGGACCCGATGGGTACCCGGACCCGAACGGGTACCCGGACCCATTACCAGACGGAGCAGGTTTTGGAATTTGGATAGCCTTTTTTTCAATTTTTCTGGCCAACGGCCTACCACCGGCCGAGCCCGCACGTCGACATGCCGTGAGATGGGCGCACCGCGCATGGGCTGGACCAGCAAGAGGCCCATACGAGCAACGGGCGAGGCACTGACTGCACTCGGTCCGCGTTCGCAATTTTGACCCCACGCCGCAAAATTTTGAACCATACGGCCAAGGCGCCAAGCCAATTTTGAACGTTCGGCGTTCCCATCTAGGCTGAGCAGTGGCCCTCCTTTTGTAACCCGCTTCCACCAACTCAGCCGCTCTCGCCAGCGATGCGGTACTAATGTTCTCGCTGCCTACACGTGAGACTGTAACGGGTCCGGGTCTGGGTACCCACGAGTCCAAAATGAAACCCAGACCCGGACCCGAACCCGGACTCGGACCCGAAATAATATACCCGTGGGTCCAAATTTGGACCCAGACCCGGACCCACGGGTATTTTTGCCATCCCTACACTTGAGAGTTGAGACTGAGAAGCTTCGTCGTATAGATGTCATAGAAGGTTATTCGTATGTATATTGGCGTCGACTGATTAGTAACCAGTCTAACTTTTCTTGTTGGAGTTGAAAAATATGATGAAGAATTGATCGGTTGAAACACACGAGAACACCGAGTTTAAGTTGGTTCGTGATGTGCTAGCTAATTTGATCCTACAATCAGCAAGACATATAGAAAATATACGCTCAAAGCTAATAGAATGTATCAATCGGCAAAGATCTAAACAATTATGAAAATCCGATCAAATAAAGGACAATGATAAGTCTAAACAACCAGTTAGGGTTGATTAGATGATTGATAAAGATAGACTTTCTCGAAAAAGGCGATGCACAATAAGATTGGAGAAAACCGAACCTGACGTAATTGAGAGAGATCAATAATCAGCGATGCGCAACTTTATTAATCAAAACTAGATTACAAGGAAGATTCTAAATTACAAAGCTACTTCTGGTTGACAAAAAAGTAAATAAAAAGTAGATAGGAGTTGTTTGATTGATCGGGGTTGTTTTTTTTTTCTCGCCCTTGACCCTTTTACAGTGCATAGGCCGATCGCATCTTTCTCTAATGCGTCGCTGACTATGACACGTATCGGTCTTTGTACATATACAAATCCATCTTTCAAATCAATATTGGTCATAATTCTATTTTTAACTTCACTTTTCCTTTCTTTACCGATATCGGCTAAAAATATTCATTTTATCCTAAGACTAACAAATTGGTCATGTCTTGCCAAATTCTAGACTAAAAAATATGACGAATGATTGATTGGCACAAACACATGAGAATGTCAGGTTCAAGTTGGTTCGTAGAGTGCCAGCCAATTTGATTATGCAATCGGCAAGACAGATAGAAAATATATGCTCAAAGCCGACAGAATATGTCAATCGGCAAAGATCTAAACAGCTACGCAAAGCCAATCAAATCAAAGACAACAATAAGTCTAAACAACCTGTTAGGGCTGATTAGATAACTGATAAAAGTAGACTTTCCTGAAAAAGATGATATACAACAATATCAGGGAAAACCAAACCTGACGTAATCAAGAGAGATCAACAATCAGCGATGCACAACTTTATTGATCAAAACCAGATTATAAGGAAGATTCTAAATTATAAAGCTACTTCTAGTTGATAAGAAAGTAAATAAAAAGTAGATACGAGTTGTTTGATTGATTGGGGTTGTTTGATGTGAGTTGTTTGACTGATTGGGGTTGTTGTTTTTCTCGCCCTTGCCCCTTTTATATTGCATAGACTGTTCGCATCCTTCTCCAATGCATCATTGACCATGACTTGTATCGGTCTTTGTACAGATACAGTTCCAACTTTTGAATCAACATCGATCATAATTTTATTTTTAACTTCACTCTCCTTTCTTAACCGATATCGGCAAAAAATATCCTTTTTATCTTAAGCCTAACAAATTGATCATATCTTGCTAAATTTTGGTGCAAATACTTTTTAAAGTCTTGTTTGGAAGGTGGATGAGCTGAGATTTTGAGCTTCCCAAAACAATCTCTTAAACAAACTAACCAACCCAACACAAGGATTGGCAAAATTGATTTTAATACTTGCATCATCTGCCAATTTTTTTTTCATTTTCTAGACAATACTATTATAATTTAACAATAGTTTCAGCACAAAGAAAATATTGTTTTTTTTTTTTGGTGAACTTTTGGTTAGCCCATCATTGGTTAGTCCAGCTGTAACGAAACGTAGACCCAGCCAGGGACACCATGTACCATCTCAGGTGCCGTGTTTGCACAGAGTGAAACTATTGGAACCTCCTATTCCCATTCCAGCTTGCTTTCAATGGAACATTCCGACCACCCCCAGACCGAGAGGCCCGAAAATTCCAATGCCATGGCGGCAGCAGCAGCAGGGATCATTTCATCGCCCTGTCCGTTCCACAGTTGACTGTTGAGTCCTCCTCGAGACAATGCATCCAGCAGCGAGCCCTGGTTCGCAGGTGACATCACTGACATGATAGGTCCGTGGATGCAGCGCACAAGTCAGCAACGGGGACCATTGATCCTAACAAACCGGGCACTTCGTAGCAAGATCAGTGGTGCCTTTCATTCTTTGACCTGACGAGCGTTGCAAGCTCGCAACTGCGTGAGACGACTGGCGACCAGTACCGGATAAGACTTGCGTTCGCCTATCAGTACTGTATAAATAAGGAAGAAATCAGTATGACATATAGAACTTTGGTCAAAAGTCTATTTAGTATCATAAACTATAAAATTAAACATTTGATCTCCTAAACTTTCATTTCAATTCAAATAACATGTTAACCTAATTTTGCATAGTGGTACTGCCTATATGGCACAATGAGTAGATGATTTTGCTAAGTAGAATGACACGCTAGCCAAGTTATATCAATGATAGGTGGGGCTCACATGCTATTTTCCTCGGCCTAGCTCCAATTATGCTTTCATGGTTGTCTACCACTGTATCTCCTCCCTCTCTATTTCGATTTGAAAGAGTAATCCCTATGAGCCTCACTTGTCATTCACCTGAACTTGCTCAGCGTACCATCCTACGTAGCAAAATCACTCACTCATCACGCTACATAGGCAGTACCACTGTACGAAACCAGGTCAAAGTGTTATTTGAATCAAATTGCAACGTTTTGAATGTCAAATATCTGGTTTCATGTTGAGGATACGGGACGGCTTTCAAGCAAATTTTGAGATGTTATGTGGACTTTTTCCTATAAATAAACTTCTTGTACGTGCTCGTGCAACAACGGTTTCTTGTTGGAGTAATAACTCAAGACTTACGTGTACCAGGTTTCAAAATCTCACCAAGATTTCAAAAATCTCGGCCAAAATTTTGGATTTTGGCCAAGTTCAAGATTCCAAATCCCGGCAGGATAAAAAAAATAAAAATTTTCAAAATGCTACAGTGAATTCGATCAATTTCGGTGAGAGTTTAGTTAATTTCACCGAGATTTCAACTTCTTGGACCAAGATTTCGCACCAAATTTTTGTGGTGAATTGTAATGCCTTTTCTGAGGAATTCATGTGAAATTTTGCAAAAAAAATACATATACAAATTTGTGACCGAGATAACCACAAATTTAGCATGGTCACAAATTTGACTGCGATGATCACAAAGTTTTTTATGTTTGCGTGTGTGTTTGTAAGATTTAGCATGTTTTCATGTTTGACCAAGATTTAGCATGTTTGACACAAATTTGACCGACATTTAGCATGTTTGCATGTGTGTTTGCAGGACCAGATTTAGTATGATCACAATTTTTTCATGTTTGCAAGACCGGATTTCATGATTCATATGTGCTTGTAGTACAGTCATAGTAGTATACATAGTTCTGTCAAGTATATTTATGCATATACTTACCACAGGCACCTTAGTTCTTAACAAGAGTGATGTATTTTAGCCTTAAATTGTATTTCGGTCTAAATCCTAAGCCCTAACTTGGATTTCAACCTTAAATTGTATTTTGGCCTAATCCCTAACAAGGATTCCGTGTGTTGGCAAAGATTTGGATACAATGTGGAATATACCGGACCTTCTACTCAAGAACCTAAAGCTGAATCCGTTGGATGGGGAATTTTATGTGCAAATAGGATTTGCATTCAAATAGATAGGAAATGTAGACAAATGCTTGAATGATTTTTTCATATTTTTTCCACTTTTTTCTAGGCTTGGGGAGCCATTTCACAAGGGTTGAAAAGGGCCAAAATTTCCGTCAAGTTCTCTGTGCCTCGATAAAAAATACATGATTTGAAATTTGGTTTTTGAATTTCAACTAGATTTTGTCCAAAATTCCGCACCAAAATTTTAGATTTCAACTGCCGTAAGATATGGTCTGGAAACAAAATCTGAAACCTTGATGTATATTATCTCACGGAAGCATGAGTTACTATTGGATTTAGTTTAACCTAGGGGTGCAATCGGCTCGGATTTGGTCGGATATCGCTCTTTTCGTAACCTAAACTATATTTTTTATCTAATTTGAAATTAGATACGGGTAATACCGGATATGAATATGGCCCGAATAATATCGGTCACGGATTTGAAGTGAATACAGAGTGGAATCAATACAATACCGAATACCTTTGGTCGAATATCGCGCGAGAATATATACTTCATATAGCACATATATCACAATGATTAATTAACCATTGCCACCATAGCCCACCACCTCCTTCTGCTCCTCACCATCACAAAGCTATGTATGTGAAAATTAAATTGACAACAGAATTTTACCATAAGCGTCGGAAATGAATAAATTCGCCAGAGACCATTTTAACCATATGCGAACGGAATTCGGATCTGTCGCTGAAAATCAAGTTCCACCCCCTTTTTCTCTTTTCTATTATCTCCTTTCTTTTTTCTCTTTTCTTTTCTTCTTCTTTTCTTTTTCTTCTTTTTCCCCTTTTCTTCTCTTCTTTCTCTTTTCCCCCTTCCTGGCCGAGCCCCACACTTTTTTTCTTTCTACTTTTCTTTTCTTCCTCTTTCCTTCTTTCCCCCTTTCTTTTCCATTCTTCCTTTTCTTTCTTTTTTTTTCTCCCATTTTTCCTGGCCATACACTCATCCTTCCTTTCATTATCCTCTTCTCGTTTCTTTTATCTTCTCCCACAGACAGCACTGGCCGGCCTCCTCCTCCCTTTTCTCCTAGCCCTGCACCAGCTGCTTGGGCGGGTCTCACGCTACACCGGCTGCCCCTAGCCCTGTGTCAACCCCGAGCTAGCGCGCCTACCCCCGGCCTTGCATCGCGTCGAGGGCCGCACTGTTGGCCTCGGCCGCCTGGCCGACTGCGTTGGTCACCTCCTACGCTAGGCCACGGGCACCCCGCACTGTGTCACCCCCTCACGGCTCACCTACATGCTGCCCTAGTCATCCATGCCGGCTTCGGCTCCAGCCACACCTTGTGTGTCACTTGGCCACCGCCGCTATGCCATGGCAGTATGCGTCCTAGCCTCACGCTACCCCAAGCCACTAGGCCACACTTGCTGGCTTCTTGGTGCGGGCAATGTCAGGACAGGGGGAGAGGGGCGTCAAGGAGCGGGAGGGTGGCTGCAGGAGGGTCAGAGAGCGTTCGGGTGGATAGGGGGAGGGGCGCCGATAGGGATGAAAACGGGTTAGATATCTCTTGCCCGATCTGGGACCGGATCTGGTCGTGACTGGATCTAGTATCAGATTTTACTATCCGGTCGGATTCGGGACTAGATCCGGATACTTGAATATGGATTCGGGATCAGATCCACAGCATCCAATATGTGATAAATACGGGACAAGATCTGGATATTTGGATTTTTTTCTATTCAGATATCCGGATTTTTCCTATTCGGATATCAGATCGGATATTCAGATTTTTCCTATTTGGATATCAGTAAGGCTCAACCCATTTTCATTATTTTTTTCATGTCAGCCTATTTATATTAACAATTAGTTGGTTCATATTGATCCTCAAGTAGCATATTCTTTCTACAACATTTGTTGAGTTTGATTAATATATAATTTGTTACTATAGTCATGTACTCATATGGTTTTAATTCAATATATATTACTCTATGTATGTGAGCATTATTCGTATATCTTTATCCGTTCTCGACCCAAATACATCACATATCCGTCCCGTATCCCTATCCCGAATAACCCAAATCCGTATACGTATTCAGCTAACCCATATCTGGTTCTGAATCCGGGAAAAAATATGGGTTAGGATATGGAAAGAGCAATATCCGTCCGTATCCGACCTGTTTTCACCTCTAGGCGCCGAGGAGTGGGACGGCGGCTGGATGGGCAGAGGGTGGCGGCAGAAGGGCTTCGGGGCCTAGCTCATCCGCTTGGGTTGGGAATGGGGGGAGGGGACCAAAAGAAGTTAGGGTTGGGCAATTGGGCTTGGTCGAGTGGCCACTTGGGCGGCTAATCAGATATCCGATTTAATTCTATCCGGATATATCCGAAAATAATTTCGGAATATACCGATTTGACGGATAATACTCTCCCAAATCTGAATTCGATACCGAATCCGACATCATCTGAAAAAACTATCAAAATCCTATCCGAATCTAGTTTAACCTAGTTGGCTTGAGAAACTTGTACTTTCTACAGGGCAAGATTAATCGTTGTTGCTACCCATGTGGCCAAGGTGAAGCTTTTCGCTTGGTCTCCTCTGGAATAATGGCCCCCAATCACTTGTCAGGGCCTGGAGAAAGTCTCCTGCCTCCGCTGTCTTTTTTGCGCTCTCTTTTCTGCCTCCAAAAAAAGATTCCGCTGGAGCTGGGACAGGCAACGTACAAACCCCTTTTCCTCTCGCTGGATCGGAGTGACCTGGGGAGGGGTGCTAATCTTCAATTAGGAAAATGATGTACTCCTCGTACTCCTGCGGATGACGGTATCGTTTTCTTGCGTTTGTCATTCGTTGATGCTGGAAAGTTCAGCTTGTGACCGTTAATTACTTCAACGGCTACCGTGCCTTGCTGCTCAGGGCAGAAAGCAACTCGAGTACATGACACCCCAGTGCAAGGTTTCCTGGTGAATATCATAACTCGAGTGAAAATTACCGCAATATTCACCTATAGTTTCAAAGTGTATATATTCGAATTTGTACATTTGCCTATGGCGAGTTAGCACTTATCCTTACGACATGAATAATACTTGCATATCTACTATATAATAGCGCCTGGAATTGGCGAGCAGCTAGGCCGTCCACGTCATTGAATTTTCAAAAAGGCCCTCCACGAAATCGGAAATCGCAGCGACGTCCCGTGTAGATTTGTGGCGACTGCTCCATTCTTTGTTGCGTCCTTCCCAGCCGTTGGATTGCGTGCTCCCGGTGCGATGGATCTTTGCGCATCCTCCTCTCGGTGCTTCGAGAGGCCTCCACATGACGGAAACGGATCCTCTGCCGTTATAATGTCTGCCGTTGGGTGACTGACATGTGGGCCCCCCGCGCGCTAGGCCCACACGTCAGTGACCCAACGGCAGATATCATAACAGCAGAGAATCTGCGTCCCCACATGACTCGGTTTGCGCCGCCCGGGGACCTCGACGAGACGCTCTCCTCCTGCTTCCTTCAGCCGGCCACATCGCCGTCACCTTCACCGCTTATCCGTTTCCCCGACGCATCGCCTCGCCCTCGACATGTCCCCATCTCTCTCCTTCGGCCTCGGAGGCCACGCTGGGCCTACCTCTCCCACACCGAGGCCTAAGCGGGCGACTCACAACGACACGAGATCGGTCCTCGGCCGCTCGGCAAGCCTACCTCTCCCACACCGAGGCCGAGGTGGAGGGACAAGCAAGCTCACGCAGTCCCCTTCTCCCACTCCGCCTCGACACCTCCGCCGCTTCTTCTCGAAGACCGAGCGAGCCAAGCTTCATGTCGATCGTGGTGTTCTAGGAACCCTACCAACTGCTCACGGTGAAGGAGTTTTGCATCGAAGCCCTTGACCACTCACGGTGGAGGAGTTCCGTGTCCTTGAGGTCCTCATCAAGAACAAAGGTCCCATCTTTTTCCCTTCCCAATACAGCTAGATTATTATGTAACTCTCTAATTTGGTGTATGATGCATTCCTCCTCCCTCCTTCTATGCCGTTGTCTGCTCCCAGATGCCCAGTCACTCGAAACCTAGCTCGCCGATTCGTCATCATGCACAGTATGGTAACCTTCGTTGTTCAAATGCTTTCCCCCTTTGTCGGCTTGTTAGAAGAAAGTCCGGTTTGCATTTCCCTCATCGGTTAATGTTTTAGTCACTAATCCTTTCAAGTCAATATAATGGTGGAGCTAAAGGATGATACCCAGTATTTAAATTTTGAGTTGTGTGCGTTGCTTCAAAACTACATAATCATTTGTTTAATCTGAGATTTACTATGTTAGCATGGTTTTGCCAATTGTATTATATTTCAATTCCAATCAAAATGGATCTATCGAGAACTTTTAAGTAGCTTACTATCGATTTAAATTGCGAGTCTATCTGAGAGCCAAACACCAAACACTAATGCTTTAGCGGTGCAGCCCAACACACGTGAGCAATAGACTCAACTCTTCTTTGGAAAGTTATTATAGAAATCGAAATGATGGCAGTGAGCTTGCTGAAATTGACAAGATCATCAAAGAGAATAGTTTTTCTAGCCAGGTTTTCTTGTGCACTTTAGGACCTTTCTGTAGACTGATCTAATTCCAAAAATCATATAAAGGTTGTTGGAGCCACCTGTAAAATTTTATAGGTAGGGAAACAAAATCATATTTCCTTTTCCAGTTGGTTCTTTGCATGTGGCAATAAAATCAGAAAATATAAGTATAGTGTTGAGTCATTAAAAGAGAGTCAATTTTTACAACTAATCTAATAGATGAAGATTGTTTTTTGTTTTTCTACGACTACTATAATAGATGGAATGTTTGATGGATAGTAGAGAGTTATATGTATGGCATGCATGTTCCACTTGCTGTTCATATTATCTTTTCTTGCCATAGAGGTTCTTGACAGGACAAAGCACACTCCTAATGCTCTTCTGGAGGTCAAAGGTTTGGGAATTTTTATCGGCTATTGGCGTCTATAGTGTATGTTCCCTTTGGATGTATGCCGGTAAGTTAATTGACAGATACAATAATCGACAGATACAGTCTATATTTTATTTGGTGTTTGTTCATTTTGTCTGAAGTGTATGTACACAAAGGTCATAATATTGTCCTCCTTCAGATGCGTTGAATCGGTTCACTTTTATTGGCCCGATTATTCTTTTCCTTTAGATACTTTGCATGAATGGAAATTTCGGACTTCTGGTTTGGTTCTTTTCCTACACAGCTAATTTCGTTTCCCTGGTATGTCATTCTCGCACTCCTTTCCACATTTTTTTTCGTGCTTCCTATCCGTTTATGTTGTTAATCATTCTAGCTCATATTTGTTTCATCTATTGCAGGAGCTCTTTATACAAGAAAGGAATGTGCTACTTTGGTTTGATCTTTTCACCTATGTTATTTCAAGTTTAGTGTTTTTCTTGGAAGTTCTTTGGAATCTTAATAGATAAATGATATTTCTTGACCAACAAACATGTGATGTTCATATGCTTTCTCTGAAATGAATCTGAAGCCTGTTGTGTTTATGCTATGATCATTCAAAGCTTTGAACCTATTGATTCATTCTCCCATGTTTCATTAAAAGAACACGCTAATTCTATGGTTCATATCTTCAAAGTATTCTCCTTCACTTTGTCATGATTAATGATTGAATTTCAAAGGATCTCTTTAATTTTGAGTAGTGTGGCTGCATTGAATCATATAAGATGGAATTATTTCGAACTGTCACATCGTTTATGAACTTCGATATCAAACTAAATGTTTTATGAACCTTTGCCACTGCCTTCATTGATGAAGTGTACGATTTACATGACGACTGATTGGTATCACCATTCGCCACATTTGCTGATCATTACTATTTACTCTTTCTATACTTGGTTTCTTGGGTTTTCCATATAACACAAGGTGCTCGTGACTTCTATTTTCAATTTATGTTATAGATTTTGGACTTGCAAAGAAGTGCAGGGATATATTGATATACCAGCACATTCAATATAGGTAAACTACTTAGTTAAGCGCATGTGTTAGTGGTTCATTTTTTTAGTCTCTCTTAGTCCTCACATGTTACTTATTTAGCCCTGTGTCGCTCGTCTTAGTAGTTGACCTTACACTATGAAGAAAGGCTTGTCAATTGTCACAAAACCACATGGCCTGAAAGTGACAAATGTGCACTTGGTACTCTCATATTTGCGATGTGAATGCCAAGATGTTGAAGGCCAACGGCGAGATGATGCTGCATCTGCTCAAAGGTCCTTTGCACATGTTGCAAATGCAATCTCAAGGTTCTAGCCAGTCACCGTATGCACTAGCATGACCTAGATCTGTAAACTTATCTGTTAGAGATGCTAGATAGGTTTGTCTCCCTCCATTTCCATGTTATATGGTGCTTGCATATGCTACTACTGGCTTTGCATCAAACGATATCGCACTCGCTGTTTTTTCAATCAGTAATAATACAATTCTTAGCTTTAATTGTGACTGTTGATCAATTGAAGTGTACATACATGCAAGCCAGAGGCCTTGGGCACTTCCTTGCTGCAATCACATATTACTAGCCTACTACATTCAAATAACACCAAGGCTACTGACGTTAGAGGTCTCAGAGCCTACATGAGTACAAGTTTTTTAGGGTAAATATGGATGCAGAGTTTTGACATTTTTTGTGGTTTGTTGGTACATTGTGATTCGCTTTATATTGTTTTCAGATTTTACACATACACCATATGTGCTGATATGTTCTAGATAAAATCAGCTGACATTTTTAGGTAATTGAGATGGATTCAACTGCATTACATTGAGGTCCTCTTACCTTTTTTTTTTAAAAGAGAACCCTCAGTCCAAAGTTGACACGGCGCGGCATAGCGCGCTACCTTGTCTAGTACTTTAAAGAGCTGAGGATTGCCGAGAGGTAAGGCTGCCCACGTGTCCCCCAAACGTTTTTGCGAAAAACCCCCTCCATTTCTTTGAATTACGGATAGGTCCTTCCGTATTACGAATAGATCCTTCGCGATTTTTTGTGAGACAAAGATTTTTTTTTCTTCGCGTTTAGGTCCCTGGCGCGGTGTTTTGCGAAAAAAACCACCCGCTAATTTCAAATCGCGAACAAGCCATTTTCTAATTTTTCAGGATAGCGAACAGGTCCAAAAAAATATCAAACAGGTCCCTGGTTCTTACGTTCAGGTCCTTTATCCGTTTTTCCCCAAAAAAATGTTTTCGCCACCGAAAAAAACCGGAAAAAATATTTTCGTCGCCCAAAAAACCCGGAAAATTTGTTTTCGTCACCAAAAAAACACAGATTCGTCGAATGTTTTAAGCAACTTATGGCTTTGCTAACGGGTCATAATCGGGTTTTTTAAACCCTCTGACCCATTTTATTTAAAAAATGCGGAAATCGAAAATTTGACAAATTTTATCAAACGACGGGTTGTAACCGCGATTTTCTAAAAAAAACGTAGATTCCTCGAAGGTTTATAGCTAACGACCTATTTTTTAAAACAAATATGAAAACCGAATACAGAACGGCGTAGCGTAGCGCGCTATTATTGCTAGTATATGCCTTATGGCTGGACGTTTTGGAGACTATTGAGGCCACAAGGTACTTTTTTTGTGAAAAGGCCCTCCAAAAAAATCCGAAATCACGAACAAATCCTTTCACCGGTTATTTTGCAAAAAGAACCCCAGATATTCTAAAATCGTGAAGAGGTCCTTTCACCGGCTATTTTGCAAAAAAGACTCTGTGATTCTATAAATTCGATCCGGACGCCGGTTCTTTCGACCCAAAGATCCGTAGTTTCGAGAAAAGCGAAATTCCTTTTTTTTGTAGAAAAAATTTGGGTCAAATTTTTTCGCCGGGCGCGGCATTGCGCCTCTCTATCTAGTAAGAGTAATAGCTAATAAGTGTGAAACGCTTTTTATTCGCATCTCTTTGAAATTTCCAAACCCCCTTCTCTGCTCATTTTTCTTCCGCTGAATTTTAACCATAAAATTCATTACTACAAAAAATGTTGCCTTTGTTGATATTTCAAAGTTTTTTAAACAACTAATTATTTCCCTAATGCCATTGTTGCTGCAGAATGTTGTTGACTACTGGTGGCTGTGGAATCTACAAAAAAGAGCTGTCATAAATTGAAGTTATTGAACTACTATTTGCATTTTATGATGACTTGGGAAAGGATTAAGGCACGTTTAAAACGTAGAAATTTTACAGGAAACACTATAGTTCCCACATAAACCCTATGAGATTCTTGCTTTCCAAACAAGGCTTTAATGTATCAGAAAGACTTACAAATAGCATGAGAAATCGATGTTTAATATGCAGAAGAATTACAAACATAATTGAAGATTTCATTTCAATGATTATTCAATTAATGGTGCTTTTCAAGTAAGAATAATAACTATAAATGAGCAGCCCTTTTTATTTACTTCTCACTACTACAGAATAATACAATACTATCTCTTCATCTAGGTCGGTTCCCAACTTTTCAGGAAAAACTGACAGTGATAGATGATTTGGCATGGGTGAGAATTATGGTGCAAAACATCACTATCGGTTTGACCTCAAAACAAATAGTAATGATAATGGTCATCATGAATGGTTTCTGAAGTTAGAATCGATCATGATAGTACATGTACCAAATACTAAAAGCCGAGGTGTTCACCTCGCCCTTGAACACTCAGCTTTTCCTCCCGATCCATTCAAATACCAAAAGACGAGGTAGCACCGAACTCACAGAAAAGGCATCATTGGCAATGAGCTCCTCCTTCTCTTCCAACAGTCGTAGGAAGCCAACGCCCGATGGCCGTAGCGAGCCAACCATCCGTACCTTCACCAACCTCAACCGCCGCCCCTCCGTCCTTGGCTTCCCCGGTGTGGACAGCGACCTTGACGAGAAGAGGTATCTCCCTGTCTATAGAGCTATGTATATTGTCGGCATCGCTGCATGATTAGGATTAGGGTTTTGTAAAATCATCGAGGGGCTGCTTTGCGGTCAACTTCATGGGTTGTAGTGGCATATGTGTAAAGATACTTGGGTAATGTTTTAATATGTGAATTATAGTGGCATATGTGTCAATTGCGAATTTGTCAATTGTGTATATACTATCAATCTATGAATATACTGTGAATGTGATATGTGTACTCCTGTTAAGTACGTTTGTTTTCTATATACTACGAATGTGATGTGTACTGTGTGTATATATGGTGTTGTTCTAGAAAAATATCTTGGACTTGCAGGGTGGAGGACATCTCTATTGGTTCTGAGCGTGGAACCAATAGAGATAATATAATTGGTCTTCTGGGTCAGTTCTGATCTTGGAACCAACTCAGATGACAATATATCTCTATCAAGCAAAAACCGACCGTGATAGCCGCTCGTCACCACTATTTAAAGACTTTGTATCGCTACTAAAACCGACCTAGATGACGAAAAAGAACCGACCTAGATGACTTTCTGTAGTAGTGTTTTCTTGGAAACTTCCCTACCTCTCTCTCTCTCTTAATTTTCTTTTGCTAAACTGTTGCATAAAAAATTATTCCTAAGAAAATATGGGCTAGATTATTTCCCTAATGCAGTTGTTGCATATAGAATTTTATTGACTATTCCCGTGAATGATAGCATCGCAAGGTAAGGAGCTTTTATAAATTGAAGTAGTTGAAATCCAACTTGCTATAATGACTTGGAAAAGATTTAATGGACTAGAAAGATTTACATTAGCACTTGAAATTGATGTTGAACTTGGGGAAGATTAATAATGAAGGTAATAAAAGATTGTTTTTTGAAGGAATACTAAAAGAATGGTGCTTTTCACGTAAAAAATCAGGTACTACGTTTTTTGCGGGCGTAATCCTTCGTATAGTAAGAAAAAGTTGTATTATAGTTTATAATATAAATGAAAAATGCTCTTTATTTTAGTAATTAACCTTTGAAAGTGTAGGAATAACTTTAAATTTAGCATAGACCCCCCCACAATGCCATTGTCTCCAACGAGAGTTTTCAGAACTTGCCACCTTTAAAATTCGTTTTTTCGGTATTTGACACCCTGACCCACTGTCATAGACTCAAATAGACCCACATGTCATACACAGGAGCTGAAAGGCACACGAATTGGGTGTCATTTTATGAAAAAACCCGTCTCCAACTCCCCTCCCAATTGGCTATCACCACCGCCATCACCTCCTCATCCAATTCAATTAAGACTAATAACTAATAAGCGAGCAACTCTTTTTATTCACCTCTTCTCAGAAACTTCCCACCAATTTAGATATACTTTCCCTGCTTGTCTCTCTTCATTTTCTTTTGCTAAACTTTTTGTCGGTGTTTCGTATAACCGGCAGGTAAATTTGTAAGTATAGGGGATCACACGCCCCCTCTCCTCGAATGGTCAGACTAAAGAAGCCTCGGATGTATACTGGTTCGGGCTGAACGTCCCTACTTCCAGTTCGTGGTGGCGGATCTTGTTACTCTGTGTATAATGGATTACATGCGAGAGCTAAGGACAGGCCCTTAGCTCTCGCCAGAGTGGGAGGAAACTCGGGAGCTATGAACGCTCGGGTCGGAAGGCCCGAGCCGAGTTAGGTAGGGGAGCGGAATGGAGTGGAAAGAATCAGAGAGAGCCCCCGTTGCCGGAGACCCTGCCTCCCTTTATATAGTCGGAGGGGGCAGGTTACACGAGGATTTGGAGAAAGAAGGTAGGAGTGTGGTGCGCCCGGGAGTTCGGTCTTCGGTCCTTGATGATTGACAGGTCCCTGTTCATCCCATGCTGGGTTGGTAGACACAACGGACGTCGTTTCTTCGGGAAGGTGCGCACTGCCCTCCGTCGCTTTGCCGAGATCTTGGCGACGCCGTCAGGTCAGACATCGCTCCTTTGTCCCTGACGTGGTGAAGGGACGGGTGCTTGACCCAACGGCTCCCACGCCACCTTGGAAAGAAACCACCTATCCCAGCATGGACGTCGGGTCCATGGGTCAGGCGACCGGCTCGAAGTCGTCCACCGACGTGGCGAAAGTTGTCGAGGTGAAGTTTGTCGGGGCCCTGACCGGGGGCCTTAATCGGAGCCTTTGGGATTGCCCGACCGATCACCTGGTTGGATGCCCGACCGGTTCCCTGGCCGGGGCTTTCGGGAGCGCCCGATCGGGGACTTGGTCGGAGCCTCCTGGCAAACCTGAACCAGGCTGAGCAATCCTTTGTATCATCTGGGGCCTAGAGCTAAGCCCAAGATAGTTCGGCTGTCGATCCGGCCGATATTTAGGGATAATCCCATCTTGGAGGGACGGAAGCTTTTTGGTGGTACTCCTCGGCCTCTGCAGATCGTCGTCAGCAAGACTCTGAGCCCAGTTGACTGCGAGAAATACAATCTTGAAATAGACGTATACTTTGTTGTGGGGTATCCCTGGTATGAGTATTCGTCACTTTTAGCATAAATATTCAGTCCTAAGTAAAATATTGGCCATGTTGATATTTTAAAGTTTGTGAAATTACTAGATTATTTTCCTAATGCAATTGTTGCGTATAGAATTTTGTAAATTGTTCTCATGACTGTTCTATCAGAAAGCAGCTTTTATAAATCGAAGTATTTGAAGTCTAACTTGTTTTATGTAATGACTCGAAAAAGATTAATGGACCGGAAAACCTTACAGTAGCACTTGAAATTGATGTTGAACTCGGGAATATTAATTTTGAAGATGATTGAAGATCTTTTCAAGGAATACCAAAAGAAAGATGCTTTTCAAGTAAAAAAGTTTGGTATCGGTGTTTCTAGCAGATGTAATCTTTTGCACAGTAATAAAATAGGTTATATCGCAATTACATTGTTGAATGATTTTTTATTTTAATAATTATCATTTTAAGTTTAGGATCTAATTTTAAATTTAGCATAGATCCCTATAATGTCATTCTTGTAGTCTTTGAGCCCCTCCTAGTTGGCAATTGCAGCGGTCGCCACTACCTCACAAAGGTTGGTTTTAGCAGTTCATCAAGGTCGTCGCCCGACGACACTACCACCACATAAGGGTTTGAGGCAATGGACCTGTCGTGGGTGGGTGCATCACATTCTCTTGTGGAACGGATTTGCCGTGTGAAGTCACATCATGTTCTCCTTCAACTCATTGGATTTGGGCAAACTAGAGAACAGTATTACTGTTGCAACTGTATAGCAATAAGTTATATATAGTTTCAGCAAGTTCAAGCGAACATTCAAAAAGTTTCATGTTTTAGTGAGTTCATGCAGTTTTAGAATTTTGTAGAAGATTCTATAAAGTTTCAAAGAGTTTCAGATTTTGGAATTTAAATTTCAACCGATGAGTTGTAACAAGTTTTAACCCAAAAGTTTGAAGAAGTTTTAGCAAGTTTCATCAAATTTTGACTAAAAGTTTCGACAAGTTTCATCAGAACAAACAACACAGAAAAGAGCAAAAAATCCTAGCATGCTCACCTATGGTCGCTGTCCCACTCTTACCACTAGCTAGCACCACTGCCTCCTCCCCTTGCTCACGCAAGAGGTGAAGCCAGAGCTCGAAGTTGCCCATGTTGTGTGCAGCGATGAAGTTGAGCAACGAGACAACATGAGCAAAGTCGATGATGAGGACATCACTTCCATAGATACAACCACGATGCCTACACATCAACATGAGGTCGCTGCTGTCATACAAGAACCGATTACTCGAGCTCGCGCATATCAACTCAATTACCAGGTGAATGCGTTCCTAGGGCTGCATACCAATATTTCAAAGAATGAAATATTATTTAATTCTTATGATGATTTGCTTGTCTTTAAGAACCAAGGCGCAGAACCATACAAGCTCAAGTGTAGAAGGGGAGTCCATAAGTATAAAACAAGTTCTGTGTATGAGTTGGATTCGGATTCGATTCCAGGACAGCACTGATTTGTTTCGGCCACCACGACTTCGTCAGGACTCTATTTGAGGTGTTCTTGTACTTCACTGAAAGCTTATCAAGTCTACTCCAACGGATCTAGAATCATCTCCAAATTCCATCCGAGTTGACGGAAATCTGCAAAACAAGTGACGTTACTTTTCCAGTCTGAATTGACATGGGCCTTGGGCCTTGTAATTTGAGTTGTAGTTGGTCTCTATCTGTTTTGGCTGAGTTCCACCGCACCCTCTCCATCATAAATAGCTAGCTGCCGCCACTATTAGGGTTCGGGTTTTGTTAGATTGAAAGTTAGCTTTGCTACTTCCTGCTATAATCGTGCGTGTTGGCTAAACCGCTCGAATTATTTGTCTTTGGAACCCTACCTTTCTCGAGTTTTAGATTGAACAATTCAATTCCATTGCAATTCAGTTGCTTGTCATCTTGTTCTTGATTGTTCTTCGGTTGCTTGCAGGGACAAAGGCCTTCGTGGTTAGATTGATCGTGCTTCCAACAAGATCAATAACACTTTGGGAGTTGGTGTAACGATTGCTAAGGCACATCGTCTGGAGACGGTGTAGTCGCCAACGTCTTCTCCTCCCAAACTGCATCCACCTCTTTCATCGAAAGATCGGGACCAAACCTTTTTATCAGTCGGCGTTGGACCGCTCTATGACCTAGATGAGGAGGCAGACAAGGGTCGTTGGGATCTGGCGAATCCCATTGCCAGCGATGAGGAAGACGTTTGGATCCACCTCCTTCGGCCATGATTGCACCCCTACCGGCTCCTCCTTTGGCATTGCTACCGTTACCACTCCGTGACTCACGCCGCGGGATACATCGCTTGCTGACGCACCACAAAGATCTCTTGTAGTCATTGTGCTTGCTCGAGTATGCCCTACGCCGCTACACCCACTCCTTGCTTGCACATCCTCACCTATGCATCCCCCTACTGTGCATTATCGTGCTTGTTTAGAGCTGGAAGTTGGATAGATTCCATGCCACTGAGGTTGACCATGTTTCTTGTCTCAATCACCATGGAGATTATGTGCCACAGAGGCCGACGCGGAACTGTAGCTGGGGCACGGGTGGGCTGAAGCCCCACCCACGGCCCAGCAAGGCTCTTATACCCTCTCTCAAATAGGTCTAATAAAACAGTCCAGTATCAGCATGGCAATCTCTCAATTCTCTTATCATTTGTATTGTTACACATTTACATTATATGTGATTGTTAAACAAATATTTAAAAACTTTGAACATGGTTGGCTTGTTAGGCTTAATTTCGATGTTTTAGTCTTAGCCCCCCTTCTTCCAATTTTCTGGATACGCCTCTGTCGACCCTATTGCTTGTCTCAATCACCATGGAACATATGCTAAGAGCGTAAGAAGATGGCACTGCCCAACAGATGGATTTGGATGAGGAAATGGTGGAGCGGTTTGTGTGTGAGAGAGAAAGAGCTCAATTTAAAGGCGAGAAAGGCAAAGTCCGGTAACATGATGATTTAGATAAGGAGTTAAATATGTGTGGTTGCCACACAACTAAAACCTATCCCACCCTTTTATCCACCGTGGTATATTGTTCCATAATACTCCCTCTGTTCAGAATTATAACATGTTTTTTTTTGACTTTGCACAAAGATTAAGATTATAGTGAAATTAACAAGTGAAAATGACTTAGGTATCCCATTTAATTGTTGTGGAAGATAAGAGATGATATTTTATATGTGGTGGTCATATATAAATGCATATAGTTGAAGAGAATAAATAGAGGTATGGTAAAAAATCCTCATTAAATGTACATATAATTTTTATATTTTTAAACAAGACTATTTAAATTATAGCCCCTTATATTTTTAAATGGAGAGTATTTCTATTTGGATTTTCGATCCTGTTGACCGTGCCCGATCCCAACGTTGACCCAAGCGCGCAGCTTCCCCACCGTCTCGTCCCGCCTCGGTGTCCCTGACAAAATGGGCCCACGAGCGCTGCAATAATTGCTGGCCTCAAGTTGGGTACACGTGGTAAAAATCACAAAAGATAGCGCTGTAATAAATTCCCTCCCAAAAAAAAAAGAAACAACTCAGCGCGTCATGTGAACGCAGAAAATTTCCGGGAAAAAAAATAAAAGGAAACACTGCGCGTCAATTCATGTGAGCGCAGAGAAAAGAGGAAAATATCTTCCCTGCCATTTTTAGCAACACCCCTGGGTTACAACCAAATCGCAAACGTTCTAATAAATGCCGTGAAAACGGGCAAAGGAGATATCACTGCAAATTCCGCGTATTGTTTAGGTCCTCTTGTGAAAATCACCACCTCCCCTGCGGTTTATAATCTCTGGGGCTTGGGCATTTTCATTTTCCCGTGCTCCTTTTTTTTCTCCTCCCGTCGCTGTTTTCTTTTCTCTGTAGATTGCAGTTTTTTGCTTAGCCTTTGGTTAAGAAATTTGCGAAGGTTTTGTGGAATTTGAGAGGATGCGGTGGAAAAGCAGCGGAATTTGGTTGCCCCGTGCCCTCTTGATCGCTAATTTCTTGGTTTTCTTCGCGTATTTCTAGGGTTTATCTTGGGGTGTTTTCGCCATATTTAGGAGGGGAGTTTTCCCTGTGAAATTTTCGTTTCTTTTTCCCTTTTCCCCTTTTCCGTGCAACCGTAAAATCCGAATCTTGTCAAAGAAAAAAGAAAAAGGGAAGAGAGTGAAAAAAAAACAGGGGAGTTTGTACAAGCAGTTCGTCCAGGAACACTTGGAAGCTGTACACTCTCCAGTACTATTCTTGATCTCGCTGAATCTCGCGACGAGACAAAAGCACTCGAATTGGTAAGCTTGTGGGGATCGTGTAGGGAGGCGTAGGTTGGTGAGTCATTGGTTTTTGCTTTCGGGGTTGGATGCAAGGAGGAGCCATGTCGGCTGCGGCGGCGGGTGAGGCGCCGTACGGCGTGGGCATGAAGAAGAGCCCGCTGCACCCTCAGCCTCAGCCGCAGCCCAACGCCGGAGTCCGCCTCGCCTACACCCACGACGGCACCGCCGTGTTCAAGCACTCCTCCGTGCCGGCGCCGGCGTACCAGCCGCCGCCTCCGGCCAGCTCCGCGCCGCGCCCGCGCCCCGTGCGCGGCAATGGCGCCCCGTCGGGGTCCTCCATCAGCGCGAGCGCTGACCTGCCCAAGCGCAAGCGCGGCCGCCCGCGCAAGTACGCCCCGGACGGCACCGTGTCGCTGGGTGTCGTGCCGGCGTCGCAGCCAGCTGGTGCTGCCGCCGCCGCCTCTGCTGCGGCACCCGCGCTGCCCCCGGGCTTCTCCTCGGGCTTGGGGAGCTTGGGGAGCGGAGGCGTGGTGAGCCCCCCGGTGCTACCACCGCCGCCGCCGCTCATTTCAGAGGATGCAACGCCGCTTGCCAAGAAGAGGGGCCGGCCGCTGGGCTCCGTCAACAAGAAGCCGCGGCAGGTGGCAACGGCAGGTAATGTTCTTGCTAGCCTTTTTAGTTGGAGCAAGCAAGAGTAGTGGAAAGAGCTGAGTGCATATATGGATATGATGGTATTTTAGTTCTGATACACGTATATGCTAGTACTCTGCAACGGGCAAAGAAAGCATCATAGCGAGTATTTTTATTTCTTGTCGTGCCGGCAAGCCGTATGTGACGAGGGGGTAGGGGAAAGGTTCAAAGGGTTCCTCTGAACAGCAGTTCGGAAGATCTAGACCATCGTTTTTTAATCTAACGGTCTACGTGTAATTGTAAAGTTGTTGCCTTTATAACGACTGTATTGGATCTCGTTGCCTTTATAACGACTGTATTGGATCTCTTTGCGAGGGGAATCAAATATCTGGTGATAATGACCTTTATGCCCTTGGCCTTCTACTTGCTACAGGTTTCTTTTTTTAAAAAAAAAAAAACTGGCTAGAACTGAAATGAGATGAGCTTACTTCAGGATCACTGCTTCAAGTTGACCAGAAGCAGTGCTCCTGCCCAACTCCCCTGTTAGAAATGCACAAACTAGAACTTGTCCTGCTATTTAGCCAGAGAAATAATACTGCTTACATCTTATTACTACTGTCCAGTGATTTGTAATTTTAGCCTATTCGGGTTCCTACAGAACTATGCCTTATATATCTTGTGGACGGTATTCTGTTGATCTACTTTACTAATAAGAGTTTCTACTTCGAGTATTAACAATAACTGCACTGACAAAGGTAATTTGTTATCCTTCTCGTCAGTTGGAGTGTATCTAACTATTAATCCGTGTCAAAATGATGTTAAGAATTTTAGTAATAAGAGTTGCGACATTTTTTCCTTTCACTTTGAGCTTTCGTCATGCATGGCTCAACAATAATGTATAGTTGTTATGCCATTATAATCATCTGTTGTGATTCATTCCAGAGGTATAGCTAATGTTTCAAAATATATTTGGAATATGCTAGTTTAGTTCATATCATGGATTATCTACATGCTTATGCGCATTAATGCTTTCATCAGTTTGCCAATATTACGACATTATCAAATCTTTCTTAATTCGTAAGGGGTTTTTTTTTTTGGCAGGATCAGGCAGGACTGGATTGAAACCTCATGTTATCACAGTCCAAGCTGGAGAGGTACACCACCCCAGGCTTACGATGCTCCTTGAGATATCCTAGTGCACTCTCTTAAGATTTGGTTATATTTGGATATCGAAATATCTGAGTGTGATGTGTTTCTTACGTCATTTGTTTATGTTTCTTCAGGTAGTGTGGTTTATTTTGTGCCTATAATTGGTGTTAAATACGCTGATGAAGTATTTTTCTTTTTCTTTTTATTTTTTTGAAAAAAGTTGTCCTTGTTTATTTCATTTTAACTGTTATTTTGCAATGACTTGCATCTGAACTGCTTTTAAATTTTCAATACAATGCTTTTTTTGTTTTTCATTTTTGGATCTGGCCATACTGAAACAACTGGTTACAAGGCTTTTCAATTGGTTACCACGATGGCTGGTGTTACAAAAGCTATACATGTTAGATGTTTGTTTTGCTCTGCTTTATGAATATAATACATATATTAGCTGTTTGTTTTGCTGCTATATGAGGTATACATATGTTAGATGTTTGTTTTGCTCTGCTCTATGAATATAGTAAATATATTAGCTGTTTTGCTACTATATGAAGTATACATGTGTTAGATGTTTGCTTTGACACTATATGAATATATATTTATGTTGCTGATTTGTGGATATACATGTATAAATCTAAATTTAGATAGCAAAATCATATGCAAGGCCAAATACAAGGTTGATTTCCATAGTTTCACTAAAAGGTGGGGCATAGTTATCAAGGCGTCGCCTAGGTGACACCTAGTCGTCCAGTCGGCTGGAGGAGGACGCCTGGGCTGGCCACCTCGACTGGAGGTAGTTAGTCGCTCGCCCAGGCATCTAGGCGAGGAGAACGGCGACTAGGCGTCGCGGCGGCTGGAGCTGGGCGCGCGCCGAGGTGGTGAGGACGGGGATAAGGTGTTGAGTATGCACGGGCGCAGAGCAAATCGGCCACTGGGTAACCCTAGCCTCTGCTCTGCCGTCTGCGCAAAGAGGAGAGGAGACAAGCTCTGCCGTCCGCGCTACCGCTGGACCTCCTCCACCGTTGGTCTCGGGGTCGGCGTCGGGCTTGGTGGAGGCAGCGGCGTCAGGCTCGGGTGGAGGCATCAGCGTCGGGCTTGGGCGGAAGCATCGGCGTTGGGCTTGGGCGGAGGCATCGGCGTCGGGGGTGGAGACGTCGATGTTGGGCTCAGGCGAAGGCGTCGGTGTTGGGGACGGAGGCGTCGGCGTCAGGCTCGAGCGGAGATCTCAGGGAGAAGGAACTTGAGTGGAGATCTCGAGCGGAGATCTCGGTGTTGGGGGTGGAGGCGTTGATGTCGGGGAGAAGGAGCTCTAGAGTGGAAGGAACTCAGCATCGGTGTCAGGGAGTAGTAGTACTTATTATTAGTAGTACTTATTATTAGTAGTATGCAGTAGTAGTAGTATGCAGTAGTAGTGCAGTAGTAGTACAGAGTTAGTAGTACTACAGGTAGTAGTATAGTATTTAATAGTTAATAGTAGCACAGTTAGATGAACTGATGTTGCTGTTGTGCTGAACTGCTAATGGTTGATGCTTACTGCTACTGAATTACTAACGCTTGATACGTGCTGGGCTGCTGCTTAATTGCTAATGCTTGATGCTACTTAATTGCTAATCGTCTAATCATCGCCTAGGCGTCCAGGCGGTCCGGGTTCGCCGTGACAACTATGGGTGGGGGTGACCACTTGCGTGCCAGTTTCCGATTTCTAGAACATTGGTCTTGTCTGCTTCCTTGCTGCAAGTGGACATCCACTGCTTAGCAAAACCATTCTTAGTATAGTTTTATGTCTATAAGTGTGCCACTATTATACTTCGTATACTGGTTGTAACCATTCCTCAGGGCTCTTTGTGATCCAACGGTCCTGTAGGAGGATATAATAGCCAGAATATCAGAAAAAGAAATGGCAAGGAGATCATGGCAAAAGATTGCCGATGAAGGAAGAAGCTGTCTGTGGACAGCAGCGGCATTGCACATCAAAACTTGTGGAGAAAAAGGGGCCGAGGGCATGATCGGATTGATGTGGCAGACGTTTGTGGAGTACATGGCGGCTGGGTGGACTCGGGGAGAGATGACAAAGCGGAAGTCAACACGGTCGGTTGGCATGGTCGGCAGTGCAAAAGAAACTATATAAAAAAAGTATCTGATCTATTGATCGAACAAAAGAACCATCTATTAATCAGCAAAAGGAAACCGTTCTATTGATCGTAGATGAAAAAGTGAGGACACCTATCAACAATGAATGTGCAGCCCTGAGGAGATTACGTTGCCTCTCTTGAGGGCAGCGTGTAGCGGAATTTGGTGGTGACTATGAACTAGTACAGATGCAAACCCACTCTGATACCATGTAGGAGGATAGAATAGATCGAATACTTGAATGATTGTATTGCTTGAGCCTTAGAGGGCATACATATAGAGTACAATATGACTTGGAGATCAAATCAATCTAATACAGATATAGAAGGTTAATAGAGATATGGAAGGAACTATATTGAATATAAATCGTCCTAATTGATTATATTCTCTCTCTTATTATCTTGCCAAACATGTACACTAAAAGGTCCAACCCCCCTTTCCTCCAACCTTGCATGTTAATTATTTAAGTTGTAGTAATAGAAACAGAACATGGTTTGTGTTCTTGGTTGTCAATGAGCTGTGGTATGTAGTAAGCAGATGTATTTTGGATCATTGCATAGCATACCTTCTCTACATTTGAGATTTTTTGGCTGTCAAACCACTTATTTCTTACAGGAGAATTAGAGGTGAATTTTAATTTCAAACCTCTCATTTTCTTTTTTTAGGTCAGTATTTTTTTTTTAATTTTGTCATTGTAAGGTGAACTTTCATTTTGAACCTCTTATTTCCTTTTTTTTTGGTTTGAACCTCTTCATTATTATATTTTTATTATAATTATCTTCTCTCATGAGAGCTTGCTGCTGCCCATCACATTTTGTTCTTTCATACTGCCTTTACCATGTTTCTCGCTCTCTTCCATATGTTCTCCATTTACCATGTTTCTCGCTCTCTGCCATATGTTCTCCAATCTGCCACAGCTTGTGCCTCATATGGTAAAATGCTAAGAAATGATCCATGATTTCAGGATGTAGCGTCGAAAGTCATGTCCTTTTCTCGGAATGGATGGGCAGTTTGTATCCTCTCAGCCAATGGTGCTGTATCCAATGTGACAATGCGGCAAGCGGCTTCTTCTGGTGCAACAGTGACTTATGAGGTTTGCTCCATTTTTTATCTTGGAATCTGTACATTTGAAATCTCCTTTTTCTGGTATGCTTTAGAAATTGCACGTCAGCTCCAACCAAATTTACAGAATTAGAAAGGAAAAAGTAATGTTAGGTAGTGTTTAGGGATAGGACCTAATTATTTCCTTTAACAACATATTTGCAAACAAAGCATATTGTTTTCCAGCTCTGGAAATAAATTGCTGTTATTTGACCACTAAATTTGCTTCCAATTTTGAATAATATTGTAATTATTCGCATTTGATATGCAGGGCCGTTTTGAGATTCTCTCTTTGTCTGGCTCGTATCTGCTATCAGAATGTGATGGCTTGAGCAGTCGAGCAGGTGGAATTAGTGTTTCACTTGCTGGTCCTGATGGCCGTGTTTTAGGCGGTGGAGTAGCAGGACCTTTGACTGCAGCTTCACCTGTTCAGGTAGCCTTTTCAGTTTTCACTGAATGCACATGCTTTTAATTGTCCAATGAAGATCTTTATACGAGATGCTGATTACTTCCATATTTCTGGATCTTGCTCTCTGTTTCAGTAGTAAAAAGCCATATGCTTTCTATGTGGGAAAACCATGAATAGAAGTGATTAGCTAACTGACATTACAGAAAATAATCAAGTGTTTCTTTTTGTTTATGGCTATTTTGGGAACTGGCATCATTTTACGAGTATATGTAATTTACTGAGAGAAGTGAGAACCTTGTGTCTTAATGGTTTGTGTTTCGTTATATTTGATGTTCAGGTGGTCATTGGAAGCTTTGTAGCTGATGGGAAAAAGAAGCCCAAGCAGGCTGCGACCATTATGATTCCAGGTGCTAGCAGTGGATCCTCTGGTGGGCCTGGAAGCCCACCAAACCAGAGTGCCGCTGGCTCATTCAACACCAGCAGCCAACCACTCTTGTCTAACTTCTCATGGAAATGAGCTCCAGCTGAATCTTTGCTGTTGTTGCTGTGATGATGATGGTCCGTTTCTGCTTTAGCTCTGTAGGTTCTCTTGCAGCCTTGCTGAAGGAACTTATGGTCTCTGCGCTTTCGATGTAGTATCGCCAGATTATTTCTCATGTAGTGTCAGTCAGCTCAAATTGTTAGCTCTCTGCTCCTAGCCCCATTTTGGTACTCTCTGCACTCAGGAAAAGGTTAGCTTGATGCACATCTGGATGTGGTCTGGTTGCATTATGTTGTAATCAGTTCGTTCTCTATTAAAATATTTCTGTTTTTTATACCCGTGATCTTATCTTGTAATCTGTTTGGGTTTGGTACTCTTTCTGCGTGTCGGTCATGTTGCACGCATCCCACCAGTGGAACGGAATTACGCCACTGTTTATCTTCTTGTTCTAAACCTGGTGTGGGAAGTATGGTGCATCCGGATCCATTTAAGAATTGGATTCTAATTCCAATTCCAGTAGAATTAAAATCGAAAACCAATTCCCATCCTATTTTTTTGTAGAATTGCAGGGTTCCAAATCAATGAACCAACTATTGACAACAATTTCCAATATGAAATCCTACAAGCTCATCCTGAATCAGCACAGATAGCAAGGAAAATTTGTAGGCAAAATAGCAAAACACTGTAGAATTTTGGTATTTACTTAGGACATTCAAAATTGTGCTTGACTGAAAACACTCCAAAATAGTGGTCAATTGCCACAACACATTGGGTCGATTAAGGCCCTGTTTGGCAACTTGGAACCGGACTGTTTCTCCTAGAATCTGAAATAAATCCAACCAAACGGAATAGGATTTGGAACGTTTCAAAGCGAATCGTTTCTGATTTTTACACACCGTGGTTGAATCGGCTAGCAACCCGTTCCTCCGGATTCTGATTCTACCTGAAACATTTCTACCAAGAATCCGGAACCGTTTCCGTTTCTACTAGAATCTGGAACCGTACCAAACGGGGCCTAAAATAATATTCTCCTGTGCTCTCTCATATACCCAAATCGATCACTTTGTTCTTAATCCGGAAAATACCAAAGTAACTCAAAACATTCGGAGAAAAACAAGTGATTTCAAATAAAGTATTTTGAATTCAAATGATTACTTTTAACTCATGATTAACCTCTAGTTTAATTACAATAAATTCTTTTAAAATTTAGAACATTGGGAAAATGCTTTTAAAAATCCATAATAATTCTAGAAAATTCTCAAAAAAATCAGAATTGACATTCTACATTAATTTTCGAAAATTAATAAAATTAGGATGTTACAAGAAGGGAGTGAGACAATTTTTATTATTTTTTAACAATTTTTTGCCAATGGCAAATTGAATATTTGTGCACCTTTTCTCCCATATTTTATTGAGATAATATTATGTTAATAGCCACAGTGTGCTGTGGTAAATGACCACAGTTTTAAAGTGCCTTCTAGCCAAACCACAATTCAAAATGCCCCACGACAAATGCTAACATTTTACAATGTCATGTAGCCAATTTTGCTAAAATTTTAAATTATTCCATTGTCACCAACTCCCAAGTTTTTCCAAAATCATTTTCCTCTGAAGGACGAGGCATGTGTATTTTCAGTCATACGATGTGAGCGGTTCAGATTTCAGTTACAGACCAAGACCAGCATAGTACACTGTCTTATCACAAAAAAAAAAAGTAATCTCCAATTGCACTCTGCATCAAAGAATATCTAAATGAATAACTGGATAACGCATCAAAGATTATCCAAATGAAATAACCTGATAAAAACGTCCAGTGTAAGTCAACCTATTATTATTATTATTATTAACATGGAGTGCAGAAGGGGCAACCTGACTAATCTTTCATACAAATAGAAATAGGGATGAAAACAGATCGGATACAGACGGATAATTGCTTTATCATATTTGTTTTCACATTTTTTTCTCAAATACGGATACGGATAGTCCGGATACGAATAATATCGAATACGGATACAGAACGAATACGAATCAAATCGGATACGGTCACGGATATTTATTGGAACTTGATAACCCCTTAGATTACATAAGAAATCAATGAAAACACAAAACTAGTATCCTCTTCAAATAGTAACAGGTGTGGCCTCCATAGATTGTACCAGTCTAACAACAGGATAAATTAGCTTGAACTCAAAATATCACCAAGATTTAAGCATTGTATCGATAAAAAGTAACCAGGACTACTATGACTTAGTCCTGACTACTTCATAAGCGATGCTTGACCATTAGTACTTCATAGTTGCAAAAGCAATTCAGATCTCCTCACAACCAAAGAGACAACCATATATCAATATCACCGCCAAATTTTCAAAGGTGTTGACAATGACATTACAATTGCAGGTATCCCACAAATAAATTGAACTCATGTGAAATTCAAAAAGTTGCTCCTAATGCTCAGAGCTTTAAATATAAGCAGCAACCTGAAAAGGTTATAAGCCTAAAATAGTAGTGCCAACTCCCCAACATTCCACAACCGATACGTAGTTAAGAATAACTTCCCATATGTTCACAGCGCTTCTCATCATTTCATACCACCAACGCTACCCTCCGATTGATGTGAAATTTCAGAAAATGACACCCAATTCGTGTGCTTTTCAGCTCCTGTGTATGATATGTGGGTCCATCTGAATCTATGATGGTGGGCCAGGGTGTCAAATACTGAAAAAATGAATTTTAAAGGTGGCAAGTTTTGAAATCTCTCCCCATTGATCAGCTGAACACTCCATTTGGCTTAATAACGCACGGCCAAAACAATGCACGCACGGATTCACGGGAACTATGATACTGATTCACGCATAAGTGTACTCCCTACTCGATCATATGAGTGGCGAAACAAACAAACAAAAAACGCTCGCGAAATCCACAAATTTGAAGCGAAGTGCGCATCACCTTGGCGGCTGGGGCGTCACGGCATCGGCGGACCGGTCTCCATAGAGGTCATCTGGATGACGGACGGTCGACCCCACCGGCCGGTACCGCTGCCTGTTCGGCGGCGCAGGCACCGGCAGAGCGTCGTTGGCGCCATCGATCTCTCCGTTCTCCATCCTCAGAGCAGCTGCAGCATAGATAGAAAGGGAGCGCGGTGAGATCTAGGGTTAAGAATTCCGTCGAGCCGCTCCCCAGACCCGGCTTCAGATGAGGCGACGAGGGCGGCACCGGGGGAGACGAGGGCGACGCCGGGAGGGACGAACCGACGGCGGCGCCTGGGGGAGACGAACCGATAGCGACGCCCGGGGGCGACGGGCCGACGGGCGACGGCAGCGTCACGCCGGGAGGAGACGGGCTGATGGGCGGCGACGGCGCCGGCCTGTCTGCCCTTGACCTGAGACCTGAGACACCTGAGGCCTTGATCTGAGGTCTCAGGTCCGAGGAACCGCGTCTGAGGGCTAAAGGCTGAGCCAATAGATTTGAGTACTCGACCAATGACCGGGTTTCTGAATTTCGAGTTGGTCGGTTAATCCAGATCCATATCCATATCTATCGGATATCTATCGGATAGTACGCTACCAACTCCGTAACCGTACCTGACTAAAAATATCCGAATCCGTATCCAATCCGAAACTATCTGGAAAAAATCCGATCCGAAACAATCTGTATCCGAAAATTATCTAGATCAATCAAAAACTATCCTATCCGTTTCAACCCTAAATAGAAATGCACGCATTATAATACAACATAACAGTTCCATTATTGCCCTCACTGACACTACCACAAGCTAATATAGCTTTTTTTTTCCTTGCTATCAATGTGGACGGGACATGTATATTATTCATTGTATCATCGCACCAGTTGTCCATGAAAAAAAACTAACGCAATGCGGCTGAAGTTATCTCAGGTCTCAAGTGCCACAGAATTCAGGTCTCATTGAACTTGAACACACAATCATAAAGCCTCCCACCTAAAAATTGTGCAACTTCAGGATGCTTAACCTGGAAGATAGCAGCAGAACAGAAGTTTGTAAAGTGTGCTGATTATCATAACTTGCAACTAAACTGGTTACTCTCCGATATAAATTACAGAAAAACAGTGGGCATAGAACAACGCACCATGCCAATCTTGATCGAGTCACATTTCATTTGTGCATATAGGTTAGTTTCGATTGCTCTTCCCTGCAACACAAATCGGAAGAAATGCGATGAGTCTATGGCCTTTAAACAAAGAGCAGTGCAAAAACAAATGGATGCGAATGTTGCAAACGCACTTACCATGCCTTCCAGAGCAACCAGGTCAGCATCATTTGCCATAAAGGCTAGCTCTGGTGACACACTAGACAAATCAATAACCTGAGAAGAGAGTTATCTTTTTAAGTATCTAAGATGATGCAACACAGCTTATGCGGGCTTATGAGGCCACTAGAATGGATGGCATAGTAAGGATCCAGAAGATTCTTACAGGCAGATCGTTACCAGAGTTGGCAACAAGGAGGTCAGATGCATCCACACCTGCAAGCTTTCCATTTTCGTCCTTGAGCTGAAGACAGATGGCAGAACAGGATTCAGATTCTTGTATGAGATGATTTACAAACTTTTTCTGGTTACCTTGTTTATAATCTCAACTAGCTCTGGGTAAGTGACATCATTGATCGAAGGCATGTCATTGGCAGCAAGTATCACCTGCACCAAGGGTAGCTACTTATTGATATTCTTTATTAACAGAAAAGAAGAAATTCTTGAATCTCGAACAATTTATACATATTTCAAAGTTAAGATTCAAGAGCTGTATAGTCACTAATGACTAACCAAACAAAAAACTAAATAATTTTTGCTGTAGGGATAAAAATTAACACTTAAGATAAGATTTTAAACCCCAAAAAAAAAACTTTTCTGGTTGTCCTGGTTTCCCATGTAAGTAACAGTATAGCTCACATTTAACCTACCAATTAAATCATAATACACTCCCTCCGTTCGGATTTAGATTTCGTTCTAGCCCAGCACACACAGAACAAGGTGGTAATTAATTCCCAGCACACACAGCACAAGGTGGTAATTAATTCATCATTTTGTAACCTGTTTACCCCCTGTTGATTACTCTTACTGCTAACTAATGACACCAAGTGAAGCGGATATACGTACGCCTAATACTTTACAGTTAAATATATTAATTAATTAGAAAGAATTACTAAGCCACATCAAACATCAATAGTAAGTCTTTTCCTTAAGCAATCTTCGCTATATTTACATGAGAATATATACTATATAATAGCAGGTGTTTGCTTATTGCTAGATATGAAGATTACAAGAATGACAAATGGAGCCAAATTGCATTGAGGAACAATGGTGGAACTCAACGTAAGACGAGGGAGGACGAGAACCACATGGAAGAACTAGAAGGCGATTTGGCTCACATGCACACACTTCATGCGGCAAGCCACCTCCATGCAGCCTAGGCCCAAAGCCCATGCAGCCAAGCATGAGGGAAGGGGAGGTGGGAGGCGCATGGGCCCAATGGGAGTGCAGCCCATGCGGCTATAAGGTGGAACCAAGGAGGGCCCAAGCCCAAGTCGGTCAGCCCAAAAAAGGAAGGGAAAGCCAGTTCGGCCAAAACAAGAAAGGAAAGAAAGAGGTAAGACCAAATTGAATTTAGAGAGCAAAGGAGTCCAACTCGGATTACCAGACCAATCAGACTTAAAAGGGTCATAATTCTCACATATGGACTCGGATTGACATGTTCTTAGACTTTTTGGAAAGCTTGGAACGTCCTCCATATTTCACTCCATTACGACAAGTCCGGAATCGGCTGTCTTCTATCTATAATTTGATTGACAAGTATCAACTTCCTAATATGTAATCTCTTTGTATCTTTTAAGAGTTATAGTTGTTTGCGTTTAAGTCTTAGTGATAGATTTGACCCCTAAGGCCGAACCAAAGGGTGTTCGGTCGTCTTGTGGCCACACCCCTCCCCTAGGTTCTCTTCTATATACTTGTGCTGACCCTATTGTAAATAATAGACCACAATTATATGAATCAACATAGCATATACGCTTGTTCTTCTATTGATATTATATACACAATAGAGCGGGGAATTGGGCATTGATTCTTCCAAAGATCGTTCCATCTTTCTACTGGGAATTGAGAGATCGATAGCTTCACTCAGTGGTCAATGAAGATCACCATGCATGTGATCTTAGCGAATCAAAGTGTTGCAAGCCCATTATATCTAACAACGGGGAAACATTTAGTAGTTATCAAGAAAGTGCGCAAGTTATCTTTAATCCTACGTCATAAAGACTGGGCACCTTGTATCACCAAGAATCATGCCAAGGGGATAGCCATGAACTGTAGCTAATGTGCATGTAGATTCATTCATGCTTGAGACTCGTAAATGGAGAACTGGAGATACTCAGTAGGTGTGTGTGGGACTACGTAACTATCCATGCATGTATGTAGAAAAGTGTGGAGATTATGTTGTTAACAGAAAGTGTAAAAGAACAGATATTAAAATATATGACAATAATTCAAGTGCTTCATACAACACAGGCATGACAAAAGCTGGGCCATATATAGCCTTTGGTCTAAAAGAAAAGAGGCATGACAAGAGTAGAGCTTCAGGAACCATCTCCCCTTGCAGCTTAGCATCCCAATCCAATATCATCCCTAGGGTGGCAATCAGGCATGATGGGCACAGGTAGTGCTTGTCCACATCCATGCCCGCGAGCCTAATTTCCCCCCATAGGTATGCCCGTCAAGGCTGATGGGCAAAGAACCTTACTAGTGCCCGTCACTAGCAGATCCCCGATGTCCGCAGGCATGCCCGCGCACACACCGCTCACCCACTCTTTAGAAAGACAGCTTGTCACAATTACAATAAGGGGGCAACTAGTCCAGATGTACAATGGGAAGCTTCTCATCGTACGCATTGGCACAACATCGGTAAACTACTTGTGCCACAATTGTAATTGCCATATGCAACAAAATGCATAATAATATTGGGTAAAATCGAGAAAATAGAAAAAAAGAGATATCATCTCACAAAATGTACAATAACCATGAATCTGACTTTGCAAAGTGCTAAACAAGATCAAAATTTCCAAACAAAAAATTTACAACCTTACAACACTGCAACATTTTAAAATAATAGTGGCAACATTTTAAAATAGCTTGTGCAACAATGGAAATAAATGTTCACAACAAATTAAGAACTGCAACCTCTGCTACAACAAAAAAGACGACCATGCACAACAAATCACACAACCCCTTGCAGCAAAAGCAACTAATGCAACTTTTCAAAAGGATACATTGCAAACAAAATAAAACAGTTTGTGCAACAATTGAGAGAGAGTGCAGCAACAAATTTAGACAATATCCACAACAATCAACCGAGAGGAGGTGTCAGTTGTGCAAGAGAGCACGTGAGCTCAGATGAGGAAGCTAGCATAGTGCATCGACACTGGCAGGTCCTGATCTCCTCCGGCGCCCCTGCTCCTCCGCTATGGTTCTTCATCTCCACCACCTCGCATGGTGCTAGGGCTTCCCCTTAGCCCCATCAACAATGCGCCCCCTTCTTCATCAATGCACCATCCTGGTTGTGAGGTCGTTGAGATTTGAAAACATCGGCAAGGTGGGAGGTGGACACCATGACAAGCAACAAAGGCCTCAGATCTACCATGGCAATCTAGTGTAGCAGATTCAAACCGGGAATGGGATGGATCTGGAGGAGTGAGCGACGTGGAAGTAGAGGAGAGGAGCAGGTGTTGGTGTTGGCGGGCTCCAGGTGCCAGCAAGGCACCGGAGATGGAGGGAAGGGGTAGAGATAAGAGTTGCATAGGAATGAGGACAAAAGCATAGGGAATGGGATGGATTGGGACGACTCATGTGACTATGCGAAGCGGGCCATGCTCAGCAGAAGGCTCTAATGGTGGATTCTCGGTTAGATCTCAAGGGTTGCTAGATCTCACTAGTAGAGGGTTGCTGGGGCTCACTGGAGGATGCTCATGAGAGGGAGAGAGATGGGGATTAGGAATGAGTGCTTAGGAAGGAGGAAGCAACTGTGAGGGGGAGAGGTAGGCTGAATCGTGAGCATTCGAGCGAAACGGTCTAGCTCAGATGTAAGGATGGAAGCAATGCCCTTACAATACTGAACAGAACAACATCAAAGATTCAAAGTGAAACAACATAGTTCAGTGCACACAATCGAATTTAAAATAATCAAAGGAAAAGAAGATACTAACAATACATCAACTAAACAAGAGTACCCATGCCCATGCCCGTTTATCTGTTGGGCAAGGTTTAATTCCCATGTTTATGCCCATAGGTACTAAGGGCTTGTTTGGAAGCCTGAAACCCGGCCAGGATCCCGGCCCATTCCCAGGGGTGGAAACCCATTGGGCTGGATCTCCCCGGTCCAGTGAAAAGCGCATTTGGAGCCCCACAACGCAAGGAAATTTCGGCCTAATCTGCACTGTTTCCGCAGGGAAAGATTCCTCTCCTCCTCAGGTCAGGTTAGGTTCCCCGTTGCGTCGCCCTCTCGCGAGCGTCGCCTCCGCCCGCGTCGCCTCCTTTTGGGATCTCGACGACGTGACGGCGCCTCTCCTCTCGCGACTCTCCTCATTGCCGCCCCTCGCGACTCCACCTACCACTCCGACGACATCTCTTGCTACCCCAGCGCCGTGTCTCCTCGGTTAGCTCGTCCTCTTCGTCTTCCCAGTCTCTCTTCCTCTCGCTAGGTTTCATCGACCCCTTTTTCTCATAGATCTGGTGCATAGGAGGGGAGTTGCTATTGGTGAAGATTTGTGCTGAGGTGCGAGAGAAGGTGGAGTAAGGAACCGCCAGCTGGGTATGTCTCATCACTAGTTTTGTTGCTCCTCATCATGCTGAGGTTTCATTTTTTATTCTCTTTCTCAGATCTGTTGTGGAGTCTGCTGTGAGCCTGTGGCGCGTTAATTCTTGCAGAAGCTTTTTCCAAAGATCGGTACGAAAACTGAGCTACTTTGCGCATTCTGTATCAGGAATTGTTTTGCTGTTACAACTGTACCAAAAATTCATTCTGTTCTATGTATTCTGTGCTTAACATAGAGGAGTTAACACACAAGTTTGCCGGATTACAAAGATGGATTGTATCCTAGCAACTGCACGGCATATATGTTCTGCTTGATTCTTAACTTCAGACATGTGGTGCAACTGATTAGTATTATGTTATTAGCTATGGTTCTGGCATCTGTTTTGAATCACTTGAGTTCCTCTTCCTGCTGTTACTATTTCATCATTTCTGAGGACGGTCTAGACTTTAGAGTACCTATCGCTAGCTTTTTATCTTCTCCTGGCTGCTGATTTACCATTTGTAATCATCATGAATTCATCTTTAGTCTCTGTCCATTGTAGAGGGCAAGAGGGGTTTGATTATGGTTCTCTCTTTTTCTGTAGCTAGGAACGAAATGCTTATAAAATTTAATACATGTCAATTCAGATTTATAGTTTTTGTGGAGTTGCGTTTGTGAGAATGTTTGGTAGAACTCTGTTCTGATCCATGGTACTTTCTACTTTATTCGTAATTGGTCGAATGTAATAAACTACCAAGGCTTATAACAGTGTTTGCTTGTTCAACCATTTCTGTTGCCATGAATATGTTCATATTGGTGGGCACCTAGTAATCCATATGTACATGCCTGACATGTCATTTAGAGGTTTCTTTTGAATTTTGATATCTAGTTGCCATAAACTTCACTCCGAATCCAAGACCAAGAGTAGCTAATGTATTTGTTGGCTGGTAAAATTCTTTCTAACAGCGCCAGATCTGATTGGAGTTATTTTGAAAGATTGGATGCTTGTTTGTTTGTGCGATAAGAAGGTTGTTCGTCACGTCAGGTCAAAAAAAAAAAAGATTGTTCATAAGTCATAACATGCTTTCATTCGTTTGATGAAAGTTTTTCATGTTTACTCAAAAGTTTAGAATCGTAGGTAACTAGTACAATACTACTTTGTAGCTGGTAGTTTTTCTGACATAATGAGCTGAGTTAATGACAGCTGCCAATTACTATTTTTGACTCATGGTCTGGGAATGGGGATGATCTTTATAACCTGAGCAGGGGTGAAGCTTGATACGGCTGGTTATCATATAGGGCTACGATTTGTAGGATCTAATGGACATGTGTTATACGATTCTTACAAGGTTTCTTTCATTTGCTCGAACTTCTCTGCATTACCTGTGCTTTTTATGTTATCCCATTTTAATTTTCGCTGCAGATGGTTTGTTAATCTCTATGTTGTGTGGTAGGTAGGTGTTGCCATGTTAGTTTGCCTCTAGTTCTGCAGAGGCTTTCTGGCACAATTCATAGAGCAGTTAATTGGAGGCCACAGAAGCTCAAATTGTTATGGAAAATTGTCTAAGCATTGTGATGTCCAAGTCCAACACCGTGCCTGCTCGCATAGATGTGCAGAAACCATTTCATTGTAGAACTTGCAAAATAGGTCTACTGTCTAAACGAGAGGAACTTAATCTCTCTTTACCCTATTTATTTTCTTCTGAACTTAATCTCTCTTTACCCTATGTATTTTCTTCTGAACTTAATTTTGGCATCAGATAGCATATAAGATTTTATTGTGGTGTTGTTTCTGAATTTTTTGTTTTTTCCCTGAATTTCTTAATGGCTAGGATTTTTTCCCCTGTCCCTCCCAAATGGCAGCAGGGAATAATTCCCATGGTGGAAATATTTTCCCTAGGATGGAGGGGGATTCCATTTGCCTTGGAAAATCCCTCTAGGGATTTATTTTCCTGGGTTTTTTGTCTCTTTGCATCCAAACAAGCCCTAAAGGAGGAACATATCCACCTCTATTAGGTTTTTTTGCAGAACAAAAACAAGTCCCTAAAACGACATCTAAAAAAAATTATCCACTTTCAATTTAACTCATCGATAGAGTTCAATGTGATTCATTTTCCATACACTTTATCTTGCATTCAATTTCTTAAAAGCTGCATAGTTAGCACCGTGTTACTGGTGGGAGCAATCAGGCAAGATCAACTCTTATCCAGGCATAAATCCCCAAGCAGTTCTAGATTAATAACAGAGAAAAATGAAAGGGTTAAAACAAACCTTTGTGCCACGTCGGAGCAACTCCCTCGCAAATGGTAATATACCCAAGATGATATCAGCACCAGAATTATCAACAAAAATAACTGCCTACAGTAGGTCATAGAAGAAAGATTCAGCTATGCATAAACATAGGTAGGTTAATATACGATATCTACATTATAAAGATGCACAATGCGAAAAGAGTAATATCACTGCGTAAATGTTGTTTAGATCCAGCTGTGCATCAATGGATTTCACCCAGAGTTGATGTGTGCATGATGCAGAGTTGTTACTAAATACTACTGAAAATAGATATATAGATAACAAAACCATAAAAAAAGCTACAATATGATAACAAAAAAGAACAGGCTGAATATCATTGGGAGAATCATTTATTACTAACAATGTACAGAATACATGTTAAAACAGTAACAGCTAATATAAGCTTAGCCATTAGAGATACAAATGGAACAAGAAGACTAATGGAGTATATTGTTACAAACTTGAAACAATTCTCTTCTAAATGAGGAAGCGGGAGAATTTCTCATGCATTTAAAGGAACTGATACATAAATAATCACATTTATAGAGTACTGTACATCTATATATGTGTACCTACAATTATACTGAACCTATAGCCGGTAACACGTGATGACAAGACTAAAACAGATTCTTGGCATTGTAGGGATATCTAGCCGTATCTGGCATCCAGGCTTGACAAGTAATTGCAATAAGTTTACAATGAAAGAAAAAATTGTACCTTTTCCCAAGATTTCTTGGTCCATTTATTTTTGAAGGCATCCAGGCCATCAATAACCCAAGGTCGAGATACAAGATTCTGGCAACTTGCCAAGAAGGACATACCATCTTTAGCAAAAACTTCTGCGAGCTTTAAAAAATGCAAGAAAACAAAGTTGTTAGAGACAGATCAACACATGTAATGCATTCTGAGAGCGGACAAAAGAAAATTTGTTCAACAACATATGGATTATTTCAAGAGAATTCAAAAGGATAAAATGATTTTGTCAATTCTATGCCTTCAGGTTGATTGGCCTATGATATGAATAAGGCAATGGCGCTCTAATGAAACCAAAGTAAAAACAGATGTTAAAGTTCCATGACAAGAAAAGAACAATAAAAACATTCGTGCGAGTGACAATACATACCTGTGCAGATCCTAAATCAAATATGTTTCCTGCTAAGATTCCACGGATCAAGTTCTCCACTCGTTTCCCATCATCTTCAATTTCATCATTCCGCCGAACAACTCCCTCAAACAGCGACATAGCCTTAGCATTTTCCTCATCCTACTCATCATAAAGCACCAAAGGAGAATAGACAGTTACAACCACTTAAACTTGTTCAAACTTGTCACAATAATGAACACGAAAGGTAGTAGTAAAGACAGGAAAAACCTTTGTTAGAATTTACCTTAACCTTCTTGAAGATATCCCTAAACCCCAATTCTCTAAGGACTAGCTCACGAAGCCTACAGAGAAGCTTGAGATCCATTCCAAGAGTTAAGATTGCAAGTAATCCCAGAGTTTCTTGTATTGTGCAAACAAGAGCTCATCTATCAATGTCTTACTATGCAGTCTGGCGGCCCTCCGTTGCTCTCTGGGTTCTTCTTCAACTCCTCAAGCATTGCTGTGTACCTTCACCATACAATAGGGTGTGCATAATGAATTGTTAGGGCTCTATCTCCTAGCTCTTTTCACATTAATCTGGATAGAGTGCCATTTTGGTCCATGAGCTTTGGGCTCAGGTGAATTTCCATGCTCAATCTTTTGTGTACCATGGAACTATTCAACTTCAAGCCCAACTCCACAATAACTGCACTGCTAGTATTATATATATAAAGTATATATAATACTATCTTATTAACTTGGACAGTTACTTCTCCATGCCACTCATACCAGCTACTGCCCTATATTTAGTTTCAAATATGTAACATTGTCATATCATACTTTCATCCAGTAAATCTAAAGGGAAACTTATTTTAGGCTTGGGTAAGGTGTGTTTGGTGGTTAGTGTAAAAAAGATGTCATACCAAATTGTTCACGGCCAATAGAACTTAGCTATTGTCTGTTGGTATCCAATACATGGCTTGCCAATCTTTGGATAGTTGGCTGGCCAAATCATTAGTCCCTTCCTCCCTCCTATATTCAGTTTCAAAGATTTAACATTGTCCTATCATAGTTTCATCTGGTAAATCTAAAGAGGGATTTAATTTAGGCTTGGGTAATGTGTGTTTGGTGGTTATTGTGCCCCGTACTTTCATCCGGTAAATCTAAAGGGTTATTTTTAGGTTTGGGTTTGGTTAAGATGTGTTTAGTGGTTAGTGCGTCCTCCCTCCCTCAGACAGGCAGCTAACAATTGGCAGCAAAACCTCTCTGAATGCCAAGTAGGGCCGTTTTCCTGGGTTGCCAACAATTGACAGCTAATGAAAATGGCAGGTTGATTTGTTATTGAGAAATTTTGATTACACCAAGGTATTGGTAACGCCAACAATTGGCATGGCTGATAGGTTTGGTTAGCATCCAATGGATACCATGCAAATTGTTGGAACGACCAAGGCATTAGAACGGCAAAAGTTCTTTGGCCACAAATCAAACACATGACAATTCCATTAGCAACAAAATGTTGGCAAGAAATGTGAAACCCACTTGGCATAGAAAATGAAAGGCGGGAGTTAATTGCCAATTCTTGGGGCCTGAAATGGCGCAATTATTTGGCTGCACAACAAGGCAAAAACTGGCTAAAATGGTAAGAACTTCATTAGCAAGGCAAACATTGGGCAACAACCATACAATAAACAAACTCCATTGGTCACTGCCAAAAGATAGAATTAGCATCCATTGGACACGAGCCAAACACACACGGCGTCACTATAAAGCAGTTTTATAGTACCTTCCACCAATAACTTATCTCTACAACAAGTGTTCTGAGTTGTATGACAGCAACACGATCAATCTGATACTGATTACCGATGACTGGCCAGATGTACACAAGAAGTCAATGACACATACCTCTGGGCAAACTTCTCGGCCTTGGCAGGCGCGTCGGGCACCGTGAGGTCGTTCTCCGCCCGCTGCCTGCAAAAGAGTCCGGTAAGACAAGCTCAGAATTGGCGCGGGAATGGAAATTCCGGAACCGGGACCGTACTTGAAGGAGGGGACGGAGTTGAGGAAGAGGTCGATCCACTGGATCTCGACGGGGGTGGCCTTGCGGGGGTTGTCTGAGGGGAAGCGGTAGGGGATGGTGCAGGCGCGGTACGTGCTTTCCACCGGCGCCTGAAGCAGCGGGAACGGCACCGACGGCGACGAGCTCTCCATGCTCCTCCGCCGCCCCGACCGGATCGCCCCCTCCTGTACCTCCTTCTCGGGCCTGCGGCTAGGGTTTGCTCGGAATCCTCGACGCGGTTAGCTCGCACACGCACTACGCACCGGCCGGCGAAAAGGAGGAAGGGAAATGCAAGTGCCGCTCGCCTGCCGACGTACGTGGCCTGCGACATGCCGTCGTGTGGGCCTTTGCAGCGTCATGTGGCCCAGCCCGAACTAAAACCTTGCTGTAGTTCTCTGTTTTTTTTTCCCCACACGAAAAGAAGTTCTCGGTTTTTTTCCCTAGGCTTGTTTGGAAGCAAAGGAAAAAAAAACCTAGAGAAATAAATCTCTAGAAGGATTTTTCAGGGCATATGGAATCCCACTCTATCCTTAGGAAATTATTCCCTGCTGCCATTTAGGAAGGACAAGGAAAAAAATCCTGGCAGTTAAAAAATTCAGGAAAAAGCAAAAAAAAATCAGAATCAACACTACAATTACACAAAACACATGGATATCATCTCTAACAACTGAACATTTATTGCCGTAGTTAAACACAGATCCCATCGCAACTAAAACAAGTTTACTAAAATAATATTTTAAACATAATTATGAAATTTATAAGTTAAACATTCTATCAAATGGTCCATTGGTTAAACATTTTATCAAATGGTTCGTTGCTTTGATTTAGATGACGCTCTCCGCCACAACAGTAAGGAAAAATGACTTCAGTAGTACTGCAAAGAAAAAAGCACAAGTCATTATTTGACTAAGCATCAAACAAGTTTTTGAAAGAATAAATTATGCTTAGGAGCAAAGCATAAATTCAGCTCAGGAGCTACTCGAGTGTGATAATTATGCACTGAGACACTGGTGGACTAGTGCAACTGATGCTTTCTTTTCCCTCTTTTTCCTTTGTGAAACTATAACAAAGGACGATTGAGATTAAAGCGTTGTTTTCTTTCAAAAATTGATCAGAGATTTTTGCACCATACATTCCTCGTTTTAATGGGAGAGGGAGATGGGTGCAGGAGATCCTCACCAGCAAGGATGTGGTGGTCGGAGGTGCGGCGGCGGCTGCGTCGCGTGCACAGCTGAGTTCGCGAGGGAGAGAGCCGTGTGAGGTTGCGAGGAGGGACGAGCGAGGAATCGAAATTTGGGGTCAGAGCCAGAACGAGCTTGTGAGAGGTATCTGATTTGCTTATTTGTGATCGATTACGGAATCGGCGAACCAAACGTGAACAAATGATATTCAATAGCACCGGGAACCGTTACGGGCTAAAAAACGCCTAACCAAACAGCTTCCTATACTTAGGCAGCAGAAGAAACACAGATTAAGATTGGAGCTCAGCCTTGAGGTAAACTCCTCAAAACATTCTTGAAGTGAAAGTGCATCTAGGCCCCTAAATAATTTTGGTGATTAATGACAACAAGATTAAGTGACTAATGAGCTTTTTGAGTGTTGTGAACAGATAATTACGCTCATGGAATGTCGCTTAAGAAAAGAAGACCCTCAAATCGAAGGAGAAAAGGCATCGGTTAAACTCAATGGTTGTATATGCATTTTTAATTTTATTTGAGTTTAAGGATAGCCGTACTATTAAGAGGGATACGACGAAAAATCACTTTTAGGATATACTTGTGCTCAAAAAATGAAAATTGCATTGTGAAAGTTTTTAAAATCATTGCATTTCCACCAAAATGATACTTCTGGCCGAGGGGGTCAGGTCAGAGTATCCGGACATTTAGTCCGGACACTCCGGGTTAGGGCCCTCGGTTGATCTCTCTGGTAAGTTCGGAGTATCCGGACATTTAGTCCGGACACTCCGGGGTAAAAAGGTACGGAGTATCCGGTAAGTCCGGAGTATCCGGGGATTAAGTCCGGATACTCCGGGTTAACCCTCTCGGTGCAAACCAAATCATCTCTAGTCCGGACACTCCGGACTATATGTCCGGATAGTCCAGGGTTTGCGCAGCACACTCATAACGGTTGGATTTTGGGGGAGCTATTTAAGCCCTCACTCTCCTTCTATCTGTTGGCAGCCTCATTTGTTGCATTCTTAAGCTCTCAAGCTCTCACTCTCACTCTCTTGAGCCCTAGCCTCCTTCCCCCTCTTGAATCCTTGATTTGATTTGAATCTTTGGGGAGAAAGGAGTGGATTTAAGTGCTTTGAGCTTGCATTTTGATTCTTGAGCACAAGTTTCATCCTCCAAGACGATTTAGCGGCGTATTTGTTACTCTTGGAGTTTGAAGGACTCCTAGACGGCAAGGAGTCACCTGGAGCCTCCAAGACTTGGTGTGGAGAGCCCCAGAAGTTTGTGAAGGCAAGTCTCGCCTCCGAAAGGAAAGAGGCAAGAAGAAGGCCGGCGAGTGCTTTGTGCAACACCGGGAGGAAAGTGGTCAAGAGGGACCCGGGCTTTGTGCCTCCTCAACGGAGACGTAGGATTCCCTTCAAGAATCCGAACTTCGGGTAAAAATCGTTGCTTTCTTGTTCTTCATTTGCTTGTGCTAGGGTTTGTTGTTCTTGAACCTTTCGGAGCCCCGATCTACTTTATCTTTGTGTTTGGCTCTAGATCTACATAATCCTCAGGTACCTGATATCATTTAGAGTATTTGTACTCATTTAGATTGTTGAAAAATTGCTCAGATTTAAAATCCCTTTTCGAGGTCCTCAGTCCGGAGTATCCGGACTAAATACCCCGGATAGTCCGGACAGTCCGGAGTATCCGGATAAAAACCCCGGACACTCCGGGTTTAGACCCTCGGGAGATTTTATTTATTTGCAAATTTTTAATCCGCCTATTCACCCCCCCTCTAAGCGACATCACCGGTTCTTTCAATTGGTATCAGAGCCAAATCTCCGTAGTTTGGCTTAACCGCTTGGAGAATCTAAGATGTCGGAAACAGAGAAGCATACCGAAGGCCGTAACCAAACTAAGGCTACGGGCTCCGGAGTGGGGTTGCAATTCCATATGATTATTCTTCCTTTGGTGTCTCAAGCTCTTCATCTTATGTCTCCGTGCCTTCCGGTCGAGCGCCTCATTTCGATGGCACTCACTATGCCGCATGGAAACATAAGATGAAGATGCATTTGAGATCACTTCACACCTCTATTTGGAAGATTGTGCAAACAGGTTTCAAGCCCGTTGATCCCGAAAATCTCACTCCCGAAGAAGACAAATCTCAACATTTCAATGACTTGGCCGTCAATGCCTTGTTTAATGCCTTAAGTGATTCCGAGTTCAACCGAGTTGATGGACTCGAAGAAGCAAAAGCTATTTGGGATAGACTCATGGTTAGTCATGAAGGAGTTTCTAGTGTCCGTGAATCAAAGATAGAGCTCATTGTTGGTGAGTTAAGCCGTTTCACCTTGGAAGAAGGAGAATCCTACACCAAAATGTTTGACCGCTTGATGGTGATTGTGAATCAAGCTAAAGGTCTTGGGTGCACAGATCTTACAGACAAGGCCGTGGTAAAGATCATTCTTCGTGTAATCACCCCTACCAACCGCAACCTTGTTCAATTAATCCGAGACCGACCCAACTTCGACACCTCATGATGTCATCGGTCGGCTAATGATCGACGAGATGATGATAAAGGAGGCCGAAGTTGTTGAAGAACTCATGTCGGGCAAGAAGAAAGGTATTGCTCTAAAGGCCGTGAAGACCGTGAGGAAAGTTGAGGAAAGTACAAGTGAAGATGATGAGCCAAGTGGCCCTCTAACCAACGAAGACATGGCCTTGCTCGTGAGAAGATTCAATAAATTTCTTAAAAAGAAAGGCTACAAACCAGGAAGTCAGTCCAAGAATCAATGGAGTAAGTCAAGAGGACGACACTCAACGAGGAAATGCTATGAGTGTGGAGAGCCCGGCCATTTCATCGCCGAATGTCCACAACGAGAGAAGAAAGAAGACAAGCCATATAAGAAAGACAAGTACCGAGGCAAGGACAAGGAAAGAAGCAAAAAGTTCAAGCATTACAAGAAAAAGGGGCAAGCACACATTGGAGAAGAGTGGGATTCAAACTCCGACTCTGACTCAAGCTCCAACTCCGATGAAGGAGGAATCGCCTCCGTCGCCATCGCCGTATCCTCTACTCTGACAACGTCGAAGGGCCTCTTCAACAACTTGAGCGATGACGACGAAAACGCTCCAATGTGCCTTATGGCTAAGGGGCGCAAGGTATCAATCAAAGCTTCATCCTCTTCTATTATTGATTCATGCTTGGATGATAGTGATGACGATAGTGACGATGATTGTGTAATCAAGTCAATTAAGGATTTTGACATTCAAAAATTAGATTTGCTTCTAAAAGATATTGAAAAATTGGAGGAAGTTGTAGAACAAAAGGAAGCTACTCTCGAGGCTCAAGAGGATTTGCTCATCCTCGAAAAGGAGAAAAATCGTGAGTTAGAGAAGAGCTTATCTTTTGAAAGAGAGAAAAATGAGGAATTGGTTAAGAATTTAAAATTGACCAAATCCGAGGTGACTAGTCTTGAGATCACCAACGCTTCACTTGAAGAGGAACTTGCTAAGGCAAAGGACGTTTGCAAGGCTCTTGAGTTGAAGCTTGTTGATCTCAAGAATAGCCCTCCGATTACCTCAACCATTGACTCCAATTCTTCATTACCTTCTACTAGCAATGGATGCGCTAGATGCTACAACGTTAATATTGATACTTATGCCACTAACCTTGAGACATTGCAAGTATTAGCATATGAAAATGAGAAGCTCAAGGGAATGCTTGAAGATGGACTTCAAAAGTCCTACAAGGCAAGTAAGGGACTAGAGGAGTTCCTAGGTAAGCGACAAGGTAACACTATGAAGCATGGGCTTGGATATACTCTACCCAAAGGGAAAAAGAGCAATATTGTGGTTGCTCCTTTAAACAAGCCCATCCAATTTGTTAAGAGCAAGGAAAACTCTAAGTATAAAACTCACTCTACATTTTTTGCATCCTATGTACTTAAGAGGACTAACTGTGGTCGTGTAGTTGCTTGTCACATTGGGGGTAAGTCCAAAAGTGCCTCTAATGTGCGATCTATTTGGGTTCCCAAATCACTTGTCACTAACGTGCGCGGACCTAAACAAGTTTGGGTACCAAAGAGCAAAAACTAAATTTCATTTTGTAGGCCTACATCTCCGGTGGATCAAGTTGGATCTTGGATAGAGGATGTACACACCACATGACCGGAGAAAGGGCAATGTTCGCACACTTGGACGCCAACGGAACGAATAGTGAAAGCATCATTTTTGGCGACAATGGAAAAGGTGAAGTAGTAGGTTTAGGTAAAATTCTTATTACAAATGATTTTCATTTGAATAATGTTTTGCTTGTCGAATCACTAAGTTACAATTTGTTGTCTGTTGCACAATTATGTGAAGCGGGTTACAATTGCATCTTTAGTGATAAGGGTGTGGATGTCATAAGAAGGAGTGATGGTTCAATAGCCGTTAAGGGTCGTTTGAAGGGAAATCTCTATCTCATAGATTTTACTACGGATAGAATTAACCTTGAAACGTGCTTAATGGCTAAATCTAGCATGGGTTGGTTATGGCATCGCCGACTTGCTCATATTGGTATGAGGAACCTTCACAAACTCCTTAAAGGCAACCACATCCTTGGACTAACAAATATTGTTTTTAAGAAAGATAGAGTGTGAAGCGCATGTCAAGCTGGAAAATAAGTTGGCGCATCTCATCCCGCCAAGAATGTGATAACCACCACAAGACCTCTGGAGATGCTTCACATGGATTTATTTGGCCCGGTCACCTACATAAGCATCGGAGGAAACAAGTATGGTTTAGTTATTGTTGATTATTTTTCTCGCTTTACGTGGGTGTTTTTTTTGCATGATAAAAGTGAAGTCCAAGGAAGCTTAAAGAAATTCATGAGAAGGGCTCAAAATGAGTTTGAAGTGAAGATAAAGAAAATTCGGAGTGACAATGGTACCGAATTCAAGAACACCGGTGTGGAGGAGTATCTCGATGAAGAAGGCATCAAGCATGAGTTTTCGGCTCCCTATTCCCCTCAACAAAATGGGGTAGCCGAAAGGAAGAATTGTACTCTCATCGAGATGGCGCGCACGATGCTTGATGAGTACAAGGTCTCCGACATATTCTGGGCGGAGGCTATCAACACTGCGTGCCATAGTTCCAACCGCCTATATCTACACAAGATTCTAAAGAAGACGGCGTACGAGCTACTCACCGGGAAGAAACCCAATGTCTCCTACTTTCGAGTCTTTGGGAGCAAATACTATATCCTCAACAAGAAAGCTAAGTCATCTAAATTTGCTCCTAAAGTAGATGAAGGTTTCTTGCTTGGCTAAGGATCAAATGCTTATGCATACCGAGTTTTCAACAACACTACCGATGTGGTTGAAATTTCGCGTGATGTGACATTTGATGAAATTAACGGTTCTCAAGTAGAACAAGTTGATCATGCTGTGATTGACAGGGAAGAACCTCCATGTGAAGCAATCAAGAAATTGGCCATTGGGGAGGTGAAACCAGTGGAGTAAGATGAAATCCCGAGCACCCCAACCCAGAGTGTCCAGGATAATGTCCAGAGTATTCAGACTAACCCGGAGTGTCCGGGCTCAACCCCGGATATTCCGGACTGCAATGCTCCAAATGATGCTCCTTCCTCATCCATACAAGCTCAAGATGGCTCGAACACCTCTCAAGATGATGGAGGCTCTATTCAACGTTTAAATGCAACTGTTCCTCATCCAAGAGTGCATCAAAGCGTGCAACGAGATCATCCCGTCGACAACATCCTTGGAGACATTAACAAGAGAGTATCCACTAGATCTCGAGTTGCAAATTTTTGTGAATTTTACTCTTTTGTTTCTTCTCTTGAACCGCTTAAGATAGAAGAAGCACTCCAAGATCCGGATTGGGTGATGGCTATGCAAGAGGAGTTAAATAACTTCGAGCGGAACCAAGTGTGGAAGCTTGTCGAAAGGCCCAAGCAAAATGTGATTGGAACCAAATGGGTATTTCAGAACAAGCAAGATGAGCATGGGGTTGTGACGAGAAACAAAGCCAGGTTGGTCGCTCAAGGCTTCACACAAATCGAAGGTTTGGATTTTGATGAAACATACGCTCTAGTAGCTAGGCTTGAATCTATTAGAATATTACTTGCCTTTGCTACTCACCATGATTTTAAGTTGTATCAAATGGACGTAAAAAGCGCCTTCTTGAATGGACCACTCTCCGAGATGGTCTATGTTGAGCAACCACCTGGCTTCGAAGACCCAAACCACCCGGACCATGTCTACTTCCTACACAAGGCTCTTTATGGACTTAAGCAAGCACCAAGGGCATGGTTCGAGTGTCTTCGCGATTTTCTCCTCGAACAAGGTTTCGTAGTCGGAAAGGCCGACCCTACTCTCTTCACTAAACATATTGATGATGATTTATTTGTTTATCAAATATATGTTGATGACATTATATTCGGGTCTACTAATGAACATTTGTGCAAGGAGTTTAGCAGGATTATGACTAAGAGATTCGAGATGTCCATGATGGGGGAGTTGAAGTTCTTCCTCGGATTTCAAGTCAAACAACTCAAGGAAGGAACTTTTATATGCCAAACGAAGTACATCAAGGACATGTTCAAGAAGTTCGGTATGGAGAACGCCAAGCCAATCAAGACACCAATGCAAGCCAACGGGCATCTAGACCTCGACAAAGAAGGTAAACCGGTCGTCCAAAAGGTATATCGTTCGATGATCGGTTCTTTACTTTGTCTTTGTGCATCTAGGCCCGACATCATGCTTAGTGTGTGCATGTGTGCACGATTTCAAGCCGCTCCCAAAGAGTGCCATATGGTGGCCGTAAAAAGAATATTGAGATATTTAGTGCACATTCCTCATTTTGGGCTTTGGTATCCAAAAGGTTCATCTTTTGAATTAGTTGGGTATTCCGATGCGGATTATGCCGGATGTAAGGTGGATAGGAAGTGTACCTCGGGAACTGGTCAATTCTTAGGTAGATCCCTTGTTTCTTGGTCCTTTAAGAAACAAAATTATGTAGCCCTATCCACAGCCAAAGCCGAATACATTGCCGCCGGGAGTTGTTGCACCCAATTGCTTTGGATGAGGTAAACTCTAAATGACTATGGCCTAACCTATAACCATGTTCCACTCTTGTGTGACAATGAGAGCGCCATAAAAATTGCCAACAATCCCGTCCAACATTTCCGTACCAAGCATATCGATGTTCGCCACCATTTCTTGAGAGATCATTCCACTAAAGGCGATATCGATATCCAACATGTGAGCACGAATGACCAACTGGCCGATATTTTTACCAAGCCTCTCGATGAAAAGAGATTTTGCGAATTGAGAAGTGGGCTAAATATCCTTGATTCTCGCAATTTAGCTTGAAAAGTGCATGCCATTGATTGATGCTTGAAAAATGTTTTAGAAAATTTTATTTTTTATTTTCTCTTTGTTTTTCGTCGTGTTCTCGTAATCTTTGATCTTCGAATCCGGCTTCATACTATATGACTATAGCTTGTTTGGTTGAATGTTCGCTGGTCACAAAGTAAATATAGCCTTGAGGACTTCTTATCTTTATGCTGCAAGCCAATCCTCCATTTCATTCCTTGCGAAACTCCTATTGTTTCCCGAGTTGTCAACCCAAACATTCCGGAGTTTTTGTCTGGAGTATCCGGGTTGAGGTGGCTGTCCTATAAAGCCCTTGCGGGGGGTTCTCTTTCTCTCTCCTTTGCCTTTTCCCCCGACCGCACCTACTTCAATTTGGTGCCCTAGCCGCCGCCCTTGGTTTCTCCTCCTTCCCCGGCGTGTTCCTCACCCTCCGAAGACTCCGGATCATCCTCGGAGGTTGGGGGAAGGGATCTCCTCGCGGCATTCTTCTCTTTGGTTGTTTTTCCTCGCGGTAAGCTCTTCCTTTCTTGTCAAATCTCTTTGCTCCTTGAATTGTCTAGAAAAGGTTGTCTTTCTAGAGTCCATTCATTCCCAAGATTCATCCTTAGAATGGGCTCCTAAAATTTGTGGTTAGTTTGCAAGTTAGGTTTTTGGGTTGAAATCTGGACTATCCGGACTCTCCGGACATTTTATCCGGAGTATCCGGACACTCTGGATCAAATACTCCGGAGTATCCGGGTTAATTGTCCGGACTCTCCGGACTAAATCCCCGGAGTATCCGGGTTGTACCTCTCGGCCCAAAAATTTAAATTGTGTAACTCTCCTTCTTGAGAAACCTTTTTCACTCCATTCCTTGTTCCCTCTCAGATGGCTTCTTCCCAGGGAGGTTCCGGTGCCGGGAAGCGTCCTCTCGTTGATTCTCCTCCCTCCTCTCCCGTTTCCGGCGCTTCCAAGAAGAAAAGGCAAACCGTGAGGAAGGTCAGCCAGGGCCGTGCCAGTCTTCTCTCAGCTCCTCTAGCTGCTCCGTCTCCTCAGCCTGCCGAAGAGCATCCCGCGGACGCCCATGCAAGGCTTCGCGAGCAGAAAAAGAAGCGGTTTCAGGAGTCGAGAGAGGCGATTGGTCCTCTTGAGAAATTTCGACCAATGTGGAGGTACCCTGGCCAGATGATGCCTCTTCGTGTGGTTGACTACAGAGTGGGTTCCGGAAAGGGCAAAGCCATTGTGGCGCAAAGGAACAAGGATCCGCTTGAGTTTCACCAAGATGAATATGTGGACAAGCGGTTCTGGAACAGATTTCAGTCTGACTTCTATGAGACAGTACTTCTTCCAATGGAATGCCCTGTGATGAAGATGAAGAGAATTGATTGGTTGTATATGACTGAAGCGCACAATCCGATCTTCGATGAAGTCATCCAAATTTGTGAGCGTCATCAGGTGAAGATATTATGAGCTTTCTTTATCCTTGGAATGATGAGCTCATCATGCAGTTCTACTCCACCCTGTACTTTGACAAGAAAGAGGATGCCATATGGTGGATGTCAGATGAAGTGTGGTATGTGGCCACCAGGAGGACTTTTGCCAGAGTCTTGCGCTTGAGGTCAGTTGATGGTGATGCCAAGCTACATAACAAGAAGGCTTTGACTCCGGAGCAGCTTGAAGCCTTATATGATACTTCTCAGCACTTTGTGGTTGGCACCATAAAAGGTCTGAAGCCTATGCCTGCAGTTCTTCTCAGGATGCTTCGGGTCACTCTTTGGCCCAAGGAGGGTGATGCGTCAGCAATCAGCTCATATGGACGGAACTTGTTATTTCATTTGGTGGAGAAGACCCATGGCTTTGATATTGTGGATTTCTTATGGGAGGGCATCCGCTACAACTCGATGAGCAATTCCAGCAGCTGCGGGTACGCACGTTTCATCATGGCCCTTATTGACCATGTCACTGGCCTTGACTTTGTCAAGGATGTGGATCATCTGTCGTACAAGGTCCGAGCTCCTTCAGCTTCCGCAGCCCCTGCAGCTCCTGTGGAGAAGCGTCCCCGGGGTCGTCCATCCCGCACCACTCCTTCAGCTCCTTCCGCTCCTCCAGCTCCTCCTGCCGCTCCAGTCTCTCCTTCTGGTTCTCCTCGTTCTAGCCGCGACACCATTAAGAGGATGCTTAAGTGTCTTTTCTGCCTGTGCCAAGATGTGTCTACTCAAGTCAAGGAGACCCGTCGGGAGCTTCGTGAGCATCGCCGTGAGTTCCGTGCCTACCGCCGCCAACAGGGTGAGGACATTCCTGCCAGCGAGTCTGAGGAGTCTTCTGATGCACCTACAGTGGATTCTGCCACTCAGCAGCTTTTCAGACTTCAGTCTTCAGCACCTCAGGGCAGTGTCAGTGGCAGCGGAGATGACAGCGAGGAGGATGACTATCAGCCTTCAGGCGACGACGAGTGATCTTCTGCTATAGGCTCTTCCTTTTGGTGTCTTGATGCCAAAGGGGGAGAAAGTATCTAGATTTATTTTGGTTGAACTTGCTTTGGTTACTTAGTTTATTTGCTCTTGTCGCCTATTGTCGAACGCTTGTGAATGCTTGTTGGTTGCTCGTTGGATGTTGAACTATTTGCTTAATTTCAATTCAATTTCCCTTTAGCAATGCATTTGTGTGATATCATGTCATATTTATTTGTGCAAATTATTTGCTATATATCATGTTATATTCTCTCGAAAGCAAAAATTTAGGGGGAACTCTCGCAAAAATTTCCCATAAATATGTGCATTTGATATACCAATCAAATTCTTTCAATGCACACATCTAGCGGGAGCTTCTCCGTGTGTCTGGTATTCCAAATACCTCATATCAAATTCATTCATAAATCTAATCGTGTTGTCATCAATTCACCAAAAAGGGGGAGATTGAAAGTGCATCTAAGCCCCTAAATAATTTTGGTGATTAATGACAACAAGATTAAGTGACTAATGAGCTTTTTGAGTGTTGTGAACAGATAATTACGCTCATGGAATATCGCTTAAGAAAAGAAGACCCTCAAATCGAAAGAGAAAAGGCATCGGTTAAACTCAATGGTTGTATATGCATTTTTAATTTTATTTGAGTTTAAGGACAGCCGTACTATTAAGAGGGATACGACGGAAAATCACTTCTAGGATATACTTGTGCTCAAAGAATGAAAATTGCATTGTGAAAGTTTTTAAAATCATTGCATTTCCACCAAAAGGATACTTCTGGCCGAGGGGGTCAGGCCAGAGTATCCGGACATTTAGTCCAAACACTCCGGGTTAGGGCCCTCGGTTGATCTCTCTGGTAAGTCCGGAGTATCCGGACATTTAGTCCGGACACTCCGGGGTAAAAAGGTCCGGAGTATCCTGTAAGTCCGGAGTATTCGGGGATTAAGTCCGGATACTCCGGGTTAACCCTCTCGGTGCAAACCAAATCATCTCTAGTCCAGACACTCCGGACTATATGTTCGGATAGTCCAGGGTTTGCGTAGCACACTCATAACGGTTAGGATTTGGGGGAGCTATTTAAGCCCTCACTCTCCATCTATCCGTTGGCAGCCTCATTTATTGCATTCTTAAGCTCTCAAGCTCTCACTCTCTTGAGCCCTAGCCTCCTTCCCCCTCTTGAATCCTTGATTTGATTTGAATCTTTGGGGAGAAATGAGTGGATTTAAGTGCTTTGAGCTTGCATTTTGATTCTTGAGCACAAGTTTCATCCTCCCAGACGATTTAGCGGCATATTTGTTACTCTTGGAGTTTGAAGGGCTCCTAGACGGCAAGGAGTCACCGGGAGCCTCCAAGACTTGGTGTGGAGAGCCCCGGAAGTTTGTGAAGGCAAGTCTCGCTTCCGAAAGGAAAGAGGCAAGAAGAAGACCGGCGAGTGCTTTGTGCAACACCGGGAGGAAAGTGGTCAAGAGGGACCCGGGCTTTGTGCCTCCTCAACGGAGACGTAGGATTCCCTTCAAGAATCCGAACTTCGGGTAAAAATCGTTGCTTTCTTGTTCTTCATTTGCTTGTGCTAGGGTTTGTTGTTCTTGAACCTTTCGGAGCCTCGATCTACTTTTTCTTTGTGTTTGGCTCTATATCTACATAATCCTCAGGTACTTGATATCATTTAGAGTATTTGTATTCATTTAGATTGTTGAAAAATTACTCAGATTTAAAATCCCTTTTCGAGGTCCTCAGTCCGGAGTATCCGGACTAAATACCCCGGATAGTCCGGACAGTCCGGAGTATCCGAATAAAAACCCCGGACACTCCGGGTTTAGACCCTTGGGAGATTTTATTTATTTGCAAATTTTTAATCCGCCTATTCACCCCCCCTCTAGGCGACATCACCAGTTGTCGGCGTATTCCACCTGACAGGCCCGAGTCTACAGACCGGGTTTAGTTCGGTAGGGGGGTGGCTTTGGTAATTGGCAAACCCTAGCAGAGGGAAACCCCAGTACCTCTCACACTAACGAATTCTAGTGCCCCTTCAATTTGATGGACACACCGATTTTACCCAGGTTCAGGCCCCCTCCAAGAAGGGTAACAGCCTTACGTCCTGCCTGATTTTGGATTGAGTATCTTGGGCTTGGTTACAGAGCTTACCGATGACCAGCTCTTCTGTTGAGCCTTTTTTTCCTTCTCTCTCTTTTTTCCGACCCCCCCTCTCGTATGCTCTCAAGTGCCCTTATATGCACGGGCTTACATGGGTCAAATAGAGGAGGGATCGTCATCATGCCTATCTTACATGCATTTACTTCGCTTTTTATCTGTTGTCCGTTCCTTCACCCTAATCAATGCCGGTAGATGCCTTCACTCGGTTCTTAGGAATGTGACCCCTCTGCGGACGGTAGGTGAGGCGTCGAGAACAGGCTTGTGTGAAATTCCTTGAATCGGCGTGATCGGTCTGAGAGTTCTGTCTCGACACGCAGACGTCGGGAAGGAGACTTCGGGACGGCCACCGCATCCCACCTTTTGCATGGCGGCGGATAAACAAGGCGTGCTCGCCCCCGCCACGTGACCAGCGCCGGGCGGCGCAGGCGTGGCCGCCACCGCCGCCGTAGCGCCACGTGGACCGGCACCGGTGGGCAGGCGTACTTCGCCCACGCGCCGCCGCCACGTGATCGGGCGCCGGCAGCAGGCGCGGTCGCCACCGCCGCTTCGCCCGCCACGTGGGCCGGCACTCAAAGGATGTGGGCGGCGCCACCGCCGCCAAAGCCGCCACATGGGCCGGCGCCGGCGGCAGGCGTGGCCGCCACTGCCGCCGCCGCCCGTGGACCCGCCGCCCGATGGGCGGCGTACCGCCCGCCAAAGCCGCCCACGTGGGCGGCGCCGCAGCAGGCGTGATCGCCCATCGCCGCTTCGCGCAGCACGTGGACCGACGTCTCAGAGACGGTGTAAACACCCACCCGCCTGCTAGACTGCCACGTGAGCTACGCATGCCTTTGTGCGACGAAGATGGTACCCTGGCATAAAGTACGCCGATACCGGTCCTTTCATGAAGTAATAGCTAGACGTGCACCATTAGTCCGCACCCTCCTAGACATAACTAGATATTCGGTCGGTGTCTAGTTTTAATAAAGATTTGTATGAATTCCATTCAAACACTGCTGGTAGCTTGATACTGAATTTAAGTCCACATACTTAGAAGAGGAACTGAAGTACTCCAGCTCATTGAACTCTTGGCAGGGCATTAACTCTACACAATTAACTCCAAGCTTCTATAGAGGGATTATTCAAATATCAAATTATAAATAAACATACAACAACTTGAAATGGCCAGTACTAAGTTGATTTGTACATTTAATGGCCACTCATAAAAGAAAGAAGAATCAATCGTCATAACCTGCAAAGGAAGTGCTTATTAGTATACAAAAGGTTATAAAGGAGTGCAACATTTATCATACAGTATATCTAAGCAAGAGAAAGGAGTAGGGATGGCAATTGGATCTGCGGGTTCAGGTACCTGCGGGTTTTGCACCCGATCGGGTCGGATTCGGATTTTAATTTTTACCTGCAGGTTCTTCGGGTCGGGTACCCGAAATGGGTTCGGGTCGGGTTTAGATTCTAATTTTCACTCGCCCATACCGCACATACCCATCGGGTACCGCTTGGGTTTCGGGTATCCACCGGGTTTAGGGTCAGGTTTTGAATACCCACCGGGTTCGGCTCAGGTTTTTGGGTTCGGGTTTCTTGTCGGGTCGGGTTTTGCAAAACCCACACCCGGCCCAACCTATTGCCACCCATACTATACAAACCCGCCGGATTTCAGGTACCTGCCGGGTTCGGATTCGGGTATAGTTTTTTACCCGATAGGACATTCAGGTTCATATCGGGGTTTTAAATTCGGATTTTGGGTCGGGTCGGGTTTTGTAAAACCCGCATCCGACCTGACTCGTTGCCATCCCTAGAAAGGAGCAGGTGTACTACCATTATCATCTGATATCAAATGTCGCCCCTGAACAGTGGTCCTGCACGTAACGGGTGCAGTAAAGCCAATGTCCTTCCTGCACAAGATTAAAATTAAGTTGTCATTAACTTGATTGAAATAGACATTCCAATATCCAGCTTATATTCAAAATGACAAGAACAACTGAATGTCCTAACACTCGAGCAATGCTGATACTCATGCTGCCATATGAAATGAAACCTTTGTACTGGTACCAGAAATCAGGTGGAAGTACTATTTGATAAGAGAACTAGTAATAGATATTTAGCTAAATGCCTTCCACATTTTGTAAAAGCTTCTTGTACATAAAATCAATTATTATGATTTTGTAGGACAGTGAATGAAAATTAGAAAAATTTCAAGCATTATACCAAGTTCTAGCTTAGGCAGACCATACAGTGTGCTGTGTTTATATATTAGCTAGAAAAAAGTAGGTATGAACTTGCTTTTTTGTGCCCATATATAGGGGGTGTTTGGGACAGCTCCAGCTCCACCAAAATCTGTGGAGTTGGTGGAGCAGGGTATTTCTAGCTCCAGAAATTTGTGGAGCTGGAGCTGTGGGTACATTAAGAGTGTTTAGGTAGATCATCTTGTTTATATTTTAGACTAAAATGATAAACTTAATTCACTTTATTTTAGCCTATAAGTTTCAGCTCTGAGCTGGAGTTGAGATTTGAAGCTCTCCCAAACAGGGCCATAGTAAAGCCCAGCATTTCTCTTCAACCCAAGAACATTTTATACATGGCCCCTTCCTCCTTATTAAGCCTCACCCACCCTCCCTCTTCCAACCCACCTTCCCTTATGCTAGTTAAATGAACATGTTACAACCAATTAGGTGAACTTTGTAGAAGATCTATAGCATTTAATTAAAAAAAAGGAGAAAACCCAAATAGGCAACAACTGCAAAGTATGTTGTCTAAAGTTGTAAAGTCTGCTTCATATAAAATATCACTAGGTTTATATGTGTATTGATATGGAAAGCACTAACTTCTGATCGCCAAAATTGATAAATACAGCCACATCGAAACACAAACATTATTCTGATTTCACTAGTCATATGTAGCTTGGTATTTACTTTTTACTCGAAAAATACACTGCTATAATCAAGCATGAGACCCAACCCCACAAACTTAATTATAGACAAAATTGGGTGTGCCATGAATTAATTGAATACTGGACAGATTAAACCAAGCGATTGCTTACTGATCTAAATACTTGCCATATCTACGAAAAATTTTAAGTTATAACATGCACGTCAGCTTAAACTGATACAGAACTTAAACGAATCAAACTGCTGCGCACTTGGGGTACTGATCACATAAAGTGAGAGGAGCACTCCACATCAGCAGGACCCAAATAGCGAGAAGAATTCACATTGCGCCAGTCAAGATTTCAATAGGGCCCGAGTATACAGCCGAGCAAAGACTACTACAACAAAGGGGGGATAAGAAACGGAAACACGTCGAATATCAAAAAGGAAAAAAAAAAGGAATAGACACACGTACGACATCTACGGTGCACTTATGCAGCACAACGACTAGTTCGTATCAGACAACCAAAAAAACTAATGGGTGTCGAAAGAACTAGGAAGATAAGCGCGGCGCGTGAGCGGAAAACGAATTCCTGTTTTTTTGAGAAAAAATAGCTTAAGATGTATTTTCTATTTTTTTTTTTGAGGGGCTTTCGTTTTTTTCATGGGAAAATGAAACAAGACGTTTTTTTAAATCTTCGTAGGATTTTTCTAGTTTTTTTGGGAAAATGGACCGGAACGGGAAAATAGACAAAGGCGTAGCTTCTAAATCTTCGGAGTTTTTTTTTGCGTTGGCACTCGGACACTCTCTAAGGTCCTGCAGCCTCTAAACTTTAATACATAGTATATATTTTTTCGGGAAAGACGGAGAAAGGATCTTCTTTTGCCGAATTTGACACTCTATACGCTTCACCATCAATAATACACGGTTCAAAAATACTATAGATTGAATTGCAAAAAACTATAAAGATACAATCGCATACATATTTCTCACTCAGGAAAATATCGTAAAGCGAAGTTACGAGGCAAAAAATAGAGAGATAGAGTTGTGGCAATATCTCTTTCATTTAATTATTTGGAAAATATTGAGACCGAAAGCTGGAAAACCGCTGTGGGGAAAAAGTCTAGAGGAAAAGGGTGAAAATTATTAGAGATGACAACCTTCTTTTATCGAAGTCTAACACTCTACGCTGCTCACCGAGTAATAATACATGTTTTAAAAAATATCGAGATCGAGATGGGAAATCGAATGAGAAAAGTCTAGAGATAGAGCTGCACACATATTTCTGGTGACGAAAACATTTTTTCCCGGAAAAAACGGAGAAAGGACCTAGACGTAAGGAGTAAGGACCTAACTGTTACGTTTTTGGACCTGTCCGCTATCCTGAAAAATTAGAAAAGGGCTTGTTCGCGATTTGAATTTAACGGGAGCTTTTTTCCGTAAAATGGCGTATGAGGGACCCAAACGCGATTTAGAAAAAAATATTTTTCCCTCACAAAAAATCACGAAGGACCTATTCATAATTTATGTAAGGATCAAAACGCAAAAAAATGTTTTTGAAACGAGCCGTCGTGGTGGCGTGAATCCTTCCAATAATAGTAGGGGTATGATTTAGCGCCTAACAACGACGAGGAGAGCAGGACGCGATGCTGGACGGGGGTTTTTCATCCCGGAAACGGATCTCACTCAAGCCTAGTTTGGGAAGACTATCCAAATCATATAAACTCCATATTTTTGCCCCAAATATTGATCAATTCACAAATGTATGATCACTGGAGGCTGCTTTAGAAGATTTATATGTTCTCCTAACAAATGGAAAATGTAAACTAATTCCATGTACAGTATAAAAATTTACCACTTCCATGTAGTTTACCTTTGCTAGTATTTATCTTAGGATGCAGCATGACAGTGACAGCAAACCAAGAAGACAGAAAGATCACCTTTTTCCCGTTCGTGATAATAACTTATACAGAAATCAATAACTAAATATATGGATTCCACCTCAGCATTGAATTTGTTTTCGAAGAAAATATTTTTTATTCTTGGGAGAACGGATTGAAATTGTCAACTAATAAAAGTAACATATATATGCAATTATGCAACCACAGATCTTATATCAGCTGCTTCTTTTCTTATCTCTCTGGTCTCACAGAAAACTAGATCCCCATTTTAAACTAAATGACTACATATTAGAAACAGAGCTCTAGCACTACTTCATTTCTTAGTTCTTATGTTAGCTTCCAATTAAGGCCTCATTTGGAAACACTGTTCCCGGCCGGGATCCTGGCCCATTCCCTGGGGTGGAAACCCACCGGGCTAATTTCCCTCGGCCTGGGAAATGTGCGTTTGGGTGCCCACGACACGAGGAAATTTTGGCCCATTCCATGCCATTTCCGCGGGCGAAAAACCCTCGTCTCCTCACGCCGGGATTTGTTTCCTGTCCTCTCGCCTCGTCCTCTCGCGACGGCGGAGGGACGGAAAACCTCGCCTCCTCCACTCGCATTTCCTCTCTCGCGACGGCCCCAACGATTTGAGCTCGAGGCCTCGTGCCGCCGCTGTCGCGCCCGGAATTTTAATTCCGAACAATCTGTGTGATACACCAGTCCAGGATCACGCTGATGCTCACAGATACAACAGAGATGAATACCGTCACACATACACAGCGGAAATAATAACAGTAATGCATTTATCTCAAATTAAACCGTTAAGACCTTAAGGTCAGCCTTACAATGTTAAGCCACGCACGGCTGAGTTCAGAGTAAACAAATAACAAAGAATGAAATAAATCTTCGTGAAGCCCGGCCATTACGCATAACCGACTAGGCCTTTCCCCTAGTTAGCCAGGTCGTCATTCTTCTCCTCCTCAAACGCTTGCGATTCATCAACTTCTGATGTTGTGATTATGGGGGTGAGTACATTGGTACTCAACAAGCTATGCACAGAATGCAACCTAATATGCTACATGCCAGGCTTATTCCAATGGAATGGCTTAAAGGTTTATTTGCAATAAATAGCATTTAACAAATAACATAAGTAGATTCGAAAGCAGTAAAAACAAGTAGAATTAACAATAATTTTTCCAGAAGTTAAGTAAAAGCATTTCCACATCCTAATTCATACTTCCATCAACTCCATCTTTAAACCCAACCACATTTTAATAAAGTCTAACCCTTGACTGTAATCCCCGAGCAATGTCCAATACCGTGGACACGGCTATTCGAATAGTTTGTACACTCTACATAGGTTATACACTTTACCCATAAGATACAGTCAAACACCACAAACGCGAGTAACCGTAACAAAGTCTTTCCAAAGATCCATCTAAACCCAATACTGTCTGCTAAGGATTCAATACTGAAGGGATACACCTCCACAACAGGGCCCCCCTCTTGCACCTGTGAGTTTTACCACCCGTACACCCGGGACTCACTCCACCACGACAGTACCGAAGAATAGATTTCACAATTTACTTAGCTAGGTCCATCCCATTCCAGAACTTGTTGTATGGTTAGCTCAGTTCAAATTCTTGCAAGGTTAAGTCCTTAATTGACCGAGGCAAGACTACCCAAAAACTCATCATGTCAACATGTCAATAAAAACCAAATCCAAATGCGATCGCCCAAATACCACATCTGGCCTACCACTGAACATCTTGCCACTTGCCCCAGTCTAGACCATTTCCCCACCCGGTTGGTTACCATGCACCACGTGCCATCATCTTTTCAATAACACATGCCACATTCTTTCAAAAAATGTTCTATAATTCAATAGTCAATATTCGACTTTATTCCCAACACTGTGTCATTGGTTCGGGTAGTATGGCTAAGCAAACTAACACGTTCTAGTTACCCCAATCTGGCGACTAGTATAGACCAGTATGTAAAATCCAACCTAGGGTGACAATGATTTAGTGACATAGAAATACTACGGATAAGGTGACAATATCAAGTGGTAAATATCTAATCCCAAATTACTTGAACACTTTATAATTAAATTAGCATGCATAATTTAAATCAACATAACTTTTAAAAACTTAGGAGTAAAATGATCAAAACATAACTTGCCTTCAAAAAGTGACTGATCCTGGTCTGGAACTTGGTCTTGCACTGGAAATTCCCCCTCGAAGGTCTCAAACAAATCAACGTCTACTCGAAACAAATTTACACATAATATATATAATTTTACAGAGAGCAAAATCAACTCTAAAAATTCCATAAAATTCACCAATAAATAGATCTTGATTTTACAAATTTTTAGGAATTGGAATCACTCAAATCGGAGTTAGAACACAAAAGTTATAGTTATTTTAAGTTTATAAATCAATTAAAATGAATAAACCGAATTTCCTTATTTATTTTTATACGGGAAATTCGGAAATATGACGTCAGCACCGAATTGAATTTCCAGCGAATTATTTTTCTAAAGAAAAATCGAATTATTGCGCAAGCATGACGTCAGCTGGTTCATGGACTCGGTCTACCGCTCGGATTAGTCTACAGTGAACTCGGTCTACGGAACAGTACACTCACCGACACGTGGACCCCACTGCGGACGTCACTGATGACGTCACGGATGACGTCAGCATCCACAGTGCCATGTCTGACATGTGGGTCCTACTGATGATGTCAGCTGCTGACATCAGCATGACACGTGGTACAATCTCGTTGCAACACGCGGCACAAAACTATCAACCGAAGCTTGATTTCATCCCGATCGTCCAATTTAAAATGGACGGCCACGATCGACACGATGATTCGGCTCTAGTTTACCCTGGTGCTGACACGTGGCATCACCATGGCCACTGGATCTAAATCGGACGGCTAGCATTGAACCGAGCGACGTCAACCGAGACAACAGCGCTAACCCCTCGTTTTTCGTGCGACACACGTCAACTCGGGACTGGCCCGGTGCGCGGCTAAATCCGATCCATTCATTCAAATTTCAACGGCCTGGATTGAATCCTATTCACACATCACGATCTGCTACGTGGTTACCCCGATGCGCGACGCGTGGACACATCAGAGCCGTTCAAGTAAGATCTAATGGTCCAGATCTAATCAATCCTACGCTATCAACACAGATCCAACGGCTACGGTTAACTAGACTACGTGGCTACACAAGAATCACGCGATCAAGATCTAACGGCTGGGGAATAAAGATGAGACTCACTGTGGTGCGACAACGTGGCGAAATCTGGTTCGTTCGGCGGTGATCGGACGGTTGTTGAAGTTTGAGGCAGCGGTGATGTTTTGGCGGTGGGGTTCTTGCCGGAGATGGAGACGACGACACGGCGACGGCGTTGTGAGGCTCCTCCGGCGACACGAGATGGCTCCACAGACGCGGCTTGGCGCAAGGGTTACTCCGGTGACCTCAACGACGGCGGTGAGTAACCGGAGGCGGCGCAAATGCAGCGGAAGTGTTTTGGAACTATGACGAGCACGCACGAGAGCTACGGTGGTTCTCGGGAGGCGTGAGAGGTCTTGAAATGTGCGAAAAGGAGTGGGCTGCACGGTGCGCCCGGTAATGAAGGCGGAGAATTAACCCGCCGGCGTTAATGGCGCTGTGAGTCCCAATGATATGGCAAGCGTAATTCTTCGAAATGGCCGGTAACGCCGCAGAGTCTATCTCGGCCGCACACGTGTCACGGCATCGACGGCTCACAAACGCGCGCACAAGCGGCTAAACCTGAACCGCACGATCTTGATCCAACGGATACGCATGGCGTCGATTAGGGTTTCGTGTCTACAGGCCGAGTGGCTCACACAGTAGTGGGCCAAGCCCATTACTGTTTATCGGATTTTTCTCGGATTTCTGAATAAAAACAATTCTAATAATTCAATTAAATCTTTTGAAGCTTTTAAAATATCAGAAAAATTCTAGAAAAATTCCAGAAAATATTTTAGAACATTTTGGACTTAAATAAAATATTTTAATTTATATTTTGCAAAAACTTATTCATTATTTAATTAATTTCCAAAGAAGGTTAGATTTCCAGAAATTCCAATTAAATCCAAATAAATTCCAAAAATTCTCAAAAATTCAAAATAACTTATGAAATTTAAAATGGCGAAATTTTGGGATGTGACAAACCTCCCCCCTTTAACAGAATCTCGTCCCCGAGATTTAGGGCTGGCTAATGAAAAGGTTGGGAAATTGCTTCTTCAGATCTTCTTCACGCTCCTATGTTGCTTCGTTCTCCGAGTGATTGCTCCATTGAACTCTACAGAAGCGAATTGTTTTATTCCTGGTTTCTCATTCAGCTGTGTCCAAGATCTTGACTGGGTATTCCTTGTAGGTCAGATCTTCTTGTAGCTTGATCTCTTCCAGAGGTGTCTGCTTTGTTGGTACTCGAAGGCACTTCTTGAGTTGGGATATATGGAACACGTCGTGCAGTCCTACCAAAGATTGCGGCAATTCTAACTGGTATGCGACTTCACCTCTGCAGCTCAATATCTTGAATGGACCCACATATCTTGGGACAAGTTTTCCTTTGGTATGGAACCTTTTAACTCCTTTGAGTGGCGTGACTCGGAGATAAACAAAATCTTCTGGCTCAAAACTCAACTCGCGGCGTCGGTTATCAGCATAACTCTTTTACCTTGATTGTGCAGTCTTCAGTCTTTCTCTAATCAAAGCAATCTTTTTCTCTGCATCTGAGAGTATGTCTGGTCCAAAGACTTGACGTTCTCCCGTCTCATTCCAATTTAATGGTGTTCGACATGGACAACCATATAAAGCTTCAAATGGAGACATCTTCAAACTAGTTTGATAACTATTGTTGTAGCTAAATTCTGCATATGGCAAGCATTTGTCCCATGAGGTTGCATATGACAAAGCGTAAGCTCTTAACATATCCTCAAGTATCTGATTTACTCTTTCAGTCTGACCATCTGTTTGCGGATGATATCTTCATCTTGAAATTCAGACAGTGCCCATTCTTTGTATGCGACTTATCCCAAAATCTTGAGGTAAATTGAGTACCTCGATCCGATACTATCTTCTTTGGTACACCATGCAAGCACACAATTCTATCCATGTACAATTCAGCTAGACGATCTCCGGAGTAAGTAGTTTTCACCGGAATAAAATGAGCCACTTTGGTTAGGTGATCAACTATAACCCATACCGAATCAAAGCCTTGCTAAGTTCGAGGTAAACCGGTAATAAAATCCATACCGATTTCCTCGCACTTCCACTCAGGTATTTTCAGAGGTTGCAACAGTCCCGCTGGCCTCTAATGCATTGCCTTTACTCTTTGACAGATGTCGCACAGAGCAACATGTTCCGCAACTTCTCTCTTCATATTTGGCCACCAGAATCTCTCCTTGAGATCTAGGTACATTTTTGCGCTTCCGGGATGAATTGAATACTTAGAATCATGCGCTTCCTCCAGAATTAATTGCTTCAATTCTGGCTTATAAGGTACGCAAATTCGATTCTTCATCCATAGAGTACCCTGCTCGTCTAATCTGAAGTCTTTGGCTAAGCCTTCATCCATTTTGATCATGATCCTATTGATCTTGTCATCACTTTTCTGAGCTTCTCTAATTTGTTCTTCTAGTGTCGGCTTCACCTCGACGGTAGTCAGAAATCCTTTCGGTACAATTTCTAACTTTAGCTTCTGAAATTCTTTACACAGGTCAGGTTGATTCTCTGCAACTATCATGTTCAGGCTGTGACTTTTCCGACTCAAAGCATCCACCACCACATTAGCTTTTCCAGGATGATAGTGGATTCCGATATTATAATCCTTGATTAATTCCAACCATCTCCTTTGTCTCATATTCAGGTCTGATTGGGTGAATATATACTTTAGATTTTTGTGATCAGTATATATTTCACATCGGTTCCCGATGAGATAGTGGCGCCATATTTTAAGGGCATGCACTACAGCGGCTAACTCTAGATCGTGAGTTGGGTAATTCTGCTCATGTGGCCTTAACTGTCTTGACGCATAAGCCACTACTTTGCCGTTTTGCATCAGAACATACCCGAGTCCTTGACGCGAGGCATCACGTATATATCAAAGTTGTCCTTAGCATTCGGCAACACCAAGACAGGTGCCGAAGTTAGACGCTTCTTTAATTCCTAGAAACTCTTTTCACACTCGAGCGTCCACACAAGCTTTTTCTCCTTTTTCAACAATGGCGTAAGAGGTCTCGCAATTGATGAAAAACCTTCAATGAATCGACGGTAATATCCCGCCATACCAAGGAAACTTCTAATCTGGGTAACTGTCTTTGATTGCTCCCAATGTAACACTGCCTCCACTTTCTTCGGATCGACAGCTTCTCCTTCGGTAGTCATTACATGACCTAGGAATTCGACCTTCTTTTTCTAAAAATCGCACTTACTGAATTTCGCATATAATTGGTTTTCTCTTAACTTTTCCAACACTATCCTTAGATGTTCAGCGTGCTCTTCTTCTGTCTTGGAGTAAACTAAGATGTCATCAATGAAAACGACAACAAACTTGTCCAAATATTCCATGAATACTTTGTTCATCATATTCATGAAATAAGCTGGGACATTGGTCAATCCAAAATACATGACTGTGAATTCATAATGTCCATATCTCGACGAAAAAGCTGTCTTTGGTATGTCCTCGGTCCGAATATTTAATTGATAGTATCCAGATCGAAGATCTATCTTAGAGAAGACTCCCGCTCCTCTTAACTGATCGAAAAGATCATCTATCCTGGGCAATGGATATTTGTTCTTTATTGTCACATCATTTAATGCACGATAGTCTATACACATTCTAAAACTTCCATCTTTCTTCTTAACAAACAACACCGGTGCTCCCCACGGTGATGAACTAGGTCTTATAAATCCTTTCTCCATGAGTTCCTCAATCTGCTTCTTCATTTCCACTAGCTCTTCTGTGGACATCCTATAGGGTCTCTTCGCAATCGGAGCTGTTCTGGGTACTAACTCAATCACAAACTCGATATCTCTGTCCAGTGGCATTCCTAGCAAATCCTCGGGAAAAACATCCGAGAACTCTTTTACTACAGGTACATCTTCTAGACTAACAGTCTCCATGCTGTTGACCATCAATTTTCCATCTCGAACTGTGGTTGCTTGAAATTCCACTTTTTCTCCGTCTTGGTTCTCTACAGACACTACTCTGCGGCCACAATCCAATACGGCTTTGTGCTTGGTCAGCCAACCCATCCCAAGGATTACGTCTAGGGTTTGAGTATCTAGCACTATCAGGTTTGCTAGGAACACTACTTCATTAATGACTAGCTTAACTCCCAAGCATCCTAGATTTGATTGAAGTTTAGACCCAGGTGATTGTACTAATAATGTGCACTTTAGTTTTACCACTTTCATCCCATTCCCCAAAGCAAACTTTCGAGAAATAAATGAACAGGAAGCTCCTGAGTCAAATAAAACAATTGCACGTACTGAGTTAACCAAAAACTTACGCAGTACGACGTCCGCTGCATCTTGAGCTTCAGCGGTCGTGATGTGGTTCGCTCGACCTCTAACAACTGTTGAAGGCGCAGCTCCGGTTTGGCCTCCTCCACGACTTGCAGCTGGTGTTGGCGTCTTTGTTGGCGTTGGACCCAGATTAAATTAATCGGGTCACATTTCCTCTCTTTGGGCATCGATTAGCTTAAATGCCCTGGTTCATTACAACTGAAGCAACGCCTCACTGGACTTTGCTGATCGGTTCTCTGCAGGTTATTCCCCTGAGTAGGCGTTCTGAATCCCTAACTTGATGATCCTGGTGCAGAAATTGTTCTCTGGTTAGTCATTTGTGGCTTGAATCTAGCAAATTGTTGAGGATTGACTCTCAGCCTCAATTGGTTTGGACGTCCTCCTTGATTGATCATGCGTCGCTTACGGTCCTCCCCAATCTCTTTGCGCTTGTCCTCTAAGATCAGTGCCTTATTTACTAGCTCTTGAAAGTCTGGAAAACTGTGGGTGATAAGTCCCACCTGGAGTCCAGACTTAAGTCCCTTCATGAACTGGGACTGCCTCGCTTTGTCCATTGCCACATCCTCTGGCGCATAATGGGCCAACTGAGTGAATTTGTTCAAATAATCGGCCACTGATTGGCCTCCTTGTTTTAGAGATCGGAACTCTTCCTTTTTGAGTTCCATCATTCCTTCCGGTACATGGTACTGGCGGAAGGCTGTCGTAAATTCCTCCCAGATGATCTCTTGGGGATTCTCGTGGGATGCACAATAGTTCTCCCACCACTCTGCAGCAGTCCCCTCAAGCTGGTTTGAGGCATACAGGACCTTCTCATTGACTGCACATTGGGAGATGTGCAGTTTTCTCTCAATAGTCCTCAGCCAATCATCCACCTCTATTGGATTGGCATTCCCAGAAAATATTGGCGGCCTAGTCCTCATGAAGTCAGACAGTCGGGATTGAAACTGGTTCCCCTGGTGTACGTTCTGATGAGTGTTATTGTTGGCGCATACTTGATCTCAAGATCTGCTTTGATCCGATGCATCATCGTTTGCATCAGCTAGGTTTGGGCTGCGAGCAATGCTCCTAGGTTCTGCATGTCACCTGTGGTGCTGCCTGAGGAATCGGTGCATTGTTCTGGCTGCCTCCCTGCTGCGAACCGCTTCCTCCCGCTCCACTGCTTCCACGTGTGTTTACCATCTGAGGAACAATAAGGTTATAGGAAAGAGGGAAACAGAGAAGACAAGTACACAAGAAACTAGTGCGGGAAGAAAGGTTTGACTCAAAAACTTAAGCAAACAATTACTAACTTGGTATGGTTGCTTATCCAAGCCTAAAAGCTCTGCAACGCATACTGCACACTCAGCAAATAAGGAAAACCAAATTAACCTAAACACACAATAATCTACCGCCTAAGAGGGTAGCACTTTATCTTAGGCGACGCAACTCTTCACACACGAAGTCTCAATTGGATACTAAAACACTGGTTCTTCTAGCTTCTGGAACACTTCATCGATCCACTTTTTTGCATTCGACAATTCCTGTCTTCACGATCTTCAGGATTGGCAGCGACACCCAGTGCTTTCTCCTTAAGTGTGAAACAACGATAACTATTTGGAACAACTCAGATAAGATCTTCATTTAAAACAACGGGGAAAGATAGAAATTTTCAGCAAGGAGAAAAGAATAGACGAATAAGACAAGTCAAGAACTTATCATTCTTTCAAGTTAAAATTTTCTTTTAGAAAATAATTTTGAAGTTCCTAAAGATCGACCAATCTATCTAGGTCAAGATATACAGTCAGTATGGCTCTGATACCACCTTCTGTCACGCCCGGAATTTGAATTCCGAACACTCTGTGTGATACACCAGTCCAGGATCACGCTGATGCTTACAGATACAACAGAGATGAATACCGTCGGACATACACAGTAGAAATAATAACAGTAATGTATTTATCTCAAATTAAACTGTTAAAACCTTAAGGTCAGCCTTACAATGTTAAGCCACGCAGGGCTGAGTTCAGAGTAAACAAATAACAGCAGCGGAAATAAATCTTCGTTAAGCCCCAGTTTGCCACAGGCATCTGACTAGGCCTTCCCCTAGTTAGCCGGGTCGTCATTCTTCTCCTCCTCAAATGCTTGCGATTCTTCAACTTCTGATGTTGTGATTATGGGGGGTGAGTACATTAGTACTCAACAAGCTATGCACAGAATGCAACCTAATATGCTACATGCCAGGCTTATTCCAATGGAATGGCTTAAAGGTTTATTTGCAATAAACAACATTTAACAAATAACATAAGTATATTCAAAAGCAGTAAAAACAAGTAGAATTTACAATAACTTTTCCAGAAGTTAAGTAAAAGCATTTCCACATCCTAATTCATACTTCTATCAACTTCATCTTTAAACCCAACCACATTTTAATAAAGTCTAACCCTTGACTGTAATCCCCGAGTAATGTCTAATACCGTGGACACGGCTATTCGAATAGTTTGTACACTCTGCAGAGGTTATACACTTTACCCACAAGATACAGTCAAACACCACAAAGGCGAGTAACCGTAACAAAGCTGTTCCAAAGATCCGTCTAAACCTAATATTGTCCGCTATGGATTCAACACTGAAGGGATACACCTCCACAACAAGGCCCCCCTCTTGCGCCTGTGAGTTTTGCCACCCGTACACCCGGGACTCACTCCACCACGACAGTACCGAAGAATAGATTTCACAATTTACTTAGCTAGGTCCGTCCCATTCCAGAACTTGTGGTTGTATGGTTAGCTCAGTTCAAATTCTTGCAAGGTTAAGTCTGTAATTGACCGAGGCAAGACTACCCAAAAACTCATCATGTCAACATGTCAATAAAAACCAAATCCAAATGCAACCGCCCAAATGCCACATCTGGCCCACCACTGAATATCTTGCCCATGCTCCAGTCTAAACCATTTCCCCACCCGGTTGGTTACCATGCACCACGTGCCATCATCTTTTCAATAATACATGCCACATTCTTTCAAAATATGTTCTATAATTGAATAGTCAATATTCGACTTTATTCCCAACACTGTGTCATTGTTTCGGGTAGCATGGCTAAGCAAACTAACACGTTCTAGTTACCTTAATCTGGCGACTAGTATAGACCAGTATGTAAAATCCAACCTAGGGTGACAATGATTTAGTGACATGCAAATACTACGGACAAGGTGACAATATCAAGTGGTAAATATCTAATCCCAAATTACTTGAACACTTTATAATTAAATTAGCATGCATAATTTAAATCAACTTAACTTTTGAAAACATAGGAGCAAAATGATCAATGCATAACTTGCCTTCAAACAGTGACTGATCCTGGTCCGGAACATAGTCTTGCACTGGAAATTCCCCCTCGAAGGTCTCAAACAGATCAACGTCTACTTGAAACAAATTTACACACAATAAATATAATTTTATAGAGAGCAAAATCAACTCTAAAAATTCCATAAAATTCACCAATAAATAGATCTTGATTTTACAAATTTTTAGGAATTGGAATCACTCAAATCGGAGTTAGAACGCAAAAGTTATAGTCATTTGAAGTTTATAAATCAATTAAAATGAATGAACCGAATTTCCTTATTTATTTTTATATGGGAAATTCGGAAATATGACGTCAGCATGACATCAGCACCGAATTGAATTTCCACTGAATTATTTTTCTAAAGGAAAATCGAATTATTGCGCAAGCATGACGTCAGCTGGTTTATGGACTCAGTCTACCGCTCGGATTAGTCTCTCAGAAAACTCGGTCTCATGAGCAAGACACTCATCGACCGTGGACCCCATCTGGCGGCGACGCCACGATGATGTCACAGATGACGTCAGCATCCACAGTGCCATGTCTGACATGTGGGTCCCACTGATGACGTCAGCATGACACGTGGCACAATCTCGTTGCGACACGCGGCGCAAAACTATCAACCGAAGCTTGATTTCATCCCGATCGTCTGATTTAAAATGGACGGCCATGATCGACACGATGATTCGGTACCCCGGTGCTGACACGTGGCATCACCATGGCCACTGGATCTAAATCGGACGGCTAGCATTGAACCGGGCGATGTCAACCGAGACAGCTGCGCTGACCCCTCGTTTTCCGTGCGACACGTGTCAACTCGGGACTGGCCCGGTGCGTGGCTAAATCCGATCCGTTCATTCAAATTTCAACGGCCTGGATTGAATCCTTTTCACACATCACGATCTGCTACGTGGTTACCCCGATGCGCGACACGTGGACACATCAGAGCCGTTCAAGTAAGATCTAATGGTCCGGATCTAATCAATCTTACGCTATCAACACAGATCCAATGGCTACGGTTAACTAGACTACGTGGCTACACAAGAATCACGTGATCAAGATCTAACGGCTGGGGAATAAAGATGAGACTCACTGTGGTGCGACGACGTGGCAAAATCTGGTTCGTTCGGCGGTGATTGGACGGCTGTTGAAGTTCGAGGTAGCGGTGATGTCGTGGCGGTGGGGTTCTTGCCGGAGATGGAGACGACGACACGGCGACGGCGTTGCGAGGCTCCTCCAGTGACACGAGATGGCTCCACAGACGCGGCTTGGCGCAAGGGTTACTCCGGTGACCTCAACGACGGCGGAGAGTAACTAGAGGCGGCGCAAATGCGGCAGAAGTGTTTCGGAACTACGACGAGCGCACACGAGAGCTACGGTTGTTCTCGGGAGGCGTGAGAGGTCTCGAAATGCGCAGAAATGAGTGGGCTGCACGGTGCGCCCGGTAATGAAGGCGGAGAATTAACCCGCCAGCGTTAATGGCGCGCAGAGTCCACGGCGGTAACGCGCGGCGGCGAATTCTTCGGAAACGGTCGGCGATGCTTCGCTAGCCCATCTCGGCCGCACACGTGTCACGGCATCGACGGCTCACAAACGTGCGCACACGCGGCTAATCTTGAACCGCACGATCTTGATCCAACGGATGCGCACGGCGTCGATTAGGGTTTCATGTCTACGGGCCAAGTGGCTCACACAGTAGTGGGCCAAGCCCATTACTGTTCATCAGATTTTTCTCGGATTTCCGAATAAAAACAATTCTAATAATTCAATTAAATCTTTTGAAGCTTTTAAAATATCAGAAAAATTCTAGAAAAAATCCAGAAAATATTTTAGAACATTTTGGACTTAAATAAAATATTTTCATTTATATTTTGCAAAAACTTATTCATTATTTAATTAATTTACAAAGATGGTTAGATTTCTAGAAATTCCAATTAAATCCAAATAAATTCCAAAAATTCTCAAAAATTCAAAATAACTTATGAAATTTAAAATGGCCAAATTTTGGGATGTTACATATCCAAACGGCAGTACACCGGGTTGTCATCATGACACCGCCGCCTAAAACCACCTCTGGGTCCTATTTGCTGGCATGTGACTCGGTCTGTTCCGAGAGATCAGTAGGATCTAAGTTCCGAAGGGGCATGGGCCAGTGATAACCTCGTACAGGGACTTAAGACTCTATTTGTCTGCATCCTTCGCGGCTCCTTGTTGATATGCGGTAACACTCGGCGTTCGCGTCGGACAGGGACGGGTGACCAAGGGGCAAGTGCGGCACGGCTGTTCAATGCGGCTAGCGCACCTCGGGTTGCCACCGCGAACACCGCAGACCCAAAACCACTCCTGGGAACCCGCTACCTTGACACGCAGCGCCGCGGCCTAGTTCCAAGAAAAATCACAAGGGTTTAAGTTCCAGACGAAAGGGACCATGACAACCCCGCGCGGGGACTTATGTTCTTTTAGTCTGTTTCCTGCATGCCCCGCGTAATGTCTACTTGTGTTTGCAGTGGCTGTGTGCAATCACAGATGAAGTGCCAAAGCACTGGCCTAATGTAAACGTTCGAGATTGCATCGCGGCAAGCATGGGGCTGGTCGTCTGACGGTTGGATCAAGCAAACATGAGTGAATACAATCAAACAAACGCGCAGGTAAAGTCAAAAGATGATAATTTCATTGTGATTACTAAGATAGTTTTTGCATACAGAAAGGCAAAACAAGAAAAAGAAGAAATGAAGGAAACAAAGGCGGCGGCTCGGGCAGCTACTTGTCGTTAGCGACTTGGATATGCCTAGTAGTATCCTCGGCTTCCTCCCTCCGTGATCTTGGCGTCGATTGTCCGGGTCTATCACTTGCATCACGTGCTCATTGTTCGCGCGCCACACGATGCTGCGCTGGGCCTCGTCTCCCTCAATGCCGGCCACGACGGCCATCGGGTCGAAGGAGGCGTCGCGGCTGGTGCAGCACGCCAGCATGAACGTCGAGGTGGCAACCGCAACTTCTCGCCCTTCTTGGGCGGAGCGAGCGGCCAGAGCGGCAGGCAAGCTGCTGAGGGCCTCAGCGACCCGAGTGACGCCATGGGCGTACTGCAGGGCCGAGGGCTCAAGCGGCTCGCGAAGGTCCACCCCCAGTGACTCCAGGCACCTCGCCATGCGCCGATAAGCTGGCTGGAGCATGACGGCGAGGTTGTGCAGCGTGCGACGCAGCTCCTCCACTACCTGCTTCTACGCCACCTCAGCCTCCTACGCCCGGGCGAGCAGAGCCGCCCTAGTCGCCCTCTCCTGGGCCAGTAGTGCCTCCCCTTTCCCCCTCTCTTGCACCAGCTCCTCGTGCAGCGCCACCATCTGCTGCGACATTTGCGCTTCGCGCTAGATGGCCGCTGTGAGGAGGGTGCCCGAGGATGCGTGCGCCTCGTCAAGTTCGGTGAGCAGCGCAGCCAAGCAGGAGGATGAAGTGGTAAGGACGACCGGAGCGGGGTGGGCAGGAATGCTGGCACCGATGATGTTCACTTGGGCTGCTTCGGAGGCACCGGGTGACCCCTGGGCAGAAGTCCCTGTTGTGTCAGTTGGCGCTGCGGGCGTCTGTCTGTCCGGAGCATCGGAAGGAGCCACCCACGGAGGCAAGCGGAAGCTGAAGGAAGCCACCGAAAGTGTGAGCCCGCCCTGGTGGGCAGTGACAGCAGCCCTTGGTGCCGGTGGAGTCGGTGCCAACGGAGTTGGCGCTGATGACGTCGGTGCCGATGAAGTCGGTAACGAAGGAGTTGGCGTCGGTGGAGCCAGTGCCAGAGCAGGGACAGCGGACGTCGTCGCCCCGGATGAAGATCCCGCCACTCTGGACGCGTTTGGAGGAGCGGCGGAGTCGGTGGCGACGGGAGTCCAGTCCTCGGTGAGAGGCCTCTTAGGGTTTGCACCTGTGGCGTCCGGAGAGCACGACCGCTTGCTTGCGCTCCGATTGTCGGCTGGGGCCGGGTCCTTGATCACCAAGGGACCGCGGGCCAGCAGCGCTGAAGGGCCGGTGGAGTCCATTGCAGGAAACAGCTTGATGATCCGGAGACGCTCCGCGGACTCCAGATCGCAAAGCGGCTAGGCCCCGGCGGGGAAATCCAGGCCGCTCGGCATTGGCGGGAGTAGTCCAGCCAACCTTTTGGAGATGGCGGCGCCGTCCAAGTTCCCTACACCTAGCGGGAAAAGGAAGACAAGATTGTTGGTTGATGGCGACCACAAAAGAAAATATGAATTCATAACAAGAATAAGAACTTACAGCCCAGGTGCGTGCGGGTCATGTCGTCGTCACCCGTGTACTGCCATGCAGGGCGGGCACATCGACAAAGGGGCGATCGCCGGGCTACAAAGTCCGGACTACCAAATACTGGTTAGGCGGCGTCTCACACCGGTTGATGGGCCACCATCGCCAGAGTTCTGCCGTCTCCTCGACAAAGTAGCTCCAACTCTCGCGAGCTTCGCGTGGCCACAGGCATCCTCGAATGTCGACCCATTGTCGTCGCCGATTATATAGCCGATCGCTCTGGCATGCCTTCGATTGGACTTCACCGAAGGAATGTAGCGGGGCCGGCCCGTCCTGGCGAAAATGGCAACTCCCCATGACCCCACTATCGGTGAGACCGCGGAGAGTATAGAAGTAACGGAAAAGGGGAAGATTTGGCATCACCCCCACGAACATTTCGCAGAGGTGTGCGAAGGTGGAGAGAATGAGGACAGCGTTGGGAGTGAGATGAAGATGGTGGATTTCATAAAAATGGAGGACGGTGATGTTGGTGATATGCCCTAGAGGCGATCATGTGAGATGATTGTATCATACGTCTATGTTCATGTACTTATCAGTTCCATGAATAAATATCACTCCTTTGTTCATTGAGTATGACTTAATTGTAAAACACATTGGTTATATGATATTATTCTAAACGATCCCTGGTCACATATCATTATGTGGGACAATAGTGATCTGACCAGCACATGTATTGATTGATGGTAATGTTTCACATACCATAAGATATGGAGATATCAAATCAATAATGTGAGCACATGTTAGAGAACATGGGGTTGGATAGACCCGCTCCGAGACATTGATGAGATTGTTATCTTAGAAGTGCCATCAGGGTGTAGTCTCGAGTGGTATACCTATACGTTGACCTGAGATTCTTTTTGATTCTCAGCATGCGTAATTGTATACTTTGAGGCTATCAAACGCTTTTCCGTAGTAGGGGAGTTATAAAGGTAGCTTACAGGTATGCCATGAAACATGACGTGAGATATAAGAGATCAAGATGGAATTTACCCCTCCTTGATAACGGGAGAGATATCTCTGGGCCCCTCGGTGTGGATGGATAAGGAAAAGTGCATGGCCATGCCAAAGTGATTAAAGTGTTAATCACTTAATTATATCCATTATATTGACGAGTGAATTTGTCAAGCTATCACAAGGGTGGCACGCTTCTCGCCTTGAGCTTGGTGATATCATGTGGCAAAAGGATCCTATGTGAGTGTATCAAGGTTCACCGATTCGATCATTGTGTACATTCGGGGTCAATATGTGCCGCTAGGTACCGCTATTGACTTGTGGTGCAGGAAAGGGTTCTCGGGACCACTACCGACTTGTACATGAGCCTAATGGGTCACACACTTAACGGGTTGGATCATGTCTGATGGATTGGATCCATTAGTGGGTTTACGCGGATTTGGATCCTCTGGCGCCTTAATGGATTTCTACTGTAGAAAATCCATTAGCGTGAGTCCTAGTGGGCTTCTATCGTGGAAGGCCCGTTAGTGCGCTCTATATAAAGGGGGCGTGGGGGCGTGTAGCAAGAGGACTCTCCCCACCACAAGCCCTAGCCGTCGCTGCATCCCACTGCCCCCTAAAACCCTAGCCGCATGCGTGGGTGCTAGCACACCAGCGCGCGGTGATCCCACCCCGGACGTGTGGATACCTCAGAGGCGTCATCGCTCTTGCGTTGGCACTAATCGATTCAATCGTTTACATCAACTATACGACTACAACAATGTTGCTGTGACGGTGATCCGCGATAAGGAGAAGTTGTACCATATCGTGTTCGACTACGTACAGTGCTTCGGAGCACGCGGGGAGGCTTCACCCACTCTACTTCCGCTACTAACGTGCTCTAAGGGTAACGCTCCATGATCTTTGACTCGCATGCTTCCTGGGTGTTCGCGGTAGAAAATTTTTATTTTCGGCTAGCGTAGCACCGCGTTCTCCTTCAGTGGTATCAGAGCCGATCTTGCGTTGTCTTGGATCTGGATGCTGCGCATATGTTGATATGCTGTTAGGTTACTCACGGGTTGATGTGATCAATCGGTATAGGGTTCATGAGGTACGAGTTGGTAGTGCTACAAGGCCAAAAAGATTAGTTCGTGCTTTATCTAGATCATGTTGCGACTGGTCCATACTGGTTGGAAACACCATCTGGACTTCCGTCATGTGCCATCTATGATATTAGCCAACAGATCGAGGCCACGTGCACGCAACCTTCTCGAGGGGCCTCACGCATTTGATGTATGAGTTGATGGTTCTACACGATCAAAAGATTAGTTCGTGCTCGTTTTGTTTCATGCCGTGCATTACCCCTACCGGCTGGTAACACCATCGGGGTAGTAGCCCGTGCTGAATAGATCGTGCCAATAGATCAAGATCGATGTGGTCGCCACCTTCTCAAGAATCTTATGGAAATTGAGGCATTCTGATGGCTCAGAATCGGTATGATTTGTTCAATCCGATTGAATTTCCATAGCGGGACCGCCGTGATAGTCTCAGTAGCGGCCGTCAAATAAAACTTAATTCCCATCGCAGGGTAGAATACGATTCTGCGCTTAACTTGTTTTTGCAGGGAATGATGTGAATAGTATGGCTCCCTTGTGTGTATGTGATGCATTAATGTAATTTTCATAGCATGCGTGCTATGGTTAATTGCGACTTGAAAACGCCATGTTATTGTATAACAACTTTGTGTGTTGATTTGTGATGCTTCATATCCTCATGTAATTTGTCACTAGCTATTATGTGTAGTAGCTTCGTGTATTATCATGGAGGCTTCTAGCATGGTGATTCGGTGGACAGGAAGCGCGATGATGGAGATCGTAACACCATGGGCCATACTATTTCACAAATCAATATGATTGTTTGTGATGATTCCTGTCATGCTGTTCCTTCATATTTCGTATTTGGTGGATATGATTTTCATATGATAGAATAGTTTCTCTCGAAAAATTAAGTGTTTGATGCCCTTCCAATAGCTGCACCCATAAGATCTTGTACGTTAATTGGCAGTTTCAGCATACAGCAGGGTGCCATTAATTTCCTTGACCATTGGGATGAAGTCGGACTTCACACGCATAGTATTGGTTTACTTATCGAGGCTATCAAAATGATTTTGGGCCTCGGGGCATCAGTGTTGGGAGCCAGGGCATTGGATGCCACCCAACGAACAAGAGTCACATACGATGTGATTGGCAATGGGTTGCCTACCTATGTCACTTAGTCCTAGGAGTCACCTCCGCGCACTAGATCTTTGAATGACTATGGATCTTGTCCTACTAAAATGCACTAGAGGGAAGGTGATTTTAATGGGAGCATCTTTTATTAAAATTGTTTAATGGAAGGTTAACATGAACATTGTGCTAAGACTTTGCTTTACTGTTATAGATGGCGCCTAATACTATCAATAACTCTGGTTTTAACTTGCGATCGATTCTGGAGAGAGAGAAGCTCTTTGGAACAAATTTCATTGATTGGTATCGTAACTTGAGAATTGTTCTCAAGCAAGAGAAAAAGGAGTATGTCATTGAGGAGCCATATCCTGAGGAACTAGCTGATGATGCTACTGCTGCTGAACGACGTGCTTATGAGAAGCATGTCAATGATGAGGTTGATGTTGGCTGTCTCATGCTTGCTACAATGAACTCTGAGCTTCAGGAGTAATATGAGAACACGAATGCCTATGCTATGATCACAGGTCTTCGTAGCATGTTTGAGAACCAAGCTAGGGCTGAGAGATACTCGATCTCAAAAGCTCTGTTTACGTGCAAGCTAACTGAAGGTAGTTCGGTGAGTCCTCATGTGATCAAGATGATTGGTTACATTGAGAACTTGGAGAAACTGAACTCCTCCTTAAGCCAAGAGTTGGCCACTGATGTGATTCTCTAGTCGCTTCCTGCAAGCTTCGAGCTTTCATCATGAACTTTCATATGAATGGCATGGAGAAAAACATGTCTAAACTGCATGGGATGCTTAAGACAGTAGAGGAAAGCATCAAGAAAAGCAATAATCATGTGATGATGGTCCAAAAGGATGGTGGTAATAAAAGGAAGCGTGGGGCAAAAGGTAAGGGTAAGAATGTGATCTCGAACCTGAAACCTAAGCGTGATGGTAAGACCAAGGGTGGTCCTACTGCTTCCGATGAATGTCACTACTGCCATAAACCTGGTCATTGGCGTAGGAACTGCAAGAAATATTTGGAGGATAAAAAGAATGGAACTTTGGCTTCCGCTTCAGGTATTAATGTTATAGAAATTAATCTTGCTACTTGTCCTAATGAGTCATGGGTATTTGATACCGGATCGATGATTCATACTTGCAAATCGTTGCAGGGACTAAGAAGGACTAGAAGTTGTGCAAGAGGTGAGGTGGAAATTCGCGTCAGTAATGGCGCAAAGGTTGCTGCAATGGCCATTGGCGTTTATCCCTTATCGTTACCTTCAAGATTAGTTTTGGAATTAAATAATTGTTATTATGTTCCAGCTTTGAGCAGAAACATTATCTCTTCTTTATGTTTGGAAGAAGATGGTTTTGATTTTGTAATAAAGAACAAATGTTGTTCAATTTATTTCAATGGTATGCTTTATGGTCATTGTCCATCATTGAATGGGCTATATGTGCTAAATCTTGAAGATAAATTTATCTATAATGCTAATGCAAAAAGGCCCATTAGTGTGCTCTATATTAAGGGGGCGTGGGGGCGTGCAACAAGAGGACTCTCCCCACCACAAGCCCTAGTCGTCGCTGCATCCCACTGCCCCCTAAAACCCTAGCCGCACGCGTGGGTGCTAGCACACCAGCGCACGGTGATCCCACCCTGGACGTGTGGATACCTCAGAGGCGTCATCGCTCTTGCGTTGGCGCTGATCGATTCAATCGGCTACATCAACTGTACGACTACAACAACGTTGCTGTGACGGTGATCCGCAACAAGGAGAAGTTGTACCATATCGTGTTCGACTACGTACAGTGCTTCGGAGCATGCGGGGAGGCTTCACCCACTCTACTTCCACTGCTAACGTGCTCCAAGGGTAACGCTCCATGATCTTTGACTCGCATGCTTCCTGGGTGTTCACGGTAGAAAAATTTTGTTTTCGGCTAGCGTAGCACCGCGTTCTCCTTCAGGTGAAGAGGAATTCGGAGAAGGGCGACACCAAGCCCTTTAGCAATCCCCAAGCCAAGACGACTATCTCCCCGGGTGCGCACCGCGGTGTGAGGGTTCCATGGTGAAGGTGGAGGGAACCCTCGACCACAATTTTGGAGAGTGTGGCTGCCCTCTCCCTATTGACAGAAGATGGAAAGGATTGCACCATTGGAGTAAGAGCAAGGTCTTTAGACAGGGGAGTTGAAAGGGCAAAGAGCAAAGTGCACAGGAGTCAGAAAGAGTGTGAACCACTGGTCATGTATGCGTGTATAAATAGGCCCCTCACACAGACGGTTCGCGCAAAGGGCGAAAGTACATGACGTTTCGGGTCCCGAGAAAAATCGACGGAAGCGGAGAGGACCGAGATGGTTGCGTACTCAGAAGTGGTGGGTCCATCCAGGAACGTACCGATATTAAATGAGGCCAAAAAGAAACTGGCGCGCGTTCTAGGATGGACCCGGGGGCTACTATCGGTGTAATTTATGCTAGGGAACCCTCTCCACCGCAGACAAGTGAGACCATGTGGTGGCTCGGTGAAAAAGTGGCGATCAGCCCCACTCATCGGGCGATCGCCACGTGGCGGCTGGCGGTGGCGGCGATCGAGCCCCACTCATGGGAGATTGGTCCACGTGGCGTCTGGCGGCGGTGAGCGTCGACAGCCCTACTCGCGGACGACAGCCTGACGAGGCGGCTCGGCGAAAGCGTCGAGACAGTTCACCACCGGCGGCGGCCCATGCGGCAACTTTGGCGAAAGCGGGGCGATCAGCCCACACACCAGCGGCGGGCCCACGCGGCGGCCTAGCGGCGGCGGCGATTAGGCCCCCACCCGGGCGGCGGGCCACGCGGTGGCCTAGCGGCGGGCGTCAGCCCCACTCGCCGGCGGCCGACCCACGTGGCGGCAGCGAAAGCGGGACAATGAGGCCCGCTCGCCGCGGCGGCCGACGCGCAGCGGCTGGCGGCGGGTGATCGAGCCCCACTCATCGAGGATCGGCCCGTGGCGGCGGCTGGCGGCGGCGGCGTCGAGCCCCCGCCGGGCGGCAGGCCCACGCGCAACTGGCGAAGCGGCGGTGATCGAGCCCCACTCGCCAGGGGATCGGCCCACGTGGCGGCTTGGCGAGATGGCGGGAGATCAGGCCCCACTCGCCGAGCGATCGGCCCATGTGGCGGCCTAGCGAGCAGGTAGGCGGTCATGCCCCACTCACCGGTGGCTTGACCCACGTGGCGGCTTTGACGAGTAGTGGTGATCAGGCCCACTCATTGGGCAACCGCCCATCGCGGTGGCCTAGCAGTGGGAGGCGATCAAGCCCGCTCGCCGGCGCGGGCCTAAGCGGCGCTTAGCGAGCAAGGCGTCCCCACTTGTCCATTGTGGGCCTCACGCGGTGGCTCGGGCGGCGGCGGGTGATCAGGCCCAACTCGCTAGGCGGTGGGCCGCGCGGCTTTGGCGAGTAGGCGAGCGTCGAGCCCCACTCGCCGGGCGGCCGGCCCATGTGACGGCCTAGCTAAAAGGTGGGCGTCGAGCCCCACTCCGCACGGCACCGGCCACGTGGCGTCTGGCGAGATGGCGGCGATCGAGCCCCACTCGCCGGCGATCGACCACGTGGCGGCGGCTAGCTGAAGGCGATTAGGCCCCTCTGGTGGCCGACCACAGGCGGCTTCGGGAGCGAGTAAGCGTCAGCACCACTCGCCAGCGGCCGACCCACGCGGCGGCTGCAGCAGCAGTGGACGATCGGCCCCCACACCAGCGTCAGCCCGCTCACCGCGGCGTCGGCCCGTGGCGGCTTTGGCGGCGGCGGCGATCGAGCCCCACTCGTCGGCGGCGGGCACATGCGGCGGCTTTGGCGGTAAGCGACGATCGGCCCCACTCTTGGCGGTGGGCACGCGGCGGTCTAGCGAGTAGGCGGGCGTCGATCCCCACTCGCTGGGATCGCCCACGTGGCGGCTAAGCGGTGGCGGGTGATCGAGCCCACTACGGGCGATCGGCCGCGTTGCGGCTGGCGGCGTGCAGCGATCATGCCCCACTCACCTAGCGGCCGGCCGCGCGGCGCTTAGCTTAGCGGTGGCGATCGTCGAGCCCTTCGCAACCGCCCACCTGGCGACTGGCGAACAAGCGGCGTCGAGCCCCACTCGCCGGCGGCGAGCCACGTGGTGGCTGGCGGCGGCGGCGATCATGCCCCACTCACCGGCGGGCCCACGTAGTGGCCTGGCGAGTAGGCGGGCGATCAGGCCCCACTCGCCGGGCGGCGGGCCCACGCGGTGGCCTGGCAAGCAGAGGGGGCGATTAGGCCCCGCCTCTAGCGACCTGCTCCCTTGCCCCCCAGTTCTTTGGCTTGGTCTCATAAAGATGGCAAGAGCATAAGTCCCGGATGGCAACAGAAAATGACGAACCAACGAGCGATATTCGACATGCTGTAAGTTTCCTGTGGCGTCGCCCCGGATCAGCCAGCAGATGTTGCACTCTTCCCTGGCAGATCCTTGGCATCCCACATGCTCAGTATGTAGTTGATTATCATAAGTACCAGTAACCTGATAGCCCCTTGGCAAACCCCTTTAAACCCCGGACCTGCGCAGAAACGCAGACAGCGCCTAGCAGTGCATGTGGCTGGTGCGCCTGCCATGCTCCACCCACCATGGTGCCATGGCGCGAGTTCCGCTCACCATTTGCCCGCCTCTCGCGACACCGCTCCCTAGCCATGATTCTCTAGTCTGGTCCAAAAGGATGGCAAGGGTCCCTTGGCAATACCGTGGACTCCCAACTTCTGTGCTGAGCCCGGATGGACGCCTAGCAGGTGCGTGTGGCCTAGTGCACTGCGGCCATGCTCTGCTCACCATGGTGCTTTGCGGCCGAGTCCCACTCACCATTTGCCCCACCTCTACACGACCTGCTCCCTAGCCTCACAGTTCCCTGGTCTAGTCCTGGTAAACTACAAGGGATTAAGCTCTGAATGGCGATAGGAAAATGACAACCTAGTATGCACTTCCTGCCCACTCGATGGCAAGGACTTAGGCTTTGTGTGCCTGTTTGCCTATTTATTTCCAAACAAGCGTGGTTTAACCTTGACTCATGTTTGGAGCAGTTCTGTGTGATTGCAGAAAAGACTCCTAAATGTCGATCTATCCGGTCACCCAGAAGGGTCCGTGCAAAAAGGCTCGGGGCTGGTCGCCCGACACTGAATCGAACAAGTCACGAGCAAGCACACGCAAGACAACAGGTAAAAGATGACAACACGTGAAAGCAAAGTATTTTCATTCATAATGGTTGAAAGGCCTATGTACATGCTTATACAGAAGAAGAAAAAAGAAGGAAGATGGCAAAGGCAGTCGCCCAGACTAATCGTCAGCGATCTCAATATTGTCGGCGTCCTCCCCGGCTTCTTCCTCTACTTTAGTGGCGGGCAGAGGCACCATCTCCATCTGCCCGGTTACGTGCTCCGCCGCCTCGCACACCCCCGCCGGCGCCTGGGCGGGGTCACACTCCACCCTGGTGACAGTCGCCAGGGGATCGAAGGAGCCGTCATGGCGGCATGACACATCAAGGCGAAGGTCATTTGTGGCGATCGCGGCTTCTGCCTCCCGCACGCTGTGATCGCCAAGGTGGCAAGAAAGCTAGCGAGGGCTTCGGCAACAAGGGTGATGCTGTGAGCATAGTGCGCCGCTGACTCCTCCAGAGGGTCGTTCACCGTCACCCCTAGCAGCTGCAAGTTGCTGACCATGCGCCTAAACGCGGGGCGCAGCATGGTGACAAGGTTGCGCAAATTGCGGCTCGTCTCCGCGCGCAACGTGTCGCATTTCTCCTCAGCACCCTTCGCCCCGCGCCTCAGCAGCTTCAGCTCGGGCCACCAGTGACTTCCTCTCCGCCTTCGCCGATGCCAGCTCCTCCCGCAACAACGCCATCTGCTTGTCATGGACGGAGGTCGCCGTGGCTAACTCGGCGACCAGGCTGGCGAGCACGGAGGGAGCAGACGGAGTGGCCGAGTAGGAGGCGACCACCCCGGTGTGAGCAGCTTCGGTCTGGCCCAATGGCAGGGCAGATGGCAGCTGTGAGGTGGCAACCCAGGTAATGGCAGACAGCGTGGTCGTTCGACCACCTGCACCGCCTTGGGGGCCCACCCTAAAGACACTATGAAGGGGAGTTAGCACCAGTAAACAGAAAAATACACCAAGAAAGAAGAAAAGAAGTTTACGTGGCAGAAGTGCCCCCGAAGCGGACGAAAGAAGTGCGAAATGCTAGCCCACTCCTAGGCCCAGCACCTTGCACCATTGGTACCGGCACCGCCATTGGCGCCAGTGTCGATCTTTGGAAGCGGCGGCGCAACGTCTTTCCTTGCGAAGCGGCGGTGACGCTTGAGAAGACCCACCGCCATGCTCGGCAACACGAAAGGGCCGAGTAGAAAGATACTGCGGCGCAGGTCTCTTCGGTCTGGCTTTCAAGCGTCGGCGGTGGCCGACCGTTTCCCTGCGCTCTGGTCACCAGCAGGAACCAGACTCCCCTTGATCATCAGGGAGGCTCGAGGTGGTATCACAGCCCTCCCGGTGGAATCCATCGAAGGGAAGCTTGTGATGATTGTGAGCCGCTCCATCGACGGCAGTTAGCAAAGCGGCTGGGATTCGGTTAGGCAGACCAGGCTACTCGGCATTTGCAGAAGCAACCTAGTCATCCAGGCCTCGACCCCGGCGGCGCTCAAATTTCCGGCGCCTGACAGAAGACACAAGACATCAATCAGCTGTTGGCGACTACGAAGGCAAGGCTAGAAAAAATTGGCGAAGACTTACGGCCTGGGTACGTGCAGGTCACGTCGTCATCACCGGTGTACTGCCAGGCCGGCCTAACGCATCGCCGCAGGGGGCTGATCCGTCGGGTCACGAAGTCCCCGACGACTAGCGTCCCGGTCAGTTTGGAAGCCCGCAACTGGTCGATGCGGGTCACCATAGACCGGAGTTCCGCCGTCTCCTCGATGAGGGAGCCCCAGTTGTCGATGGCGGCTGCCAGCGTGGACAGCAGCTCTAGGACGTCGAGCCCGCTGTCATCGGCAATGTACAGCCACTCGTTCTGCCACATCTTCCAGGTGGACTTCATCTGGAAGGAGATGTAGCGGGAGGCTGAAATATCACGGAGGTGGAAATGGCAACTCCCCATGACCACACCGTCGATGAGGCCACGGAGAGTATAGAAGTACCGGAAGAGAGGAAGATTCGGCATCACCCCCACGAACATTTCGCAGAGGTGTGCGAAGATGGAAAGAACGAGGATAGAGTTGGGGGTGAGATGAAGAGGGTGGATCTCGTAGAAGTGGAGAACAGTGAGGAAGAACTCGGAGTAGGGCAGCATCAAGCCTGCCGCCAGCACCCAAACGAAGGTGATAACCTCCCCGGGGTTGCACTTCAGCGCGACGGTGCCTGCCCTAAGGCGGAGGGCCCCTTCAAGGGCCAAACGAAGGACATTCCCTAGTTTTGACTCATCCATCATCGAGGGGGGAAGCGGTTGAGCCATACGGCTAGAGCGCTGCTTTGGTGTCGTGACTATGAAGAAGACAAAGGAAGCAAAGAAGACGAAAGCGACAGGAGTGCGAATCGTGAAGGGGTGAACATGCCTATTTATAAGCCATACACGGCTTCAGGATGCAAGGAGTCACGCCCCCAAGAACCGACGGTTCACAAAAAGATCATAATGGCGCAAGGTGACAAAACCTGAAGAGTTGCGGCGGTTGCAGAGAGAATCTGTACAGTTGCATGTACAGGAGTGGGACCCATACAGGATCGCGCCCAGGTCAAAGAATATCTTTGAAATCTTCTAGGGCGCGCTGTAGGGCGGATCCGAGGGCTATTGTCGATGTATTCTACACCGGGGTACTCTCTCCACCGCTGCCAGGTGGGACCGCACACGCAAGATACAAAAAGAAGATGGTCTTGTGCAAAGGATTCAACATGTTGGAGAAAGGCTTGGCGGCCGACCAGGTCCCTCCACTGGCGATCAGAGACACGTGGTAGCCAGTGAGCTGTTGGCCGACCAGTCCCGGCCGGCGATCGGACCACGACCACGGAAGACCGGAGACACGTGATCTGCCGGCGGTCGAGCAACGAGCCATGTGGTCGCCGATGAGCGGCCGACCCACTACCAGCCGACCACGCAGACAGGGCTGGGAAGGCTTCCGCCCGAAGCATTCGCCAGAATCACAACGTATCATAGCCATTAAATGCGCATGGGAGCCATTAAATGCGCATGGAAGCCATTCAATGCACGGGGAGCCGTTGCAGTGCGCCTGAAGGCCATTAAATGGGCGTGGCTCCCTGACGCCATGATGACCTGTCCCTCCGACTGAGCCAGCTTCACCAACTCCCGTTCCATCTACACTGCCCTGGGCAAGACGAGGTGTGGCGTGTACGAGCGTTAAATCGCAGCGTCCGAACCCCTCCTCTCGGGCGGTCAGAAGACAAACGGCGTCAAGCAACGGCGTAGACAAAGAGGCTCCGAGGGACAATATTGATAGGACTAGACACAGTCAATGTAATTAATGTACAACTACTCCCTCTGCCTGCCCTAGCTAGTCCCGGGAGTATATAAGGGAGCTAGCGTGTATGAGGCGAGGGAGGTCGGTCATTCGATCAGTGCACAACGAAGAGCAAGCAGAATACTAGAGCAACACGAGCTTGAGCAGGACGTAGGGCTGTTACCCGCATTGGGGGCCTGAACTTGGGTAAATCCTGTGTGTTCCTTGTGTGCTCCCTGTGTGTTCTTGAGCCTCCTATCCTACTCATCATGCGAGGAGAGTAGAGAAGAGAGCCGAGAGTGACACAGCTGCGAAGACCCCCCTACCGAAACTTGGTTATACACTCGAACCAATACTGTCTGGCACAAACACGCTGACATTTATGATCTCTAAGAATTTCAAAAGGTCAGATTATGGTAGCTATGTCTATTGGAAAAATGTTAATGGTTCAGCTATTTATTTGCTCCTATATATTTATGATATGTTGATTACTGCAAAAGACAACGTAGGAGTAGCAAAATTGAAGGCACAATCGAACAATGAGTTTGATATGAAGGATATCAGTGTAGTAAAGAAGATTCTTGGTATGGAAATTATTAGAGACAGATGGTTTGGAAAATTATACCTAAGTCAGAAAGGGTATATTGATAAAGTTTTTCGTCGTTTCAATATGCATAAAGCTAAACCGGTGAGTACTCTATTAACTGCACATTTTAGACTATCTTTAGCGTCATACCCTCAATCAAATGATGAAATTGAATACATATCTAAAGTTTCATATGCTAGTGCAATTGGTTCATTTATGTATGACATAGTATGTTCTCACTCTGACCTATCTTAATCATTGAGTGCTGTTAGTAGATATATGATTAATCTTAGCAAAGAGCATTGGAATGTAGTACAGTGGATTTTCAGATATTTGCGGAGCACTTTTAATGCTTGTTTACAGTTTAGAAAAACTAGAGATGGACTCATGGATTACGTAGATTTAGATTTTGCTAAAGATTTGGATAAAAGAAGATCTCTTACTAGTTCTGTATTCAATATTGGGGGATGTGCCATTAGCTGGAAAGAAAGTCTACAATCTATCGTTGCTTTGTCTACTACAGAAGTTAAGTATATGGCTATTTTTGAAGCTTGCAAAGAAGCTGTTTAGCTGAGAAGTTTATTTACTGAGCTTTGTGGAAGTATATTTTGTACTAAAATATTCTATGACATTCAGAGTGCTATTTACCTTATAAAGGATCAGATGTTTAATGAGAGAATAAAGCACATTAATGTTAAATATCATTACATTCAAGATGTCATTGCTCAAGGTGACATTAATGCCAGCAAGAGAAGTACGTATGATAATTCAGCTGATATATTAACAAAACCATTTCTAATCGCTAAATCTAAGTTTTGCTTAGACTTAGTTGGTATCACTCAATAGTCCTTATAGCGTATAAGGTGTTCATGATAATTTATTTTGAAGAGAGAGCTGCATTGTATTTGGGCTACAAGAGGAATTCGTCTCAAGGCGGAGATTGTTGAGTTCGGGTCTCATACAAATGCCTACTTTATCTCTAATTAACCAACTCTATTTCTTATTTGTTTTGTACTACCATAAATATAACCCTGTAGTCTAGGGCTTGAGTAAGCGCTTCATTGTAAACATCTCTTCATATAGTGAACACCTTTGAGCACCCGTGTTTTTTCCCTCACAAGGGATCTTCACGTAAAAATCTATGTTTTCTATTCTCTATTTTCTGCACATTATTTGCAACAAGATACACATGCGTCTTACTAAGTTTTCACATTTACTATGGGACTCTTTGGTTGTCGTCTCGCACGAGCTTGGCCGCGGGACCCTGCACTGCCCCAGCCCGGCTCTAGGGAAACGGTCATAGAGCTCGTTTCCTACGAGCCTAGCTATGAGTGTTTTGTGCATCATGCTGGTCTAACTCCGCACCGCGCGCAGGCAACCAAACAACCATCTTGCATACGTAGATGCAGACTTACGTGATACAACGAAAAACCAAATGCTGATTTCTTAGCTTCCACGAGTCTAACCATATGGAACCAGCCAACCAAACAGCCCCTCTACGTTCACACAGAGAACCGGTGCGGATGGATAGGCGACGTACTGACGTGCGAGCTCACCATGGACGCCGGGCTCTTGGCCACGTGCAACTCCATTAGATTTAGTCCTGGCAATAGCAGCCCGCCGTCGTCGACCTGGCTCTGCCCCCGCTCGCTCTCGTTCTCCTCCAGCGATCGCCTCATCGTCTCCGGCGTGAACGCGTAGGTGACGGCGAGCCCGAGCAGGCAGATCGCACCAAGAATGACCAGCGCATACTTCATGCCGATGCCTGGCTCGTACCCGGCCTGCACCTCCGCCCTGTTTCGCTCCTGCGACGCCCACAGGAACCCGACGGCGCCGACTAGCGCACCGAGCTTGCCCGCGGCGCTGGATATCCCGTGGCATGTCGAGCGCAGCCGCGCCGGGAAGAGCTCGGCCGGGAGGATGAAGGTGGTGGTGTTGGGCCCGAGGTTGGCGGAGAAGAATGTGAGCGCGTAGAGCACGATGTACCAGGCGTCCGTGGCGTGGCCGCGCCAGTAGCGGTCGTATGGACCCGCGAGCGCGAAGAGGAAGGCAGCCATGAGTAGGAACCCGACCATCTGGAGCCGGCGCCGGCCGGCGCGGTCGATGAGGAGGACGGCGGCGAAATAGCCCGGGATGGTGGAGGCTGCGGCGATGACGGCCTGGAACTTGGCTACGTTGAAAGCCTCCTGGAACGCGTTCACGCGGTTCGCCGGCGGGAACCACGGCCGGTAGATCTGGGACTGGAACAGCGTGCTGCTGTAATAGGGGATGTCGAGCAGGAACCACGCCGACGCGCACGCGAAGAGGTTCTGGCCGTGCTGCCGTAGGAAGTGGCGCGAGAAGAGGCCGTACTGCGTCGGCGCGAACCCAAACGGCGCCGGCGCCGCCGACAGCGGACGGAAGGCTGCCGCCTCCTCCTCGGCGATCGCGTTCAGGTCGAGGTCGGTCAGGACACGGCCGATGTCGTTGGTCGCCTTCACCACGTCGTGCTTGACCAGCGCCGTAAACCTGCACGACCACTAGGGCAGTACGAGTTACTTTACGTCAACGACTTCCTTTTGGTCTAATTAATCGATAATTACATAAAGAAAGCAAATCGCATTAATTGAATGGCACTACGTACAATCACTGTTTAAAATCTTGCTTAGATTACGAAAACCTTCGCAGAAATTTTGGAATTTTGCCGGACCAAGATTTTAAATTTTGGTGGGATAAAAAAATTAAAATTTTTCAAATTCTACTATGATTTTGGTGAATTTCAGCGAGATTTCGATCAATTTTGTCCAGATTTCGACTTTTTGTACCAAGATAAACACAAATTCGATCAGTTTTCATGTTTTTTGGACCGAATTTCGCACCATTTCTTATGATAAATTGTAATGCTTTTTATGAGAAATTCATGCGAAAATTTTGCAAAGAAATATATATACAAATTATGATACAAAAATAAAAAAGAATATATGGAAAACTTACTGTCAAATTGAGAATGTCATTCTGCGTTGGGGCTTTTCCTCTGTTAAGTCTCATATGCATGTCTAAACCAGTTTGTTCTACTGTGCCGAGCTTTTGCACCATTTTCAGTTTCTTTTTGGGTTTCTATGCGTACTTTCCTTCCCCATGCTGCTAATTAGCTAATAATAGTTTCATTAAGATGGAATTGATGAACATATGCTTATTGTCTATTTTATGGTTCAATATAGCCATGTTGATCTACTCGTTCATGTTTAGCATGTTTTACTCTATGTAGCATCGTTTATTCACAAGTAGTACAAGATATCATATGCATCTAGTGTTAGGTTGTCCCTCATTCATGAATCACTACAAATTATTGTAAATTTATATTTTAGATCGGTAGTAGTTCTCAGTTCACTGATCACTTAAACATACTCTCGAATTTATATCTTCCTTTAGGATGCTAAAATCAATGTAATAACCTTTTTCTTTACACTAGATGCAGAGTGTTCTATAATTGAACCAGAGTAGGGTTGGGCGAGAAGTATTCCTATGTTTTTACTTTGTATAGTTACTTGCCCACACCATATGTACTCTCAGATTTGCTGAAACTGGTGTTCAACAAGTTGAGAGAGCACAATAGTATGGGATGGAATGGATGCGACGACATAATGTTGTTGAATGTGAATATCATTTGTGTCAATTTTATTTCATATGTATCATTGTTATCACACTATATATGATTAATTGTTGCCAAATTTAAGTGTTAGGATCCGAAAATCAGTTGAAATGCTGTCGAAATTTCTAAATTTATTGTCTTTGAGGTGCAAATACTTAGTATTTTGCATTCAAATAAATAGAAAATGTAGATAAATACTAAATTTATTGTTTTTTAGGTGCAAATACTTAATATTTTGCATTCAAATAGATAGAAAATGTAGATAAATACTTGCATAATTTTTTCAAGCCTTAGGAGGCCATTCCAAAGGAGAGTGAAAAGGACTGAAATTTCGGTGAATTTCGCCAAGGTTTTGGTCATTTTGGCCGAAAATTTGGTTTTACTGGTCTCAAAATTAAAGGATTTCAAATTTAGTTTTTGAATTTAGACCAAAATTCCGAAATCCCGTCCCAAGACATGGTAAAAAATGAAATCTGTAACCTTGTCTACAATTGGTTAAGTGACTGTCTAATGTTGACATGACGTCTGCAATGAAACATTGCAAGCCAACCAGATCAAGAGCAATCTACGTATCGTCGGTTACTCCCTCGTCTAAGTTGGTATGACTTATTTTTCCGTTAATTTATTAAGTGTATTTCTAGCTACTCTATTATTATAAAAAATATAAATAAATCCTTACTAATTTGATCTATTAAATAAAAAGAATGAGCGATACATATTAAATTTAATGTATCGTAAAAGAGCTATAAAATAAATATACTACCCTTAATTATTATCTCTAAATATTATATATTATACTTAGTTCCAGAACTTGTGATAGGCAACTCTAACGGTAAGACATGATATATACCAACCCTAGAAAATGAAAATAGCTGATCATATGACCATGACAAGGGACAAGCATTTTTGGCATAGGAAAAGAATCCTTCTTTTCTAGCTCCTTATAGATTTGTTTTGCAAATCTGACTGCCTTCCTAAAAAATTTATAAAAATAGTCCTTTCTCAATAACAAAAGACTTTCTGGGCAGCTACCAAGTATATATACAGAGCATCGGGAGTTCAGTAGGAGCTTGTCAAGCGTGGGGCCGAGCACATGAACTCTTTCCAAGCTAGGAGAGTACAACACCAAGGTGTCTGAAATGCTACTGAGCTCTATGAACGAGGCAGGTGCCTTCTGTAGTTGAGGAGGGAGTTACTTTTGTAAATATATTGAAAGAAGACATATTTGAAAAAAAAGTGTGTGAGATGTCTCAAAAAACGAAAGACTCGGAAAAGAAGGCCAAATTAGGTAAACTACCTACTAGGTTCCTGCATGTATATTCGTCCACTCTCCATTTGTTTAAGATAGTCAGAAAATATACATCGATCATTACAATTTAATTTGATTGGTAGGCAGTTTATATACATCAATTCAAACACCTAATTTAATCTACCAATCAAATGTACGAGGGAGTAGGGATTATTTTGGTGCAATTTTTATGTGCAACTAAGGTGCTTAGCTTATGACATGCTCCCTCCGGTCAAAAATAGTTATCATTTTGGATATCGATACAGTTCTAAAAACTCAACTTTGACTACTAATTTCTATTGTAATATATTTAAAAATCTAGCAAAATTACAATATTATGAAAGTACAATTCGCGAATCTACCAATATGATTTTCATACATCCAATCTAAATATTGAAAAAGATATCGATAGCAAAAATTTTAAAAATTTGACTGCACATATCTCAAACAAACAAGTAGTTTTTGTGAACCGGAGAGTGTATCTCGCTACGTGCAATGCTATTGCTGCCCTCTGTTACTCGATTCCAAAGTTTATAGGAGGGCATATCTCACACGTCTTAATTTTTGGTACATTCGGTATATCCTCTTCGAAAAATGACTAAATGCTTATGAAAAATTCCGAAAAAATTGAAAATATTGACACAAAATCAATCTATCATATGCCAAAAAACTTCAAATCTAAATTCAAAAAATTTCAGTACCATTTGCACCGTATTTCAAAGAGGACACACGTGATGCACCAAAAATTGCGATGTCACTAGAAATGCTCTCATATGGATATAGAGGTGGGTGCCGGGTCAACGGTCGGCCTTGCACGGGCCCATCGGCTATGTGCTTGAATCGTGTCGGGCTGCGACGGCCCGTCGTGCCCACCGTGCCATGTCGTACTGGTCCGGCTCGCCTTCGATGAGCCCAAGCATGGCCCATTTGCGTTTTGTGCCTGCTTCGTGCCGTACTAGCCTAGGCCCAGCCTATTTGCACTATTGCAACAAGAGGAAAGGAGTCGGCGACGTATTGGTTCATTTATTCTTGAACAGTTATAGAGAGTGAGAGGGATGTGCCGAACATAGGCAAGAGGGAGCAATGGATGAGAAAGATAGTGAGGGAGTTTTATGAGAGAGATTGAGAGAGGCGAACAAGAGAGGGAGAAATTGAGAGAGATAGGTGAGAGATTGAGAGAGACAAAACATTTATTGGATTGAGAGAGAGAGCGCTGAGAGAGATATAGAGAGAGCGATGGGCGAGAGAGAGTTGAGAGAGTTGATAAAGACAGTGAGAAAGATAGGAGAGATAGAGCGTTGACAGAGATTGAAAAAGACGGATGAGCAAGAGAGCTGAGAGAGACAAGCAAGAGGTGAGATGAGCTCTCTCGCCCATCACTCTCTCTATATCTCTCTCAGCTTTCTCTCTATCTCAATCCAATAACTAACGGGCCAAACAATTTATCCTTCCATTATCTTCTGGAGCTTAGAGTTTGATGAAGTGGCACTGCATTCCCAAATTAACCATAGCCTAGCTCGTATTGCTTTCATCACTACTATCAGTCTGTAACCAGTGCCAATATGAAATGTAGGGTGGGCAGCTTTGGAGATCCCATTTTCTTACATTTACCATTGTACCCATACTTCACTCTTTCAATACTTGTCTACTTTCAAAATAGTTCGACGGGTCCCTGTCCCTGTCTCCAAGTGTGTGACATAGAGAGTTGTAAGTGCAGCAACCCAAGGGAGATGATACCTTTGCATTCTCCTTTTTTTCCTTTCCCCTTTTTTTCACCTACTTTCGTCCATTTTTCTTCCTTTTTTCTTTTTTTCCCTTTCCCCATTTCCCCCATTTTTTCCCATTCCCCCGAACCGGTGCCCTTTACCCCATTTTCCTCTTTTCCCTCCTCTCCCTCCCCCTCTTTCCCTCCCTCGAATTTTCTACTAGCCTCCCAGTCCCAGGTGGGCTCCTCCCTCCTTGGCTTCTCCGGCGATCCTGTCGCCTCCTTCCTTTTCTGCCTATGCCAGCTGATCGTCCACCTCCCTTCACCCGCCTCCCTCCTCCCCTCTCTGGCGACCCCGCTGCCTGCCACTTTTTCCCCTCTTCCCCTCTTTGGTGACCCTACTGCCTCCCTCCTTTTCCCCCAAGCTGGGCGACCGCTTGCCTCCGTCCGCCCCTCTCCGCGACCCCACCGGCCTCCCCTTCCCTTCCTCCCCACGCGGTCACCGGGCGCATGGGCTCCCTCCTCCCTCCACCATGGGCGAGGCATGCTCGGCGGCATGGCACTGCTTGACTAGGCGGCGACGTGGCGAGGGAGGTGGCTCGACGTTCACGGCCCAAGAGGTGGTGTTGCGGGCCTAGCCGAGCCCCCGCCATCCCCCCGTCCTACCCACACCACCTCACCCCCTCCGCTTACGGCTAGGCCGCCATGCCCCTCCGCCTCCCTCACCTCTCTAGCTCCCCACCCCCTCTATCCCCAGCCTCCCTCACCTCCCACGCCACCTTGTCCCTCCGCCTCGGCCAGGCCCCCTCCGTCCCCGGTCTCCCTCGCCTCCCACGCAAACCACGGGCGAGGAGATGGGCCGACACGGCATCGGGAGCGTGCAAAAGCATGTCGTCGGGAGCGAGCGCACGGGCCACGGCATCTGGAGCGTGCGTGAGGGCAGACGGGCCGCCTCCTCTCCCCCACCTGGCCACCTCCCTGCCGCGGTTCGGTGGCTTGGCAACACGACCATGGAGGCGGAGGGGCCGAGGAGATGCGGCTCGGCGACGACTGCCACAGTGAAGCAACGACGATGACACGGCACAGGTAACCCCCATGTGGCCCCGCTCCTCTCCCCCACCTCCCTGCTGCGCCCGGTGTGCCCTGTCGCGAGCCCACGGCAGAGCCGCCATGCTGTGGCATGCCCATGCCGTCCATGCTGCCCATGCCGTCCATGCTGCCTATGCCTCCGCCGTGCTGGACCGTGCCGCCCATCGTGTCCAGTTCTCGAGACCGTGCGGCCGTACTCTGACCCGTCTTTGGCGCGACCTGACAAACCCGTGCCTTGTTGGGTTTTGGACCGGGCTAGGCAGCTGTGCCTCAGGCCAGCCCAAAAAGGCCCGACCCAGTGCCCACTTCTATATGCGTAGATCTGTGATAAAATAATTAGTGCAACAAGAGCCCCACCGTACGGGAGAGGACACAAATAATGTTAATGCACGTCTAATCTCCCCTATCACTTTACAGGAAGGGAACTACTTGTGATTGCAGGTAGCTCTTAGAAAAACAGCAAGCTTCCGTTTGAACGTGAATTTCTACAGGAACTGAATTGTTTCATATCAAATTCTTGTGTTCCAAACGGTGTCTTAGATAATAACGCTGAGATTAATTGCCCTTCCAAAATGTTCAAGCTGCCTAAAATCCACAGCAATCTGTGGTTAGAAGAACTAGTTGCCCAGTACCAGTAGTCGCAATGGTAGACTTCAAACAAGCTATCTGTGCACCACGGTCAAGAGAATGTAAGCATGCCAATACCATGGGCACATATACATGACACCTGGGACCATATGTCAGTGACTAGTTTTATTTCCAAACGTACTGCAATCTTTGTTATTCTGGTCCCTACGTAGTCGTAGAGTGAATTAGGACGACGTACCTGGCCGTCTCCGGCATGGTCATCCTCCAGTAGAAGGTGAGCGCGGCGGGAACGGCGCCGGCCATGAGTATGACACGCCAGGCGAGGTCGGCGGCCTCCGGCGTGTCGAGTGGGGCGGGGCGTCCCGTGAACCGGTCGAACGCGGAGGCAACGGCCATGGTGACCCCGGAGCTGGCCAGTATCCCGAACCCCTGCATGGAGAACACGGCGGCGATGAACGCCCCACGCGTGCGCTTGTTGGCGAACTCCGACATGATGGTCGCCGACAGCGGGTAGTCCCCGCCGACGCCGACCCCGAGGAGGAAGCGGAAGAAGTAGAGGCTGGCGAGCGCACACCGGCGCGTCCGGCAGACGGAGAAGCCGCTCCCCACCGAGGTGCAAACCATCAGCAGCAGGCACACGCCGTACACGCGCCGCCGCCCCACGCGGTCGCCGAGCGAGCCGAACAGCAGGTTCCCGGCCACCGCGCCCAGCAGCGCGACGCCGACTGTGGCCGACACGACGGCGGGCGGCGTCACTCCCGGGCTCCCGTCCCCTCCGGCGGAGGGCGCGTAGTACACCCGCCCGATGATCTTCATGACGGGCGTGATGCAGAAGAGATCGTAGGAGTCGGTGAAGAGCCCCATGCCGGCGATGACGATGCCCTTGAAGTGGTAGTACTGCGTGCGTGCGTGGTCCAGCGCCGAGAGCACCCGTATGGGCGCCATTGCCGTAGCAGCTAGCAGCCGCAGCAGCTACCGGAGTAAAGATCGAGACTGGCCGGCTTTGATTAGGAGAGGACTGACCAGCTGCTAGCTATACAGAGTCTCGCAGTCGTAGCTGTGTTCTTTACTTGCTTTTATTGGGTGAGAGGTAGACAGTGACCGTACTGGTGATGGCAACGTGGTGGAATATTAAAGAAACGTCGTGCGCGTTGACAATGACATGGGCAAGTATGCGCCGGACGAATCCGAGATGCCGAGGAAGATGCCACCGCTTTTCTCTCTCGGCAGAGCGTATAATACTCGCAGTCGCGTCACACGTTGCACCGCTCATCCCCTCTACGTTTCAGAAGAAAATGCATATATTTACATTGATCATTCTAGTCTTAGTACTGAATTCCAACGAAATTACAGGTTCTAACTTATTTATTTTTTTCTGACTGTCCTGGTTGTAATAATTCGTGCTAATCGAACAATTCGTAGCGGGACTAATCAATATTGATTTGTATTGCCAAGGTTTTGAATTTCGGTTTGAAATTTTTTTTTGCACCCACCAAAATCACCGAAATTCAGTAATTTCAGGATGAAATGGTTTTCCAAAAATTTAGAAATTTTGACAAAATTTGATCGAAACTTGAATTTTTGGACAAAATTAAAATAAACCCATTGAAATGTAATCAGCATAAATATATTTCGGAACCCACTGAAATGACCAAATTACGGTAAAATTTCAGCGAAATTCAAAACCCGGAAATGTTGCCTGGCATTTGGAGTCCAGCACGCTGATGTAGACTGTACGTGGCATGTGAGAGCCAATGGGAGGACAGTCAAAGTCAAAGTCTTCAATAAGCGGGATTTCTATTGGATAGCTGGTGGGGCCCAAAGACTTGGGGTTTTGTGGATGTGAGCAAATCTTCCTCGTCCCTGTGTCCCTGATGACTTCATTTTGGGCAAATTGGCAAGCAACTCCAGTGCTAGGGATGATAATTAGCCCTGTGGGTTCGCACCTGATTAGGTTAGGTTTGGGTTCTAATTTTCATCTGTAGGTTTCTCGAGTTGGGTGTTTGAGATGGGTTTGAGTTCTAATTTTCACCCGCGGGTATCCGAAATACCGCACATACCCATCGGGTATCCGTCAGGTTCTGAGTACACGTCGGGTTTAAGGTCAGGTTCCGGGTACCCACCGGGTTCGGCTTGGGTTTTTTTATTCGGGTTTCTTGTTGGGTCGGATTTTGTAAAACCCACATCCGACCCGACCTATTGCCATCTCTAGAACTGCAGTACTACACAAACCCATTGGGTACCCGCCAGGTTCGGATTCGGGTATAGTTTTTTACTCGATAGGGTATTCGGGTTTAAGTTGGGTTTTCTGTCGGGTCGGGTTTTGTAAAACCCACACCCGTTGCTATCCTTACCAACGCAAAGGTGGGCTTCATGCTGTGCAGGGTCGGGCCGCATGAATTCATCGTGCTTCGTACCTGAACTGTGCTGGGCCACGATGGTCTATCGTGCTCGCCGTGTCGTGCTATGCAGGTCCAGCCCATTTGCACTATTGCGATGAGAGGAAAGGAGCTGGATACACATGGAATTGAGGCAATGGACACAAATATTATCAAAAAAATAACTAAAATTTATTTATTCTTGAATAGTTACAGAGAGCGAGGAGGATGTGCTGAACACGGGCGAGAGAGGGGGCAATGGGTGAGAAAGAGAGTGAGAAAAATAGGCGAGAGAGATTGAGAGAGACGGATGAGAGAGAACAGCTTTTTGCACCATCTCTCGATCTCTCTCAGCTATTTTTCCCCTCTTGCCCGTCCCTCTCAAGTGTCAGTGGCGAGGGTGACGTCCATACTACTAGGTACGTCCATGACGCTCATACTCTGCGGGTTGGTGACCTTCATATTAGACTTCTTCCTCATACCCTGGGTCATCGGACCCGATACGGCCTGTGCTATAGTGTCATGCCAGGCCATGCCGCCCATCATACCTGGTTTTTGGGTTCGGCACAGCATGTGCTACAGTGCCGTACCGGCATAGCATAGCCCATTTAATGCCAGACCAGACTTTGGAACGAACTGTGTCTGTCGTGCCTCGGTCTAGCTTAAAAAAGCTTAACCCGAATGCTCACCTCTACTTCAGTACTGTAATTTTCCCATGTTTACATGTTGCTAGTCTCACTAAGACCTGCATGAGTGAGCTTAGGTGTGTTAAATTTGTAGGCCAAATTTGATTCCATACTCATGTAATACTTTTCAGGTTTTTTTTTTTTTTTTGAGAGATCAAAATGTTGCCTGTGGACGTTGACAAGCCTTTCTTTCACGTGCGGTAGCTTGAATTCAGATTTCCTAGTACGAAACACATGCCTGTAGAACAACTGTACGTGCCGTTTTTTCTGGGCGAAGACGAGAAGCATTTTTGCCAGATTTGTTGTTTGGAGCGGCCAACTTTTCCACCGCAACGTACTGGCTCCACATTCTCTACGATGACCATCTTTTTTTTTTTTTTTTGATAAAATACTAAGAAAGATGATCTATATGTATATAATATTAGTTTCATGATTAGTGATTAGTACGCATATTTACAATATTGATAACATATTTATACATATTCCTATTAAAACAGGAGCTAATTATACAATAAAGCCTTATAATTCAGAGTAAATTGCAGTGGAAAATTCAAAAGCCTTGTGGTATACACATACAAACTCTCAGACAACTAACAAAGGTATAAACCCTGGAAGATCGTATCATCAAAATTTTCGTATCCTGCGGTGAAGTGTGTCTTTAGGGGCCTTTTCTTCAACTAAACTCACAAATAAGTAAGGGTGAGTACTTTCGTACTCAGCAAGACTTAAGGTGTATCGTAAAAATGCATTAAATGCAGCCTATGTCAAAGAAGACTTCTACAGTTACTTTGCGTAAAGCGAAATCGAACATATAAATTAAGTAGTAATTTGTAAACAGAATTTTGTTAGAGCACATTTGATAGGTATATAAATAAATAAGAGTAGCATAGCATAGTGTAACTCACAGTCCTCTATAATTGTGAGAATTGTACCATCTTGTTGCTATTCCTTGGCAAAAAAAAATTTAAAACAAAGACTTTCCAATAAATATCTCCAATTCAAACCATTTTGAAAATACCAAAATTTCTAACTATTGCAGGCACACCAAGTATCCCTTAACTGTGGGAACAACTTTTCGAAGTGATTAAACTCTGCAGAGGTGTACAACTTTACCTACAAGAAATGATCAACTCTTTGTACAGCGCTATTAGCATACTTTCTTTGGTGTGCCATAGATTACATTACCTAGATTTAACAATGCACCAACCCAGTGATGTCAAACCCCTGCTATGACGGCAGAAACACCACACCCAAGATATGATATCATTTACAAAGTAACCAAGGCAGTCTATCTCTGCCATAACCGTTTCTCTCCATAGCAAGACTTACACCGTTGTGTCGGCAAACGTTATTCCTAACACCTCGGTGAAAGCATTCCTTCGAACAAACCTATCTGGATTGCCCGCACTACTCTAGCTTTTCAATGTGTAAAGCTAAATCTAAATAACTTAATAGGTTAAGCCCACTCCATACCAGCATTTATGGTTGTATGGATATTCTTAAATTTAACATACACTACGTTCGGTTCTTAATCTGACCCAAACGATAAACTCCCTTATTTTTGTGTAAGTCCTATGCACTTCCAACTATTGCCAATAATCATTCGCGTCAAAATCATAGTTTTATTTTGAGTTTTTATACTAAAATACCAATAACCATCATCATGTCTCAATATTTCAAAGCTAATATGAGTGGTATATCCAACTATTCATCCCAAATCTAAAGCATGGTTAAGCATGATCATTAAGTGATTGCATATACCCATATTGACATTATATATTGTCTAATCTTATTCTAGAGTTGTCAAGGTTCATAGTTCAATATTTATTAAGGAAGTTCCATGAGATAGGAGTATTGCTATTAGTACTACAATATAATGAATTTACAGGAAATACATGTATGAAAAATAAATTTGACAAAACAAAATAAAATTAAAACACTAAGATCAATATGATCAAAGGGGGTGCTTGCTTTGCTTTGTTGGTTCAGGAATCGATTTGGGGTTGAAGTTGTCTACGGTAGCTTCAGGAGTGTCGGTAGCTACACATAAGTGTCTGAAGGACCGCGATGGTGATCAGAGGGGGTGAATGATTTCAAATAAATTTTTTTCCTCACTCAAATTGATCCAAACGCCCTCAGACTAAACAGGCAAAATGAGCAAAAAAAGAGGGAGTATTTACCCCTGTATGGCCGATGTACCATAGGGGCACTAGCAGCACCATAGGCCGGTATGATCACGCTAGGAGCAGTATAACCGGGCTCAAGAACAGAAAAAAATCAGCACGAACTCCAAAAGCAAAAATGATGCAACTTTGGATCGGTTGGTCTAAAACTCGTAAAACTTGGCATGCACCTTCGTATGGAGGTCAGGAACTTATTCCAACCTTTAATCCAAAGTATTGATGTCAAAATTCTGATCTTTTTTGAATTGAAGGAAGAATGCACCAAGTTTAAGGAAAAACCCAAAAACTTGATCTTGGACTTGTTCATGGGGTTTTGATGATCAAGATGATCTTGGATGACATCTCACTCGTCAAGGCAAGCAAGAACACAAGTTAAGAACAATAAAAACCCAATCTATCAAGAATGATTCTTGAAGAAGCGAAAGATCAGTTTCTTACAAGAAAGGACACAAGAGTTGCCTATATGATTGTGATATGGTCTGAAAAAGGACTCATCCATTAATTATACATCCTCAGCACAAAATCCACAAGCATTTTGAAAGATCATGCGGAGGATTACCCATGTATGTGATCAGTTATTTACATTGTTTAAGCTAGTAGTGCTTGAGTTTGAGGGAGATTTGATGTTTAATTCAAAAGTTGAAGCATTTGGGAGTGTTGCCCAGTATGGGCGGTGCTATCAATCTAGCATAGGTGGTAGCACTGGCTGGCGGTGCTACCAATCTAGCATAGGTGGTAGTACTGGCTGGCGGTGCTACTGGCTTGGGTGCGGTAGCACCGGGCTTGTGACCAGTGTGAAAATTCCAAAGAAAGGTGTTTTCTGGTTTAGCAGTAGAGCGATGCTACCGGCCTAGGGGCGATAGCATTGGTCTACCATGAGCGGTAGCACCAAGCTTTGGCTGGTGTGAAAAATCCAAAGAGCGTCTTTTCTCGGTTTTGGCTGTAGGGCGATGCTATTGGCCTGGGGGCGGTAGTACCAGCCCTTATGAACGGAATTGGATATATTTGATGATTTTGTGATGATTATTGCATATCTTTTTGGATATTGCTATGTGATGGATTTTCTTGTCTTTAATGGTTGCAGAACGTCGAGTTTAGATCGTGGTGAGACGGAGGATGACCGGGATTAGGCGAGGAGCTTCGGAGGTCCAGACAGTTGAGGATCACTAGAAGATGATCTGAGACAAAATCAGTGCAAACTTAGAAGACAATGAATGGATGAGATACTAGCTAGGAGCTGCTCGGATTAAGAAGGCCTATTGGATCGCGGTCTAGATGATAAAGTAGCGGGTCTAGTTGGTATGCTTTGAAAACCGTATAAAAACCCGTTATGTGTGTGGGTTGCGGGTTAGCCTATGTATGAGTGAATGAGTCAATCTTAACCCTTGATGGTGGTCCTTAGAGTACAAGAAACTCAGTCAAGGGTGGAGGGTGACTCAAGAGTAGTATGAATAGAGGGGTAGGGGTAGCCTTCCCCCTCTTGAAGGTTTTGAGGTTTTTGACGCTCTTTTGAGATTTGCCCACCTTGTTGTGTGGCTTATGCTTGAATTTACTTTATGCATTTACATAATGTCTTAAATTTTGCCTTATGCTTGAATTTACTTTATGCATTTACATAATGCCTTATGTCTTAAATCCAAAAAACATTCCCTTATGCTTGAATTTACTTTATGCATTTACATAATGTCTTAAATTTTGCACTTACTTTCTTCAATTTACATTTACGCAATTTTGATTTGCCTCCTCTCCTTCTATACGATTTTGCTTCTTGTGCCAAGGATGTTGATTGATTGATGAATCTTCTTTAGATCATATTCCAATTATCTAGGCAATCCATGCATCTTTCTTGCAATAAACCGGTGTTGTATTCTTGAATGAATGATTCTTGTAGATCGCATTTTTGGAGGTTTGGATTTGTGTTTTTACTTGCTATGACACGTGGGAGGCTATCCAAGATCATCTTGATCAGCAAAACCTCACAAGCAAGTTTTGGATTGAGTTCTTGAGTTTTTCTCAAACTTGAGGTGTTGTTCCTTCAAAGTGAAAAAGGTCAGAACTTTGACGTCAATCCTTGCGATTAAACGTTGGAATGAGTTCTTGATATCCTTAAGAAGACGTCTACCAAGTTTCGTGAGTTTTTGTTTAGCTGATCAAAAAATTCCTTAAAATTTATTTTTAGAGTTCATACTATTCTTAACCCCAGTGCTACCGGCCTCATCTCGGTACTAGTGGACCCTCGGTGCTACTGCCTTTTCCCTGGTTATACCGACCTTGCAAGAAACTATCTCCATTCAATTTGCTACTTTTGAGTGTTTCAGTTGCTAGACTATTTTGAGTGTGGAAAATTTTATTTAGGATCATTCATCCCCCTCTGATCGCCATCTCGATCCTTTACATTTAGAAGGAGGGGAGGCAAATCCAAATGTGCGAAAAATAATTGCAAGAATATAAATCATGAAATTGAAGTGCTAAATTTAAGACATAAAGTAAGTGCGTAAAGTAAATTCAAGCATAAGCGAAAATGATTTGCATTTCTGAAAGGGAGGTTTATAAAGCCTCACAACAAAGTGAGCAAAGCTTAAAGGAGCACAAAACCTCTAAAACCTTTAAAGAGGGGAGAGCTACCCCTCTATTTATACTACTCTTGAGCCACCCTCCATCCTCAAATGAGTTCCATCAACCCTAAGGATCATCTCAAGGGCTAGAATTGACTCACTTACATAGCCATACGTGGGCTAATCCGAAACCCAACAACCATACTGGGTTTTTACGTGCTTTTCAAAGTATACTAACTAGACCCGCTACTCTATCACTTAGACCGCGATCCAATAGCCCTCATTGATCCGAGTAGCTCCAAGTTAGCATCTCATCCATTCCTTGTCTTCTATATTTGTATCGACTCCATTTCCAATCATCTTCGGTGATCCTCGACAGTTTGAACCTCTAGCACACCTCGTCTAGTCTTGATCATCCTTCGCCTCACCATGATCAAGCACTGACATCCTGTGACTATCAAAAACAAGAAAACACATCACATAGCATTGCTCAAAGAGATATGAAATGAATCTCATAAAAAATCAAAATTCATACTCAAACCTCGCTGAAGTTTGGTTACTCACATACAGCCCAGTAGCACCCCACTCCTAAAAATCAGCCTTCTAGAAAAAACACACTAGTCTAAGGCAAATGCTACCGCCCCATGGCTGGTCTACCGCCCTCAGGCCGATAGCACTGTCGGCCAGTGCTACCCCCCCTGACCAGTAGCATTGTAAATTCTGGGCACTTCTCCCAATTGCTTCAAATTTTGATTTTAACTTCAAATCAACCTCAAACTTAAGCACCACATACTTAAATGAGGCAAAAAGAAGTCAAATAATACTGAATCCAAGAATAACTTTAAATAGAAGGTTCTAGTGATAAAAAGATTTTGAATATTGAATTCTTATCATTTGAGTTCATTTGTTTGTTATTGATTTTTCTAAGGGTTTAAATGGAGTATATTTTATTTGTAAATTTTTCTAAATAATTCCATGGATATTTAGGGGTTTCCATAAAATTTTCCAAAGATGATAAGCTCTAGCAATTTTTATTAAATTCTGACATCGATCTGGTCAATTATTTTGTTCTTCTATTTTTGATTTTTATGACATTCCAAATGAGCTTTTCTTTTTATACAAATTTTTAGGTCAGTTATCTAGGTGCTTAGGATGGATTCAGAAAAATTTCAAGGAGTTATCTCATTCGTACATTTTTAATAAATTTAGACAACCCTATTGTTCTTAGGGTTGGTAGCACTTCGCAAGTGGCGACAGCGAGGTCGCGGAGGGATAGACTTCTTGATCTCGCCCAGCGTGAACGGCGGCTTGTCCATTGGGGAACACCGGGATGCAGGTAACGCAGCGTTGCAAGCGGCAATCCCTGTCGGCTCCCTGGTCAACGTCATCGTGACACCGACACACATTGCTTCATGCGCCGCAGAACAATCAGCCAGAAGGGAGGGAAAAATGATTATAAATTGGCTTCACTTGGAGGACAAGTACTTGTTGTAAAACGTCGTCGAACGCCAACGATCAAATCCCGAATTCGTAGATGCAATACAAGAACAAGAACAAAAACAATAGGCACACATTGTAGGGTGAAATTCTCTCTCGCTTTATTGATTCAATGGTTTACAATGAGGGGGCAACCGATATATATAGCGGTGTGAAAGAGAGTTCGTATTCAACCACATTAGGAAGAAATAGAGTTCTAACCATATTTGGTTTAGGTTTCCTTATCTCATAACACTCCCCCTTGGTCGAATACCGCGTAATGCATATGTCTCGTTAAAAACTCCACTCAAAAACCCAGTGGGAAAAAGGAGATGGAGAAAAGAGTACATTGCACTCGCACTTTATGTTGCACTAGTTGCCTCATTAAAAACCTTCATGTGAGAAAACTTCAGGAAAACTCACAGAGGGAAAAGAGTACAACTTATAATCTTCAGGATTTTATTAGGATCTTCAGGATCGCAATAAGGGTTATGGTTCACGGGTTTTCTCCCCCTGAACTCTACATCTCTCTAAGTCTTCTCATTCCAATGCCTTTAACATATATTTGAAACGTGGATTTAGGTAAGGACTTAGTGAATAAATCTGCGAGATTTTCACATGACTTAGTTTGCAAGATCTTTATCTCACCGCTCTTCTAGAGTTCGTGAGGATAGAATAACTTAGGAGCAATATGCTTCGTGATGTTGCTCTTTACATAACCCAATTGCATTTGTGCAACACAAGCAGAATTATCTTCATAGATAATTGTGGGGGTATCGACGGTGTTAAGGCCACATGACTTCTGGATATGGCTAATCACACGTCGCAACCAAAAACATTCACGTGAGGCTTCATACGGGGCTATAATCTCGAGTGGTTGGTAGAAGTTGCTACAGAGTCATTTACAAGACCGCCAGAAACGGTGTACCACCGCAGAGAAACACAAAACCAGTATGAGATTTGGCACTGTGGGGATCAGACAGATAGCCAGCATCCGTATATCCCACCATGGTCAAGTCTTGGTTCTTTTGGAATAATAACCCAAGATCTTGAGTACCTTGGAGATATCTGAGCGATCTTTACACCATTTCAATGTCTTACGGTTAGAATTTGAACTATATCTTACTAGCAAATTCACTGCGAATGCAATATCAGGCCTTATGCAGTTCTCAAGGTACATGAGTGCTCCAATGGCACTTAAATATGGGACTTCAGATCCTAAGATTTCCTCATTTTCCATTCTCGGTCTGAACAAGTCTTTATCCACTTCGAGGGATCTGACAACTATAGGGGTTTTCAAGGGATGTGATTTATCCATATTAAACCTCTCCAATACCTTTCGGGTATAGGAAGACTGGTGAATAAGAATTCCTTCTGAGAGATGCTCTAGCTACATGCCTAAGCAAAATTTGATTTTACCCAAATCTTTCATCTCAAACTCCGTCGTGTGGTAAGCACTTGCTTTCTTTATCTCCTTTCTGTTTTTGGCCCTTTCTGCAAATTTCTGCCATCGCTTCTTTCTTTGGCGGTTGCATGTGCTTCAAGCAATGCATGATTCCCACTAGGTAGGACTTGATGATTCTTCATTAGAAGTTCATCATGTTTTTCTGCTTTTAGTAGAACACATATTAGCTCAGAGTACTTCTAATACTTTGCATGACGATATTGTTGCTGCAGTATCCTCATGTTGAGATGGAATGTGCACAGAGTCTTGTCAATCTTTTCAGCTTCTGTGAACTTCTAATCACAAGATGCTAGTTTTGCAACAATCTTGTGCATGGCAGAGTTGTACGCTGCCACTGACTTAAAATCTTGGAAGCGTAGGAGTGTCCATTCACGTTGTGCTTCTGGCAGCAGAACGGATTTTTTCTGGTTATATTCCTTCAGGGAATTCCATAAAGCCAGGGGGTCCTTCCTCCATCATATATTCGGCTTTCAGGACCGTATGGAGATGGTGCCTGAGGAAGTGCAAAGCTGTGCACTTAGCAGTTTCAAGGAGAGCTGGAGCACCAACTTCAAGCTAGGAAATTATGGCTCCAAGAGATCGGGCTGTCAAGTTAATCTTGGCATCCATTGCCCAAGTGAGATAATTGCTGCCATTCAGGGCAAGCCCAGCAAATTCTTTCTTTGCGATGTCAGACATATCCTATATGCAAACAAACAGGGATTTTACTTCAAGTAAAATATTGTTTTACATTATTAATATTGAATCAGTAAAGTATGGTCTATATCTATTCAATAGATAATTATCACGGATTTTCTAGGATTTTCTTAGCATTTTTCATAATTTCCTGCTAATTATTAAGCAATTTCCAGAATTACCAATTAACAGGTGAATAAATTTCAACGTGAAATAATTCTTGCATGATGGAAATAGAATCTTATAGGGCTTTTGCTAGTTGAGTATGAAATTATGTAATGAATGCCTCCGTCAACATAACTCTTGGCCAGGTCAACCCGCCCCGAGGGCTCACATGAGGGAGGGAGCACTTCCCGATTCCGGGCGCCAATTAGGAAATCTAGCCTCATATGTGTTTTCCTTAGACACTAATTGTCATGCATTCGTTCATTCAAAATAGAAATCAAAGATCTAACCGCTTATGCCTTCAAGCCCAAAATCGCTTCAATAGCTCGATTATTTCCATAATTTTCTAGCATTTTCTGTTAATTTCTAAGCAATTTTCAGGATCACTTAAATAACAGGAAATAAATCTCAGCACATATTAAATATGGTATAACGCTAGAAAATAAACTCAAAGGTATGGAACTTCCAAAGTGCGCTAAAATATCAATTCCATATACCTAGAAAATCAATATCTAGGATTTAATATAAATTTTCAAAATTTAAAACTTTTTTCTTTCTTTCTTTCGGACCCCTTTTTTTTTCTTCTTCTGGAAAGAAATTGGGCGGGCTGAATGGCCCATATCAATCTAGCCGGCTCGCGCACAATTGCTTCAGGCAACACGCGCATGAATTGCTAGCGGCGCGACGATGGAGGTATTCTCGTCGGAGACCTGCATGGGCCACCACGGAGACGTGGACGTGGACCGTGCGCAACTCGGAGTTTGGCGTCCGGGCTCAATCCACATGGCGTAGTGGTACAGCACTTGCGCGTGAACCAGCCAATCCGTAGATCGAATCCCAGGGAAATTCATATCCGGCTCGATGCGTCGTTCGCATGGACATCGCCGAATTCACATGCTCAGTCATCGAGCTGCCCGAGCCGATGGACGGAGACGACCGCGTCGGGCACTCCGGCGCCCGGCTGCACTACCGTGTGCATCGACGTATGGCGCTTCGGGCGCACGCAGCGAAGATCGAAGCGCCACCGAGGCGAGCGCTCAACAGAGCCGAGCGGCGCTGAGATCCACGAGGCAATCGCCGCGCGTGGATATTGTTACAAACAAATAGCAGTTGGTGATCTCATCCAGAAGAATGGAAGTTACTCAAACTACCGAATCAATCAACCGACGCAAAGAAACAATGCTTCAACCGTCTCTCATCTCTCCCTCTTTCTGTAATCCATGAATGGGTGCCTTTACACCCATTCACCATGTATATATACATTATGATCATCAATGGAAAAGACACAAGAATTCACACATCAATTTGTCTCTACTCTTTACTTTACAACACGTTATCAGTCACTTTTGCTCTTCACTGAGTTACAAAGAACGAAACAAAGAACAGAAGAGAACGACGGCTATCACTACGGTAAGAACAAGAAAATGCCGATACTCACTGTGAATCGCGCCGTCTCCGTCCTCCTCGACGAGATCGTCAGAGAGTTCCATCGCTCCGTGCGCCGAGGGTTCTTGGACCGTGCTCGCCTTCGCACTGTCATCCGCCGCGCCCTGATGAACCCCCGTCCTCATGGCGCCTGGGTTCCTCGGCACGGCGGGTTTCCCCATCATCGGCGCACACGCGCCGGGGTTGCTCGACGCATCGAACTTCCTCTTCATCGGCGCGCACGGGCTCGGGTTGATCTCTTCGCTACCGTGGCCGCCTCGCAGTTGCCTTCGCCCACGCCGGTTGAAGAAGCGCCGCAAAGGCTGTGGCCACCGCCCCCACCCGGCTTCGGCTTGCGTCCCACGATGGCGGCCAGAACCGGGGCGCCGCCCTTCTTCTCCGGCCATGGCTCCTCTACCCCGCCCCCGCGCGCCATCCCTTGGGACTTGGCCCTCCTCACATCGCGCCGCAACGCGGACGGCGATGCGGACAGGCGCTCGGGTCTTCACCTCCCCGGTGGCGTGGTGCCAGGTCTTGGCGCCGCCGGCTCCTCCGCCCATCCAACCGGCTTCGGAGGCGACGGCCATGGGTTCCTCTCCTTCTCAGATGAGGGGGAGGGTCCCCATCACTGAGCACCGAATGAAGAGGGGGAGGGGGATGCGCTGCCATGTTCGGATCCAGGCGCTAGCGGTGGCCTTCTACGGCTGGCGATGCTGGGGATCTAGCCATGGATCGGCGGCGCTTGTGGAGCAAGGCGGCGACTGCGCTTGAAGCAAATGGTGGCGGCTGTGGTCAAATGTGGCGGCGAAGACTGAGTGAGATGCATTAGGGTTAGGGTTTCCCGAACCGGTGCTTTTCGCTTTTATTCGGCGCAGGCGGCGGGAGATTTTTGGGCTGGATCGGCGGCATGTGCCCAAGCTGCGATTTGCTCTGCCCCCCGGACGTGAAGGCGCCATGGAATAAAATAGCCCAGGCCCACGTTGCGGGTTTCATTTGTCTCCCGCGCGTGAACAAGCCTAAGCCATTTCGACAGCCCATGCTCCGAAATCCCTGTACCCCTAATAGGCCTACGCGGGCCACAAAATAATGGGCAGGCCAAACTCGGCCCATGACCATTTAACTTATTTACTATGTTTATCTTTTAAGTATTTCCAGCATTTATGCATTATAGTCCCTGTATTTTACAGTATTTGCATAATGTTGTATATCAGTGTGTATCTTTTGTTTAAGACCCTGATATTATCTGTAATTTGTAAATATATATATGTGTGTTTGTGTATATACTTATGCATATATGTATATGTTGTATGTTATTAATTTTGCAACTTAACAAATTGCATTTTAATAACTTTAAAATTCTCACAATTAAGTACCACTTAATTGTCCAGTATATTAAGCAAAATTTAAAAACATATCTTACATTATTTTGAGAATAAAACACAAGGTGAAGGAGTCTCGGGTTTTGGCTGCGTCTTATTCAGTTTTCTGAATATTTCTGCCTGGAGACCATGCCTTTTTGAGCAGCAATGAAAATTGCCCATCACTATGAGGTCTACATCATGTTTTAACTTGATGATTACCTATAAAGTGTTATCTCAATAATGTTTTTTGGATATGAGGTCTACTCCATTTATGGAGATTACCTTAATTATATGGTCTACTCATTTATGGAGATTACCTTAATTTATGGAGATTACCATAATTATATGGTCTACTCCAATCATCCAAAACTTAAGATATGATTTAAAATTTGCACTTAAATATTACAACACCACCATTAAGGTTTTAAATTTACCAATATTTGGTGAATTAATAAATCGATGGTTATGCCATGTAGGAAATGCAGAAAGAGTTTGAAGAACTCGCCCTTGATGGGAGCAATTATCCTTCATGGGCAACGGATATCAAAATTAGTTTTGCATCTCGAGGGTTTCAGCTGCGATAAATGAACCAGTTGAAGGGGCCCCACCAGTCCTTGATACAATGAAGTACACTGCCTTACTTTTGTTACGCACTTCTATCCATAAAGATCTCAAGAAAGAGAATATTTTGGAAGAAAACCCTCGTGTTCTGTGGGTCGCTCTTAAAGATCGTTATGAACAGCAAAAGGAAATCATATATCCTGATGCACAACATGATTGGAATCATTTACGCTACAAGATTTTAAATCGTGGTGAATACAATCATCTTTGTTCATACCATCTGTAGTAGGTTGAAGTTTTGCGAAAAAAGAACCAACGGAGGCGTAAAAGATAGAAAACTCTATCTACTATGCTTCCAATGAGACAGGTATTGTGTAATCAATACCGTAAAGAAAAATACTGAGTTTATTCGACTTATTCATACATTATGTCAGTGAAAAGAATGATGATCTTCTTATTAAGAATCATAAGTTGCGCCCAATTGGCTCAAAGACCTTTGCTCGAAATTCATAATGTTCGAATAACGCTCCGAATAAAAGAAAGTTCAATGGATCTCCATCTGGTAATCCAAAGAAACACCCTGGTAAACGCAAATTCAACAAGAACCGCAGACACCATGCTAACAAGAAGGCACGTGGCAATGCACAAACTACCCATGACAATAAAAGACTTTGTCATAAGTGTGGTTGTAATACGCATTTTGCCGCGACTTGTCGTACTCCCAAACACTTGTTTGATCTTTATCAGAAATCTCTCCGTGATGACAAACAAAAGGCACCAATATATGAAGCGCACTTCAATCTTACTACTAAGACTTCTAAGGAGGCTGGTTGTTCGTCTTCGGTTCCACAAGAATCGCCTAACAATGAAGCCCTTACTCAGAACATGGACCTTCCTGCAACGGATGACATGCTCATCGAGTACACCTCGGGTGACATGTATGGAGATTTATCTTAAATCTTCATGTCCATAATTATTGTCAAATAGTATTGTGTGTTGTAATAATTAAGAATTTGAAACATGTTTGTAATTTGGAGTTGTATATTTATTTGTACAAACTCATATGTATTGTAATATTGCATTATCATTATGTTAGATATTCAATACAATGTGTATGTATCTCTATATGTGATGAATAAAGAATTTTAATTAAATTCTTGTTCTTAATATAGATGTCTCTTGAAGTCAATCCCTCGGAGGAGGAATTATGCCTTGTGGACAGTTGTACCACAAACTCTATACTCACAGAAATAAAATACTTCCAAACTCTTAAGAAAAGAGAAGGAAATGTTTTAACGATCGCCGGTCGTGATGCGTTGATAGTTGGCTCTGGTCGAGCCACAATCACCCTCCCGATGGGTACACAAATTACAATCGAGGATGCTTTGTTGTATCCCGATTCAACTCGTACCTTGTTGAGTTATAGAGATATTCGTAAGAATGGTATTCATGTGGAAACACATGAAGAAAACAAAGAGGAGTATCTTCTCTTAACCAAAATTACTGGATATGGCAAGCAAATATGCGAAAGAATTCCCACTCTCGACTCTGGATTGTACTATACATACATTAAGCCCATAAAATATGTTGCATATAAGGTAATTTTTCAAAGCGTCGATGCATTCCAAACTTGGCATGATCGACTTGGGCACCCCGGTGTCGGGATGATGAGAAAAATTATCACCAGTTCTATCGGTCATGATTTGACGGCTACAAAATTTCCCAAATCTTCGGATTTTGTATATACAGCATGTGCTACTGGGAAATTGATTTTAAGACCTTCACATCTTAAAATCCGGGTAGAACCACTTAAGTTTCTTGAAAGAATTCAAGGTGACATTTGTGGTCCGATTGAGCCAACTTCTGGACCGTTCAGGTACTTTATGGTTTTGATTGACGCATCTACTAGATGGTCACATGTGTGCTTATTGTCCACACGAAACCATGCCTTCGCGAAAATAATGTCTCAAATTATTAAGCTAAAGGCACATTATCCTGAACATCGGATTAAATCAATCCGAATGGACAATGCTGCTGAATTTTCCTCCCATGCTTTCAATGATTATTGCATGGCTTTAGGAATTCAGGTACAACATTCTGTTCCATATGTCCATACTCAGAATGGTTTGGCTGAATCGTTGATTAAGAGAATCAAGCTCATTGCGCGTCCATTACTGATGAATTGCTCATTGCCTACGTCGTGTTGGGGTCATGCGGTTTTACACGCTGCTGACTTAATCCAACTTCGACCAACTGCATATCATGATTCTTCTCCCATGCAGTTAGTACGTGGGAATCCACCAAGTATTTCCCATTTGCGTAAGTTCGGATGTGCGGTGTACGTTCCGATCTCACCACCCCAGCGTACCTCTATGGGCCCTCATAGAAAATTGGGGATCTATGTGGGATTTCAATCTCCGTCGATTATTAAGTATTTAGAACCTCTTACAAGGGATCTATTTACGGCCCGGTATGCTGACTGTATATTCAATGAGGAACATTTCCTGGCATTAGGGGGAAATTTCAAGTACCAGAAAGAATGCCGTGAAATTGATTGGAATGCTCAAAGTATTTCATCCTTGGATCCACATACTCAAGAAACCGAACTTCAAGTTCGGAAAATAATTGGTTTGCAAGATATTGCGAACAACATGCCAGATGCATTTACAGATTATAAAGGTGTTATGAAATCCTTTATTCCTGCAAGGAATGTGCCTGAAAGAGTGGATGTACCAAATAAAACCACTCAACCCCCGATTAGTAATAAGAGGGGGAGAAGTAAGGCCTCTAAGCAGAAAAAGGTAGTAAATACAGATCAACCTATGGTTGATAGACACCAAAGTGGACTTGATCCACAACCCTCTTCGGCTGCGCGCATTGCTGAACTTGGGACATCGGATAACCCCAGATCCATCGTTACGGGAAATAATGATGAATCTCTTAGGGTGAATGAACTTGCTACAAATTACATTGAGACTGGAGAGTCTTTTGACCGAAAAGCTACAGTTGTCGACACTTATTTCTCTGAGCAGATTGCTGACATCCTTAATGATCCAGATCCTAAGTCCATGGCGAGTGAAAACGCCGGATGGAATCAATGGAAGGAAGCGATCGAAACAGAGATTGCCTCGCTTTATAAAAGAGAAGTATTCTCAGAAGTGATGCTTACACCTCGTGGCACTTTCCCTGTAGGATACAAGTGGGTTTTCGTCCGGAAACGGAATGAAAATAATGAAGTGGTGAGATATAAAGCAAGGCTCGTAGCTCAAGGCTTTACGCAAAGGCCCGGTGTTGATTATAATGAGACTTATTCTCCGGTTATGAGTGGCATAATCTTCCGATATTTGATATCCTTGGCAGTACAAAATCGTCTATCTTTGCAGTTGATGGACGTAGTGACAGCATACTTGTATGGGTCACTGGATTCTGAGATTTACATGAAGGTTCCCGATGGAATCAATGTACCGGATCCACAGGCAAATCGTAACATGTATTGTGTAAAATTGCAGAAGTCATTATATGGCTTAAAGCAATCAGGGCGCATGTGGTACAATCGATTAAGTGAATTCCTTTCTTTAAAGGGGTACACAAATAATGATGATTGCCCATGTGTTTTCATTAAGAAATCATCTGAGGATTCTCAGATCATTTCGATATCGTTGATGATCTCAACATTATCGGTAATGAAACTGATATTAATGAAGCACGTCATCATTTAAAGACGGAGTTTGAGATGAAGGATTTGGGTAAAACCAAATTTTGCTTAGGTTTGCAACTTGAGCATTTACCTTCAGGAATTTTTGTATATCAAGCTAGTTATATTCAGAAAATATTAGAGAAATTCAATATGGATAAATCATATCCATCCAGAACCCCTGTGGTGGTTAGATCTTTAGACATGAAGAAAGACCCTTTTCGACCTCGGGATGATGGAGAGGAGATATTGGGATCTAAGTTCCCTTATCTCAGTGCTATTGGTGCACTCATGTATCTTGCAAATAGTACCCGGCCGGACATTGCATTTGCAGTGAATCTACTTGCAAGACACAGCGCTGCTCCCACCAAGCGTCATTGGTCTGGAGTGAAGAATGTCTTTAGATATCTCAATGGTACAAGAGATCTTGGTCTTTTCTATGGAAGAAACCGAGATCCACTTTGATCGGATATCTGAGATCTTGGCTATTTATCGATCCCCATAATGCGGATCACAAACCGGCTTTGTATACTTACAAGGTGGAACGACCATCTCTTGAAATCTTCCAAACAAACTTTGGTGGCTACCTCTACTAATCATTCGAAATAATTGCATTATATGAGGCCTCCCGAGAATGTGTTTGGCTTTGAGAATGATAAACCACATACTTCAATCATGTGGTCTTGGTTCCATTGAATCTCCAACCATTATCTATGAAGATAATCTTGCATGTGTGATTCAAATGGAGACAAGTTATATTAAGAGCAACATCACTAAGCATATTGCTCCAAAATTGTTTTATCCCCATGAATTGCAAAAGAGTGGGAAATAAACATCCTACAAACTAAGTCATGTGATAATCTCATTGATTTATTCACAAAGTCTCTACCTTATTCTACATTTTCTAAATGTGTTAAGGGAATTGGTATGAGACGGCTTAGAGATTTGCAGGAGTCAGGGGAAGTTTCTCTTTCTGATGAATAACCTGTTTAACATTATATTGTACTCTTTTCTTTATATGAGTTTTTTCCTCTTTGAGGTTTTCTCATGTAAAGTTTTTAATGAGGCAATATCAATATAGTTTATATGTCGTATCATCTATTTTTTCCCACTGGGTTTTTTAGAGGATGATATTAGGCATGTCTAGTTTATAGACAAAATAATTCCATATTGATCTCAGAAGATGGATTCGATCAAGGGGGAGTGTTACAAACAAATAGCAGTTGGTGATCTCATCCAGAAGAATGGAAGTTACTCAAACTACCGAATCAATCAACCGACGCAAAGAAACAATGCTTCAACCGTCTCTCATCTCTCCCTCTTTCTGTAATCCATGAATGGGTGCCTTTACACCCATTCACCATGTATATATACATTATGATCATCAATGGAAAAGACACAAGAATTCACACATCAATTTGTCTCTACTCTTTACTTTACAACAGATATGGCCGCCAAGGCATGCGCTCGCTAGGCCGTAGCCGAACGTGGCGTGCGGTCACATAGTCATCTGGCCAGCATATGTGCAAGCTCCAGAATATGCAATTTTCTTTTTCTTGATGATGAATAATAACCGCATTGTACTTTTAAACTGCGATTCAATAGTCTATACCATTCTATTACCTTGATTCGATCTAAAAAAAATTCTGTAGACTATCGCGTAGGATAGAGTCGCGTAAGACTTTTTTGGCAATCCGAGTGGGTGCCGGCGTGATGACGAGTTGATTGCAGATCGGATCGGGCGATCAATCACCGGTAGTAGTCGTTCGTTGTAGTCGACGATCCTCCTTCTTGCGGTAGAGACTCGTGCTGATAACGTGTTGTAAAACGTCGTCGAACGCCAACGATCAAATCCCGAATTCGTAGATGCAATACAAGAACAAGAACAATAGGCACACAATGTAGGGTGGAATTCTCTCTCGCTTTATTGATTCAATGGTTTACAATGAGGAGACACCTGATATATATAGCGGTGTGAGAGAGAGTTCAGATTCGATCACATTAAAAAGAGATAGAGTTTTAACCTTGTTTTTGAAAAAATTTGTAAACACCAGACCGCAGCATGGGCCATGGGGAAGCGGTGATCTCAGACGTACTCATGACGTAAAGCAAATGGCGAAAATGAAACGTAGTACGCCTGAAAGAACTCGTGTCACAAAATGGTACAAGGTCACACATGTCAGTGACTTAATTAAGGGTGTCACCACTGACCGGTTCACAACTAGTTGCTTCCAAGAAATTCTTACAAGTAAATGTTCAATTTGTTCTGTATTCTGAATTTTTTTATCACCAATCTGAAACTAGTTAATTTGCAAGAAACGCAGCAATTCAGCGAGAACGTGGGAACGCAAGATCTATAAAACAGAGCCATTCTTATCACTGGTTACTTCTTTTCCCATCCGAATGTAGAGGTGACATAAGAGAAATACTGCTAGTTTGGGAGAGAATCATGCATCTGAAGTTCTCAGCCGCAGGAAAGAACAGAGATGCACACTCAATTGTGCACAGCTCTAACTGAATTTATGACGCCACTAAAACCATACTAATCTTTACCAACCAGCGTCTCCGGAAAAAAAAAAGAACTTTACCAACACCGTTATATCCGATATATAACGGTGTGAGAGAGAGTTCAGATTCGACCACATTAAGTAGAGATAGAGCTCTAATTATATTTGATTTAGGTTTCCTTATCTCATAACAAAGTACTTGTTTTTGAAAAAAATTGTAAACACCAGACCGCAGCATGGGCCATGGGGGAAATGGTGATATGTACGTACTCGCGACAGAAACAGCGCGGCGAAAATGAAACGTAGTACGCGTGAAAGAACTCGTGTCACAAAATGGTACAAGGTCACACATGTCAGTGACTTAATTAAGGGTGTCACCACCGACCGGTTCACAACTAGTTGCTTCCAAGAAATTCTTACAAGTAAATGTTCAATTTGTTCTGTATTCTGAATTTTTTTATCACCAATCTGAAACTAGTTAATTTGCAAGAAACGCAGCAATTCAGCGAGAACGTGGGAACGCAAGATCTATAAAACAGAGCCATTCTTATCACTGGTTACTTCTTTTCCCATCCGAATGTAGAGGTGACATAAGAGAAATACTGCTAGTTTGGGAGAGAATCATGCATCTGAAGTTCTCAGCCGCAGGAAAGAACAGAGATGCACACTCAATTGTGCACAGCTCTAACTGAATTTATGATGCCACTAAAACCATACTAATCTTTACCAACCAGCATCTCCAAAAAAAAAACCTTTACCAACCTGTCATCAGAACGGAGTGGAAAGCACGCACCACGTCACGAACAAATCTCCCGACATTGAACCCCAAGAGTTCAGAATCATGCGCTGATTAAGTGCAGAAGTAACAACATAGTCAAGGAATAGACCTAGGAATTGGGCTGTGTCCATAAAGGGTCAGCATGAAATCTATTGGGCTGGACCGGTACGATATGATATAGCGGGCTATACTAGGCCTAATTTGCAAATCAAGCTCTATAAACAGCACAGTACGTCTTGACAGTTTAGGCTGTACTTAAGCCAACCCATCATGGAAAGGTTGTATAAGTCTAGCCCCTGTTAAACATAATAATCCACCCTATGCCATCAGCCTATCATTACCGTCCAAGCCCATCCCATATATCTCCCTCTTCACCTCTCCTGCACTTGTGCCACTGGTCGGTCCCACTTTCGCACCCGCGTCGTCGTCTCTACCGACACCATCCGCCATCACTGATGTAGCCGCCGCGTCTCTACCAATGCCATCCACCATCACGGATGTAGTGTCCCTCTTCTAATCCCGATGTCTCCACCGCCGTTGTCCTGATGTAGCCCATGAATCCTTCATCGATGTGTTGTGCTCGTGCTGACCCAGCATAAAAATGGCCTGACATGCTATCGGGCCATGCCTAGGACTCACCGATGGCCAGTCGTGTTGGCACGGCACGGCCCTACTCGTAGCATTAGCATTGGTTGTGGTCTCGTTTGACACACTTGAGTCCTTGTATCCCCTATCTGTAGTCCAGTCAGACCACGTGCTAAGTAGTGCATTCGTTCATGTCTGTGTAGAATTTTTTCTGGCCTTCGTAGATGGCTTTTTATGCAAAAGGTCACAACCGTCTGAGATAGCTTTTTTTTGCGAAGGTCACAACCGTCGGAGATGAACATCAGTGATGCCTCTTTCTATGGTAGTGGCAGCGCAGTGCTCACATGTGGGTGCTCTGCTCTAGCTTCTTAGGGCCTTAACCTTTTCGCTAAGTGCCATTATTCCTATTTGTGCTACGATCGGATTGCACTTTGCGTTGATCGCATTGCGTAGGAGAGAAGCGAAAACATAGTCAGTGCATCTTAAGGTGTGGTGTATCATATTGGCTATCATATTGTAGCGGATATGTTGACTATCATATTGGCAAGAGCGAAAGAGGATGGGCAAATTAAAAAAGTGGTTCCGCATTTGGTAGATGAGGGTCTATCTATTCTCCAATATGCTGATGATACAGTAATTTTCATGGACCATGATTTCGAAGGCGCGAAGAATATGAAATTGCTATTATGTGCATTTGAACAGCTCTCAGGACTTAAAATAAACTTTCACAAAAGTGAAATTTTTTGTTTCGGTCATGCAAGGGATCATGAGTTAGCATATTCTGAGTTGTTTGGCTGTAAGTTAGGTACTTTTCCTTTTAGGTACTTGGGGATTCCGATGTATTATAGGAAGCTAAGAAATTCTGATTGGAGGATGGTTGAGAATAGATTCAAGAAAAGATTAAGTGGCTGGAAAGGAAAGATGCTATCAGTTGGAGGGAGGTTGGTTTTGATTAATTCTGTGTTGTCTAGTGTAAGATCGAGGATGAGCCTAGAGGGGGGGGGGTGAATAGGCTTTTCTAAATTTTCTAATACTAAAATTCAAGTTTAAAGATTTCTAAGAACTAGTGACAATTTTACCAATTCTAATGTCTAGCAATTCTAGTGATCACAAAATAATTCCTCTACTCAATTATATCAAGGACTTAAGCAAGTAGTACCAAGATGATCAAATTGCTAGAACTAATTCAAATATATATATATAACAATGCAAACCACAAATGAAGAACACTTGGATTTTATCCCGTGGTCTCGGAGACTTGCCGATCTCCCCTACTCCACGTTGAGGTAGCTTGAATTCCTTCAAGCCGGCTCCACTCGCTTGAGCCTTCCCCGATCACTAGCGATAGCTCTTCCCCGCTCCGGGTAGGCGAGCTTCGTGCCTTCACAACCGCCCGGGTCTTCACACAACCTCCTTTGTGAAGATCACCGGAGCCTCACGCCTCCAAGCCGTCTAGGAGGCGGCAACCTCCAAGTGTAACAAACTTGACGTAGGCTTGAACTCAAGAGTGCAATCAATATGGCTCACTAATGCAATGCACTCACTTATAGCTCTCCAAAACTCAAGAATCAAGAATTCAATGCACAAGTGAGTGGAGAGAGTTGTTAGGGCTTAGAATGTATTCAATGGAGTCACCAACCTTGCCCTAGCACAGGTTGGGGGTATTATAACCCCAACCACTCAAACTAGCCGTTACACAATTTTCGTGCAAAAAGCAGAGAAGGCGGTACTACGCCCTCTAGGGCAGTAGTACCGCTCGAGGTGTAACGGCTATCTGGCGCCATTAATGCTCGACACGTGGCCGTTGTGGCGTGAAAATTCTCTACGGTACTATCGCCCTTGGGGTGTGATAGTACCGCTTTTTTACCGCAAAGGAAAACAAAACGTTACGGAATAAAGCTACGCCAACTAAGGTGCGGTAGTACAAGAATCTTGATACTACCGCCCGATCCATCTTGATGTAGTGCCGCCATGGGGTTCGAACCAAAACCAAAAAATTCGTCCTCTATAATTTTGCTACCGCCATATAACATCCGGTAGTACCGCGACCGCTCTATCCCTGCGGTAGTGCCGGACTTAAGGTAAATTTTAGAATCTGATTTTTCTCTCGAATGCATGATTGAGTAAATGAACTATTGAGCCATATTTTATGCACTTTCAAGTTTCAATACCCAAATCAAGTCCCTCTTAATAGTACGGCTACTATTCTAAAAAATCCGATCTTTACTTCACACTCCCAGATCGGTAAAAGACTAGAAAATACTTCTAAATTATTACACCTTCGTTTCTTTAGCTTCTTTTGCGCGTACTCCTTCCATTTTGCATTTGAGGCCGTCCAACATCTTTCGAGGAATACATTTATCCTGTTTCCAACTTACTTGTACACACATCGTTAGTCTTTTTTTGCGTGATTGTCATTAATTATCAAAACCATAACCACATGGGGGCCTAGATGCTTTCAATCTCCCCCTTTTTGGTAATTGATGACAATCCTCATAGTCGAATTGAAGTAAATTGATATTTAGTGTGAGTGACCAATAAAAATTAATTACTCACACCGTGGGATTCTTATTTAGCAATATTTTGTCTTTAGAGGAAACAAGATATTTGAATAAGAAATATTGCTAAATGAGAACATGACTCCCCCTACACATGTGCCAAGGATAAACAATAAAAGTTTGCACATTTGTATATGAGTTTTATATGAATTAGCATGGCATAATGTGAAACTCATAAGAGAAGAAAATTTATCATTGAGCGCAAAAGAAACATATGAAACATAACAAGAGTTCAAAACCAAGAACAACCACATAGAGTTCAACATAGATTCAACAAGAAGCAAACGACGACATAAACTAAACAACCATAAGGAGTTCAAATCCAACAACCACACGAGATATGCAAGTTCATTACAAGAGAAATATAACTATGATAACTGGGATAGACTTCAATTCTTCAAATTCTCCCCCTTTGTCATCAAGGACCAAAAGGGAATCGCCAACAAGCCGTCTACTCTTCATCATCTCCAGGAGCAGAGCCAGGCGGCGGATGAGGAGACCATGGAGACCAGTCGGATGACGGAGGAGGGTGATAAGAAGGAGAACCACTGCTGCCATCCGGACGACGACGCTGGTAAGTCTGATGATATGAGCGATAGTGATCAAAAGAAGTGCTAAGCGTGTCCAAGCGCTCACGGACCTCCTCAACCATTTGACGATTATTGTACTGAAGCTCCATAACGAGTGCAAACTGGCCCTGCATGTATGATTCTTGTCGCGCAAAACCGGCCATCATATCCGAACGAAGAGTCTCAAGACTAGCAAGATAGGCATCGGGCACGGAGGCAGCTTGTGTGGCTTGAGCTTGGGCTTGGGCTGCTTGCGTCGCTTGAGCTTTTGCTTGAGCTGCTTGCTTGGCTATGTGATGCAGGACTTGAGGTGGAGCAACTCGAGGCTTGTATGGCTTGTGAGGAGTAGGGGTGGCACCATTATACTCGGCAACTCTCCGGATTAGTGCCATGATATATGGAGCAAAGTAAATGGTCTTCCCCCTATCCCTAGCAGACTGAGCCATCTCCCTCATGATGAAGTCCACGACATCAAATTTCTCCTTTGCCATGATCTTTGCAATGACATTCCAAGCATGGCCTCTCACGGCATCGAAATTGCCACTCTTCGGATGAATAGTGACACGAATGATTTTATTTACCATGCTTGGTTGGAGCTGCAGACCAGCTGAGTTTCCAATTCTGAAGATATGAGATTGGTCATAAAAAGCTGCAGCTTGATCCAAGGTCAGAGGAGGCTCATCATGGATTTTAGGATGTCGACTGTGAAAGATTCCCAAGGCATGCTCAAAGTCATCCTTGGAGGCAGTGTATTTGGTAGTGTCGGTCATCCAGGTGATTTGCTCCATAGAGTCAAACACATGGAGGGTAGCATAGAACTGCTTGATGGTCTTGTCATGATAATCAGTTCTTGTGCCAAGAAAGTTATATAGACCTGCTCCTCCAAACAGCTCAGGTATTCCAACGAATTCGGGCTGCTCTCGGATATGCTTCCAACTAACCCATCGTTGATTAGCAAAGTCCTTTTCCAGGTATATTTGCTCATATACCTTCTGTTGGAAAAGGGAATGGAATTTGGGATTGGGTGCAGAGCGAGGCTGAAGATAGTGATTTGAGGAGCAGCTGCGGGGACCTTTCTTTTCTTAGGCTGGGAGGGCCCAGCCGGTCCTTTTCCTTTAGCCTTTGTTCTCATGGCAATGGTGAAGGAATTTTCACTTTCTTCACTGTCCGTGTCCGGTGTGGGAACACCGCGACTCTTTGTTGACTTCCTTGTGCCTCTACCCGCACCAGACGGACCGGATCCGGCAACCTTAGTGCGAGGCATGATCTAGAGAAGTTCAAGGAATTTTGAGAACATGAGCATTGAACGGGTAGGATTTGACATGATATAAATGAATTGAGTAAATGTTGTAGATGAACATCCCCTCAAAAATGCTCAAACGCCGGTGCCGCAACTGCACGGCCGGTACTACCGCCACTGGAGGCCGGTAGTACCGCAAGGTCGGTACTACCGCTCCTGGTGGCCGGTAGTGCCGCCCGAGCGCGACCGAAGGGGGGTTTGAGCGCATTTGAGACAATGTTTAGGCACATGATGGTTTAAACATGGATTAGGGTCTAGGTAAGATCAGGGATTTCTATTTTACACCTAATCCTCAAGGATTTTGCCTCAAATCAAGTTTACATATTTCAAATATTTATACAAACCCTAGATGGCTCAAAAGAGATGAAACAAAAGGGAATAATGGAGATGAAGAATACCTTTTGGAGGAGAAGACCACGGGGATCAAATCCAATGGAAGAGCCCCCACAAATCTTCAAGGGTTCGGAGGGGAAAAGATTTAGGGTTTGGGAGAAGGAGAGATGAGCCACACGGGAATAAGGGGAGGGGTGGTTTCTGAGAAGGGAGAGAATAAGAGAGAGAGGAGAGAAAGAAACGGCAGATGAAATCGGGTCCCCACCAGATTACGAGCTGAGCGGTACTACCGCTCCCTGACCCCGGTAGTACCGCAAATGCGGTACTACCGTCGTGGGCGGCCGATAGTGCCGGGCAACGGCTGAAAGGCAGGAAATAAAGAGAATTTGATTGCGAATTTGCTCATATATTGATATATCATGTATGAGTGAATATTAGATCATTTCCGACCACAGGATAAGCACAAAGAAAAAACTTTAAACACAATCAAATAAGGAATAATGAATTGACTTGTTCGAGTTGAAATACAACAAAAGAAACTAGAAGTATGGCAATTCTAGTTCTTTGGGCTAGACTCGAGATGTGCCTTTATTAGATCAATATAGATCATGATTTTGAATTTTATCAAACTTTTTGACAAACAAAAGTTTTGTTTCGTTATAAACATAAAGAGGTTATAATATGGTATAAGTTCCAAAAGATAAGGTTTATATAATAATAAATTTTAAATGAAGATTTGAGAACCCTTTGCACTTTGTAAATCCAAAATAGATCATTTCCAAATAATTTTGACTTATAAGGTCTAGTTTTATCTTTTAAAATATTTATAGCACAATCTTCAGTTTTCCACATTTAGGGGATGTGATATATACATAAATTGCATATTACTTCCCCTTGATGTGAGACGCATTTGAAAGAACGAAGACCAATTAAAATCCAATTAGCAACCAAAAGAAATACATTTAGGCCACATTAGAGATATCAATGACATTTAATTCATTCCTCAATTTGCAAAATCTAGCCTCATCTAAGGGTTTAGTGAGTATATCTGCTAATTGATTTTCGGTTCGAATATGACTAATTTCAATATCTCCTTTGCCAACATGATCTCTCAAAAAATGATGGCGAATATCTATATGCTTGGTTCTTGAGTGTTGGACAGGATTATTTGCTATTTTGACCGCGCTTTCATTATCACATAAAAGAGGCACCTTTTTAAAATTTATTCCATAATCCATTAGAGTTTGCCTCATCCATAACAATTGAGCGCAACAACTACCGGCAGATATATATTCGGCTTCGGCGATGGATAAAGCTACGGAATTTTGTTTCTTGGAGAACCATGAAACTAGGGATCTACCTAGCAATTGGCAACTCCCGGAGGTGCTTTTTCTATCCACTTTGCAACCCGCATAATCCGAATCCGAATATCCAATTAAATCAAATTTTGCACCTTTAGGATACCATAACCCTATATTTGAGGAATGTTTCAAATATCTTAGAATTCTCTTTACGGCAACTAAATGGCATTCTTTGGGAGAAGCTTGAAAACGAGCACACATGCAAACACTAAACATTATGTCGGGCCTAGATGCGGTAAGATAAAGCAAACTACCAATCATAGATCTATAAAGCTTTAAATCTACCGGTTTACCTCCCTCGTTTAAGTCGAGATGCCCATTTGATGCCATTGGAGTCTTGATCGGCTTTGCATCCTCCATGCCAAATCTTTTGAGAAGATCCTTCGTGTACTTGGTTTGACTCACGAATGTCCCATTCTTGAGTTGCTTGATTTGAAGTCCAAGAAAGAAGCTCAACTCTTCGATCATCGACATTTCAAACTCCCTAGACATCATATCGCCAAACTCTTTGCAAAAATCTTCGTTAGTAGAACCGAAAATGATATCATCAACATATATTTGACATACAAAGAAATCTTCATCAATTATTTTTGTAAAGAGTGTGGTATCAACCTTCCCAATTTTGAATCCTTTTGAAATTAGAAAATCTCTAAGCCGCTCATACCAAGCCCGAGGAGCTTGCTTAAGACCGTATAGCGCCTTAGAGAGTTTGTAAACATGATTAGGATATTTGGAATTTTCAAAACCGGGAGGTTGTTCTACAAATACCAATTCGGATATTTGTCCATTTAAGAATGCACTTTTTACATCCATTTGAAATAATTTAATATCAAAGCTAGATGCGAAAGCAAGTAATATTCTAATGGCCTCTAATCTAGCTACGGGTGCGAAAGTTTCACCAAAATCTAATCCTTCGACTTGAGTGAAACCTTGCGCCACTAATCTAGCTTTATTTCTTACTACAATGCCATTCTCATCTTGTTTATTCCGAAAGGCCCATTTTGTGCCAATAACATATGTTCTTTAGGTCTTTCAACTAGAGTCCAAACATCATTACGGGCAAAATTGTTTAATTCTTCATGCATGGCATTTACCCAATCCGGATCAACTAGTGCTTCATCTATATGAGTAGGTTCAAATGAAGATACAAATGAATAATGCTCACAAAAAGAAGCGACACGGGATCGAGTTTGAACACCCTTACTCACGTCACCCAATATTTGATCTATTGGATGATCTTTGGAGAGGCCATGATGAATCCTTTGAGGCAACGGTTGAATTTGTTGCTCATTATTCTTGTCATCTTCATCATTTATTCGAGTTTGACTTGGTGTTGCGGAAGTTGAAGGCTCGGCTTGAGTGGATGAGGGTTGATCGTGCTTATCAACTTCCGGCTTCACATCTCCGAGCGTCATATTCTCCATAGCTTCTCTTAAGCCCTCTTCACCTACATCATCCAAGTTCTCTTGCTCTTCTTGAGAGCCGTTAGTCTCATCGAATTCAACATCACATGTTTCTTCAACAAAACCTTTATTTTTATTAAAAACTCGATAAGCTTTGCTATTAGAGGAATAACCAAGCAAGAACCCTTCATCGCAACGACTTTGAAATTTTGAGAGCCGAACACCCTTTTTCAAAATGTAACATTTGCAACCAAAAACTCGAAAATAAGAAATGTTCGGCCTTCTTACAACAAGAAGTTCATAAGAGGTCTTTTTCAAAAGGCGATGCAAATAAAGTCTATTTGTAGCATGGCAAACGGTATTAATGGCTTCCGCCCAAAAACTATCGGAAGTACCATACTCATCTAACATTGTTCTTGCCATTTCAATTAATGTACGATTTTTCTGTTCCACAACTCTATTTTGTTCCGGAGTATAGGTTGCGGAAAGTTCGTGCTTTATTCCAAATTCGTCACAATAATCTTCGATTCTTGTATTTTTGAATTCGGAACCATTATCACTACGAATTTTCTTTATTATAAAATCTAATTCGTTTTGAGCCCTTTTTGCAAACCTTTTGAAAATACTTGAGATTTCGGATTTGTCGTCTAAAAAGAAAACCCAAGTATATCTAGAATAATCATCAACAACAGCTAAACAATAAGAATTTTCTCCAATGCTCTTATAGGTTGTCGGGCCAAACAAATCCATATGTAAGAGCTCTAATGGTCTAGATGTGGATATGATACTTTTTGAAGGATGAGAACTAGCAACTTGTTTGCCGGCTTGACAAGCACTACAAAGTCGATTTTTCTCAAACTTCACATCTTTCAAGCCCACAACTAAATCATTTTTAAATAACTTTTTAAGTTGAATCATTCCAACATGAGCTAGTCTTCTATGCCATAACCATCCTAAAGATGTTTTTGCCATTAAGCAAGTTTGAAGACATGAGTCATTTGAAGTGAAATCAACTAAATACAAATTTTCAAATCTAAATCCTTTAAACACTAGCGAATTATCATTTTCTTTTGTAATAACAACACCATTTTTAGAGAATGTGCAAATAAGATCAAGATCACAAATTTGAGCAACGGATAGCAAATTGAAATTTAATGTTTCAACTAATGATACATTTGAAATGAAAAGGTCGTTTGATATAGCAATTTTACCTAAACCCAATACCTTTCCTTTGCTATTATCCCCAAATGTGATCTTGTCATTTTGTCCATTTTCCGAATCAAAGGTAGTGAACATTTTCCAATCGCCGGTCATGTGTTGAGTGCATCCACTATCCAACACCCAATGCCGTCCACCGATCTTGTAGTTTACCTACAAAAGAAAATCAAGCCTTTTTAGGTACCCAAATTTGTTTGGGTCCTTGGAAGTTAGTAACCAAGGTTTTGGGAACCCAAATGGCTTTCTTTTTTTGGCCAAATATTGGAGTTCCAATAAATTTAGCAAATATTTTACCATTCTTATCTTTCTTGAGTACATAGCAAGAATCATGAACGTTATTCTTAGATGCTTTACTCAAGGTACAATCATTCGCTAGATGTCCTATTTCATGGCATTTATAACAAAATTTACCATTTGATTTAACAAAACGCGGAGCCTTATTATTTATTTTCTTGTTCCTTTTAGGGACATATCCTAAATCTTCTTTATTATAGGAGCATCTTTGACTACCCAATATTTTATTTAAGGTCTCCTTACCCTTAAAGCATCTATCTAGGGGAACGACTGCTGTGCACTCATGCTTCCCGTGCAAACACTGTGCAAACCAACTAAGAAAAGTTTCAAAAAATTCTGAAACAAATCATGGATATACATCTCATCTTACCCTATCTACATATAAAATTTCATGATCAAATTCGTCCTATGCTAGAAGTTACAAAAAAGACAAATTTCTGACAAACTTGAATAATTCAATTGCACCCCAAATTTGTCTTTTTTGTAACTTCTAGCATATGACGAATTTGATCATGAAATTTTATATGTAGATGGGGTAAGATGAGATGTACATCCATGATTTTTTTTAGAATTTTTTGAAACTTTTCTTAGTTGGTTTGCACGGTGTTTGCACGGGAAGCATGAGTGCACAGCAGTCGTTCCCTCTATCTAGACTTTTATTTAGTTTATTTACTTGCTTCTTAAGTTCGTTATTTTCAACAATTAAATTTTCATGACATGAGCTAGCACTAGAGCATGATATATCAATTAAATCATCACATGAAGTAGCTATATTTGATTTTTCAACATAGCATGAGTTAATTTCTAATCTAGACACATCATCAACAATATTACATTCAATTCCAATGTCATTTGAGAACTTTGAATGATTCTTGGCAAGGAGAACCTCATGAGCTTCCTTTAGCTCCTCATAAGAATTTTTGAGAGAAAGAAATTCTTTTCTCAAAACCTTAAATTTTGATTTCTCTTTGCCAAGGTACTCATTTAAATCCTCGAGCATATCCATTAACTCATCGTATGAAGGTTCATTGTCGTCATTTGAATTTACCTTAACATCTCCTTTAGCCATAAGACATAAAGGAGTGACGAATGGTGATGAAGCCTCTTTGATAGCAATGCAGGCAAGCCCCTTCTTCTTTGAAGGAGCTTCATCTTCGGATGAATCGGAGTCCGAGTATTCTTCTTCGGAATCCCATTCTCCAATATGAGCTTCACCCTTGCCATCCTTTTGAAACTTCTTGTAGAATTTCTTCTTGCCTTGAAAGAATTTCTTCTTCTTGGGTGATTTGTCTTTGTCATCCTTTTTCTTGGGACAATGCGAGGTGATGTGTCCCTTCTCATCACATTCATAACACCGGATATTTGCATACCGGTTGGAGCTTGAATATTGCCCTTTCTTGAACCTTTGCGGGCCGCTTGAGTTTGAGTGCCTTCTCATAAATTTCTTCATTCTTCTTACTAGAAGCGCCATCTCTTCCTCGGTGTCCTCATCTTCGGAGTCTTCATCACTTGACTCCGCCTTAGCTTTGAATGCGATGTTCTTCTTCTTGGAAGAGCTTTGTTCCAACAACTCTTCCTTGTCTTTCTTGTAGAGCTCGTTGGTGATGAGATTGCCGAGAAGTCCGGTTGGCGTCATCCTTGGCAATTCCGGCGAGTTGAGAAATAAGGTAACCAATGTTTCATATTTCTCCGGAAGAGCTCTAAGCATTTTCCTGACAATATCAACATCACTCAAGGTCGTACCAAGACCCTTGAGCTCGTTAACAATATTGTTTAATCTAGAATACATTTCATTAATATTCTCATGAGGCAACATAATGAAACTTTCATATTTAACTCTAAGCATATGTAATTTTGCTTCCTTAACAGTGGATGTTCCTTCATGAATTTCTGAGAGTGTATTCCAAATTTCATGTGCGGTTTCTAAATTACTTACACGATTAAATTCATCCGCATTTAAGGCACCAAAAATGGCATTCATAGTTTGAGCATTTAGATGAATAAATCTTTCATTTTGTTCCTCATTTAAGGTGGCACTGGTGGTCACAACATAACCCTCATTGACAATTCTCCATATGTTGGGACTCATAGTTTTGAGATAAACGGTCATACGAATTTTTCAATAAGAATAATTTGTACCATCAAAGAAGGGAGCTTTTCCAATCGACATCCCCTCGTTGGCCATCCTTGCTCTCTAGGCGGTAAAGCCGAAATAGAGAGACCAAGCTCTGATACCAATTGTAAGATCGAGGATGAGCCTAGAGGGGGGGGTGAATAGGCTTTTCTAAATTTTCTAATACTAAAATTCAAGTTTAAAGTTTTCTAAGAACTAGTGACAATTTTACCAATTCTAATTCTAGCAATTCTAGTGATCACAAAATAATTCATCTACTCAATTATATCAAGGACTTAAGCAAGTAGTACCAAGATGATCAAATTGCTAGAACTAATTCAAATATTATATATAACAATGCAAACCACAAATGAAGAACACTTGGATTTTATCCCGTGGTCTTGGAGACTTGCCGGTCTACCCTACTCCACGTTAAGGTAGCTTGAATTCCTTCAAGCCGGCTCCACTCGCTTGAGCCTTCCCCGATCACTAGCGATAGCTCTTCCCCGCTCCGGGTAGGCGAGCTTCGTGCCTTCACAACCGCCTGGGTCTTCACACAACCTCCTTTGTGAAGATCACCGGAGCCTCACGCCTCCAAGCCGTCTAGGAGACAGCAACCTCCAAGTGTAACAAACTTGACGTAGGCTTGAACTCAAGAGTGCAATCAATATGGCTCACTAATGCAATGCACTCACTTATAGCTCTCCAAAACTCAAGAATCAAGAATTCAATGCACAAGTGAGTGGAGAGAGTTGCTAGGGCTTAGAATGTATTCAATGGAGTCACCAACCTTGCCCTAGCACAGGTTGGGGGGTATTTATAACCCCCAACCACTCAAACTAGCCGTTACACAATTTTCAGCGTGCAAAAACAGTAAGGCCGATACTACCGCCCTCTAGGGGCCGGTAGTACCGCTCCAGAGGTGTAACGGCTATACGGCGCCATTAATGCTTTGACACGTAGCCGTTGGCGCGCGAAAATTCTACGGCCAGTACTACCGCCCTTGGGGTGCGGTAGTACCGCACCTGCCGACCGAGAAAACAAAACGTTCTGGAATAAAGCTACCGCCAACTAAGGTGCGGTAGTATCAAAATCTTGATACTACCGCCGATCCATCTTGATAGTGCCGCCATGGGGTCCGAACCAAAACCAAAAAATCCGTCCTCTGTAATTTTGCTACCGCCATATAACATCCGGTAGTACCGCGAATGCATGCGGTACTACCGCTCTATCCCTGCGGTAGTGCCGGACTTAAGGTAAATTTTAGAATCTGATTTTTCTCTCGAATGCATGATTGAGTAAATGAACTATTGAGCCATATTTTATGCACTTTCAAGTTTCAATACCCAAATCAAGTCCCTCTTAATAGTACGGCTACTATTCTAAAAAATCCGATCTTTACTTCACACTCCCAGATCGGTAAAAGACTAGAAAATACTTCTAAATTATTATACATTCGTTTCTTTAGCTTCTTTTGCGCGTACTCCTTCCATTTTGCATTTGAGGCCGTCCAACATCTTTCGAGGAATACATTTATCCTGTTTCCAACTTACTTGTACACACATCGTTAGTCTTTTTTTGCGTGATTGTCATTAATTATCAAAACCATAACCACATGGGGGCCTAGATGCTTTCATCTAGTTTACCAATGTTTATGATGTCCTTTTTCAGATCCCTAGGGGAGTCCTGAAGAAATTAGATTATTATAGGTCCCGTTTCTTTTGGCAAAATGATCAACACAAGAAGAAATACCGGCTTGCGCAATGGGATCTCCTTTGTCAACCTAAAGATCAGGGTGGGGTCGGGATCCTTAACCTAAGTCTCCAAAATAAAAGCCTATTGAGTAAGTAGTTGTTCAAGTTGTGTAATGAGCAAGGGATGTGACAGCAATTACTGAGAAACAAATATTTAAAAGGCAAGACTTTAAGCCAGGTAGAGAAGAAACCAGGTGACTCCCATTTTTGAGCAGTCTAATGGGGGTTAAACCTCATTTCCTCAACTTAGGTTCTTATATCTTAAAGGATGGGACCCAAGTTAGGTTTTGGGAAGATACTTGGTTGGGAAATTCTTCCTTGAAATCTCAGTTTCCTTCCTTGTTTAATATTGTCAGGAAGAAACATGCAACGGTGGCTGAGGTCCTTGGTGCTTCCCCACTGAATGTGTCTTTTAGGAGATCTTTACTGAGGAATAACCTAAGAGACTGGGGGATTTTAGTAGCGAGGATGATGAATGTTAGTTTACTAGGGGGGACTGATCTTTTCAAGTGGCATCTTCACACTAATGGGATTTTCTCGGTAAAATCTATGTACAGATACCTGGTTAACAATGGTATTAAAGTTTCACAGGAGATTTGGCATACGAGGTTACCTTTGAAGATTAAAATTTTTTTGTGGTACATTAAGAAGGGGGTGTTATTGACTAAAGATAATTTGATTAAGCGCAATTGGCGCGGAGATAAATGGTGTTGTTACTGCAGTACTACTGAAACTATCCAATACCTTTTCATAGATTGTTGTTATGCTAAATTCCTGCGGCGAGTTGTATACATAACTTTGGGTCTTCGTTCTCCTGTAACTATTCATCATTTATTTAATGGGTGGGTGAAGCAGGGAGAGTCAGACCAAGTTTCTGTATTACTTACAGGCGTAGTCGGAATTTGCTGGGTCTTATGGCTCACTAGGAATAATGCTGTTTTTGACAAGCGCATACCTAAATCTTTCTTGTAGGTCTTGTTGAGAGGAACACACTGGCTTCGAACTTGGGCCAAATTACAGCGGTGTGAAGTTATCAAAACGAGTCTTCTACATGCTTGTTGCCGTTTGGAGATTATGGCGTTGGAGATATTTGCTTCGTTCGGTTGGTCTTTTGTGTCTAGGATTGGTTATTCTGTTGGATGATTTGGTTCGTTTGTCGAATTGGTGTTTCGATTTTGAGTCTGTAATATGTGTGGTCTGATTCTCTCTTGGAGGGATGAAGCCGGAATTTTGTATTCCATTATTAAAAAAAAGTGTGGTGTATCACCGATTCACCGTCTATTCCCTTGGAAACATGTAACAACGTTAATATAGTCAAATTTTCCAGAATATTTTACGACCATTTGCTTCGTAGTTCAGTAGACACTGCACGTGTTCTCGGAAAGCGAGCCTGGAGAGGGGATTAATGCGCTTGGCTTGGGCACGGTGCATGTGAGATTCTTTGCTCACGCAATAATCAAACGTACGTCCAAATCGTATCGTATCACGTATGTAAACAAATGCTAGGCTTTAGCTATTACGTGGACCAACACGTGCCAGGCGCCTGTTCGATCAACGCGCCACGTAGCTCGCGGCCGACCGGCCGGCGTGCCACGCAATCAAGCTCGCGGTCTGCTGTGTGCGTGGTAAAGCGACGCGTGCCTCGCGTGCGAGCAAAACTAGGCCGCTTTACAACGTTCGTGTGGCCGGTGCATATATGCGACCGTAAGGAGGTACAGATGAACGCCATTCACCGGCTGCAGCGCAGGAATTTTTAAATACAGCTTGCCCATCCCACTTCAACGTACTCCGCCGATCGACCAGACGGTGAACGTACGTACGGTACGTGAAGGATGTCGAGCATCAAAGCCAAGGCCGAGGACGCCGCGTCTTCCGCCAAGGCCGGCGTCGAGAAGGCCAAGGCCACCGCCGGCGAGAAGGTTCGTCGCCGCGCGCATCGGCGCATGGTGGCTCGGTTTCTGGCCGTACATACTCGTGTACGCGCGCCAGCTTCTTGTTGGTTTACCGTGTTCGGTGATCGTATGCATGTGCAGGTGGAGAAGGCGACGACGAGCGACCCGATGAAAAAGCGGGCTGCGGAGGAGCGCAAGGAGGACAGGAAGCTGGAGGCCGAGTCCGACGAGCGCGTCGAGAAGGGCCAGAAGGCGGATCACGCCGCAGTGGGGTCCGGGACGCATACCTTCACGACGTAGGCGCGCAAACCGGAGCGGGCGGCAGCTGGCAACGACCGCCGGGGGCGGCCAATCACCTTTTTAACTAGGCCCGATCAAAAGCATGTACCGGAATATGTATGTGATGTAACAGTGCGTCGGTCGATCGGTTGATATCTGTGAATCAAAGGAGATCAAAATAAGCTTAGTCACAATGTGATGTTTGCATGGTTATGTATAACTGATGTTTGCGTGGTTACGTATAAAAGACCATACTCTGTAGCTATAAATTCTTTTAGCCTAAAACTTTATAAGGAAATCCATAGAGAAGAAAAAGGCTCATACTCTGTAGCTATAAATTTTTTTAGCCTAAAACTTTATAAGAAAAAAAACCCATAAAAAATAAAAAAGGCTCACAATCGGTTACTCTTCTTACGACTCCAATCAATTTGCTGACTGTCTTCTATTGGTTCACATTGGACTATCCGATTTGATGACTTGTCTTTTATTGGCTCACATTAGATTATCTGACCAGTGATTCACCTGCCCCGACCTAATTAAACTGATCAAGTTTGCTGACTTGTCTTCTATTGGTTCACATTGGACTATCTGATTTGATGACTTGTCTTTTATTGGCTCACATTAGATTATCTGACCAGTGATTCACCTGCCCGACCTAATTAAACTGATCAAGTAGGTAGTTATCTCTGCATGCATGGGGATGCTATATGTGGACAGTTTTTCTTAACAAGTAGCTGGCCTAATTAAACTGATCGGGTAGGTAGTTATCTCTGCATGTGGATGCTATGTGGATAGTTTTTTTGACAAGTATAAATAACTTCTTAGAAGTTATCTTGAAAAGGTACCTTCTATGAAGAGACACCTTTTGACATTAAGATACCTCTTGGTCAGAAGACATCCTTTTGAAGCGCAACTGCCACCTCTTAGTTCTCGTGGCGACCCGTATAATTAACATAGAGTAATTACAATAACATCACCATTACTATTGATCTCAGCATATTAGCGAATAAAATATCGGATGCACCCGACACTTTCTCAATTAATACACCATGTTCAAAGTGTTGCAGCAAAACAATAATTAGATTGAAATTAAAACTTATTACAATCAATTACCACGCAGGTTACAAGTCCATTGTACCATTTCATACATAATACACAGTACATCAACAAATAATTTACATAAATATTAAATACCTATTGGATCTATCGATGGTATCTACCATAAGTTCCACTACTCCACCCAAACCTCCTAGAAGTCCTCTATCACCTTGTCACTTTGACTCTGCCAGAGATTCTCAACCCATGTCTCACTAGCGAATCCATAGGGATCCGCATCCCGACCAAACACTTGATTCTTAGAGCAGTTTTCTAAGCAAAGGTGAGCATGAAAGTACTCGGTAAGCATTAATAAAAAATATATCATATGAATTTTTTCATCATCCATCTCAAGTACCTCTTTCTCACAAATCCATTTTTAGGAAAATAGGTTTCATTAGGAAAATGTGGGTTTTTTATTTTAATTGTTGAAATTGCTACTAGCACTCGTATATAAGGTAGATTTAGCTTCCATATCCTCTAATCCAAGAGATAGGCAGGAATTCATGATTTTACCATGCACAAGTTTTTACCACTTTACTCATAGTGAACCTGAAGAGCCAAAATCAGTGACTAGAGGGGGCAACTAAGAGCCAAATAAAAAATTTTCCATCAATAATCTCTTTAGAACACTAGTGCTATGGAGAAAACACTAGGTTCAAGAACACGAAAAACAGGATGAAAGAAGCGAGAATTTCAGCAATAAGAATAAGCAAAAAAAATCAAACTAGGTTGTCAAGAGATGTGAATAACTTTAGATCTACTAATCCAAATTGATAAAATTTAAATCACAGGAAGATAAGGCCCTCTGGATGGTGGTAAAAAAAGTAATTTTAAAATAAAGCCCAAAAAGAAGACCTATCTAGCTTAAAATCGTTGCTGCACAAAAGCAGTTTTAGAAACTTATCTATAAAGAACCATCAATAACTTTTGACCTACACATCAAAAGTTAATGAAATTTGAAAGATAGCAGGATAAAGTACTCAGGGTCATGATTCTCAAAGGAATTAAAAAAAAACCACATGAGTGACCTATCCTGCTTTACTTTCACGCTGCACAAAAGCAAAGATTTCAGAAACATTCTCCACCAAGAAACCTCAATAACTTTTGATATATCCAACCAAACGTGATAAAACATGAACTATGGCTAGGAAATAAATTTAGGACTATGATTTAAGAAGGAATTGCAAGAATAAGCCCAAGGTCTTAACCTTTCATGCAAATAGTTCGAGCTGCACGATAAAACAGTGATTTCAAATTAAGAACTCAGTATTTCAAGCATAATTTGAGGAAGAATGAGTTCTAATGGATCTTGCTGGGTTGGAATATGATTTAGATGAGTTCCTAAACCACTTTTATGTCTTAGATCCAAAAGAACTATAGTAAGTAGAATGAGGGAAAGCAAAACTCAAGTTGGAAGAAAGAACCAAGCAAAAATTCTTGCAAGACTTCAGACAAAATTTGTCTAGATGATTGGGATATGATTTGAAGAAGATTCATCCATCAATCATTCATTCTTGGCATAAAATCTACAAGTATTTAGAAGGAGGGGAGGCAAATCCAATTGTACAGAAAGTAAATTGCAAGAATTTAAAGTGCGGAATGTAAATTGCAGAAATTTGAAGTGCGGAGTGTAAATTGCAAAATATAAGATAAAATTAAAATTTCATTGCTTTGAGAGGAAGGTATACAAAGCCTCATAACTACGTGGGAAAAACTCAAAAGATCATAAGAAAACCAAAATCATTCTCAAAGACTTGACATGGAGGCATCCCTCCACCCCTCTATTTATAGCGTACTAGAAGTAGCATCCACACTTCGATGACCATCTTAGCCCTAAAGAAATTGCATCAAGGGTTGAGATTCTCCACCCTTGGATGAGTTTCTTCTCCCATAAGGAACCTCATTAAAAGCTAGGATTTTCTCACACACTCATACATGAGCTAACTCAAAACCCAACACCATAACGAATTTGAACCATTTAACACTGACCTAACCACTACTCACATGATCCCTTGATCCAACGATCCTCCTTCACTTGACCATGGCTTAAGTTAGTATCTCATCCATCTAGTTATCTTCTCGGTTTGTAGCTACTCCCTGCTCTTACTCATCTTTGGGACCACATCGACCGTTTGGACTTTAGCTGAACTAGCATAGTCCTGGTCTCCTTTACCTCACCGTGACCTAGCTTCAAAGTCCTGCTACCAACACAGACAAGCAAACACATCACATAGCATTTTCCAACATAATATGCAACATTTAACCAATGCCAATATGAATTCCCAATTAAATACAATGCACATGTTAAATTTGCTATTTCATTTTTTCCAAGACTAAAACAAACTCTTATAAATCGACACAAGCCTAACAAATGTTAAGTATTCATCACACATCCATGGGTTGACCTCCACATGGTCTCACAATCTCTCTCTTGATGAGTATATTGACAAACACCGAAAAGGCATAAATTTGAGTTTATTTTGAAGTAAATGCACTTTTAGTTGCATGAGTCTTACTTGGTCTAAATACAAGAGAAAGCAAAGATTATGACCAAGTTAACAAGATAAAAAAATTAAAGAAAGCAAAATTAAAGAACAATTTTTCCACAAATGCTCTAAAAACTAAGAAAAACTAACAAAAACTCAAATATACTTATGATCCTAAGAACAATAATTTTTCACCATGATCATAAGATGCAAGATGCATTTCACATTTTCTCCCCTAATGATGCCTTTTCCACATTTTCCCCTTTTCCACAATTTGAAAAAAAAATATTATTCAACAATAGAAATAACTTTTCTTAAAGATCAAAATCCAAGAAAAACACAAAAAATAGAAATTCAAAATAAAACCATAATTCAACTTAATTTCATATTTTCTTTATACTTTAATTTTTTTGGATGTTACATAAATCATATAGATAGTAGACATGGCATCAATGTGCAAGTCCTTGTACGGCAAGCTACTCTTCTTTTTAGACCAAGGGTGAATCACCTGTAGCTCTTTTTATTAATTACCCATAAAAAGCATCAGTCATACAAGGTACGAAAGTAAATTAAACCGTTTGCTGCATGGGTGCACAATATCTAGGGGAGAGAGATGACCTTCTCTCTACCCTAAAACTTGGTGCCCTTGTAGATCATCGCGAATAGGATGAACACGATGAAGTCCATGGCCGAAAGCATGGCGAGGACAAGGAAGAACTGGTCGAGGTGACCGTAGTTGAGGTTGACCGGGATCTAGCCCATCCTGCTCCACCGCATGGTGACCCCGGTGACCACGGTCACCATCATTATGCTGGCGTAGTTCCTGAGCGAGATGGACGCCATGCACAACGAGCTGCCAAGGCTTTTGACACGGTCTGGCGCCTGGCTATTGAAGAACTCCAGCTGGCCGACGTACATGAACACCTCTGACGAGCCGATAAGCTATGGCACCTGCCATAGCACGCTCATGGGGCTCGGTTGGTCCCTTGGACCAAAGCTCGCAGCCAGTGGAACTCGACGAGGGCCGCTGTGACCATGCCCCGCAGCGCGATCACAAGCCCTGTGCCCATGCGCTGGAGCTCGGTGATGCCCTGGGGATTCTTAGTGAGCCTTGACGCTGAGGGCATGATGACGCAGCGGTAGACGGCGACGAAGACGAGCATGCTAACGACATCGAATACCGACATGGCCACAGTCGACACCTTGAACCTACCAAAGAGATTGGTGTCCATGGCCGCACCTTCCTCCACGAACGTGGACGACATCTGGGTGTACTCAACTGAGTAGATAATGGTACAGATCAAGATGGGTGTCATGCTCAGGATGCACTTCACCTCCTCCACCTGCGTCACCGCTCACAGCCTCCACGGGTTCTTGATGTTGCTGGTGTGGTAGTCCTCCTCGATCTTCGTCGCCACCTTATCGAGAAACCTGCATGCAAACCAGTTCCAAGTAAGATTAACCAGCCATTGTTTAGTTTGGTGTGGGTTTAATGGTACCTGAGTTGGTCCCTGTGAAGGAATTTTTTGACACCTCGGATCCCAAGGTCCTCGCCTTTGACCTCATGTAGCTAATCACCGGGGGTGGCTTGCTATGCTGCTTGCGAAATGCGGTGACAAACACCTGCACGATACGGGTGATTGGGTTGCCGGTGGGCTGGAAGTTACGATAGTACAGTGTGCCGAGCTGGAAGAGCGTGAGCACGAGCATGGTGGCGGTGGAGGAGATCCAGAACCCATGAGTCACATGTTCCTGTCCTCATAGAAGGCCAGGATGGAGTTGGAGAAGGGGGAGCCGATGTTGAGTGACATGAAGATGAAGGATCCAGATGGTGAACGGAGGGGGTGAATGGTCACAAAACAAAATTTTCCTCCACAAAATACTCCAACTAAGACCTCAAAAAGATCATGCAAAAGAAATCGTGAAGGATTGTAATTGTAGGATCGAAATATACTGATCTAGCAATCAGAGGGGGGGTGAATGATTGCGCGGAAGCTAAAATCAAAATTTTGACTTTTGAAACACCCCAAATAAACTCAGATTGTTTAATTTGTATTCAACAAGAACCTTATTGCATCAGACCAAATTTGCACATGTATGCTGGACCAAACTTCGCCTCGGACAAAGAGTTGCACGTGTATGACGGACTAAACTTCACTTCGGACAAGAATTGCATGTGTATGACGGACAAAATTTCGCCTCTGATATGTGTATGACGGACAAAATGAAAACAGCCTAACACATGTTCACTAAAACAATAATTCCCGAAGATCCAACCGTTGGAATGATATGAAATTTTAACTCTAGAAACTAGACTTGATTCCGAAGCTAAACCAAAAAGAATCAACTCAATCTGACCTATGGATCTAAAGTTATAACCATCGCAAGACAGCTGAAACAAATCCCGATCTAATATGATGGACCCAATTCAGACTAGTGACGGACAAAACTTAAAAACAAGATTACTGAAGATCCAACTGTTAGATTGATATGAAATTTTAACTGTAGAAACTAGATTGGATTATGAATCAAACCCAACAAAAATCAACTCGATCGGATCTACAGATTAAAGGATATTACCTTCACAAGATCACTGAATCAGATGATGACGGAAATTGATTTCAAAAGCTATGACGGACCAATCTTCAGATGCAGCAACGGACCAAAACAAAATTACTTACGCCGGACTAAACTTCTCACGATGCTACAACCATGCTGGTCTTCAGAAGCTTTTCTTGGCATGTATGCTTGATCAAGATCTAAACCCTAGAACCAGAAAAACTTCTCTCACAATGCACAACCACCAGAAATAACTTTTTGGAAGATTGATTTTTATTTCATTGTCTAAAGTACTCCAACACAAGAGTACAAACCCTAATTACTTGCACACGGCACAGGAACCAAAAAACTAGAAAACCCTAGTCTGGACGCTTGTATCAAACAGGAGACACACCCTCCTATTTATACAAAGCAAAAACACAGAGATTGAGTACAACTCCACTTCCAACATGGAAAGAGTTCGTATCTATCTCAACTTGGCCCAACATGGCCGAAATCAACCCTTGCACGCATGATCAGCCCACCTGCTGCAAATACGTGACTAACCAGCCTCCATGTGCATGTTCTCTAGCCCAAACGTCCCGCATGACATCCTTGACCACCAAGACCTCGATTCCTCCCTGAACCTAGTCCCGAACCTCAGCTCCTCCATGAACCTAGTTTCGGTCCCGTCATCGACCACGTTCGCCCTCGAGCAACACCTGCACATGAAGTAACAAACAATGCGTCCGAGCACAAGTCCACGACTTGACTCAAGATTAATCCATGCAACCACTCACATGAGTGCATTGCATCAAGCAAAACCATTATGCTATCACCAGCATAAAAATCATCTCAACATATCTCATACACAAGCACCACACATGCTATAACCAAAACCACTTTGCAATGCCAATTTCACCATTCAGCCAATTTTTCATCACATGATTTCACAATCTCCCCCTTGATGAAAACATTGGCAACACCATTTGGAAACGAACATTGGCTTTCACCTCACAATGGCAACACCATTATAAAAAGAAGTAAAGTGACCAAAAGACAGAAAGGAAAATCTCCCCCTACAAAGAAGAACAAAAATCTCCCCCTATCTAAAAAGAAATCTCCCCCCATGACAAAGAGAAACTCCCCCTAACAGAAAGAAGAAATGTGTGTGTGAATGTGCAATGTGTGACCAAAAATTTCTCCTTTTGATTCCAAAATTTCTCCCCCTTTGACAATGGATTCATCAAGAATGCAAAAAGAGAGCAAAAGAGAAACTTCTCCCCCTTTATATCTGTTGTTTTCCTTTTTTATGTCTTGAGCATTATGAATCATGCACAAATGTAACAACTTGATCACCAAGTCATGCTATCAACGAGACTTGCACCCTCAAATCTACACATAAACAATGTAGAGTAAGCATAACTAGAAATCAAGTACTATTAACGATTTTTTGCATGGCATGATCTCCTTTCTCAATAATCTTAAAACCTGAAAACATTGAATTTCTGTGCACTTTATTTGTGCTTTGAAAAAACTGATTTATTAATTTGATTGCAACAATCACAATTGCAAGGAATTACATGCACCATCAGCCTTACTTTTCAACCATGCCAAGCAATCACAAGCTTAAGGTTTCATGGTTTCGGTCATATACAACCTCTTCCAAGTTCATATCATAGTGCAATGATAAGCAGTCTCGTAAAGAAGAAGTGCGACAGTACATAACCTTGATCTTGCTTTTATCAACAATCACTTTTTGAGCTTTAGCACTTAACTTTCATAGTTAGCACTTTTTTTTAGCAGGATCAAGATAGCCAAGAAAGTTCAACCATGACAAGATTTAATTCAAGTTGTCATTCCATTTAAACAGTCATGACATAAACTACACCATATATGTATAAACAGGAAGTTACAAAGACCTTGTAGCATAAACATGGCTTCAAATGACATATGTGTGTGAAATACAATGCTCAGTACTTTTTTATTCTTTTTATTTTTTTGTTTTTCAATTAAGAAACACACAAAATAAAAAGTATGTTACAAAATATTACAATAGCTTCAAAAACTCCCCCTCAAAACAACCATCTTAAAAGCCTTCTACAAAATTGTCACCTGAAGGGAATAATTTAAAAACAAAAAACTGAAAGAACAAGCCTCCCAAAAAGGCAACCGAAAGGAATTTTCACCAATAACCAATAACTCCCCCTCAAATGGATAACCAATGAAATCAACAGAGAGGAGATGATGATATACATGTGCTTGAGTTATCATGATATGTTCAGTTAAGCATAAGCATGAACCATGACAAATAAGTTCTGAGCATGAAAAGCATGATATAAGATATAACATTATTGAACATGCCAGGGGATACATATGAGCATATGAACAAACATATCATCTTATGTCACAAATAGATATCTGTGAATGTAAAGAACATGAGTGTATAAGATAGCTCACAAAGTAGATGAAGAATTATTGCACATGCTTCTTGAAAACCATCTCAAGAGTGAGAACCATCCAAGTCTTGACCCCATCTTGCAAAAGACCAAGATCCACTAAGCTTCTGTTCTCCAACCCAATCCTGAAAAGCCTACATAGCACAAGAAGATGTCAAGGCCTCGGTACTGGGGTTAGAAATAAAACATTTGGGAATCCAGTACTGAGACACACGACGAGTAGGCACAACACGAGTATTCTTGTTCACAAAATCAGATTTGCCCTTTCTCGTGTTTCTTGCAACAAGAGGTGTTTGCATCACCCTAGGCACAAAATGAGGAGTGAAATGTACCTTCCTGAAATTAGACCTAGCCTTAGCCTTTTCTTTCTTTTGCTGTTTGGCTAACCTAAAGCAAAAATCTACTAAGTGTCCATCTCTACCACAATGAGTGCAAGTGTACTTAACATGATGTTTAGCATTAGAAACAGAAGTAGCTTTTGCATTCATCATAGTAGAAGATAACACACCAGCAGACTTGAAAACAGTTTTCTTAGGCTCATTGACAATTTCGAATTTTCCACTTTCAAGTGTCTTCACAACAATTGGAGCATGTGATTTATGATGAGCATAAGAATCAAAACCTAAACCTTTGTGATGAGTACTGACCCTTGACTGATCTAGAATCATGTTTAGGTTTTTCTTTCCTGTAGTGAACCATTCTAAAGATTTTTCCAAGTAATCAACCTTTCGAGAAAGAGTTAAACAGTTATTACATGGAACGTCCACTTTTCCTTTCTGTTTGCGACAAGTTGAGCATGAGAGAACTTCATGAGTGAGCATAGCATCTGTCATTTGAGAAACCCTAGCATTTGCATCATGCAACTTTGTAACGTCCCGAATTTTGGCCAGATTTTAAATTTTGGAGTTATTTGAATTTTTATGAATTAATCAACCTTTAATTGCATTTAATGGAATTTATCTAATTTTTCTGGGATTTATTGGATTTAATTGGATTTTATTTATATCATTTTTCTTTGAGAAATTAAATACCAGAAACTATAATTATCAAAAATTAAAACTAATATTTTATTTAGGCTCAAAATGCTCTGAAATATTTTCTAGAATTTTTCTAGTATTTTTAGTGCCCCAAATAATTACTTTGAATTTTGTCTTTATTTTTATTAAGTAAAACCGGAAAATAGCTAGCTACGTTGTTGGTAGGCCCAACATTGTGTTTCATGATGAAAAACCCTAATCGCCGCCGAATCTGGACCGTCGGATCGGGATCCAACGGCTGACGTGACCGGATGACCTCGGGATGTGGCGTGACCGATCCGACCAATGCTCTGTTGGCATGCCGCGATTTGCCGGTGATTTGCGCGAGTTCCAAGGCATGTCCGGGCGAAAGAAGTACACCCCCGAGCTCAGCACTTCCTTCCGCTCATTTCCCCTCATCTCTCTCGCTCAGCCATCCAGCGTAGCACGCGTACTAGCTCGCCGTAGTTCACACTCTTCCCCGCTTCGGTTTTCTTCGTGCCCCGCCGTGCTCCGCCGTTCCCCGCCGCAGCCGAGACCTTCCCCGAGTTCCTCGCATCACGCCGCATCCGTGTGGTTACTTCTTCCGACCGGAGAAGCTCGGAAACACCATCGCCCGTGTCATCTTCTCCAAGTCCGGTGACCCGCGCCGCCGCCTCTTCTTCGGAGCTTCGCGACTCACCTCAGCCGTCAGATCTCCATCGGACGCCTAAGGTAACGCCACGTAGTCCCGTTAACAGTGAACCGCTCGGTTAGTTCTTGTGCCGTCTGATCCGAATCCGACGGTCGGGAAATCGTGCATGCGTGGCCGGATAATTCCTCGAGGCGTGTCAGTCACCGACATGTGGGGCCGGGCGCTGTTCACCGGGCCCACTCGTCAGTGGGTGGACCGCCGGCCATGCTGGCGTCAGCATGACGTCATCCGGGCCCACCTGTCAGTGGCCGAGAGCGACGTGGTTCGCTCTGGTGCCGACGCGTGTCGCCGAGAGATTTAATCCGGATTTTCAGTACAAAAATAAAAGGATTAATTCGGTTTATTCTTTTATGAATTTTCAGAATATTGTAAAGGCTATAACTTTTGCGTTTTAACTCGGATTTGAGTGATTCCAGTGCCCAAAAATTTGTAAAAATGTGAACTATTTAATGATGATTTTTATTTTATTTTTAGAATTTATCTTGCTGTCTGTATAGTGTGTTTATTGTGTGCTTGCTTGTCTTAGAGTAGACTCAAGTCGCCGGGTTTAAATCGAGGAGAATTTGAAGACCCGTCGCAGAACCTCGACCAGAACCAACTCCTCTTCGAAGGCAAGTCATGCTTTGATCATTTCGCGCCTAGTTTTAAAAGTATATTTTGACTTCCATATTGCATGCTATGTTAAGTACAACCACTATTGATTAAATTGGGAAATGGTAGTTAAAAGCCAAACTTGTTATGCCACCTTGATTATAATGTTTATATGCCCTGAAACCCTTGTCCACCCTAAGATGCTTAAATATGTTGGATGCTAATATGATGCCAACACGGGAGGCTAGACCGTGATTAGCTGCTTAGCCTGCTTGTATGCGTGGAATGACTTTCAAATATCAAATGAATATTGACTAAACAATTATGGAACGCATTTTGGAAAATGCGATGATGTCATGAATTGGAACTGGGATAGTGACCTGTGTGGTGCTATTCATGAAATGATGTGGAAAATGGCATGTGTTGCTTAAGTATAAAGTGGGGTGGGAAAATGATTTGAACCGGGGCAAGTGGCAAGAAGGCTTCGTGCCAGGTGGGCCTGTGTGGCAATGGGCTGTGTGAATGAATGAGAAGGCTGTGTGCCGAGTTGTATAAATCGGATGTCTTGCCCGGGACAGTTAAGGACTTAACCTTGCGAGCCTTTGAAGCGAGTTCAGTATACAACCACTTGTCCGGAATGGGACGGACCTAGTTAAGTAGGTTTCGACCTCTTTCCTTTGAAACCTCACGGGTGACAAGTGCACATCGTGCAATCAGAGGGGAAGCGACACGTGCTACGGCTTGGTACCCATTCAACAGTACTTGCTCTGTCTAAACTTGCTCTGAGTGAGGGAAGTGTTAGAAGGAAGTGTCGGAGGGTTCATCGGTCAAATGTTAGTCTCTGAAAGACTTTGTTACAATCAATCGCTGTGTGGTGAGCATCAGTATCCTGTGGGTAAAGTGTACTGACCTCTGCAGAGTGTGTGTGTGAATCTATTGAATAGCCGTGTCATGATCTTGGACATTGCTCGGTGATTACTGATCAAGGGTTAGATTTTCAAAAAAATGAAAATGTGGAATGGGTGGTGTGTGCCAAAAAGTCGTGTGAATGAAATTAGGGCTGTGTGCCAAACTCTTGGAAAAGAATTGAGAAATTAATTATTAAATATTATTGATCTTACTGCTTTTAATCTAATAGGATTACCTATCAAAAGAAATGCTGCTTTATGCAAAATAACCAATTAAGCCTTTCCTTGGAATAAGCCTTGCATATAGTAATAGTCTGCATTGTGCATGACTTGTTGAGTATGTTGTATACTCACCCTTGCATCGACAAAAACCTCAGAAGAAGAAGAAGAAGCCGTGCCAGCTTGGAATGAAGAGTTCATTGCTTTACTTTTGCTTCCGCTGATAAACCTGTTTACTTGATATTTATCGCCCTGCGTGGCGAAGTACTGTAAGGTGGCCATAAGGCCATGTAACTCGTTACTATTAATGCTTGAAGTACTTATTATTTATTTCATTGTGTATGATTGTGGTACTTCAACTTTGTTTATCTGTGTGTACTAGCGTGATCTGGACTAGTCTGAGAATACACAGAGTGTCCGAATCCGTGAAAATTCGGGCACGAAAAACTTCAATTCAAATATAGCACATTTAGAATAATGAGTTGTATCATGCAAATCAACAGTTGAGCGACTAAGCGTTTTTAACATGTTTCTCATTTTCTTTCTTTTCAGCATTGACATGTTCTAACAAAGAGACATGTTCTTTCCTAAGCACAAGAAGCTCATTTGAATTAAGTCACATGATTTGCAAGCATCATCATCGAGAATCAAAGATTTAAGTCTAGCAATTTCAGCATTCAAAGATTCCACAAGAGCATCATGTTTCTTAATCTTCTTGTCGCGTTTGTCAAGTAATTTTCCAAGGCGAACAATGACAATAGTTAATTCATCGAAGAAGGTTCTACCTCATTGCGATCATTTGTCATGATCGTCCTCGGTGAAGCTTACATCACTCCTTGCCATGAGACACAACCCTGTCAATTCGTGTTTGCTTGGAGTTGTTGTGTCATCTTCACTGCTCTCCGAATCCACATCACTTAAGTTCACTTGTTCAAGAGCCGAAAGAACCTGATGAACAACCTTTTTGTTGATGAAGCTCTTTTTGTTTCTATTGCTTGGAGAGAATTTCTTCTTCTCTTTTCTTTTGTCATTGTCCTCTCTTGATGCTTTTCCTGCAAGTTTAGGATAATTTGGACGAATATGATTGAAATCACCACACTCATAGCATCTTGGAGAGCCACCACCAACTCTCTTTCTCATTCTCACATTCTGCAAGGCTTTATAAAAACGAGAAGAGAGTGATGCCAAGTCTTCTTCTCGAAATTCCTCAATCATTCATCGGTTAGTGAAGACAAGTAGGACAAGGCAAAACTTGAAGAAGCATTATTCTGAGACATGCTAGATTGAGAGGTCAATGCAATTGATTTATAATCAGTCCTCCTAGCAAGAACATCCAATTCATGAGTTTTTAGCTTAGAGAAAAGAACATCTACAGTAAGGTCACTCATGACAGTTGATTCTCTAATGGATGTCACTTTCATCTCCCAAATAGACATGTCTAATGCACCAAGCAATTGTCTAGCATTTGTAGCTTCATCAAAGAAAACTCTAACAGCACGCAAATTGCTAAGAATTTTATTGAACCGTGCAAAGAAATCATCTAGAGACTCACCAGGCTTCATCTCAAACCGCATATATTCTTTCTTATATATGTCTTGCCTAACCTCTTTAATAGTGTTAGATCCCTCATGATAATCACAAAGAGATTTCCATACCTCATATGCAGACTTGAGATGGATCACGCGGTCGAAGTCACTTCTTCCCAATCCTTGGATGATCAAGTTTAGGTGCTCTCTTGTTTGCTTCAACATGTACTTGATTGGTGGCATTGACTTGATCATTATCGAGAACTTGATATGTCTTGTACACTTTCTCCCGATTGCAAAGCCTTGAGCTTGAATGTATGCCTCCATCTTTGCTTTCCAAAAGCGAAAATCAACACCATCGAAAACACAAGGTTTTTGAATACCTATCCATCGCTACGGTTTCTAATCACGGTTAAGATTAATTAGAAAAACCTTGCTCGATACCACTTGTAGGATCGAAATATCTTGATCTAGCAATCAGAGGGGGGGTGAATGATTGCGCGGAAGCTAAAATCAAATTTTTGACTTTTGAAACACCCCAAACAAACTCAGATTGTTTAATTTGTATTCAACAAGAACCTTATTACATCAGACCAAATTTGCACATGTATGCTGGACCAAACTTCGCCTCGGACAAAGAGTTGCACGTGTATGACGGACTAAACTTCACTTCGGACAAGAATTGCATGTGTATGACGGACAAAATTTCGCCTCTGATATGTGTATGACGGACAAAATGAAAACAGCCTAACACATGTTCACTAAAACAATAATTCCCGAAGATCCAACCGTTGGAATGATGTGAAATTTAACTGTAGAAACTAGACTTGATTCCAAAGCTAACCCAAAAAGAATCAACTCAATCTGACCTATGGATCTAAAGTTATAACCATCGCAAGACAGCTGAAACAAATCCCGATCTAATATGACGGACCCAATTCAGACTAGTGACGGACAAAACTTAAAAACAAGATTACTGAAGATCCAACCGTTAGATTGATATGAAATTTTAATTGTAGAAACTATATTGGATTATGAACCAAACCCAATAAAAATCAACTCGATCGGATCTACAGATTAAAAGATATTACCTTCGCAAGATCACTGAATCGATGATGACGGAAATTGATTTCAAAAGCTATGACGGACCAATCTTGAGATGCAAATGACGGACCAAAACAAAATTACTTACGCCGGACTAAACTTCTCACGATGCTACAGCCATGCTGGTCTTCAAAAGCTTTTCTTGGCATGTATGCTTGATCAAGATCTAAACCCTAGAACCAGAAAAACTTCTCTCACAATGCACAGCCACCAGAAATAACTTTTTGGAAGATTGATTTTTATTTCATTGTCTAAAGTACTCCAACACAAGAGTACAAACCCTAATTACTTGCACATGGCACAGGAACCAAAAACTAGAAAACCCTTGTCTGGACGCTTGTATCAAATAGGAGACACACCCTCCTATTTATACAAAGCAAAAACACAGAGATTGAGTACAACTCCACTTCCAACATGGAAAGAGTTCGTATCTATCTCAACTTGGCCCAACATGGCCGAAATCAACCCTTGCACGCATGATCAGCCCACCTGCTGCAAATACGTGACTAACTAGCCTCCATGTGCATGTTCTCTATCCCAAACATCCCGCTTGACATCCTTGACCACCAAGACCTCGATTCCTCCCTGAACCTAGTCCCGAACCTCAGCTCCTCCATGAACCTAGTTCCGGTTCCGTCATCGACCACGTTCGCCCTCGAGCAACACCTGCACATGAAGTAACAAACAATGCGTCCGAGCACAAGTCCACGACTTGACTCAAGATTAATCCATGCAACCACTCACATGAGTGCATTGCATCAAGCAAAACCATTATGCTATCACCAGCATAAAAATCATCTCAACATATCTCATGCACAAGCACCACACATGCTATAACCAAAACCACTTTGCAATGCCAATTTCACCATTCAGCCAATTTTTCATCACATGATTTCACAGTAATATAAAACTGCTTTGGAGATTTTTCTTCAAACCGGTGCTCCTCAAATTCACCAACCCTCCAAAACCCGAACAACTAGACAACTATATGTACCCCTAGCTTACATGGATGAGAACTGTGGAATATGTGGGGAATTTTTTATCACAATCCTAGTTGTCAAGTGTGCAAACAAAAATGAATCAATTCAAACCTTACTTTTAGAAAGGAGATTAAGCCAAATCACAAAAGTCACTTTCTGAAAAGCAAAAACAGATTTTTCGAAAATTATCCTCAATTGGAGTACGTGGTTGGTGGATTTCTGGTGCACCAAAAATTTTGGAAATTTTTTCCCAATGATAAAATGAGTCATGAAGTACTCCACCAAAGACCATCTCAAAAAGACTTATAGAAAAGTCAGGAAAAATCAAACACAGAGTGTTAGAAACTTTAAGCAGAAAGTTTGGGGCTTGATATTCACCTCATGGAGCCCAAACGGTGCAATCAGTGGACTCTCCAATTTTTCCATAGATGGATATGAGAGTCATTCACCCTCTCAAATAAGAATCATGCAAAAATGATTTTTCTACGTTTTTTAAAAAATCAAACACTGACTACTGCATGAAGAACAAGTTCTGGACAGAGTTGCAACTTGATAGAAAAGTTGATCTCTAGTCTATCCTAGGGTGCAAGAGATGTAAAATCACATGAACACACTCAAGATATCCAATATAAGCAACATTTAGATGGAGGGGAGGCAAATCCAAATTGTGAGAAAGTAAATTGTAGGAATTTAAATGCTGAATTTAAGACATAAAGTAAATGTGTAATGTAAATTCAAGCATAAATGAAAATAATTTGTATTTCAAAAAGGGGAGGTTTACAAAGCCACATAACAAAATGGGAAAAGCCCAAAGGAGTACAAAAATCTCTACAACCTTCAAGAGGAGGAGGCTACCCCTCTCCTCTATTTATACTACTCTTGGGCCACCTACCACCCTTGGATGAGTCCATCAACCCTATAGCACTCATCAAAAGGCTAGAATTAACCCACTCACACAGCAATGCAAGGGTTAACCCAAAACCCAAACACATAATGGGTTTTCTTGCAAAGTTTTCAAAGCATACTATCTAAACCCGCTAACCTATCAACTAGACCTCGATCCAACGGCCCTCATCGATCCACGCGGCATCTAGCTAGCACCATCGCCTTTCCTTTTCTTTTTCGCTTGCCTGGACTCCGTCTCTGATCATTTTTCGGTGATCTTCGATCGTCTGAACCTCCGACGCAACTCGCCTAGTCCCGGTCATCGTCCACCTCACCATGACCTAGCACCGATGTCCTGCAACTATCAAAGACAAGAAAAACCCATCACACAGCTGACGAGGGCTGGGCGTCCCTTGACCGGCCAGCGCACGGTCAACGAACCTCCCAAGCTCGGGAGGCCTCGACCACGACCTGGGCGTGTGCCGGGACGCTCGACCTAGAGCGCGCTGGACCCGAGCTCGGCCCCGCACGACCTCGAGCTCGGGTCGGCTCTCGTTCGAAGCCGTAGTCCACCCATGGATTACGGATCGTGCATTTGACCGGCAGTTGCCGAAACGTGGGTCGTGGGGATGAAGCAGGTGCGTGCATCAAGTCCGGAGCAGTTACTGCCAGCCCTCAACGTGCATGAAGGCCACTTCCCGGGAATCTCTCCCGTCCATTGCGCGCAGAGGAAGTATAAAACCAAGGATGCGTAGTCTCTCAGGGGACACGAGGACAACACGCCATAGCTCGAGCTCAGACATAGCCACCTTCGAACTTGAGCTGTAACACACTCCTGTACTCAGAAACAGTTAAGAATACTGCCGCAAGGCGACTGGAGTAGAGCTATTACCTTCACAGGGGCTCGAACCAGTATAAACCTCTGTCTCACGCTCATTGTCATCTTGCTTTGACCATCGTCGCGTCCACTCCATTCCTCCGTTTGAGCGAAGCGCAGCTCGGGTCCCATATCACACTGACCCCCCATCTCGTTTCTTGCGGTTGGTGATCCCGATCATCGACAGCTGGCGCCCACCGTGGGGCCCGATTGCTTCGCTCATTCGCAGGAACGACATTCAGCTCCCAGGAGCATGGCGCATTTCGTCGGTGGACTTTCCTCGAGCGTGGATTCGGGCGCGGACTCTGACTCCGCGTCCCTGTTTTCGCCTTCGCCACCGCCACTCAAGCTGCACGTTCTGATGGTGGGCGATCATGGCATAGAGGGAGGCGCGGATGACCGTGAACCGCAGACCCCTGAAGACGCTCGCCGGATGGTGCATATCGCCATCAACCAAGCCATAACCGCCCTCCGGCAGGAGGACCAGGAGAAGGCCGGCGCGTCTTCTGGGCCACCGAACTCCCTTTCTGGGAGGCGCCGCTATCGCCGGGTCATGGCTGATCCCGATAGGGTGAGGTCGAGCTCTTTGGCGAGCCCTAGCGAAGAGCTCGTCGGATCGGACCGAGGTCATACCTCCATGACACCAAAGTCGCGACTCGGGACCCGCTCCCGGAAAAGTGATGACAACTCATCGCGTCGTCGCCCGTGAACCCGTCGGACGCCTCCTGCGCAGGGGGCGCCCTCTCACCAGCAGCGGGCTCGGGGCGAGGTTTTGACGCAGCCGCCCGTATCTGCGGCACCGTACCAAGCAGGCCAGGCGAACTAAGCCGCCTGATTCCGAGTCGGCCGTGGCGGTCTGCGGGCCTCTCCCGACGTTCGCCCGGCGCCGAGGGTCCAGACGCTGCGTTACCGAAAGTGACTCCGTGCCCAAAGATAGTGGTCGTTCCCATCGAAGGTCGGCCGCCGAGGCGACCTCAACTCTGAATCAAGCGGAAGGCGGACCTTCTTGGCGGCGACCACACCGGCAAGACACTGTCTGGCCTATGGCTGCGTGGCGTATTCCGACGGCCTGCGCCGCGTGTGGTGGCCAGCTCGGTTCAAGCCCGCGCTGATCGAGCGTTTTGATGGGACCAAGAACCCCGATGAGTTCCTGTCTATCTACTCGACCGCAATCCTGGCGGCCGGGGGCGACGAGCTTGTCATGGCCAATTACCTCCCGACCGTCCTAGACGGTGCCGCGCGGACCTGGCTCTTTAACCAGAAGCCTGGTTCGTTCAGATCGTGGTGCCAAATCCAGAGCGCCCTCCGCTCCAACTTCCAGAGTTGTTATGAGCGGCCGGGGAGGGAGAAAGACCTGGATCGCGTCATCCAGGGCAAGGGCGAGCCGCTCCGCGACTTTGTGCGGCGATTCATCCGCACGAGGAACCTGATCCCGAGTATCTCTGACGAGGCCGTCATCAAAGCCTTCAAGTTCGGAGTCCGTGATCGGCGCCTCACCGAAGACCTGGAGATCACCTCGCGCCTCAGCGTCAACAAATTGTTCAGATGGCGGGCAGTGCAGACGATCACGGATGACGCGATCCATTGGAAGCGGACTACGATCAAGGTAAGCTTGGTCTAGGTCCCACAGAGGTCGGCCCGTCCAACTCCAAGGGCACCGACCACGACGCCGCCCCCAAGAAGCGGAAGCGCGATCGTAGGGGCGGCGGAGGTCTGCCGCGAGTGATCGTTTGGCAGATGGCGTGTGAGTCCTTGAGGTCCGAGATCAAGCTCGGGAGGGATCCAAACCTCGCCCGGCGGCCTCGACCTCGCCAGCGAGAACCACCCCAAAGAGAGGGCCGACGACCGGCCCCGGTGAGCCGATCTTTCGGCGCGGGGGCGGCGCCGGATATAACGGTGAAGTTTTGCCTGTTTCATAGGGCAGCCGGCCACGACCTGCGGGCCTGCAGGGCTTGACAGAGCAAGCTGGAGTCCTTCTATGACGGGCGAGATGAGATGCCCGTGCTCCCGAAGGATGACGACCAACCAGACAGGGTGAACGCCGGCACGGAGCACGACGACCTCGATCTGGAGTTCCAGCAGGGCGAGCGCCGGATCGATGTCATCTTCGGCGGCTCGTTAGCCTACCAGTCCAGGCGCAAGGTCAAGGCTGCCGCGCGAGCCATCTACCAGGTCACCGCTGGGAAGCCCGTCGAGCAGCCCTGCAAGTGGGCTGGAGCCACCATCACTTTCTCTCCGGAGGACGCTCTCCGAGGTATGGCCCGAGACCTGAAGACCACCTTGGTCGTGACCCCGACCATCAGCAATACCACGGTCGGGCGCGTCATGGTCGACGGCGGCAGCTCTCTTAACTTGCTGCAGGCAGGAGCGCTTGATCGGATGCAGATTCCCCGGTCGAAGGTCAAGAACATCGCCATACCCTTCTTCGGGATCGTACCCGGGAGCTCGACAGTCCCCCTGGGGCAGGTGGTCTTGCCCGTTACCTTCGACAACTCGGACAACTTCCGCACCGAGCTGGTCACCTTCGAGGTGGTCGAGGGAGACCTCCCGTACAACGCCATCCTCGGGCGGCCTGCCTTGGTCAAGTTTATGGCGGCCAACCATTATGGCCATCGCTGTATGAAGCTACCTGGCCCTAACGGCATCATAACCATGCGAGGCGATCTGCAGGCGGCACATGGATGTGAGACCAAGGCCTTGGCTCTTGCAGGCGTGCTGCCCCAGCGCGGTCCGGAGGCGACGGTGAAGAATGCCCACCAGAAGGCGGCGATCCAGCCTAGTGGGGCGACGAAGGCCGTGCCGCTCGAGGAGGGCGACCCGACCAAGTGCATCCACGTCTCGGCCGAGCTGAGTTCCAAATAGGAACTCGAGCTCGTCACCTTCCTTCGTGCCAACAAGGGTATATTCGCTTGGGAGCCCGCGGACATTCCGGCGCCCGAGGGAGGTGATCGAGCACAAGTTGCAGGTGAGATCCGGCTCGACCAGACGCTGAAAGCCGCGTCGCTTCTCCCCGGAGAAGGTAGCGGTCATCAAGGAGAACCTTGACAAGCTCCTGAAGGCCGATTTCATCCGTGAGATTGACTACTCCGAGTGGCTGGCCAACCCGGTCATCATGCAGAAGAAAGGAGGAAAGTGGAGAATGTGCGTCGACCATACGGGGTTGAACTCGGCTTGCCTGAAGGATAACTTCCCGCTTCCGTGCATCGACCAAATCGTCGACTCCACCGCGAATGCCAAGATGCTGAGCTTCTTGGATGCTTACTCAGGATACCACCAGATCAAGCTGGTGGTCGACGATGAGGACAAGACGTCCTTCATCATGCCGTTTGGCACCTATTGCTATACGACCATGTCGTTTGGTCTGCGCAATGCGGGGGCCACATTTCAGCGCCTGATGACCAAGACATTCGAGCCTCAGATCGGGCGGAACCTTGAGGTCTACGTGGACGACATCATCGTCAAGAGCCCCCCCGGGGGCGACCACATTCGCGACCTTGAAGAAACCTTCGCCAACCTGAACAGGCACAAGATCAAGCTCAACCCCGAGAAGTGCGTGTTCGGCGCGGCGTCGGGAAAGGTGCTCGGCTACATGATCGGGGCTCGGGGTTGGCGAACCCGAGAAGATCGAGGCGATCGAGAAGATGGCGCCCCCGACCTCGATCAAGCAGGTGCAGAGCCTCACCGGCCACATGGCCGCCCTCAGCAGATTCATCTCGAGGCTCGGCGAGCGTGGGCTTCCTTTCTTCCAAACTCTGCGCAAGCACGGGGGCTTCGAGTGGACTCCAGAGGCGCAGCGGTCCTTCGACGATTTGAAGGTATACCTGTCATCCCCACCCCTCCTTACAACGCCACAACCTGGCGAGAGGTTGCTGCTTTACCTCGCGGCCACCACCCACGCCGTCAATGCTGTTCTGGTGGCGGAATGGGGGTCTCAGTAGCACCCAATTTATTATGTCAGCGAGGTCTTGCACGGCCCGAAGGAGCGCTACCCGCAGGTACAGAAACTGTTGTATGCTCTCCTCATGGCTTCGCGCAAGCTCCGGCACTACTTCCAGGCGCACATTGTAATCGTCCCGAGCAACTTTCCGCTCAGCGACATCCTGAGGAACCCAGAGGGTGGCGGCGGAATCGCCAAATGGGCCATGGAGCTGGCGGCGTTCGACGTCCAGGCCGTGGCTCGGACGGCCATAAAGTAGCAAGTGCTCGCCGACTTCGTGGTCGAGCAGACGTCGCAGCCCGCTTCCGAACTTCAGGTCGAGGAGGAGAAGCCCTGGGTCATGTTCTTCGACGGCTCTAGGTCCTTCAAGCGCTCGGCCGCATCCTTATCCTTACCCGCAGCGGCGACGGTTAAAATCGTGGTTCGTTTCGGGTTTCCGGCGACCAACAATGTGGCAGAGTATGAAGCCCTTCTGGCGGGCTTACGAGCTTGCAAGGCGTTGGGCATGCGCCGGCTGGTCGTGAAGGGCGACTCCCAGCTCGTCATCAACCAGTTCAACAAGGACTACCAGTGCTCGGGAGACTCGATGGCAAAGTACCTCGCCGAGGTGCGCAAGATGGAGAAGTGGTTCCAGAACTTGGAGCTCAAGCACATCCCCAGGCGGGACAACTCCAGTGCGGACTTCCTCTCCAAGCTCGGCTCCTCCGACGACGATATCCCCGACGTCATCCTGGAGACGCTGGCGGCCCCATCGATCTCCGATCAAGAGGTCATGCTCGTTGTGGTCGAAGGTATTCCCTCTTGGGCCGAGCCCATCCACAATTTCCTTGCAAGGGGCGACCTGCCACCCGACCCTACCGAGAGGAGTAGGATCAAGCGACGGGCGAGCTTGTACACACTCGTGGACGGCATGCTCTACAGGCGGAATGTTTCTGGCATCCTGACGCGGTGCATCTATGCGGAGGAGGGTAAGTATCTGTTGAACGACATTCACTCAGGCCTCTGTGGAGCACACTCTTCATACAGGACGATGGTCGGCAAGGCCTTCCGCATGGGGTACTACTGGCCAACGGCGCTTCAGGATGCTCGTGATATCGTCCGCACCTGCCGCGCATGCCAGTTCCACGCCAGGAAGTCGCACCAGCCGGCCTACGCCCTTCAGACCATCCCGCTCGCCTGGCCTTTCTCGACCTGGGGGCTCGATATCCTCGGCCCTTTTCCTCAGGCGGTCGGGGGAAAGAAGTTCCTGTTCGTGGCCATCAACACCTTCACCAAGTGGATCGAAGCCGAACCAGTCTCGACCATCACTATTCGAGCGGCTGTTCGTTTTTTCCGCTTGTTCGTGGTCACAGTACGGGTTCCTCGCAAAATTATCGCGATAACGGTACTCGGTTTACAAATGAGTTGTTCCAGAGTTTTGCGAGGAGCTCGGCATCAAAGTATGCTTCGCCGCTGGCTCACCCCGAACAACGGGCAATGAACACGCCAGCGAACCGTCGTCCAGCGCCAAGAAACGTTGCAGATGAGCTCGAGCGCTACGGCAAGACACAGGTGGGCGAACTTCCCACCGCCCTATGGTCTATTCGTACCACGACAAGCCGAGCCATTGTGGTCCACACCCTTCCGGCTCGTGTTGATGCACCGGCCGCCCCGCCTCCCGAGGTTCTGTTGGCTCTGCAGAGTCGACAGTCGACCAAGTCGACTTGAACACGAGCGGTCTCGACCTCACCTCGCGAGAAGAAGTAAGATGCCGTGCCTCGCACGATCAACGCACTACACGCAAGCTCTTCGCAGACATGCGTCTCGGTCGGTACGACCTAGGAAGCTCCTTGTTCGGGACCTAGCCCTGAGGCGGATTCAGGGCTCGTCCAACACCAACAAGTTATCCCCACGGTGGGAGGGCCCCTATAGAGTCGTTTCAATGGATCGCACGGGGGCTTACCGGCTAGCGATGCCCGATGGCAGAGAGCTCTCTAGCTCGTGGAACATAGATCAGCTTCGGAAGTTTTATGTGTAACCTCTATACCTTACATTTCAATAAAGCTATTCTTCCATTCTCGCCTTTTATGACTACTTGTGTTGCTACTATTCTTTTTCTACGACTCCTTCGGGCACGACCTTCGTACGCAGCGCATTTGCTCTTGGTCTAAGTGTCGCGAGTTTGACGTTCACCCCCAGTGGACGAGCTAAACGTAAGCCGAACCTCTTCGCAATCTAGCTCTCCCCTGTGCCCGGGCCCGAGCCGAGAGCCTCGCCACTTTGACCGTTGAGCAGTGCGCATAATTCGAGCATTAATCTAGGTCGTGGCCGCTCGTCCGTATCTACGTCTTGTGCCCAAGGCATGCGTCGCTCAACCTCGGGCCCAACGGGGGCTGGATAAGGCTATCCTAGCGGCGCACGACCAAAAGAGCGCGAGCGTGGCAAACGAGTGAAGCCGGAGGGACTCCGAGTATCCTCGACTATGAATTTCGACCAGGAACGAGGTTTTCCAAAAACGATCTATTTCTATTAGAGCATTCCTTGCTTTCTAACATTTTTTACAGGTCGGCCATCTCACGGGCAAGCTTCTCTTGCTCGAGCTCGGCAACTTTGTCCCTCAAGGCCGACAGCTCGCTCTGGTTCTAGAGGGCTACCGTGGGGGCATCCGCAGCTTAGCGCCGTTCGTCTTGGAGTTGGGCCATGGCGCTTGTCGTCGCCCTTTTTGCGCGCTCAAGCCTCCCTTCGAGCTTCGAGATCTTGGCCTCGAGCTCGGGGGGCCCCTTCGCCGAGGAAGACGTCCGGTCCGTGGCGGCCTTCTCCAGCAGCTCGACCTTGGCCCGCTCGGCTTCAAGCGTCTCGGTGGCGCGCTTGAGCTTCCCTTCAAGCTCGCAGATTTTGGCCTCCAGCTCGGGGGACGCCTTCGCCGTGGAGGGTGCTTGCTCCGCGGCGGCCTTCTCCAACGCTTCGACCTTGGCCCGCTCGGCCTCGACCGCCTCGTTGGCACGCCCAAGCCTCTCTTCGAGCTCCAGGACCTTGGCCTCAAGCTCGGGGGACACCTTCGCCAGGGAGGATGCTTGCTCCTCGGCAGCCTTCTCCAGCACTTCGACCTTGGCTCGCTCGGCCGCGAGCGCTTTGGCCGATCGCGTGCGCTCATATTCCACGGCCTTGAAGCCATGCTCGCGCTCGGAGGTCCTGGTCTGCTCGAGCTCGGCCGCGTGGGCTACCTCCTGCGTCCTCATCGTCTGGCGAAGATCCTCAAGCTCCCCGACTTTCTGCTCGAGCTCCGCCTGATCGACCTCGATGGTCCTGATGAGCCTCGAGCGCTCGGACTCCCGCGCCTCCACCACGTTCAGAAGGCCCCTCAGCACATCGTCGTGCTCTTGAAGGCCTTGCAGCCCCTGGGAGACATGGTCGGTCGCCTTCACGACAGAAAGGGTGGCCCGAGTTAAGAAAGGAAACAAAGAGCTCAGGCTAACAAGCTACGGGGTGCGCGGAGGGGCCCTTACCCCGCGGAGTCGATTCTCCAGGTGCGAGCAGGTGTATTCTTCGCGATCGTCGATGCGGCTGCGGGGGATTTCCTCCTCCTCGTCGCCCACTTCTTCTGGGATAAGGTCGACCGCAGCCCCCATCGGCGCACTGGGGTCAGGATCTTGGGGCTCCGCGCTGGGCGCGACCTGGGATTCCGTCACCCCCTCCAGAGGGCTCGGCTCGCCGGCAGGGGAGGGAGCGGCAACAACGTTGGCCCCTACCACCGTGGTCAGGGCTCCGCTCGCCTCCGGCTCCGAGGGAACGTTGATCGGCTCCGCGGCAAGGCCTCCCGCGGCGAGGACGATCACCGCGGCCTGGGATGCCACGACCTCGGTGCTCGGCGGCGCTGCTCTGCAGTCTGCGGCGCTGCTGGCAGTGCCATCTCTGGAGGCCGGTGGCGTCACGACCTGGGCGCCCGATGCGGTCGTGGTCGGGTGAGCCTGGGGCGACTCCGTGGTGGCAACCGTGGCACTCTGGGTGCCCGCCCCCACGTCGACCTCAGGGGGGTCGGCAGCCGCGGCGGCTCCCGCCTCGCTAGTGCTGTAATCCTCACTGGTCGTGGGCTGGTTCTCCTCCTCGTCTAGGTCGTCGACCCCTTGGTAGAACTTCGCCCGGGGCGGCTTAGCAGCCCGAAGGGTCCGCGTTGGGTCTGGCTTCGGTGGGACCAGCTCGAAGACATTGTCCTCCTCCCCGGACTCGGACTCGCCCTGGACAACAGCCATCGTCAAAACGGGCAAGTTTCGAGCTCGGGTGCTCAAGGTCTGCGATAAAAAACATACACTAAACCAGAAAGATGCGGAGGGGATGGTGCAGTCCAAGGAGCCGGGGATTTACCTGGGTCTCCAGCCTCCGCCTAGCTGAGGGTCGACGAAGGTCTAGTTGCCCCGAAGCTAACGGGACACTTCGCTTGCGTGTCCTCGCGACCTGGGGGCTCGAAGTCCGAGCCGGCCCCGCATCGCCTGCCGTGGCAGGGGTCCGAGCTCGGGGCCCCTGGGCCGGGAGAGGGCTCGAGGACCTAGTGGCGGCCGCTGCGCTCTGCTGCTGCAAGGAGGAAAAACTCATAAACCATCAAGGCTCACGAGCACGGGCTCGGGGGTTCGACCAGCGGGATCCTTACCATGGCACGGCCACCCCACTCGGCTTGAGGTTTCTTCGCCTCCTGGCGGTCCGTTTCGGCCGGGGAGGGCCTCTTCTTCCCTTTTTTGCTCTTGCCCCCGGGCAGCGGGAGCATCCGCCTGGCCGTATCGTACAGCTCCTGATGGTCCTGTATAGATGAAAGGATCAAGGAGGGCCCCAGGGTCGCTCCGGTTGAGCCATTGGTCGGGATGGCTTACCTCGGCCTTTCGGCGGAGCACGTTCTTTGGCACGGTGTCGTCCATGGAGAAGTTGTGCGCTAGTTTTCCGAACATCTCGTTCATCCTGGCGGCAACCCATGACTCCTTCGGCGCTGCAAAAGGGAACGACCCTTAGAGAAGATCGGGGGGCAGGCTCGAGCGAGACCACGAGGTAGGAAGGCATACCAGACGTACCCTCGCGGGTCGGGTCGATGCGCCCTTGGATCTCGTGAGAACGAAAGTCGTCGCCTCGGCGGGGGACACCGATTCCGCAGAAGTCGACAAAGAATCGCCCCAAAGGAGACCACGCTCGGTGCAGAGATGAATGGCGGCAATGGCCTCTTCGTTGGCCTTGAGATCGTCCGCCTCTGGGGTCTCCTTCCCGCCGATGGGTTTTCCCTCGTATGATAGCGTGCCGAGTTCCCCTTTTTTCAGGTAGAACCACCGCTCGGACCATGGCCTGAGGGAGTCCCGAGATTGGATCCTGGGGAAGGACCACTTGAGCCCCGTCCGCTGTCGAAAATAGAGGCATCCGACCACGGGTCCTTTCAGAGCGGAAGAGGTCAAGCACCAAAGAAGAGCGAGGGGTTGGGAGGATTCCTAGGAACCCTCGCATGAGATGGGAGAAGATGGCGAGAGTAAGAATGGAGTTTGGCACGTGTTTATGAGCTTGATCTCTTGAATCGGTGAGGACCACGGAGAGGAACTCGCTCTCCGGGGTCCGCAGGCCGAAGAGGACGTAGTGCTCGATGCAAACGATCTCGTCGTCCCTGGGGCGCGGCTCGGTCTCGTTGCCCGGCAGCCGCCATGTGAATGGATCAAGCAGCCCCAGGGTCTCGAGTTCCTTCATCCTTGCAGGCGACAACGTGCTCCTCCCTAGCTTGGCCATGGCGGTCGCGGCGATTCCGGTCGAAGACGGGGGAGGAGGTTTTTTGCTTGGGCACGGAGGCTTGGAGGACGAAGGGCGCTGGTCGAGGAGTTTCCTCAACAGTCGTTGCGGTTTCGAGTTTATAAGCCGCACCGTCGCCAAGTCCAGTCCACGGTGCTTCGAAGGACGCGTCGGCCGTGATTTGACAGGTGCAATTAAGGCCTGGGTTGCGGTTTTGAGACGTAGCAGGTGTCCACCAACTGCTTGCATCCGTACCGGGGTTCCGGAGATCAAGAGGCGCCAAGTGTCGTTTCATCATGGCCTGGCGTTACGTTTTCCGCCCGACCTCGACCTCAAGCTCGAAGGTTCCGAAAATCAGTCCCATCTGTAGAGGCTCAAGGTCGGACTGTGTTCCTGCCACGACCTTAAGCCTCGGGGGCTAGCTGACGAGGGCTGGGCGTCTCTTGACCGGCCAGCGCACGGTCAACGAACCTCCCAAGCTCGGGAGGCCTCGACCACAAACTGGCGTGCCGACGCCTTCGACCTAGAGCGCTGGCTGACCCGAAGCCTGCCCGCGACGACTCGAGCTCGGTCGGCTCGTTCGTCGTAGTCCACCCTTGGATTACGGATCGTGCATTTGACTGGCGGTTGCCGAAACGCGAGTCGTGGGGATGAAGCAGGTGCGTGCATCAAGTCTGGAGCAGTTACTGCCAGCCCTCAACGTGCATGAAGGCCACTTTCCGGGAATCTCTCCCGTCCGTTGCACGCAGAGGAAGTATAAAACCAAGGATGCGCAGTCTCTCAGGGGACACGAGGACAACACGCCATAGCTCGAGCTTAGACATAGCCACCTTCGAACTTGAGCTGTAACACACTCCTGTACTCAGAAACAGTTAAGAATACTGCCGCAAGGCAACTGGAGTAGAGCTATTACCTTCACAGGGGCTCGAACCAGTATAAACCTCTGTCTCACGCTCATTGTCATCTTGCTCCGACCATCGTCGCATCTACTCCATTCCTCCGTTTGAGCGAAGCGCAGCTCGGGTCCCATATCACACTGACCCCCATCTCGTTTCTTGCGGTTGACGATCCCGATCGTCGACAACAGCAATGTCCAAAAGATATGCAATAATCAACACAAAATCCTTAATCGAAATATTAATGCTCAGAAGATCCGGTGCTACTGTCTACCCGATAGCACTGCTCTACCATGACCGGTAGCATCGGAAAAGGCAATCAAATCTCAAATTGCTCCAAATTGAAAATCCAATTCAAATCAACCTCAATTCCAAAGCAAACCAAGCTCAAATCCAGTCAATTACTTATCACAAACATAGATAGACCTCCACATGGTCCTTCAATCTCCCCCTTGATGAGTATATTGACAAACACATAAAAAGGCATAAGTTTTGAATTTGAAGAAGAAGAAAGCAATTTGAATGCAAAACTAAACTTGGTTCAAAAGGAAGAAAAAAATCTTGATCAAGTTGGCGAGTGGAAATTTTGAGCTATATTCAAGAAAGAGCAAGTTTTTCACAAAAGCTGTAAAATCTAACAAGAAGTTAAAATGCTCTTGTGAACCACAAGAATAAAGTTATACCAAGATCAAAAGAACCAAAATGCATTTTTTTTTCTAATGAAGCCTTTTTCTACAATTTCTCCCCCTTTTGGCAATATAGGCATCAAGATGGCATTTTCTTCCCCTTTTTTATTTTTATATGCAAGGAATACAACCTAATGGAGCTTTGAAAATTATCTAAACAATTTTGAAGACAAAATATTACACCAAGCGAGTCAATTTCAAAGTTGACTAAACTAAGTATGTCCAAGTGCACATAAGAAACTTTGCTCGCAAGTTTTGTTTTGAAAATATCATTATTAGTAAGATTTGACATACGAAACACTTAGCATTAGTTTCAAAACTAGAAGCAAAGCCATTCAAAGGATCAAATGGAAAACCTAGAATTCAACCTACTCAACACTTTGGGGAATCTAAGAGTACATACAAGGTCCTTCGAGCTTATTTTCTAGATGAAGCAAATTTTTCTTTAATACTTTGAAAGACATAGTGGGGTGCAAATATGTAACATTATTTGCATTCTTTGCCCAGATATGTTTGATTTTTTTGTTTGAAATTTTCAAGCAATTGACTCAAGCCTTATTCGATTATCTCAAAAAGGACTCTTAAGAGAATGATCTTGGTCATACACAACACATTCTAAGTTCATCCTAAGTGCAATGAGAGGCTGTCTTGTGAATATGAGGTGTTGAGTCTAATGCGCACAAAAAGAGTCAATTTTGCTTAATTTTCATTTTAGCATATTGATTGATAAGCAAGTGAAGGACTCAAATATGGATCACACAAGTTTCACCCAAGTTGCTATAGGGACTCTACAGAACTCCAAGATTTCACAAATCATGGCAAATACACCTAGAGAGAAACTTAGCAAGTAAAAGCAACATGTTTCATCAAGTTTTTTTAAAGCTTATGTTTCAAGTTTTTCAAGCTTAGCAAGATAAATAAACTTAGACATATCTAAGTTAGTCAATTTCTTTAAAAAAATAGCATAGTGTATAGCATGAAGAAAAGATTATTTGCATAATAGACAAAGCCCATTAAATAGAAAACAAATTCTATATGCAATGCATGAAGCAGTTTCTTAAACTTCCCCTTAACATGTGATTCAATTTTAAGCACAAAACTAGATTAAGTTGAGTTATTAGCAAAATTAAGCTCAAAGAAGATCCAAATGACTCAAATGAAACTAGAAAGACAGAATGGAGAGAAGAAGTCAAGAAACTGCAAACTGGGTGGCTATATATAGTGCATAGAAAAGATAGTAGAGAACACTACAGCTTAGACTTGCTCTCATCTTTCCCAATGACTGATATAGGGAAGCTGTCTCTAGATCCCAAACTTAAGGAGTGCACACAGACCCTGTCTACTTAGAGGACCCAACACCTGCTAGAATTATAAGACCGTGAGGGAACTCAACCTAGAGAGAAGAGATAACAACTAATTAAGTATGATAGCAACCTAAAACACAATATGAGAGGTCCATGCAAAGCATGCCAGAACTCTAGAGAATAAACCCAATAAACACCCAGAGCAAAACAAAAGAAAGGAAAACTGGAAGAAGATATATAATACATAATATAAAAATCAGCTCCCCCTCACAATAGGCCGTAAGAGCACACAACTCCAAGCTCGTCCCTCAAGGCAACAAACCTAGAGCTATCTAAAGGCTTGGTAAAGATATTAGCCAACTGGTGATCACTCTCTACAAACTGAAGCTCTATGTCTCATTTCTCCACATGGTCTCTAACAAAGTGATATATAACATCAATGTGCTTGGTCCTAGAGTGTTGCAATGGGTTCTTAACAATGCAGATAACAGAAGTGTTATCACAGAAAAGTGGAACACTCTTTATCTCTAACCTAAAGTCCCGCAAGGTTGATGTCATCCAGAGCACCTAACTACAGCAACTGGCTATAGCAACATACTCGGCCTTAGCGGTAGACTGTGTAACTCCAGACTGCTTCCTAGATGACCAAGAAACAAGAGAAATGCCAATGAATTGTTAAGTGCCAGAAGTGTTTTTCCTATCTATCCTATAGCCAGTAAAGTCAGTATCAGAAAATGCTCTAAGGGATAGACGAGAGGAAGAAGAGTACAAAATACCATAATTAATAGTAGTTCGAAGGTACCTGAAGATGTGCTTCATCACTTGGTGATGAGATGCATGAGGAGAAGCCTGAAAATGAGCGCACATACACACGACAAAGTGTATGTCTGGCTGTGAGGCAGTGAGATACAAAAGGGAGCCAATCATGCTCCGGAACTCCTTCTGATCAGCAGGCTCACCATCCTCGTCGGGCTCGAGGATAGCAGTGTTGGCCATAGGAGTCATCACAGGCTTTCCATCAGATATATCAAATCGATTCAGGAGGTACCGAGTATACTTACCTTGGTGCAAGAAAGTACCCTGCCGAGTCTGCTTGATTTGGAAGCTAAGGAAGTAGCTCAACTTGCCCATCATACTCATCTCAAACTCCGTGCTCATCACCTCAGAAAATTGAGACACAAGAGAATGAGAAGAGCTACTAAAGATAATATCATCCACATAAATATGAACGATAAGGAAGTGAGAATCCTGATGTCTGATGAATAGAGACTTATCTACTATACCCATTTTGAAACCATGATTGAGAAAATAGGACTTAAGCCTCTCGTGCTAAGCTCTAGGGACCTGCTTAAGTCCATACAAGGTTTTGGAAAGCTTGAAGACATGGTTTGGGTATTTGGAGTTCTCGGATCCTGAGGGTTGCTTGATATAAACCTCTTCCTCAATATAGCTATTGAGAAATACACTTTTGACATTCATTTGATAGAGTTTGAAGCCCTGAGATGCAGAGAATGTAAGCAGAATTCGGATTGCCTCTAGTCTAGGTACAGGGGCAAATATCTCCTCAAAGTCAAGACTCTTAACCTGAGTGAAGCCCTGTGCAACTAGCCTAGCCTTGTTTCTTATGACAACCCCATCCTCACTCTGCTTGTTTTTGGACACTCACTTGGTCCCAATGATATTATGACCAGATGGGGGTTCAACAAGCTACCATACCTTGTTTCTCTCAAAGTTTTCAAGTTTCTCATTCATAGTATTAATCTATGATTTATCGGATAATGTATGAGAGACATCTTTCGGTTTAAAAGAGGCAACAAAAGCTAAGTGAAGGCAGAAACTGGACAAACCTGATTTTGAGTTAGTGACTCACTCAAATAGATCACCAATGATCTAATCAGGTGGATGAATTTTCTGAATGTGGTGGGGAGGACCAGAAGCAGAAGTGACATCTACCTCTTGAGTAGAAAAGGTAGGAACAGAGCCACTCACTGAAGGAGAGTCGGAAGGTAAGGGCTGGTCTTCCTGATGTGTAGAAATGGAGACAGGAGGCACCTCAGGTGTACAGGGGACTGGATCAGGTGGAACACTATCATCTCCATCATCTTCATCCTCTACAAAGATGGTCTTAGAGGGATAAGAAGAGTTTGAAATACCAGGTCTAGCTTCTGAGCTAACCTCATCAAAGGTCACATCACAGGTCTCTATGATCCTATTTGCATCACAACTCTAGACCCTATAGCTATGAGAAGAAGTCAAGTAACCTAGAAAAATACCATCAGAAGAACGAGACTCAAACTTATCTAGGTTACCAGACTTCAAGATAAAACACTTGCAACCAAATATGCGAAAGTGAGAAACACTGGGCTTTTGCACATACCTCAACTCATAAAAAGTGTGATGCAAATATGTTTTCAAGAAAACGTGATTAGAACCATGACAAGCAATAGTTATAGCCTCAGCCCAAAACTTCCTAGGAGTACTGTATTCGTCTAGCATCGTCTTGGCCATCTCAACCAGGGTCCTGTTCTTTCTTTCTACTACACCATTGCTAAGGGGATAGGGAGAAGAGAACTGATGCTCTAAACTAGACTCCACATAGAACCTCTCAAAGTAGGAATTCTTGAACTCTATGCTATTATCATTGCATATAGCTCGTAATGCACCTGGAAGCTCAAGAGCCAACCTACTAACCAAACCCCTATAGTGAGAGAATATCTCATCCTTCGAGGTCATGAAAAATACCCAAGAATACCTTAAAAAATCATCAACAGTGATAAGGACATACCACTTCCCTCCTATTGACTGCACTCTAACTGGACCAACAGTGTCCATATATAAGAGCTGTCCTGTGCATCAGTCATCATTTCGGTGACTAGAGGATGAGAAGTAGTAACCATCTTGCCATATCGACAGAGAGAGAAAACTAAGTCTTTGACCATTTTGAGCTTGGATAGACCATAAATGAGGTCATGGCTGCTAACTCTAGTCAAATGATCAAAGCCGATGTGACCAAATCTCCTATGCCAAAAGGAGAGATCATGGGACTTAGAAGCAATCAAACAATGGAGAGAGTCTCTATAAGAAACAAAAAAATCAGCACGAAAGACTCTCCTAAATCTAGAAATCCCGCAAACTAACCTTCCTGATGAATCAAAGATTCTACAGGCATTACTCTTGAAGCTTACCTCGAAAGAGTCATCGATAAGCTAAGAAACACAGAGCAAGTTATATTGTAGCTTACTTACTAAGGCAACATCCTTAAGAATAAAATTCTCATTAATGCAAACGGTACCTTTAGTAATGACTCTATGTAAAGAAGCATCCCCAAAAGTGATCAACTCATCATCGGGGACTCGGACTAGGGAAAAGAACCAACGAGAGTCTCCGATTATATGGCGAAAACTACCGGAGTCAACAATCTAAACATCTCCCTTCCCCATCCGATGAACCTGGTCAATGCACACGAGAGAAAGATGACTCTGTACTGCGACGAAGAGAAGATCTAGGAATCCAATATTGAACCACATGTGCCTAGAGGTGCCAGCCATAGAGGAAGAAGACCGGACTCTGGTATCTACATGATGCTCCACTCTCACACGACCAGAAGCAATTCTAGTAGAATATCTATGGGCTGAAACAGGATTGGCCCGCCGTGGTGCAAAGACCCCACCATCCCAGTGATGTCGCCTGAACCTCCTACCAGAAAACACCTCATGCCGCTGATATCTACCTTGATGGAAAAAATGAGGAATATCAAGAGGACGACGGGTAGACTGACAACGAGTAGTTCCAGGACTAAAACTCGAATGAACAGTATGAAAATCAAATCTTGGACTCAGCCCAAAAACAGACGACTCTCTAACCTGCAAGTAGCAGTGTGTGCCTTAGGAGCACCCAAAGTCTGGGGATAACCCTAAATACCTCTAAGAGCAGCAACACGCTCATGCCTTATGATCTTGACGTGTTTAAAGCAGAAATCTACTGGGTGGCTATCCTTCTTACAGAAGGTGCATAAATACTTTGCTTTACTAGAGGCAGAAATAACAGGAGTAGCAACCTTCTGGTTAGAAGTCACATGGACAACCCTAGTAGACCTAAACACAGTGGTACTCACCCCGGGAGCTACCATGATCTCACCACTCTTGGAGCCACGCACAATGGTAGGAGGATGAGTCCTAACGTGCTCCAAGTAGTCGAATCGTAGACCCTGATTGAATCTACCAATCTTGGATTGGTCTAGAATAAGATTGAGCTTCTTCTTACCTCCTACAAACTTTTCGAGAGTGCTCATGAGGTACGTACTCACACTCCTAGAAGAGAGAGGCACAAAAGGAATAGGGATGAGTGGAGGAAAAAGAACCAGAAAGAGAAGATCTAACAGCACGTGCATTTTTCTCCCTCAGCATGGCTGCTACAATTTTGAGGGCCACACAAGAAACGCAAGGAGCATTTCTAATCCTAAAGGCTTGGTCTTCTAGTTTCTTCCTAAGCTCGACTTAGATTTTATCCAAGTCCCCCTCAATTATAAAACATCGCAAGTAACTTTCTTGTGACTTATCTAGTAAGTTCTTAGCAAGTTTAGCACACTTGATATTTAAGGATTCATTATCAAGTTTTAGTTGCTTATAGCCCTCACATGAGCTGATTGGGTCCTTAGAAGTATGCATTTCAAATTCATCATTTCTAGCAGAAAACTTCCTAAGATGAGTGCTCATGGCATCAATTTCAACAAGCAATTTAGGGCGATTATCACATGATGGAGTAGAATGAGTAAGAAGAAAACTAGCATCTAAAGATATGGCATTAGAAGATTCATTGCTAGCATTCTTCGACCTAAAACTCTCAAGTTCAATAAGCACACTATTGTCCACAAGCAAAGCATCACACAACGAACAATCATCAGAAACTCGGGAAGGAGAAGATCTAAGAGAAGCTAACTCCCGAGTCAAGGTACCTACTTCCTTCTCAAGCTCCGTACACCTACCTCTAGCTCTAGCATGAAATTTTCCTAGTTTGCAGAAAGCTTCATTGAGCTGGTTATAGGAGAGTACCTCGTCCGAGTCGCTGACGTCATTGGTATCCGCCATGAAGCACATGCCGGAGAACTCGTCGCCACCTTTCTTCTCTTGCAGATCGTCCTCACCTTCGTCACTCCACGTCTCCATGTCGGAGAGTTTGATGTTGTCGAGGGCGACGAGGACGAGGTGGAAGAGCTTCTTGTTCTTCGAGAGGTTGTGGTACTTCTCTCACACGTTGGCTCACGAGCTAGAGGCTTGTTGTTGCGGTTCTTATTGGTGTAGTCGTTCTTCCCTGAACTGCCAGAGTCATACTTGCCCTTCTCTAACTTGGGATAGTTCACTCAAATGTGGTTGGGGCCACCACATTCAAAGCAGGTGATCACGCCACTTCTCTTCCTCTCTCTCATCTTTTTGTATGCATGAGAGAATTTGTGAGCTAAAAGATCAAGCTCAGTTTCTGGAAATTTGTCCAGTTCATCATCACTTAGCTCGCAAAGGGCAAAGAGAGAGAATCCATCAGAAAAATCAAGGGAAGATCTAGTGGGATCAGTGACCAAGGCCATCGACTGAGATTTCATCTTGCGAGAGATGATGTCGATCTCATGAGTCTTGTGTCAGGAATAGAGCCTGTCAAGAGTCAGGGTCAACAAGTCGGTAGTGTCCTTGATGGTGGTCACATTCATTTTCCAAACTCAAAGGTCGAGTGCGGTCAAGAAATGTCAAGCATTATCCAAGTCATGGTATGTGCAACCAACTACTCAGAGATTGCTCAAAATCTTCGTAAAATGACCAAAACACTCATCAAGACTCTCACCAGCATGTTGTTCAAATTTGTTGTATTCACGCTTGTGCTGATCCTGCCTCACGGTCTTGATTTGAGTAGTGCCCTCATGGTAAGCATCAAGGGTCACCAAAATCTTGTGAGTGGATCGCAGGTGAGAGATCCTATAGTACTCACTATGGCTAAAGCCCTATATGAAGATATTCCTTGCCTTAGCATTTGCCTTAACGTCAGCCATATTGTCGGCCGTGACGTGCTCATTGGCAGGGACCTCATACAGGAGCTTCACCTTCTGCCATATCAGGAAGTCCTGGGCAGTGATGTACGACTCCATTCGAGATTTCCAAAATAGAAAATCAATTATAGAAAAAATGGGATGCTTAGTGGAATACTTGTCCATCGCCATGGCTCTTGAGACCAGTCAAGATCTATGAAAGGGCAAAACCGGCTCTAATACCAATTGAAGGATTGAGATGGCAAACAGAGGGGGTGAATGGTTGCAAAACAAAATTTTCCCCCATAAAATACTCTAACTAAGACCTCAAAAAGATCACGCAAAAGAAATCATGAAGGATCGTAATATAAAACTACTTTGAAGATTTTTCTTTGAACCGGTGCTTCTCAAATTCACCATCCCTCCAAAACCCGAACAACTAGATAACTTTGTGTACCCCTAGCTTGCATGGATGAGAACCATGGAATATGTGGGGAATTTTTTATCACAATCCTGGTTGTCAAGTGTCCAAATAAAAAGGAATAAATTCAAACCTTACTTTTAGAAAGGAGATTAAGGCAAATCATAAATGTCACTTTCTAAAAAGTAAAAGCAGATTTTTCAGAAATTATCCTCAATTGGAGCAGACGGTTGGTAGATTTCTATTACTCTAAAAATTTTGTAAAATTTTCTCCCTATAAGAAAATGAGGCATGAAGCACTCTACCAAAGACCACCTTGAAAATACATATAGAAAAATCAAGAAAAATAAAAAACCACAGACTATCAGGAACTTTGAGTAGAAAGTTTGGGGCTAAGTATTCTCCTCATGGAGCCCAAACATTGTGACTAGTGGACTCCCTAATTTTTTCACAGATGGATATGAGAGTCATGCACCTTCTCCAATAATATTCATAAAAAATAATTTTTCTAGATTTTCTAAAAATCAAACATTGACTGCTGCACGAAGAATATGTTTTGGACAGAGTTGCAACTTGATAGAAAAGTTGATCTCTAGTCTATCCTAGGGTGCAAGAGAGATATAAAACCATATGAACATACTCAAGACATGCAAGATCAGCAGCATTTAGAAGGAGGGAAGGTAAATCCAAATTACGAGAAAGTAAATTGCAGGAAAGTAAAAATGCAGTAATTTAAATGTTGAATTTAAGATATAAAGTAAATGTGTAATGTAAATTCAAGACTGAATGAAAATGATTGGTATTTCAGGAAGGGGAGGTTTACAAAGCCTCACAACAAAGTGGGCAAATCTCAAAGGAGCACAAAAACCTCTACAACCTTCAAGAGGAGGAGGCTACCCCTCCCTCTCTATTTATACTACTTTTGGGCCACCTACCACCCTTGGATGAGTTCCTAAACCCTAAAGCACTCATCAAAGGGGTAGGATTAACCCACTCACACATCCATACAAGAGCTTACCCAAAATCCACACACATAATGGGTTTTCTTGCATGATTTTCAAAGCATACTATCTAGACCTATTAACCTATCAACTAGACCGTGATCCAACAGTCCTCATCGATTCACCTGGCATCTAGCTTGCATCATCGTCTTTCCTTGTCTTCTTGGCTTGCCTGGACTCCGTCGCCGATCATTTTCCAACGATCTTCGACTATCTGGACCTCCGACGCACCTCGCCTAGTTCTGGTCATCCTCCGCCTCACCATGACCTAGCACCGTCGTCCTGCAACCATCAAAGACAAGGAAAACCCATCAAATAGCAATGTCCAAAAGATATGCAATAATCATCACAAAATCCTTAATTAAAATATTACAGCTCAGAAGATTCGGTGCTACTACCCGACCGGTAGCACCGCTCTACCATGACTGGTAGCTCTGGAAAAGGCAATCAAATCTCAAATTGCTTCAAATTAAAAATTCAATTCAAATCAACCTCAATTCCAAAGCAAACAAAATTCAAATCTAGTCAATTACTCATCACAAACATGGATAGACCTCCACATGGTCCTTCAGAAGAAGTAGCAGAAGAAGGACTGCTTGGAGCGGCACTCTCCTGAATCCGTTTTGTCGTACTGGTCCACTCCGAACGTCGCCATCGATTGCTGGTAGCCCCCAGTCCCAAACGTCGCCATGTAAATGGATAGGTAGAACATCACGGTGCCAAGACGGGAAGGCGGTGAGCACTGCCTGTGCCTGTCGCCATCGTTGCATCCTGAGGGATCCTCTAGTAAGATCCACGTCAACTGTGATAGGAGCACCAACCCCTACCATAACAATGCAACGCACGCACACAAATGCTCGATACACTACATTAAAAACCAACATTTTTGTCGGTTCGGAACACATCTGTGTCGGTTTTCAAACCGACATAGATATAGTAACACTGATAATGAGGGATTATCAGTGTTGATTTTCAAACTGACACTAATAAGACTATTTATGTCAGTTTTTGGTTAGAACCGACACAGATAATATTATTTGTGTCGGCTTTTGGCTAGAACTGACATAGATAAGATGACTATTTATATCAGTTTTTGGCTAGAACTGATACAGATAGGATTATGTGTGTCGAATTTTGGCTAGAACCGACACAAATAATGACAAAAAAATGTATCTATTATTATTTATAATTGTGTGAGATCTGGCAACTCCGTACCATGCGTCCACCTCATGTGGCCCATCCTACTACCCTCGCTCAAGCACGCTTAACTTCGAAGTTCTAATGGGATCTAGAGGATTTAGCTTCCCAAAAGGTCACCCATCCTAGTACTACTCTCGGCCAAGCATGCTTAACTTCGGAGTTAGTACTACTCTCGCCCAAACACGTTTAACTTCAGAGTTCTTATAAGATCCAGTACTTTAGTGGTGGTATGATCATATCTGACATATAATGCGTCCCTCCTCCCCTTCACCCCGTGAAGCACCTGAACACCAATTTCCAATTATTTCAAATTACCAAACTATAGAGGTAATTAGCAAAATTTAAAATTTTCAAATTTATTTTCCATACTTTTGAATACTAATGATGCTCGCAATATATGTGCTATTACTATCAATGCAACTTGTAAAAATACCATAACTTTTGAATCGTACCTTCGATTTTGGTGTTCCTGTACTTTCTAAAATAATCACACGATAATTTCTCCAATTATATTCTGTTGGGTACCGATTCTAATTTGCAAATATGAAATCTAAGTATGTTTGTTAAATTGGCCATAACTTTTGACTCGTAACTCCGATCAGGGTGTTCTTTGGCTCATTGGAAAGATAAAAAAAGTAGCAGCATAGCATGGCACCGGAATTTGAACAGAGGTAGAGGTCATGATGGCACAGATTTTATGCAGCCATGGCATGCGCAGGTCATGGTGAATTTTTGCTATGGCAGGGCATGGACGATGATTGTTTTATACGGTGGTCGGCACAATTAGTGCGAGGCTATAAAACTCGGGGGAGCTCAGTTGACCAGGGTGAGATAGAGGCAAGCTTGGTGCAGCGTGGTGGAGGAGAAGGAGCCAGGTGATTCTAGGTCCAGGGGAAGAGACATAGTGCCAGAGGGACACTGCTAGGTGGGCCAAGATAAGGGTGGACCCCACATGGCAGTGAAATCAATGGAAGAGGGAATTTATCCATTTTGGCAAATAAAAGTTTCAAATATATTTGAGCTGTAAAAATTGGTTAAAAATTTTTGTATGATCCTAAGGTAATGCTTATCCTCCCATAAAAATTTCAAACCATGATCACATTCGTATGATTTTATAAAATTCTGATAGTGTCACTGTTTCAATTTTGGGTTTTCTAATTTTTTTATTTTTTTGAGATAATAAATTAGGTTCAATTTGTTTGGAAATTTTTTTGTGTGATCCTATGTTTTTGCATATGACATCATAAAGTTTTCATATGATGGTCAAACTTATATAATGTTATAAGAATTTGACAATGTTATTGTTGTTTTCAAATTGCTACTATTTTTTATTTTCTAGAAGCATCATATAGGGTTCAATATTTTTTAAACTTTTTTTAGAGTCCTTTGGTTCTATAAATATTATAATAAAAATTTTAGAGTGAGATCATACATGTAAATTTTTATAAAAATCTGACAGTGTCTTTGTTCAATATTGTCAAATACTATTTTTTGATTTTCTACCAGCATTAAATGCTTTCAAACTTCTCTAAGAATTTTTGGAAATGTTCTAAAGTTGTCTTTGGATTTAAATAAATTTTTGTCAAATTTTATCCTTATATGATTTTGGTCTTCACAATTTAAAAAAAAAGATTATTCAACAATAGAAATAACTTTTTTAAAGATCAAAATCCAAGAAAAGCACAAAAAATAGAAATTCAAAATAAAACCATAATTCAACTTAATTTCATATTTTATTTATATTTTAATTTTTTTGGATGTTACACGAATCATATAGATAGTAGACAACGCATCAATGTGCATGTTCTTGTACGGCAAGCTACTCTTCTTTTTAGACCAGGGGTGAATCACCTGTAGCTCATTTTATTAAGTACCCACACAAAGCGTCAGTCATACAAGGTATGAAAGTAAATTAAACTATTTGTTGCACGGGTGCACAATATCTAGAAATGAGAGACAACCTTCTCTCTCCCCTCAAACTTGGTGCCCTTGTAGATCATCGCGAATAGGACGAACACGATGAAGTCCATAGCCGAAAGTGTAGCGAGGACAAGGAAGAACCGGTCGAGGTGACCGTAGTTGAGGTTCACCGGGATCCAGCCCATCCTGCTCCACCGCTTGGTGACCCCGGTGACCGCGCTCACCATCATTATGCTTGCATAGTTCCCGAGTGAGATGGATGCCATGCACAGTGAGCTGCCGAGGCTCTTGACGCCGTCCGGTGCTTGGCTATTGAAGAACTCCAGCTGGCCGACGTACATGAACACCTCCGACGAGCCGATAAGCGCATACTGCGGCACCTGCCATAGCACACTCATGGTACTCGGTTGGTCCCTCGGGCCTAAGCTCCGCAGCCGGTGGAACTCGACGAGGGCCGCTGCGACCATGCCCAGCAGCGCGATCACGAGCCCCGTGCCCATGCGCTGGAGCTCGGTGATGCCCTGGGGGTTCTTGGTGAGCCTTGACGCCACTGGCACGATGACACAGCGGTAGACAACGATGGAGATGAGCTCACTGACGACGTCGAATACTGACATGGCCGCAGCTGGCACCTTGAACTTACCAAAGAGATTGGTGTCCATGGTTGTACCTTGCTCCACGAACGTGGATGACATCTGGGTGTACTCAACTGAGTAGATGATGGTGCAAATCCAGATGGGTATCATGCTTAGGATGCACTTCACCTCCTCCACCTGCGTCACCGTGCACAGCCTCCATGGGTTCTTGACGTTGCTGGTGTGGTAGTCCTCCTCGATCGCCGCCGCCGCCTTATCAAGAAACCTGCATGCAAACTAGTTCCAGGTGTGATTAACCAGCCGTTGTTTAGTTTGGTGTGGGTTTAATGGTACCTGAGTTGGTCCCTGTGAAGGAGCTTTCTGACGCCTCGGATTCTAGGGTCCTCGCCTTCGACCTCATGTAGCTGATCGCCGGGGGGTGGCTTGATGTGCCGCTTGCGGAATGCGGCGACGAAAACTTGCACGATGCGGGTGATCGGATTGCCAGCAGGCTGGAAGTTGCGGTAGTATGGTGTGCCGAGTAGGAAGAGCACGAGCGCAAGCATGGCGGCGGCGGAGGAGATCCAGAAGCCCATGAGCCACATGCCCCTATCCTCATAGAAGGCTAGGATGGAGTTGGAGAAGAGGGAGCCAATGTTGAGCGACAGGAAGAAGTAGCAAAAGAAGGACTGCTTGGAGCGGCGCTCTTTGGGATCCGTTTCATCGTACTGGTCCGCTCCGAATGTCGCCACCGATGGCTGGTAGCCCCCGTTCCCGAATGCCACCATGTAGATGGACAGGTAGAACATCACGGTGCCGAGACGAGATGGCGGTGAGCACTGCTTGAGCCCGTCGCCGTCGCCGCATCCCGGTGGATCCTCCAGTAAGAACCATGTTGACAGTGACAGGAGCACCAACCCCTACCATAACAATGCAACGCATGCACATAAGTGCTCGATACACTACCTCAAAAACCAACATTTGTGTCGGTTCGAAACACACATCTATGTCGGTTTTCAAACTGACACAGATATAGTGACACTGATAATCGGGGATTATTAGTGTCAGTTTTCAAACCGACACTAATAAGACTATTTATGTAAGTTTTTGGCTAGAACCGACATAGAGAATATTATTTGTGTCAGTTTTTTGCTAGAACCGATGCTGATAATATGCTATTTGTGTCGGTTTTTGGCTAGAATTGACACAGATAGTATTATGTGTGTCGGTTTTTGGCTAGAATTGATACAAAATAATTTGAAAAAAAATGTAGTCACCCATCCTAGTACTACTCTCGCCTAACTTCAGAGGTTTTATAAGATCCAGTAATTTAGTGGTGGTATGATCACATCTGACATGTGATGCGTCCCTCCTCCCCTTAACCCCGTGAAGCACCCGAACACCAATTTCTAAGTATTTCAAATTAGTAAACTATAGAGATAATTAGCAAAATTTAAAACTTTCAAATTTATTTTCCATACTTTTGACTATTAATGATGCTTGCAATATATATGTCATTACTATTAATGAAACTTGTAAAAACATCGTAACTTTTGACTCGTACCTTCAATTTTGTTGTTCTTGTACTTTCCGGAATCATCACACGATGAGCTCTCCAATTATATTCTTTTGGGCACCGATTATAGTTTGCAAATACAAAATCTGAGCACGTTTGTTAAAATGGCCATAACTTTTGACTCGTAACTCCGATCGGGGCGTTCTTTGGAGAATCAATTGGCACACTAGGTTGTGTTGGTGATAGTGATTACGAGCGGTGGTGGCACAGGAGACAGAGGGGATCAGTGCAGAGGACAAGGGGAAGAAGAGAGGCTGCCAGAGGTGATGTATCTGGGCAACAGCTCCTGAGATAGAGAGAGTGATAGAGAGAAGAGAGAGAGAGAGAGGCGACGGTGAGGGAGTGAAATGGGAAGAAAGAGTTAGGGTAGGTAATTAAGGCTGCTCCACTACCTGCCGCTGGTCATCATTGATGGAGAAGAGCGAGTGAGAGAGAGAGAGAGGAGCCTTGTCTTCAATCACTGCCACAACATCTGGCCTCCTTCCACCGCTACACCATTGGATCCCCATCTCCGCCACCATATTGCCATGTCACCACCCGCCACCGGCTGCCAACTACCAACAGTGGAGAAGAGTGAGAGAGAGATCCGCCTCCTGTCGAGCAAAGAAGGCCGTTGGATTTGACACATCAGTCAATGGAGCTAGGGTGTGTTGGTGATGTGCTTGTGGACAACAGTGGCGTAGGAGAGTGAGAGGGATCTGCGAAGGAGGACAATGGGAAGCCGAGGTGTGGTCGCCAGTGGCAGCGATGCCTAGGACAGAGTAAGTAAGAAAAAGAAGAGAGAGGTGGTGGTGAGGGAGTGAATTAGGGAGAGTGTGCAGGGAGGGTTGATAACTTTTTATTCGTAGCTCTGATTCACAAACGGTTTTCATCGGAAGCTTGCTAATGACGTAAAAAATGAAATGATATATGTCTCACTAATAAATACTATATGAATGAGATTTTACTGCCAAATGCACTTTAATTTATTGGATGGTGTTGTTATATTTTACTGCCGAACCTCGCAGTGGCGCGTGATGGTTGTGTGGTAGTGGCAATACGAAAAGACCAAAATTGCTGCCATACACTTTAATTTACTAGTCATATCTTTAGATTTTACTGCCAAACTTTATGGCCATATGATAACAGCAATACAAAATAGATCAAAGTTACTGCCAAATTCACTAATTAAACATTCCCAGGCTAGCTGAGCTGCTACGTCCCAACGTGGCCATGGAGGAGAGGACGGTGATAAGTACGTTAGTGAACGAAGCGCGCCCGTGGCCCAACTCCCTGCTTGACCTCTTCGGCCAGAGCTCAGGAACGGCGAGGGAACAGAGCACCTCCTCAACCGCACCCTCAACATCGCTGTCGACGCAGGCACCTTCGACCACTGCACGGCCGTCCACCACCCTCACTGCTACCTCGACGTCAAGTCCATGAACCTCGGCTCCGCCAATCGCTTCCTCACCAAAGGTTACGTCGAGCTCGTCTGGACCAAGCTCTCCCTCCAGAAGCGCGTCCTAGAGTTCGGCTACAACTATATCTTAACGGTACACAATTAAACCGAAACCAGTACATTTCAACTAGTGATATATCCTATCTTGTGCTCAAAATTGTTGGTATGACGTGGATGTAACGTGGTTGTGTGACACACATCAAATTCTACGCCGACATGACAATCCAGACCGACCGTACATACTAAATAAAAGTGCATTTGATAGTAAAATCTTATTCATCTTGTGTTTATTAGCGAGACGTATAGCATTCTTATCCTCATCTCATCATCAACAAGTTACTAGTGAAACACGTTCTTAAATCAGAGCTATCAATAAAAAGTTACGGCTAAATTAAATACAATATTATAGTACAAATAAAGAACCATATTTATTAATTGATTGGCTACGTAACTCATTGGCTTAGTCAATATACGAAATGAGTGTATGTGAGGTGATTCAGACACGCTCGTTCAGCTGATGGGTAGAATAACTATTTTACGCTTGGGTGAAGACAAGCATATATATATATATATTTTACAATTACCTTCGACACCATGCTTTGTAGGCACCATGATCTAAAACTGGTATTTTCTCTATGTATCACATGCGAAAAAGTTTGAAATTTTCTAGATGTTGAGTAAGTTTACTAAGTAGTTCAAACAAGTTTAAATTGAAATTCAAACTAGAGTTGCGCGCCTTTTTGTGATAATTTGATTGTAGGTATACGCTGATTATATATATAAATTAGCAAAACATGTGATCTAAATTCGTTCAAAATCTTTGAACTCAGTAAAGTTTTTTAAAGGTATGTGTTTCATTTGAGTTGTTATAGATGCATGGATACATACCCTACTGAAATTTTTAAAAATATACATGAATTTAGCTTGAATTCGTTTATTTGAATCATGGTGCCTTGACACCATGATATTCTATTTCGGCGTATGTATGTTATGTATGTATACGTACCGTGATGTAGATGATCTGGAACAAGATGCAGGTGATGTAGCGCCCGACGTAGGAGTCACTGAGGAAGGCGCCGAAGAGCGAGAAGATGTAGACGGTGCCCATCCACTTGCTGACGTTGTTGGCGGCCTCGGCATTCTCCTGGTGGAGCACCTGCCGGAGGAACATCACCAGGTCCACGGCGATGCCGCAGAATGCAAAGTTCGCCAGCCCGTAGCTCACTGCATCAGGAAATATCAGCTGCATATATAACTATTTAGGTAAGAAAAGTAAACTACTAGCAAGGACAGTACGTGCTTTAGGATCCTGTGACTGCTGCTTCTTCAATTCGGAACGCATGAATTTTACAGAAAAAACAGTTTAATTTCTTCGTATAAGAATTTGGAAAAAAATGACGTACCATGTCCAAAATCTGGTCATAGTTATGAGTCAGGACACGTACTTCAGTATCTACGAAATTCTTTTTGGAGAAACATAACATGGTACATTTATCTAGTCTCTAATAAGGGGTTGTTTTGAGATCAAACCACTGGGCAAACATATTTCATATTAGTGTGAGAGCAAAAATGATGGCTAGAACTTTTTACCAAGCAGCAACGTGGCTATCGTCTTCCCGCCGGTGGCGGATTTTAGTGCAGGTTTTCCCCGCCTATCAAGGGTCCCATTTTCAGTGTGCAATGATGGTGCGCTGTTCTCCATCTGGCTGCTTGCGCAGGTTGATCTGGATGATTCACCCTGCGTTAGCTTCACAAATGGTTCAGGAGTGAGGGACACAAATCAAAAATAAAAAAAAACAAAATAATAACGAATTGAAAGGGGCATTGCCTGGTTGCAAAAGAATAAATTGTTGCTTTTTCTGTTGAAGTTGACGAACTACTACTAACTGCTAAGAAGTAAAAAGCATACAGACACTATATATGCCATATGATCTGAAACATGCTGAGCAAATAGGATAAATCTACAAACAAAGGGTAATTAACCTAAGCTACCTATCGCTGCTAAGATAAGTGATTATTCAATGCCACTGGTGGAAAATTTGATACGATTCACTCAGTCTCAAATAAAAGAATCTTCTTTAGAGATTCCTAGTTTCGTCAAAAGGCAAAAAAAAATATTATATTATGTGTAAAGGACATTACGTACTCATGAAAATGGATAGGATGAGAACATTTGAATCTAGTAATGCGAGGTTATTATGGCATTGCATGATGAGGTTTTCGTTTTCTTTCAAACCTTGGGGCACCTATAGGAGAATGGAGATGCCCTCTGTGCCCAAAACACAGAAGAGACGTGATGGCCAACTTCCTCCCTTGCGCTGTGTTGCTACGATCCATTGGCGGCATGCATCATCTATGGGGAGAGCAGTGTCTCTGGAAACATTTCCTCTCTTGGTATGAAAAAGGGTGAATCAGGTTTTTGTTAAGCGCTGCACACGACTGCTCGATGTTTCCTTCTTTGGCTGCATCACATCTTCCTCCCCAGATCAGACACTACCGTGACCATCGCCAGAGCAATCCTATGTGAGTCACGGTGATCTTTCTTTCATATGGCTAAGTCCTGCCAGCAATCTTTCATCGATGATGCTTTTCATTGTTGCTAGATGTATCATTGTACTAGGCTTTGTCATGTTTGCACATGCATATGAGATAGATATATATGGTTTAGTGATCTTGCTGTTTAATAAACCTAATATACATCTTTTAGGAATTAAATTAATCATAAAAGTGCACCGATATCTAACGGGATGCAGTTCAATAAGAATCGCTCCAACTACTCTCACTTCCCTATTAATTGCTCTACCTTCACCACACATTTGATATCTTATCCATTCGCTACCCCTCCCTCTCCGTTTTCTCTTCACACAGAGCGTATGCACCTCTTTCTCCTGCTCCACTCTCTCTCTCTCTCTCTACATAGACTCCAGTGAGTTTTGTTGGTGTAGTCACATCCATTTCGTGTGTTTGTTTCTCTACCTCAACCTTCACCTTCCATGACTAGCCAAGCTGTATCTTTTTCCATCGAGCTTGGCCCTCCTCTACATGCTACGGCGACCTTGCCTCTTCATCTAAGCTTGTCTGTTCGTCGGACAACACTGCTTCCTCCATTTCCGGTTGGTTATTCAAGGTGTTTCACCCATTTGTTATAGAACCTTTCTAATTTAATTTGTTGCACAATATATTCCAATTTATTGTAGTATACCTCTCAAAAAAGTTGTTTTTTTCAATGGGGGGTTATGTGATTTGTTGCACCTGAGCATTTTTTTGTTACAAGCCATTTCTAATTTTGTTGCGCAAAGTATTTCAATTTATTGCAGTCTGACCTATCGAAAAAATTCTATTGAGCTATTTTTGTAGCAATGGGTTATGTGATTTGTTGCACATGATCATTTTTTTTTGTTGCAATACGAGTTTGTGCTTTGCTTCGTTTATGCCGTTATTGTAGCCAGACGAGATTTTTTTCAGCATGCTACAGTATCATCGTTGCACTGATATGGTGATTTTCGGTTGTGCCACGAGGACATTTCGATTAGATGAAATTGGCATAACTCAACATGACAGCATGTAGCAAAGTGTCAAGAGAAGTGGAAATACATTTTGTTATCTCTGAAGGTACTTAGGGCATGTATAATGCAAGATGCTTATAATGAGTGCTTAAAGAAACAGAATATAGCAACATCATCAAGAACGAATATAAAACTTATTTCCTCCAATACAAGTATCTCTTTTGTGAGTGCTTAGATGTTATATTATCTATTAATCACATATAGTTATACACATAAGCACCTACTAAGCATCGGAGCTAAATTAATCATTGATGCTTAAAAATAAGCACCTTATCTATCCTATGTGACAAGAAAAATCAGTTTTTCATTGCTAAGCACCTCTCTAAGCACCTGCATTGTACATACTTAGTAGATAGGAAAATCTAGAAAGGCAGTTCTTGCTGTCTTGTGGATGCATATTTTTTTATTTGCAATTTTTATTCTCCACCATGTCATCCACTAAATTTGACATTGAGAAGTTTGATGGCAAGATCAGTTTTTAGAAATGGCAGGTTCAAATGAAAACCGTTCTCACACAAGTGGGCGTCAGAAAAGCACTATCAACTAAACCGACAACAATGACAGATGAACAATAGGAAGAACTTAACCAGAAAGTCCTTTTTGCCATACAGCTCAATTTGTCTACAGATATTCTACGTGAAGTTATTGATGTGACTACCGCCGCAAAGGTATGGCAGAAATTGGAGGACATGTATATGAAAAAAAGTCTCACCAATAAATTACGCCTCAAAGAACGTCTGTACACAATTTGCATGGAGGAAGTTACCTCTATTCAGTCTCATCTTAATATGAGTTTAATTCACTCATCATTGATCTTGAGAAATTAGTGGTGAAAATTGATGATGAAGATAAGGCTATTCTGTTGGTCTTCTTTTTGCCTGCTACCTTTAAGTATTTCAAAAAAATTATGCTTTATGGCAATCATGATATCCTTAGTTTTGAGAATGTTAAATCAAATTTATTGTTTAAGGAGAAATTTGATATTGATTCTCATTCAGAAGTTAAAGCTGAGGGGTTAATTGTTAGAGGTCGATCTCCACATAAAGGTAATTATTATAGATCACAGTCTAGATCTAAGTCAAGAGGACGTAAATCTAATAATTTTTGCCATTATTATAAGACATCTAGTCATGTTATTGCTCATTATTACAAGTTGAAAAATAGGGCAGATAAAGATAAAAAGACACATTCTGATAAACCTGCTGAGGCTAGTCTTGTTGAAAATGGATATGGTGGTAAGGCTCTAATTATCACTTCCAACTTGAAGAATCAAACTACATGGATTATTGATTTAGCTTGCACTTTTTATATTTGTTCATATAAAAAGTGGTTCTCTACATATGATTCTGTTGGTAGTAGTGAAGTTGTGATTGTTGATGAGTCTCCACTTGAAATTGTTGGCATCGGTTCCATTTAAATTAAAACCCATGATGGCATTATTAGGACTCTTTCAAATATTCGCCATGTTTTTAGAATGAAAAGAAATCTTATTTCTTTAGGCACCATAGAATCTTTTGGTTATAAATATACCAGTGAAAATGGTGTTCTTAAGATTTCTAAAGGCAACCTTGTTGTTATGAAAACCAATAGAATCAATAGTCTTTATTACTTATAAGGCTCTACATTTATAGGTTTTGCAGCTGTTTCTACTATTGCATTAAATCCTCACATCACCAAGCTTTGGCATATGCGCTTGGGTCATATGAGTGAGAAAGATATGCATCATTTATACGAAAAAGGACTTTTACGTGATATTAGCAACCTTGATTTCTGTGAACATTGTATATTTGGCAAACAAAATAGAGTTAGTTTTTCTGTTTCAACTCATTAGACTAAAAGAATTCTTGATTATATTCATTCTGATCTTTGGTGTCATTCTAAATTTCCTTCTATTGGAGGTTGTGAATACATGATTACCTTTATTGATGATTTTTCTTGCAAAGTTTGGGTTTATTTCTTGAAACATAAGTATGAAGCTTTTTCAGTTTTCAAGAAGTGGAAAGTCTTGGTTGAAAATCAAACTGGCGAGAAAATTAAGAAACTTAGAACTGACAATGGATTAAAATTTTGTAGTGGTGAGTTTGATCAATTTTGTGCTAGTCATGGTATTGCAATATATTTGACTATTTCAGGCAATTTTGTGTTAATCATGATACTGCAAGATATTTGACTGTTCCAGGTAAACATCAGCAGAATGGTGTGGCAGAGCGTATGAATCGTACTCTACTGGAAAGAGTCTGTTGCATGCTTTCAAATGCAGGTTTATGGAATAAACATGCTTTGTGGGTTGGGACTGTTTCTATAGCCTTTTATTTGATTAATCGCTCTCCAAATTTAGCCATTGACTTTAAAGATTCCAGAAGAGGTTTGGTTAGGTAAACCAGTTGATTATTCTAATTTGAGAATTTTTTGTTGTCCTGCATATGCTCATGTTAGCGATGGCCAATTAGAGCCTAGAGTAAGAATATGCATATTTGTTGGGTATGGTTCAGGTGTCAAAGGATATCATTAATGGTGTTCTGATTCTCGCAAATTAATCATTAGTCATGATGTTACTTTTCATGAAGATGTTTTACTTTTACTTGGTAGTGACAGTGATTGTTGTTTATCCACAAGTGAATCTAAAACTTCTAAAGCTACTAAAAGAAATGCAGAATTTGAGGTAGTTTTACCTACCATTGATAATGATTCTTCTAATGGTTCTTCTTTATAACCAATTTCAGTACTTAGTGGTTCTTTGTCACAACTAGTTTCTGCATCTCCTAGTACTAATGATTATTGTATTGCTTGAGATATATCAAGAAGAAATATTCAATTACCTATTAGATATCGTGACACTAATAATATGGCCTGTTATGATCTTCTTGCTGCACAAAATATTTGTGATACTTTTGAACCTTCTTCTTATTCTGAACCTATATCATGTGAAAATTCTTCTAAATGGTTGACAGTTATGAATGAAGAAATTTTGAGCCTTCATAAAAACAATACATGGGATTTGGTTAAGCTTCCAAAAGGTAAGAAACCTTTAAAGTGCAAATAGCTTTATAAGAAGAAGGATGGTATCTCTAGAGTTGAACTTGCAAGATGGAAAGCATGTTTAGTGGTAAAGGTTTTAACTAAAGAGAAGTTATTGACTTCAATGAAGTTTTTTCACCTGTTGTACACCACTCTTCTATTTGGGTTATGCTTGCTTTTGTTGCTTTATTTGACTTAGAATTAGAGCAACTTGATGTTAAAACTGTTTTCTTACATGAAGATTTAGAGGAAGAGATTTGTATGATACAACCTTAGGGTTTTGCTACTACTGGAAAAGAGAATTTAGTTTGTCATTTTAAAAAAATCTCTCTATAGTCTTAAACAAGCTCTTAGGCAATGGTATAAAAAGTTTGATTCCTTTATGATTTCCCAACAATATTCTCGCAGCAATTATGATAACTGTATTTACTTCAAACAGTTTTCAAATAGTTCATTTGTTTATTTAATGCTTTATGTTGATGATATGCTTATTGCTTCTCATGACAAGTCACTGATTAAACAGTTGAAGGCTCAACTTAGTTATGAATTTAAGATGAAAGATCTTGGTCCAGCTAAAAAAATTCTTGGGATGGAAACTTAGCGTTACCTCAAAGCTAGTACTTTATTTCTATCTCAGAAAAATTACATTGAGAAGGTACTTGACAGATTTAATCTCAATAATTGCAAATCTGTTTCTACACCTTTTTCCTCATATTTTAAGTTATCTTTAAGTCATTGTCCTATTAATGAAGAAAACAAAAACTATATGTCTCGTGTTCCTTACTCTAGTGCAGTTGGTAATCTCATGTATGCTATGATTTGCACCAGACCAGATTTAGCTCATTTTGTTTGTGTTGTTAGCAGATTTATGTATAATCCTAGCAAAGAGCATTGGAATGTAGTTAAATGGATTTTTTGTTATTTGAAAGGCACTTCTAACTTTAGCTTGATGTTTGATAAGAATAAAGTGAAGACAAATGATGTTCTTCGGTTTGTTGATTCTGATTATGTTGGTGATCTTGAATAAAGAAAGTCAATTTCTAGATATATCTTCTCATTATGTGGTTCTGCAGTCAGTTAGAAAGCATCTTTACAGCCTATTGCCGCTCTTTCTACTACTGAAGCGGAGTATGTTTCAACTACTGAAGGTGTTAAGGAAGCAATTTGGTTGCGAGGTCTCGTTTCTGAACTTGGTTTTAAACAGGATACTTTTACTGTTTGTTGTGATAGCTAGAGTGTTATTTGTTTGACCAAGAATGATATGTATCATGCTAAGACCAAATACATTGATATCAAGTATCACTTTATTCGTGATATTATCGCTGAAGGACAAGTTGTTGTGGGAAAGATACATATTAATGAAAATCCTGCAAACATGCTCACCAAGACACTTTCAAATACCAAGTTCAAGTATTGCCTTGACTTGATTGGCATTTATGGTGCTTAATTGCCCATTCAGGGTTTTATGGAGACAATTTTAATATGGATTTTAAGTCAAGGGAAGGTTTGTTAGAGATGATCACGGTGCTTCAAATATCCTAACTTACCAAACATATCAGATCCTCTCGAATTCTATTTTGGCTATTTAAGCGACCCCCATGTACTTGTAATCTTTGAATTAAATAGTGCATTTGTCTCTCGTGGTTTTTTTCGGCAAGGATTTTCCAAGTAAAAATCTTGTGTCTCCCTTTTGTATGTGTGTTTGCATCTACAAACCCTAACATTATGATAAAAATAATTACAGTCTGCATAGTGTCTTCAACATTACATCATTAAACAAAAATGTTCATAGCTATTATTTTTAATAATATTCTAGCCCCTGAAACAACAAACGGAAAACTAGTGGTGTTGCAAGTGGAAAACACACTACCAGGGAAAGGACATTTAGTCCCGGTTAGCAACGGGTTTTAGTCCCGGTTTTCAAACCGGGACAGCCCATCCGGACTAAAGGTCTATGACCTTTAGTCCTGTTCGCTCAACCGACTAAAGCCCTCCTACGGTTTAAAAATACAATAACCCAAGACTCGAACTCGAACCTCGTGACTCAAATTTCACCCTTCTAACCAACCCACCCACCATCAGCAGATCGATATATATAGAATATGCATTCCTTTGAACTTTCCTCAACGAGAGATCGACGGTTCGTAACACTAACCGCATCGGTTTCATCAAGACGGTTCGTAACACGAACCGCATCGATGTTCATCATCGATCGGTTCGTTACGAACCGTACTAATATACCCGCCCTTTAGTACCGGTTCGTAACACTAACCGCATCGATGAACATCGATGCGTTCGTGTTACTTAACCGTACTAAAAGCCCACGACAGTCCTATAGCCAATGAACCGGTACTGAAGCTCTTATCAGTACCGGTTCAAATCCAACCGGGACTAATGGGCCGGTATGGAAGGCCTGATCTGTAGTAGTGACATTTACTACACAAAATTTAATTGCAATCCAGACAAAACTAGCTAGTTGATCCAGCATGTAAAGGCACATCATGCATCGACAAAGGTGTGAATCAACTGAAATTCCTGCTAGTAGCAATCATGTAAACAGACCAGCAGGTAGCTAAATGCCAAAATATGGGAAAAGACATTTTCTTCTTTCTAAAGATACATATACTTATCAGTAGGTTAAAAAGTTTAGATATACAGTTCTTACTGTTATCTCAAGACACTTAATCTCCGGAGACCCCACCATGTTGGCAACCTTTAATAGAAAAAAAACAACAAAGAAAAATCAGTAAGAAAAATGTTAATCGACATTCTTCGTTCTTTTATTGAAGCTGTAGAACAGGCAATCATATTGTTAGTACTACCATCTTAATTTTTTTTTTCAACATATTGCAATGTTAACTTATCAGTTCATGTTTTCATGAAAATAGAAAAATGCTAAACTTGGGCCACCAATTGCATATTCACCTTTTGCTTCTTTTTATGAAAAAAAGACAATATAGGGTCCTGTAGATTTTGGTAGAATTCACTGGAACAGAAAAATGTATATTGGCTATTATTATTTGTTAATGCTCCTACCCCTGACAGGAAACAAATTAACTATTGTTGAAAGTAGAAACCCAGTACATGAACCACACAAACTGCAGCTACTATTTAGACAAACCAATCAATGCAACATAAAACAACATCCTACATCAATAAACATACAAATCAGAAAAAATTATTGCCTGCAGTACCAACAGTAACATGTAAACATATCGCAAGTAAACAGTGCAAGAGAATGGCAAAAAACATTTTGTATTTTCTCTAAGGTCTTGTTTCAAAGGACTATTCCCTAAAATGCTGACCCGTCTACATAGATCTCGACCATAATAAATCTCCTAAACATAATCTAAAGGTACATATCAGCAAATAGAAAATATAGACAAGTGGTTTATACCGTTGTATGAATGCTCTGGATCTCGGGAGACTCCATGATCTTGTTGGCAGCCTTTAACACAAACACAAAGAACAGAAAAAAAAGGTAATGAACATCTTGATCATAGTATTTTATACACTGAAGCTGGAGCAAAAAACACTGTTAATACTTCCATCTTAACTCTTTTCAATCAAACCTCCATGTTAACTGATTAGTTCTTGTTATTTATGACAATAGCAAATGCCAGGAAATTAAACTACCAAAAAAATTATCAATTATTGTTTCTTTATTAAAAAAAATACAGTCTAGGATTCCTGAAGATTCCCACAAATATTCCTATTAACTTATTTATTCTGATTTGCACAACTAATTGAGCGGGTGAGTGAGACATGTCCTCTTTTTGCAATTATTCATATCCTTCACTATCAGTTCATCAAACATCATGCTTCTGCTATTCGTATTATGACAACATTCCACTCATTTAGGAAATTAATAGAACGGTCCAGATAATAACACCGCAAAGGAAATATCTACAGATAATGTTTTTTGGAAAAAAACTCTGAATCCTTGCCAACTTATTTCAGCCTTACATCAATTTCTAATTAACCAGGCACAGCCTGCTCCGAACAGCTTAGCATTGCTACCTTTAATTTTGACCGCACTGCAACAGACAAGCGTCTTCTACTATAGTATGCATGCAGTGACACACCAGATAAATACAATTAGCCAGCAAATATAACAACCAAACCTTTTGTCTTAGACAGATTGAGATAGTCTAGAAAAGAAATCCAATCAAAATCAATAAAACTCCTAATCCTTCGATTTTGGGTCATAGTTTCGATACGTCAATCACTTTCCGTGTACTTCTATCCAACGCCAAATCTTTAGAAATATTCTAATCACTCAAATCTCTTTTAACTGCTTCTTTCTACGTCAGTTTCAATTGATATCTACCTTTTCTTATGTTTTTGAGACGACTTAAAATTTCACTGGCCTTAGAAGACCTTTATTGGAGATGTCCAAACTATCTCAGACAATTTTGAACAAACTCTTCTTCAATTAGTGTTACTCTAACCCTATCATAACTTGTGACCACAAATCCACCGCAACATCCGCATATCTGCTGTGCTCATCTTCTACATATTGTCTTCTTGTTACCCGGCTCTATACAACATTACAGATCTAATCTCTGTCCTATAGAACGTACGTACCTGGCCTTTAGCAATTAGTCAGCACATACTTAGAAAATTTGAACAGAATATAAAATAAACATATATTCTCAGATCATATCGTGCCGAAGGAATGCATGAGTTCATTCCCGGACGCCGTATATATGATATACCTGTTCCCTCGGTATCGCAGGCTGTGCAGGAAGCCGTCAGTCCCAGGCGGTCACGACTCTTACCCGAAAGATGAGATTAATCGTTGATCGGAACCCTCTAATTTATGCTCTAAGACGGCCACTCACAGCCACAGGTTACACATCACACGCATCGCGGAAGGCATGTGCGCTAGCTGCAGGTAACGCCGGGAGGCAACCTGAAAAGCAGCGAAATGCCAACAACAAAACCTGGTCCCTGGCCACAAGACAAAAACGAGGCCCACGTAATGAGTCTGAAAACCGATGCTTTCTGTTGATGGGATTGGGATCACGTACGCAGACGATCGAACGGATCGATCAAGCGTCGCTCTTATCGCCTACGCACTCCACAGCCGGCGAACGCACCTGCAGGGCCGCGCGCTGTCGCGTTGGCGCCATGCACGCGCGCTGCCGCGCACGCAAAATAAAGTGAATTGAGACATGCCGAGCGGCGCCGGCTAGAGCTGGGCGGCATACTAGGTCGCGTCGGTCCGTCGTATCCGCTGTACTATATCGAATCGGTTTTGCACACCTTCGGAGAGTCCAAGCATGGTCCATTTACGATTCATGCTTGCTTCGTGTCGTGTCGGCATAGGCCGAGCCCATTTGTACTATTGTGATGAAAGGAACCGGAGATACATGGAGTTAGGATAGTTGATACAAATATTATGGAAAAAGAACTAAAATTTATTTATACTTAGAACAAGGGAGAAATGCTGAACACGAGCGAGAGAGACGGCAATAAGAGAGTGAGAAAGAGAGACAATCGAGATTAAGAGAGACGGATGAGCCAAGGAGAAATTAAGAGAGACGGGTGAGAGAGAGAGAGCTGACCCGTCTCTTTCAAATATCGGCGGCGGGGGTGGCGTTCATGCTATTTAGTACGTCTATAATGCTCATGCTCTACGAGTCCGTGATCTTTATACTCAGTTTCTTCCTCATACCCTGAGTCATCGGGGCTGACACGGCCCATACTACAGTGCCGTGCCACCCATCGTGCTCGGTTCTCATGCCCGGCACGGCCCATGCTACAGTGTCATGCCGGCTCGGCATGACCCATTTCATGCTGGGCCAGACTTTGGACTGTGTCGTGCCTGCTGTGCTTCGAGCCTGCCCAAAAGAGCTCAGCCCAAGTGCCCACCTCTAGCACCGGCAACACATGCCTAGCGTAGCAACCTCGACTAAAATTTCCCTTAATACCCAGTTTACCAGTGGGATAGGTTTGCGCGTACATAGCACTTTATTTACACTTTTATCTAGTCTAGATTAAAATTTCGCTTAATGCCTAGCTCACCTATAGAATGGATCCACACATGCATAGCACATAGCTTATACTTTCATTCCCGTTTCGTATAAAATAGTTAACTCGGAAATGCTATATTTAGACCTAACATACATTATATACTACTACAATTCACTTTATATAAATAATATAGGGCTAATCCTACCATCACTCTACATGGACCTTCATATTAATGGGTTGAGTATTACACTCACCCGTTTAAGGGCTGATGCCCACCACAGCACACCATATACCAGTAGATACCTAGAACCAGTTTTATAAAAAAACGATATGCGCACGATGGCCGGGGGTGGTACCGTTAAGTGATTAGTTGCAACATGACCGATTAATCAAAATTTAATGGATGATTATGCATTCTTATTAATATTTATTTACATTTAAAATTAATGAATATTTTAGTTATCTAAAGTTATTGTAAATTATCACTCTTTAAAACATGTTTACATTTTATTCTTTATATTTCATCTAAAAGATACATACTATGAACACTATAGCACAATATTATAAACCAATTTATTGTATTAAGTGAATAAAAATAAGTTATTTTTGTGATTAAAGAAAAAAGGATGATTAATGAAAAATAGCCATTAATCAGATTATACGATTAATTAATCGTTTTACTGTGTTAATTGTACTCCGAATAAACTATTCATGATGGTTTAGTCTCTATCATCGATTACTTAGCCGACTAATCGGTAGATTCGACCGTTTTTTACAATAGTGTCCAGAACACCCTTCGGTACATGGCCACGCATCAATTAATTGTCAGCACATATGCCAATGCTATGTGGCCACTCCAAGTCTACACACGCCATGTACTATATGCCGCGCCTCTATCCCACACACCCTGTGCAGCGGATATTAATGTTCTGATAACAACTGTAACACATCGGTCCAAAATTTCACTTAATGGCCAGCCTACCTATGGGGCAGACTCGTACATACATAGCTCTCTACTTACACTTTACATCATATATTACTACAAATCACTTTATACAAACAATATAAGACTAATTTCACCATTACTCACTACTACAAAACAGCATATAGGTGATGCCCTATTTGTGGTGGTTCTTTTGGAGCCATCACAAATACATGTATCAGTGGCGGTTCTAAATAAAAATTGGCGGGAGGACCATTTCTAGCGGTTTTTGGTTGGAACCGCCACAGATAATATATTATCTATTGCGGTTCTTATTTGGAACTGCCACTAATAACGACGAAACTATCTATGGCGGTTATTAGCTGGAACCGCCATAGATAATCTTTTATCTGTGGCGGTTCTTCTTTGGAACCGCTACTGATAACGCCGGGACTATCTATGGCGGTTTCTTTCTAGAACCGCCACAGATAATTAATTATCTGTGGCGGTTTGTCTTTGGAACCGCCACTGATACAATTATCTGTGGCGGTTTTAATTTAAAACTGCCATAAATAAAGTTTCCTATAAATAACCCCTGTTGCCTATCGCTGGTCATCTTCCTCCCCAAGAAGAAAAAGTAGCTTTTTGATTTCAGATTTCGTTTGGCCAAGATCTTGTGCTTCTACTTCCTAGAATTGTTCCAAGGTGTGTAAAATATGTCTCCTCTCTTCATTTGTACTGTAAAATTGCAATTAAAGGTTTATTCCTAGCTTAATTAAGGTTTAGATACAAGGTCTACATTTAGTTTGTTTTTATTTACCTAGCAATTTGTAGATGATGAATTTATTACCTTGCTGTATTAGATTAAGTTGTCTACCTTATTTAGATGATGAATTTTTTGTCAAGCATATATCAAATTTATGTAATTACGATTATTGGATATTAATGAAAAATAAATTATAGTTAATATGATAGATGGGTGATCATGAAGTTAATTTCCTTGCATTTTGAGATGAGGAATTTATTATGTTGCTCTTTCGGAGGATATATTTAAGTTTGGCTAGGTACGAGTATGTATAAAAATTACGTAGTTAATATTTTTTTCTTAGTTACCATTAATTTTTTTTCGTTAGCGCGTGCATATACATCTTGCTCCATTAGTGGGTATTGTTAGTGAATTTTTATGAAGCATATAAACCCAATTTATGTAATTAAGATTGTTGGATGTGAATGATAAATAAATTTTAGTTAATATGGTAGTTGGGTGATCATGAAATTTTGAGACGAGGAATTTATTATGTTGATCTTCCGGAGGATATATATAATTTTTTGTTACGTATGAGTATATATTAAAATTAATTAATTAAGTTTGCAACATTTACTTAGCATTAATGTTGTCCCGTTAGTGGATATTGTTGAATATTGGAATAACAATTTATTTAATTAAGATTTTTGGATATTAAAATTTTCTTAAATTAATGAACTGTAGATGGACCAGAGATGGATGTACGATGCAAACCGTTGCAGCCAAGAATATATCGACGGTGTATCTGTTTTTCTAAGGGCCACCGAGGAGAATAGTTTGCAAAAGAAGACGGAGTACATACACTGTCCATGCATTGATTGCAAGAATGAGAAGATGTTTTCGAACAAAAACCATATCCATTTGCACTTGATCCGGAGGGGTTTTGTACCTGGCTATACAAGTTAGACAAGGCACGGTGAAGAGGAGATCATACTTCAACGTGATAACGTCGACGACGACGGAGCCGGCAATGTGGCAGCTGACATCAGTTATGGATCCGATGAGGATAGGTTGGTCGTCGATGATGACAATAATCTGGCTCAAATGTTGCGTGATGCAAAAGAGAACTACAATAGTCAGAGAGAGTTTAATCAATTCAAGGGTTTGATGGAGAATTCGGAGAAACCTTTGTTCCCGGATTGTAAGGAGGAATACATAAAGTTGCACACGGTGCTCTCGCTGCTGAAATTGAAGGCAGGCAATGGTTGATCCGACAAGAGTTTCACGACGTTGTTACATCTCTTAGCGGACATACTGCCTGAGGGAAACGTGTTGCCTAAAACCATGTATCTAACTAAGAAGGTTGTATGTCCCTTGGGATTGGAAGTAGAAAGAATACATGCTTGTCCAAACGACTGTATACTCTATCGCAAAGACTATGCAGACATTCATGTATGTCCGGTGTGCAAAGCATCGCGATATAAGCGTAAGGGCGATGACAGCGAAGTTATCAAGGTGAAGAAAGGAGCTCCCGCTAAGGTGGTGTGGTATTTGCCAGTAATACCTCGTTTGAAGCGTTTATTTGAAAACAAAAAGCACGCCAAATTGATGCGATGGCACTCGGAAGGCCGTAAGAGGGATGGAAAATCGAGACACTTACCGATTCGCCAAAGGAGAACCATCGATAGACTCTTTAGGGAGAACTTTGGAAATGAACTGAGGAATGTAAGGTTTGGCTTGAGTACGGATGGAATGAATCCTTTCGGTAACATGAGCAAGATTCATAGCACTTGGCCCGTGACTCGTGTATATACAACCTTCCACCCCGGTTGTGTATGAAGTGAAAGTACATTATGATGTCGCCGCTATCCAAGGGCCGAGACAACTCGCAACGATATTGATGTATACCTACAACCATTGGTGGAAGATCTTGTGATCTTGTGGAACGAAGGTGTATGGTATGGGACGAGTACAAACGAGAGTACTTCACTCTACGCGCATTGTTGTTCTGCACCATCAATGATTTTCCTGCACTTGGTAACATATCCGGCCGTACTATAAAAGGAGCTAAAGCATGCCCCCAGTGCATGGATGAAACCGCTAGTGTGTGGCTCAACAACTCGAGGAAAACAGTGTACATGCATCACCGACGGTTCCTTCGCAGGAATCATCCGTACCGCAATATGAAGAAACAATTTGACAGGACAAAGGAGGACGGTTTAGCTCCAAGGCGTCTTCATAGGGAAGAGGTGTATGATATGGTTAGGGATCTTAATGTTGTACATGGAAAGGGGAGTACTGGTAATACATCGCGGTCCCATACTGAGAAGACCACGTGGAAGAAGAGATCCATCTTTTGGGACTTGCCCTACTAGAAGGACTTGGAAGTTCGATACTGCATCAACATCATGCATGTAGAGAAGAATGTATGTGACAACGTGGTTGGTCTTTTACTGAATATTCCTAGCAAAACAAAGGATGGACTGAAGGTACGAAGGGATCTGCAAGACATGAAAATCAGAGCCGGGCTACATCCTTAAGACATTGGGAAAGGCCGGCTTTATCTTCCCCCAGCTTGCTACACTTTGAGCAAGAAAGAGAAAACAGAACTCTGCAAGTGCTTGCATGGTGTGAAAGTTCCGTCCGGTTACTCTGGAAACATCAAGAAACTGGTATCGATGAAAGATTTGAAGTTAACTGGCATGAAGTCTCATGATTGTCATGTGATGATGACACAAATGCTCCCTGTTGCAATTAGAGGTATTTTGCCTGACAAGGTCTGAGAGGCAATCACGAGGTTGTGTTCTTTCTTCAACGCGATTTTACAGAAGGTCATTGATTCCGTTGGACTTTATGAACTTCAGGCTGATGTGGTAAAGACTCTGTGCCAACTGGAGATGTATTTTCCCCCATCATTTTTTGATATCATGATTCATCTCATTGTTCACCTTGTCAATAAGATAAATATTTGCGGCCCCGTATTCCTGCATCAGATGTACCCATTTGAAAAGTATATGGGTGTTCTGAAGAAATATGTATGTAATCGATCTCGGCCGGAAAGCTCCATTGTAGAAGGTTATGCAACTAAGGAGGTTATTGAGTTCTGTGTCGATTACATGGAGGAGGTCGAACCGGTAGGAGTGCCTGTGTCTCGCCATGAGGGTAGGCTAGGTGGGAAAGGTGTAATAGGAAAGAAATCTACAAATTCTTACAATAATATTTTGTTCGAACAAGCCCATTTCACAGTATTGCAATAGTCAATTGATGTGTACCCGTATATGGATATACATAAGGGTAAGCTAAGGAGGGAAAACCGAGGACAGTCAGAGCTTTGGATAACAAAAGAGCACAATCGTTTGTTCAGTCATTGGTTCAGGGAGCACATGTCTGGTGAAGAAACGAGTGTTACATTGAGGTGGTTGGCAAAAGGGCCTTCAGGTACAATCACGACATGGCAAGGATATGACATCAATGGATATACATTTTACACGAGAGCTCAGGATAGCAAGAGCACTTACCAAAATAGTGGTGTCCGTATAGATGCCTACGACAACACAGGCAGTACGAAGAGCAACTACTACGGGTTCATAGAGAAGATTTGGGAGCTGGACTACTGCATTTTCAAGATCCCGGTGTTTCGATGTCATTAGGTACAACTCCTGAAGGGTGTCAAGGTGGACAAGTACGGCTTTACTACCGTGGACATCGAACATGTTGGATACAGAGACGAACCATTCGTACTTGCGAATCAAGTAGCACAAGTATTCTACATAATCGACCCGGCAGATAAGAAGCGCCATGTAGTTCTGCAAGGAAAAAGAAGGATCGTTGGAGTTGAGAATGTCGTGGATGAGGAAGAGTACAACCAGTTTGATGAGTTGCCTCCTTTTGTAGACGAAAGCATCAGGCCGAGGAAGAAAGCACTCAAGAAGTTACCTATCATCGCGATGATCACAACGAAGGCCAAATTGTGAAAGAAAATAATTAGTTAGGAGTAATGACAACATGTCGCCATTTATATGAAGTAATGGAAATGTGATGTAAGAAATGTACATTTATGTGGAATTAATAGGAAATAAATATGCATGATTTTGATGAGAAAACTTCGAAATCTCGACGACGCGATGGTGGAGTCTTGTTCAATTGAATTCAGGTTTCTATGGCTACTGAGGAAATGTAGTAGCTTGAATAATTCTATTTATTCATTTTTCATGTGCTCTAAGATATAAACATTTAAATGACTTTGGACACTGTTCATGAAAGAAGAATTGCACTCAATAGAGGGAAAGAAAGACACTTTTCAGGTAAAAGAAGGCTCTATTTGGCTTGTGGAAAAGGTTTCTGATTTTTGCTAGATTTCTCAATTTTTGTATCGCAGATTTTGAAAAAAGGTGTTGAATGGAGCCCTTGAAGATGACCAAACCAGGATATATGTTATATATATGCTTGTAGGACTTATGTTATACATGCTTCATATGTATTAATGTATGGAAGAAAAAATTATGTATTGTCATATGCAACATGGTTGTAATTTCGCTCTTAAGATCTTGTAGCCAAGATTAAGATCACTGACATATACTACCTGGAGTATTTAGAGTTGGACCGGAGGTATTATTATGATTGTCATCTGTATCTATGGCGGGGTAGACTGTATCTGTGGCGGTTAATAATAATAACCGTCATAGATAATAGTTATCTGTGGCAGTTAATAATAATAACCGTCACAGATAACTATTATCTGTGACGGTTATTATTATTAACTGCCACAGATAACTATTATCTGTGACGGTTATTATTATTAACCACTACAGATACTCCCTCTATGTATGCTAAACCTAACCCCGCCTTCTACACTTCTGAAATTTCGTCGCCTCCTACCCTCCCGCACGAAGCCAGAGTGCTCAAGACAAAAGCGGCCAGTCACCAAGACGGCCACCGCGCCGCCACTCCAAGCCGTGGCAACGTCGTCCGTGATCCCCGTCTCCAAGCCATGCCGCCGCCACTCGAAGCCGCCGCCACTCCAAAGCCGTGCCCGCGCCGCCACTCCAAGCCGCCGCCACTCTACAGCCTCTGATCCAACGCCGCCGCCACTCCAACGCCGGTACCTCTTCCTCGATCCTCTGTGTCTTGTTGATTTGTGGGGCTTCATTCCTAGAAATATGTGTGGTTTGATGCTCTGATTAGTTCGTAGTTCTAATGTGGCCACACCACGCCTTGCCCCTGTCTGAAGAGGATAGTAGTTCTAATGTGGCCACACCACGCCTAGCCCCTGGAAAGTTAGGTACACATTTGAAGATCAGAGTTTGGAGATACTAGTTCAAAATTAGAGATTGATAATTAAGGATTTCTAGTCAAGCAAGAAGGATAAAGAGGATAGTAGTTCCAAGAGTTCAGTAAAGGGAATTAAATTGAACATAGCAAAGAAGTTTATTGACCTAACAAGCTTTAAAACTTTGGAAATTAAAAAGTTATTTCTCAGAATGGTGACTTCATATTTTTTTCTGTAGCCCATTCCATGGACCAAAGCCATTGCCATGTAGGTTAGGCCGCACAATTGGTGAAGACATAGGATCGAACTTCTATCTGGCGCTGTCAAAATCATCAATCCATGGTCGTGGACCATGCTTGATACCCGCATGATTTCTAAATAACAGAAATTTGGAAGAGGAGGATCATAGAAAAAGTTATTTCTCAGAATGGGGACTTCATATTTTTGCTACGAAATGTTAGTCATAAATCATAAACAAGTCGTAAGTGCCTTATGAGAAACATTTACACGAAAACAAAAGTAAAAATCAAGAAGTATGTGCAGATAGATATTACATGATGCAAATATATGTACCTTTCAGAATCAGTAGTGGATCCAGAGCATCATACATTCATACTGGTGAGTCTGTTACTATAAATGTTCATAGTGTGATGTGTAATGGGTTTTGTCATAAATACACATAAACATTGGTAAAGGATTCTTCAATTCAAGAAACCAAAATAAGCTAACAAATTTTATTTTTTGAGACCAAAACAAAAAGGATAAAGCCTTTTTTAGGAGTAGTGCTGCACGAATTTAGTACCGTAATCGTTGGGACAACAAAAGAGTACCATAATTGGGGAGATCCAGTGGTTCAATTTCTGTAAACACTGCCTGGTCTCTGTTTCTAAACCCTGCCATCTTACAGTAAATTGTAAGTTCATTCTGCACAATTTTTTAATCAGCATTCCCAAAAAGGGCCGGCCATGCCATGTGAAAAGGCTACATGAAAGGAAAAGGTAGCCTTTTCGGTTTTGATTTTTTAAAAATGGTCAGACTGAAAGGTTAAAATGGTTAAAAGTGTTGTATGTGTATTGGTGATCAAAGTTAACTGTGTATCTACTATTATTGCTTGCTACTGAAGCAATGTACTACCGAACTATCATTATTTACTTTTATCATGATGCTTCCTTTGAGTTATGTAATGTTTTTCATGCTGTTAATTGGAATAATCAATAGAATGTTAATCAGTTATGTCAATTATGCTTCCATTGAGTTTTGAGTGCTGCTCTTCTGTAAGTATTTCAGATTGCTGCCTTGTTGCCTTTGGGTCTAAGATTGGTGTGCTCTATGATGAACTTGGGTATAGGAATGATCACAACATTTATCCCTATGGTTTAGGCCTTAAACTATAGTCATGAATGCTAGAAAGAATTGCTTGTTTAACTGTCCAAATTATACATGACTGATAACCTGTTATTGCTTATTTCGTTCTATGTCAGCAATTGATATTTTGCTAGCTCTTGCTTGTTGAATCAGTCACCAATTGTAGGCTAATAGCAGTAGTTGACTAGTAGAATTTGCATTCACTTGCTGATCTGAAAATACTGTCCTGTTTGGTTAGCAAGCTTTAAACTCTTGTTATAAACTGAACTGTGTATATTTCTTCACATTAGAATTCTTTATTGTGCATTTTAAGGTGGTAAGAGTTCAAGGCCTAATCCATTGAATAAATTGTTAGCCCATTTGTGATTGAGGTGAAGATTCTTATCTTCATCCATACCCTAAGTCTGAGAGCACAATAAATAATTCTCTCTTTGAGGTAAAAGGCATAATTCATATAATGGATGACTTAAACTTGTTTAGTTTCATCTTGTTTATGTCATATTGGTTGTTTATCGATTTCTGCTTAAGTGCCTTCTTGTGTGTCGATGCGTTCCTCCATCGTCCCGTGGCAAGCATCATATATAGGAACATGGAGCTCAACTGAATGAGGTTGTAGGTGCCTATTCTTGATGTACACATTATTGTAGAATTTGTTTTCCTTAATTGCTAGCTTAAAGATGTTGTAGTCTCGACCTCAAGAATCGAGGTCCTACCACTTCTGCAATTCTCATAGATCCATTGGAACAAACTTGATTAGATGGCCCAACAATCCATTTGTGTCCTTCAATAATAGTTTTCCTCCATTGGGGAGTTTGAGGACATAATTTCCAAACCTCCATTTGTGACTAAATGAGCCATGGACAGCACTTTAAGGATCTAATATAGTCCTCAGTTAGTACATCTTCTATCTTATTCTTGTAAAATAAAGAGAGGAGGTATTAGCAAAGAGAAACTCACCAAGAAAGGTAAGCAAAATCATAAATTTCTTCTTGAACACGTCTTGACAGAATTCATTCCGAATTCATCCCATCGATGTGGATCATGTGCTCATTATCTTGATTGAGAACAATATTTCCATATTCATCTTGAATTACCCGGCAAGGTTCATCACGCATTCACACCTCCACCTCCACCATGTTTAAGATTTAATGACTTCGGCAAAACTATTAAGGTAGTCCATGATTGAGTGAAGCAAAATAGTAGGGCTTTTGTCCAAGAAGCAATTGTTAGTCCGTCTGCTCATATATGCTTTTGGCACGCTTATAGATTGTCAAATTGATTGATTTTCTTTCCTCTCTGAAATATCTCCTTTCTATTGAGTAGTTCTAATGGAGTCCAAACCGAGCCTATAATGGAGGAGAGCCCGAGCAGGTACCTTACCCTCCAGCCAACCACCGAAGGTGCTGAGGCCTCCACCGCTGTTGCAGATGATGCTCCTGTTGCAAGACGTCGAGGACGAGGGAAAACTAAGAAGCTTGAAGGCCGGTACACCATCTCGGAGGTCTCAGATACTGGGGCCCCTGTTGCACCGAGAAAATCAACAGCAAAATACAGATCAACATGCGGGTACATCGTAAGGGATAAAGTGCCAATCACCTATTCGGACTAGCATAAAGTGCCTCGAGCCACCAAAGAGGATCTGTGGACAGAGCTCAAAGAAACCTTTGAATTCCCCGAAGGAGCTGAAGAACTCGTGTGTCACGATGCATTGATGACCATGGATGCGGCGTGGAGAAACTTCAAGGCTAGGCTGAACGTAAATTATGTGAAGCAAAACCGGTCAGCCATCAGAGACTACCCAAGATTAGAGCCATACTGGGATGAGTTTGTGGCGATGAAGCAATCTGAAGCAGCAAGGAAGTCCAGTGAGGACCACATTAGCATCGCAAGAAGGAATACTCACCCCCACAGACTTGGCACGAGTGGGTACATGGGTAAAATTGCTCAATGGGAGAGGTAGGAATTAGAAGCGCTCCAACAGACTGGCACAAGTCCCTTGGTTGGACTACCAGACCGAGTGAAGCACTACGTGCTAGCGAGGGCAGATCTCTTGTTCATCGAGTTTATCATTCAACAAAGCAATAAGACGAAGCAATGATGCAAAGAGTTCAACAGTTTTACGCCTAGTCCACCGAAGGATCTTTCCACCCAGACAGGGAGAAAGACGAGCTAACAGCGGCCCTAGGAAACAAAGAGCACCCCGGTCGGACACGAGGCGTCGGGGTCAAGGTTCCATGGAAAATGGGATTCCCTGAGCACGGAGACTCTTGTAGGAGTCGGAAGAGAGCTAAAAAAGAGCGGGCTGAGCAGGAAATGGAAAGGATGAAGGAAATGTTTCTGCGAGAATTACAAGGCACCATTGAAGAAAAAGTTGAACGACAAGTACAACAAGCCTTGAGCCAGGCGCAGGCCCACAACGTTCTCTCCAAATTTCTACAGTCGTCGCAGTAGGTTAAGCGCCCACGCCATTGCCAGAAGCGGACAACAACCATTATCCTATGGACGACATACAGGACCCCACACCCTATCAGCTCAACGTGCCCATGATGAACATATTTCTACAGGCTGCTACAAGGGTAGTTTATCCGTGCCAAGACAGGGGTGTCCTGCACAATACCCCGATAGCGCCAGTTATGCAAAGGTCCGTGGACACGGATTTGACCAGTTTGTTGAGATCGGCTAGAAAAACCCGTCAATGACGAGATAACAACTCTAGGAAGTGTCGTCCACTCATTCATCCAGTGGCGCAAGCGTGACATCGTCTTGGACCATGCAGTGCCGCCTCTCCTGCAGAAGCGATCCGCGATCCGTACCAAAGACATGAGAGTGAAACGGTGAAGAAGCAAGATAAGGTACAAAAGAAATCCATTGAGGACCCCATAAAGATGGCCACTGTTAGTACTCCAAAGAAGAAACCTATAACACCTGGTATTTCAAAGGACAAACCTAGAACCCCTGATCCCAAAAAATGGCACATTAGACAAGCCGTATCAGCCAGATCAGGCAAAGCCAGGACCGAGTATGATGTCGTGCGAGAAAAAAGTAAGGGCAAGGCGAAGTCTGATGACCAAGATAATCAACCAAGATTGAAATTCGAGGTAGGGAAGCCCTTAGTCACCGATTCGAAGTTAAACAGTCTAACACCCATGATGCAGCGATTACATGCATGGTACATGGATCGATCCAACCAAGACGTACTCCCGAAGGTGATCACTGCAATTTTCCATGAGGAACATTTTCACCATGAGGGCGATGGCTACTTCTTAATAGAATTCGATAACTTGCACAACTTGTTCTATCACGACGCCCTCGACATATGTTTTTTGAGATGCTGGATAATGTAAGTGTCTAATATATCAATCTTGGTCTACATTCACGTAATACCGATAAATGTCATGTCTAACTATTTCGTTATATAGATACGAGATGATTGAACTACGAAGAACCAAGGGGCCAGTGGGATTCCTCGACCCGGGAACGGTTTGCCAAACCGAAATCATGAGAGTACCAAAGGAGGTTGAGGAGTACGTATATAAAGCTTTGCTTAAACTACAAGACAAGGAGTTTATACTTGTACCATACCATTTTAAGTAAGTTCCTCACTAGCTAGTTAAATTACTCGTTGATTTCGTTATTTACTCTGATGTAAAGACTAATGGCTATGGCATCCAGCTTCCACTGGATTCTCGTAGTAATTCATCCAGAGAAGAGCAAGATGTTGATCATAGATCCACTGGATAAACCTAAAGAAGACTTTGAAGTGATGACACGTTTAATAAATGAGGCGTTCAAAAGATATTGTCAGAAGATCACGAGACACCGCCCATACAAAAAACCCCTTACAATCCGTACTAACTTTCCGGTACGCACGCAAGGAATATTCTTATATCGTATTTCATAGTAAATAGCTCCTTCGACGACATCTTAGTTCATTCGATTTTTGCAGTGTCACAAGCAGCCGCAAGGAACAAATTTATGTGGGTACTTCGTGTACTAGTACATGCGCGAAATCTTAGGTTGCACAATAAAAGACAATGACGTGGAGGTCAGTCATGCTGACATGACACATCGATTCGCGCCACTCAATTTCTATATACTCTCTTAATTTTGTTTTTCATACTTACAGCGCCTCAAGTTGTCTACGGTAGGACTGTTTCGTTCTGAAATCCAAGCCATTCAGGGCCAGCTCGCCTACTTCATCATGAAGGAAGTAATAAAAAAAGGCGAGTTTTATGATGAAGACAACAATGATCCACTCCTCCATACTCATGTCTCACATCACGTGTCTCCAACTTCCGAAGACCCGTAGGCTTCTAGTTTAGGAAACTAGTTTAGGCTTTTGTTACTTCAATTTTGTTTCATTACAAAGTGTAAATAACTCTTTGTTCCTTTGAAATGGGAACCCCTTCTTTCGTCAATGCCACTTCTTTTGTCAGTGGTTGTGCTAGTGTAGCATGTACGTTTGTCTTCTTTAGGAACACACACACATGCGAGTGACACTTCTAAATATTTCATGTGTTTGCCTTACATGGTTATTTTTTCATATGAAGTTATTTCATGTGTTTGTAATAGCTTGATAAACTAACCAAGTGAAAAAAAATTACTGCATGCTCTATTGCAGCAAAAAGGCATATTGTTTCTACAACCACTATACTAGACGTCGATGGCGTGGTATGATGATTCTTCTCATATTTCCTGGACCTTATATCTAAGTGAAGATTAACTTTGTTAGTTTTAGTTGCAAACCATAATTAGTATGTGTAAAGATTGCATGCTAGCAATATTCCAATTGTTGATTGTCAGCAGGTCTCAAAAACTTCAAAGCAAAACAAACAAGGGACATGTTAAGTAGAATGCGGAAGATTGACAGTGATTATTATCCTAAGGTATGCTTAATTTTGTAACTTCTCTTGATCAATACAAGGTGCAAGTTTGGGTAACACTCTCCTTGCATGCTCAGACACTGCATCAGATGTTTGTTGTGAATGTTGGTAGTGGTTTGAAGCTACTCTGTAATTCAATGAAAGGCTTTCTTGATCCCTAAAATTGCCTCAAAAATACATGTGAGTTTAAATCATCTATGGAGTTCTTTTCTTATTACTGTCCAAATAAATACTATAGATTTTGATGGAGCCTCAATTGTAGGTCTTGGGAACAAAATTCCAAAGCAAACTTCTTGAACTAATGATGCAAGGTACACATTTCCATTTAGAACTGTTTATTATAGTTTCTTAATCATAAGGACTTTTTCCTATTGCCTTAATGATTAATTTTTTAAGGCTTTGCTTACTGTTAATTTTGTATACCGGATAACTTTTGTGATTGTTCTTGTAGTGGGTCATTGAAATATCGGACAAGCCTGGGCAAAAAGAAGCTGAACCAGCATTCAAGGTTTTTTTTGAGAAGAAACAACAGGGGAAACCCCATTGGCGAGCATTCAAGGTTTGTGTTTATCCTTAAGACTCTTAAGCGGGTTGTTTCTTTTTTTCTTCCAAATTTTGGTAATACAATAAACTTTAATGGGGAAGTGTTCTATAATTTGAGCCCGATGACCATTTTGTTTTATTATTTGGTTTGTTTGTCTCTTGTGCTCTAAAAGGACTGCTGTGATATAATAGGATTCACACATACTTTTTGAGAAAATTATTTGATGGTTTATGGTTCCGATGGCAGCTTTGTTTGCCCTATATATCTATCACTGTCTCTTCGTATCTCAACACATAAATATACATAGATTGGTTCTTTTCTGAAGTAGTAGTCAAAGTTAACATACATATATTGGTTCTTTTCTGAAGAAGTACAAAGTATGCAGATGGCTGACATTAGTAAATTGCTAACTGATGTTGGCAATCATCATCGTTGGGCATAAATAATCTTTACCTAAAATGTAGGGTTTTTTCGGCCGTTTAAATCTTGTGGTAGTTGGCCTTACCTTCATATCTTAAGACTTGTTATTTTGCTGATAAGTTATGGCACCATATGATCTGCAGCTTTGCATAAATGAGCATATGAAGCTAAATATTATGCCTTTCTTCTTTGTTTGACGCAATACTTCTCTGTGTCTCTATAGAATAATCTGGGAGTCTAAAAAATTTGAAGGATCTACTAATTCTATTGAGCCTTGGTACAATACATCATGAATTATGAAATTGTTGATATATCCTATGCGTGTTTCAGATAGCTAAACTGCTCGGCTGCTCACTCATTGTAAAATATTCATGCTGTCTGTTGTAATTTCATGCATTATGAAATTGCTGGTATTAGGCCAGTTTTAAATTGAAACTCAAACACTTAATTGTATATGTTTAAAGGTCTCAGTAGGTGGTTACAATGACAAGATGAGAGTTCTGCTACATGCCATAGTGAAGCAAATAGCTAACTTTGAAGTCAAGCCAAACAGGTTTTCTGCCCTGAAGGTAAGGTGGATCCTATTATCTTTGAAGTATGGGTTTCCTTGTCATTATTTTGCTCAAGCACATTCAAATACTTTATTGTGCCCTTTGTCATCAACTTTGTGTGGGTCAACTTGTTTGACTGCTGAATTTCACTTTCACTAAACACTGGTCATCTATCTACTTGCAATCGATAGATGATCAAAGCTGAGTTGCATCAAATTTTAAGTCATGGACATGATATTGTGAGAACTAAAAGCATAAAGGGTTCTGCAGTGTTCTGCACACATAATTATGATTTGTTTGTTTGCATCTTTTCCAACATACTTGCTGGGATTTATGGTATTCATAAAAAATATAACTGAATATCGGTGGGTTTTGGAAACTATAGTTTTATTTAGCAAATGCAACAACCTAGACATACATGATAACTTGAAGTACCAACTAATCCATTCTGTAGGTTTTCAATGGGTCTGTTGAACTGCACCTTTTTATTGTCTGTGATATATCTCTTGCTGAATGCTTTTGAAGATTACAACATTATTGTCTGTGATTATTTTCTGTATTTTCATTATGCTCAGAGGGCATGGCTAGCGCTGCCTGAGGCTAGCCACAAATGCCAGTTTTTTATTTTCGTGTGTGGAATTATCAATGGCGGTTTTTGGTTATAACTGTCACTAATATACTCGATTTGTTCTATTAAAACCGTCACAGTAGTACTAGTATCGTGACGGTTTTAGTTCGTCGATAACATATTAAAACCGTTCTAACAAAAACCGTCACAGATACTAGTACTATCTGTGACGGTTTTTGGCTAGAACCGTCATTGATATTATGTTATCAGTGACGGTTCTAGCCAAAAACCGCCACAGATAATGTTATCTGTGGCGGTTCTAGAACTGTCACTGATAATCCTCGATTATCAGTGGCACTAAATCTGTGGCGGTTCAAAAACCGTCATTGATGGCAGTTACGAACCGCCACTGATGACCTTTTTCAAGGTAGTGACTCTATATAGACCATGTAGAGTAGACTCCCACGTTGTCTGGCCAAAATATTACGCAGAGCTAGCAACAAGTAGTACGTTGGCCACCTAGCGCCACGACGATCGTGTGATTCCCTGCCGGGCTAGCTACGTATACGCGCAGCGCAAATTCGTGTGCATCGATCTGTACGTGTACGTATGGATCATATACGGTGGTATATACCTTCCGTGACGATGAGGCCGCCGGTAGTTTCCGGAGAGGGAGACGACGACAGGCAGCAACACGTGATCGGCAAGCAGGCCGCCGGTGCTGGCAACTGAGAAGTGCCATTCCACAACCGGTGACGTTGCGCCACCGTGCGAGCTTTCCTGCAGACATTTACAAGCAGGAAGCTAGGGAACAAAAAGGGTGAGGAGGAATCTACAACCTAAGGTAGGTAGCTGGATCGATCACGTCCAATTCAGAAGCACGGCAGCAAGCGTGATCTCTCTGAAACTTTGTGCTTTGTAGTGTACTGTTCTTGCTTCTTGACCAGATCAACTTGTTGGTGCATGCATGTAGAGGAATGGAATAATGTGTGCGTGTGTCGTGTAATTTATGCGTGCAGTGTTGCCCCCCCTCCCGGGGGGTTGTCTGGTTTATTCTTTTGGCTTTTGCAACATGTAACGGTGGTTATTTGATTTTTTATAGCATCTCTCACATAATGTATATTTAATAAGAGAGAAAAAGATTTAACTACTTTGAGATCTATGCTTTGTCACATGTCTAATTTTTAGAAGTGCTACATGACACCAGGTGCCATTGAATTTTTTTTCCGATTCAATGAGTTACTCTTTGGACTTGCGTGCAGACCATTTGATTTTTAAAAAGGACACTCCAAATTTATTTTTTTATGTTTTTTATAAGAGCTCTTTTCCAATTTGAACTATCGACTGCGCGTTCGAGTAAGCCAAAATATGTGTAGTGCATCACGGAAAACACAGTGAATATCAGCTCACATGGAAACAGTGAGATGGGATCCATAGTTGAGGGCTTGCTTAGGATCAATAACTTTTCTAAAAAACTATTTTTTAGTTTTCTAAACAGAAAAGTGGTTGTACCTTTTTATAAGAAACTGTTTGATAAATAGCTAATTTCCATCAGCAATAAACTGCCAAAGTAGGTCCAGTTTAACCTTAATTAGTTTTTGACTCTTGCTAGTTATATATAGCTTATAACTTATAGTTTATACCAAAAGCCGCTTAAAAGCTGAGCTGTTTGAAAGGGGCTTACCGGCTTTTTAGAAGTTGAATCCTTTTGTGGTGTACACTCTTCAAGTCGCATTTCAATACTTGGTCTCCAAGTAAAATTGTAAGTTCAAATTCATTATAAGTTAAGAACAATGAGAAGTTCTAACAAATGATAATTAAAAAAGAAAAGAAAAGAAAAGATAAGTTGATTGCACAAGTGCATCACGAAAAGGTGATTGCATAAGGACAGGCCTATGTTCTGTTTGTGGGAGTGTATTCACTTTCACACATTCGAGTATCGACATGGTAATTAGAATAGTTATTCGCATGTATTAGGCGGAAAAATGTGTCACACTCTGTGAGGCGACCTTATGTCTCCGATAAACATGCATTCTTACCTTTGTCTCCTCCCACACGGCTGATTCCTGGAACCTAACTAATATTTACGTTCCTGCAATCCTGCAATAACTCGGCTAGTGGACACTTTGCTAACTGGCTGTCTTGCATCCCCCCAACTATAAGTGCGAGTCTCATGGGAGACTTCAACTTCATTGGATCAACCCAAAATAGAAACAAACTGGGTGGCAATATCCAAGATACCATGCCTTTCAACACCATTATCAGTGATCTGGGCCTTATTAAGTTATCTGTTAAGGGAGAACATACACTTGCAGCAATATGCAGACTAATCCTCTTCTACAACATCTCGATTGGTTCTTCACTAGCCCACATCATCACTATCGAACACAAAGATCCCCAAATCACGGCTATTCAGATTTGAATACTTCTGGGTTAAACACCCAGGATTCTTATAGGTGGTTCGACACTATTAGAATATTCAGGTACATCATACGTACACAACTTGCCGTCTCAACACCAAAGTCAGGATTCTTCTCAGAAGGGGGTTAAGATTCTGGATTAAGAATCTATCCAACATAGCGAATTGTATCAGCAATTGCAATGAGATTATCCTCTTCATGGACAGCTTAGAAGAAAGAAGAGCCCTATTCAACAGGGAATTCAAATTTAGAACAATAATAAAGCATCATCTTCAGCGCCTACTCCATTACAAGCAACTATATTGGAAAAAAAGATGCACCATTCGTTAGATGCGCATCAGGGACGAAAACACAAAGTTATTCCACTCGGTGGAAACTGAGACATTCAGAAAAAATACAATTACCCACATAAGAGATGACGATGGAAACACTATTACTGAACACCACCTCAAGGCAAAGTCACTCTTCCAAATCTTCAAAAACAAAATGTGGGCTCAACTTCCAACCCTAACATGCTCTTGAACCTCTTAGATTTGATCCCTCCAGTGCATGGCCTTAACACTCTGGCAGATCTTTTCACCAAAGAGGAAAAAGACAAAATAACTCACTCTATTTCTGTGGATAAAGCGCCTAGACTTGATGGATTCAATGGGATGTTCATCAAAAAATGCTGGCATATCATTGCAAATGACTTCCACACTCTATGCAATCGATTTCACTCAAAACAAATGGACCTTCACAACATAATCGGGTCCTTCATAATTCTGATCTCCAAGAAACATTCAGCAGAATCTGCCAATGATTGCAAACTGATATCTCTACTTAATTAAAGCATTAAGCTTTCACAAAGCTCTAGGCAAATAGGCTTCAGAAGGTGTGAGATCATGTGATGAAAAATTGGTTGAATTGTAAAATTGGCATTATAAAGTGATTTTGGTTATGGCATGTGTGATGCTTGTGCATGTGCTATGTTGAGATGATTATCATGCTGGTGATAGCATGATGGAGTTTGCTTGATGCAATGCATTCATGTGAATGGTTGCATGGGTTGTTTTTGAGGCAAGTGGTGGACTTGTGCTCAAATGTTCATTTGATTATGCTGGGGATAGCTTAACGCAATGCACTCATGTGAGTGGTTGCATGGATTAATCTTGAGTCAAGTCGTGGACTTGTGCTCGGACGCGTTGTTTGTTACTTCATGTGCAAGTATTGCTCGAGGGCGAACGTGGTCGATGACGGGACCAGAACTAGGTTCATGTAGGAACTGAGGTTCGGGACTAGGTTCAGGGAGGAATCGAGGTCTTGGTGGTCGAGTATGTCATACGGGACGTTCGGGCTAGAGAAGATGCACATGAAGACTGGTTAGTCACGTATGTGCAGCAGGTGGGCTGATCATACGTGCAAGGTTTTGATTTTGGCCATGTTGGGCCAAGTAGAGATAGATACGAACTCTTTTCATGTTGGAAGTGGAATTGTATTCAATCTCGTTATGTTTGCTCTGTATAAATAGGGGGAGGTGTCTCCTATTTATTTGAGAGAGCCAGGTATTAGGGTTTGTACTCTTGTGTTGGAGTACTTTAGACAATGAAATAAAAATCAATCTTCCAGAAAGTTTTGCTTCATGTCCGGCGGCTGTGCATGCTTTGAAGTTCCTTGGCGACTAGTAGTTTGTGCTGGACGTTTGTCACTGCATGCATGAGATAGCTTCGACTAGAAAAATCAAGAGCGGTGCATGCAGGTGTTCCTGGCAAGAGTGCTCCTGGCGGCTTGAAGTTCCTGCGGCTATTGCTTCTGAGAGATCGTGATTAGGGGAGGCGGCAAGGAAGTCCTGCATCGGAGGCTTGAAGCGAGCGACTAGAAAGCGGCCGCAGATACATGCAAATTCTCTGATTTTGTGGTTCTGTTTTTTAGTCCGTCATAGTTGGAGTTTCATCTGAAGATTGGTCCATCATAGCCTTTGAAATCAATTTCTGTCATCACCTGATTCAGTCATATTGCGAAGATAATATCTCTTGATCCGTAGATTTGATCGAGTTGATTTTTGTTGGGTTAGATTCATAATTTAATCTAGTTTCTACAATTAAAATTTCATATCAATCTAATGGTTGGATCTCCACTAATCTTGTTGTTTATGTTTGGCCCGTCACTAGTCTGAATTTGGTCCATCATTATTAGATCGGGATTTGTTTCATCTGTCTTTCGAAGGACATAACTCTAGATCCATAGACCTGATTGAATTGATTCTTTTTGTATTAGCTTTATAATCGAGTCTAGTTTCTGCAGTTAAAATTTCACATCAATCCAACGGTTGAATCTTCGGGAATTGTAGTTTTAGTGAATGTATATCAGGCTGTTTTCATTTGGTCCTTCATAAACTGACTTCCTTTGCTACAATAGAAATTTGATCCGTCATACACGTGCAACTCTCTATCCGAAGCAAAGTTTGGTCTGTTATACATGTGTAAATTTGGTCTGGTGCAATAAGGTTCTTGTTGAATACAAATCAAGCGATCTGAGTTTGTTTGGGGTGTTTCAAAAGCCAAAAATTTGATTTTAGCTTCCGCGCAATCATTCATCCCCCCTCTGATTGCTAGATTAGTATATTTCGATCCTACAAGTGGTATCAGAGTAAGGTTTTTCTAATTAATCTTAACCGGTGATTAGAAACCGTAGCGATGGATAGGTATTCGACAAAACCCTGTGTTTTCGATGGTGTTGATTTTCAGTTTTGGAAAGCGAAGATGGAGGTGTACATCCAAGCTCAGGGTTTTGCAATTTGGGAGAAGGTGTACAAACCATACCAAGTACCCGAAAATGAAGAAGTCAATGAAACCAATCGAGCACATGTGGAAGCGAATAGCAAAGCACGAAATTTGATCATCCAAGGATTGGGAAGAAGCGACTTCGACCGCGTGATCCATCTCAAGTCGGCATATGAGGTATGAAAATCTCTTTGTGATTATCATGAGGCTTCTAACACTGTCAAAGAGATTCATCAGGATATATATAAGAAAGAATACATGCGATTTGAGATGAAACCTGGTGAGTCGCTAGATGATTTCTTTGCACGCTTTAATACAATTCTTAGCAATTTGCGTGCTGTTGGAGTTAGCTTTGATGATGCTGCTAATGCTAGACAATTGCTTGGTGTATTAGACATATCAATTTGGGAGATGAAAGTTACATCCATTACAGAATCAACTGTCATGAGTACACTTACTTTAGATGTTCTTTTCTCTAAGCTAAAAACTCATGAATTGGATGTTCTTGCTAGGAGGACTGATTATAAATCAATTGCATTGACCTCTCAATCTAACATGTCTCAGAATAATACTTCTTCAAGTTTTGCCTTGTCCTACTTGTCTTCACTAACCGATGAACAGATTGAGGAATTTCCAGAAGAAGACTTGGCATCACTCTCTTCTCGTTTTTATAAAGCCTTGCAGAATGTGAGAATGAGAAAGAGAGTTGGTGGTGGCCCTCCAATGTGTTATGAGTGTGGTGACCTCAACCACATGCGTTCAAATTGCCCTAAACTCGCAGGTAAAGCATCAAGAGAGGAGGACAATGACAAAAGAAAAGAGAAGAAGTTTTCTTCAAGAAATAGAAAGAAGAAGAGTTTCATCAACAGCAAAGTTGTCTACCGGATCCTTTCCGATCTTGAACAAGTCAATTTGAGTGATGTGGATTCGGAGAGCAGTAAAGATGACACAACAACTCCAAGCAAACATGAATTGACAGGGTTGTGTCTCATGGCTAGGAGTAATGAAAGCTTCACCGAGGACGATCATGACAGCGACTGCAATGAGGTAGAACCTTCTTATGATGAATTAACTATTGCTGTTGTTCGTCTTGGAAAATTGCTTGATAAACGCGACAAGAAAATTAAGAAACATGATGTTCTTGTGGAATCTTTGAATGCTGAAATTGTTAGACTTAAATCTTTGATTCCTAATGATGATGTTTGCAAATCATGTGACTTAATTTACAGTGAGCTTACTGTGCTTAGGAAAGAACATGTTTTCTTGTTAGAGCAAGTCAATGCTGAAAAGAAAGAGAATGTGAAACATGTGAAAAATGCTAGTTGTTCAACTGTTGATTTGCATGATACAACTTATTGTTATAAATGTGCTATACTAGAATTAAAGTTGCATGATGCAAATGCTAGGGTTTCTCAAATGACAGATGCTATGCTCACTCATGAGGTTATTTCATGCTCAACTTGTCGCAAACAGAAAGGAAAAGTGGACGTTCCATGTAATAACTGTTTAACTCTTTCTCGAAAGGTTGATTACTTGGAAAAATATTTAGAACGGTTCACTACTGGAAAGAAAAACCTAAACATGATTCTGGATCAGTCAAGGGTCAGTACTCATCATAAAGGTTTAGGTTTTGATTCTTATGCTCATCATAAATCACATGCTCCAACTGTTGTGAAGGCACTTGAAAGTGGAAAATTTGAAATTGTCAATGAGCCTAAGAAAATATTTTTCAAGTCTGCTGGTGTGTTATCTTCTACTATGATGAATGCAAATGTTACTTCTGTTTTTAAAGCTAAATATCATGTTAAGTACACTTGCACTCATTGTGGTAAAGATGGACACTTAGTAGATTTTTGCTTTAGGCTAGCCAAACAGCAAAAGAAAGAAAAGGCTAAGGCTAGTTCTAATTTCAGGAAGGCACATTTCACTCCTCATTTTGTGCCTAGGGTGATGCAAACACCTTTTGTTGCAAGAAACACGAGAAAGGGCAAATCTGATTTTGTGAACAAGAATACTCGTGTTGTGCCTACTCGTCGTTTGTCTCAGTATTGGATTCCCAAATGTTTTATTTCTAACCTCAGTACCGAGACCTCGACATCTTCTTGTGCTATGTAGGTTTTTTAGAAGTGGGTTGAAGAACAGAAACTTAGTGGATCTTGGTCTTTTGCGAGATGGGATCAAGACTTGGATGGTTCTCACCCTTGAGATGATTTTCAAGAGGCATGTGCAATAATTCTTCATCTACTTTGTGAGCTATTTTATACACTCATGTCCTTTACATTCACAGATATCTAATTGTGGCATGAGATGAAATGATTGTTCATATGCTCATTTGTATTCCCTAGCATGTTCAATAATGTTGTATTTTATATCATGCCTTTCATGCTTTGAATTCACTTATCATGATTCATGCTTATGCTTAATTGAACATACCATGATAACTCAAGCACATGTATATCATTATCTCCTCTCTGTTGAGCTCATTGGTTATCCATTTGAGGGGGAGTTATTGGATTTTTGTTGAAAGTCTTTTTCGGTTGCTTTTGGGAGGTTTGTTCTTTCAGCTTTTTGTTTTTAAATTAATCTCTTCAAGTGACAATTTTGTAGAAGGTTTTTAAGATGGTTGTTTTGAGGGGGAGTTTTTGAAGTCCTTGTAATATTGTGTAACATGCTTTTTATTTTGTGTGTTCCTTAAATGAAAAACAAAAAATGAAAAACAGTAAAAGTACTGAGCATTGTATTTCATTCACATATGTCATTTGAAACCATGTTTATGCTACAAGGGTCTTTGCAACTTCCTGTTTATACATATATGGTGTAGTTTATGTCATGACTGTTTAAATGGAATGACAACTTGAATTAAATTTTGTCATGGTTGAATTTTCTTGGCTATCTTGATCCTGTTTGAAAAAGTGCTAAATCTGAAAGCTAAGTGCTAAAGCAAAAAAATATTGCTGATAAATGCAAAGAACAAGGTCATGTACTGTCGCACTTCTTCTTTACGAGACTGCTTATCATTGCACTTTGATATGAACTTGGAAGAGGTTGTGTATGACCGAAACCATGAAATCTTAAGCTTGTGATTGCTTGGCATGGTTGAAAAGTAAGGCTGATGGTGCATGTAATTCCTTGCAATTGTTATTGTTGCAATCAAAGTAATGAATCAGTTTTTCAAAGCACAAATAAAGTGCACAAAAATTCAATGTTTTCGTGTTTTAAGATTGTTGAGAAAGGAAATCATGCCATGCAAAAATCGTTAATAGTACTTGATTTCTAGTTATGCTTACTCTACATTGTTTATGTGTAGATTTGAGGGTGCAAGTATGTTGATAGCATGACTTGGTGATCAAGTTGTTCCATTTGTGCATGATTCATAATGCTCAGTACATAAAAAAAAGGAAAACAACAACATAAAGGGGGAGAAGTTTCTCTTTTGTTCTCTTTTAGCATTCTTGATGAATCCATTGTCAAAGGGGGAGAAGTTTGGAGAATTTTGGAATCAAAGGTAAAATTTTTGGTTACACATTGCACATTCACACACACTTTTCTTCTTTCTGTTAGGGGGGGTTTCTCTTTGTCATATGGGGAGATTTCTTTTTAGATAAGGGGAGATTTTGTTTCTTCTTTCTAGGGGGAGATTTTCTCTCTTTGTCTTTTGGTCACCTTTTGATCACCTTGTTTGTCTTTTTGTTTTATAAACAAAATTTCTTACATCTGTTCTTGTGAGGTGAATGCCAATGTTCAGGTCCAAATGGTGTTGCCAATGTTTTCATCAAGGGGGAGATTGTGAGATCATGTGATGAAAAATTGGTTGAATGGTGAAATTGGCATTGTAAAGTGCTTTTGGTTATGGCATGTGTGGTGCTTGTGCATGTGCTATGTTGAGATGATTATCATGCTGGTGATAGCATAATGGAGTTTGCTTGACGCAATGCACTCATGTGAATAGTTGCATGAGTTGTTTTTGAGGCAAGTGGTGGACTTGTGCTCAAATGTTCATTTGATTATGCTGGGGATAGCATAATGGTTTTGCTTAATGCAATGCACTCGTGTGAGTGGTTGCATGGATTAATCTTGAGTCAAGTCATGGACTTGTGTTTGGACGCGTTGTTTGTTACTTCATGTGCAGGTGTTGCTCGAGGGCGAACGTGGTCGATGACGGGACTAGAACTAGGTTCATGGAGGAACTGAGGTTCGGGACTAGGTTCAGGGAGAAATCGAGGTCTTGGTGGTCGAGGATGTCATGCGGGACGTTCGGGCTAGAGAACATGCACATGAAGGTCGGTTAGTCACGTATGTGCAAAGAAGTGGGCTGATCATGCGTGCAAGGTTTTGATTTTGGCCATGTTGGGCCAAGTAGAGATAGATACGAACTCTTTCCATATTGGAAGTGGAGTTGTATTCAATCTCGTTATGTTTACTCTGTATAAATAGGGGGAGGTGTCTCCTGTTTATTCGAAAGAGCCAGGTATTAGGGTTTGTACTCTTGTGTTGGAGTACTTTAGACAATGAAATAAAAATCAATCTTCCAGAAAGTTTTGCTTCATGTCCGGCGGCTGTGCATGCTTTGAAGTTCCTTGGCGACTAGTAGTTTGTGCTGGACGTTTGTCGCTGCATGCATGAGATAGCTTCGACTAGAAAAATCAAGAGCGGTGCATGCAGGTGTTCCTGGCAAGAGTGCTCCTGGCGGCTTGAAGTTCCTACGGCTATTGCTTCTGAGAGATCGTGATTAGGGGAGGCGGCAAGGAAGTCCTGCATCGGAGGCTTGAAGCGAGCGGCTAGAAAGTGTCCGTAGATACATGCAAATTCTCTGATTCTGTGGTTTTGTTTTTTAGTCCGTCATAGTTGGAGTTTCATCTGAAGATTGGTCCGTCGTAGCCTTTGAAATCAATTTCTGTCATCACCTGATTCAGTCATCTTGCAAAGGTAATATCTCTTGATCCGTAGATCTGATTGAGTTGATTTTTATTGGGTTAGATTCATAATTGAATCTAGTTTCTACAGTTAAAATTTTATGTCAATCTAATGGTTGGATCTCTGGTAATCTTGTTGTTTATATTTGGTCCGTCACTAGTCTGAATTTGGTCCGCGTCATTATTAGATCGGGATTTGTTTCATCTGTCTTGCGAAGGATATAACTCTAGATCCGTAGATTCGATTGAATTGATTCTTTTTGAATTAGCTTTGGAATTAAGTCTAGTTTCTACAGTTAAAATTTCATATCAATCCAACGGTTGGATCTTTAGAAAGTATAGTTTTAGTGAATATGTGTCAGGCTATTTTCATTTGGTCCTTCATAAATTGACTTCCTTTGCTACAGTAGAAATTTGGTCCGTCATACATGTGCAACTCTCTATCCGAAGCGAAGTTTGGTCCGTCATACATGTTCAAATTTGGTCTGGTGCAATAAGGTTCTTGTTGAATACAAATCAAGCGATCTGAGTTTGTTTGGGGTGTTTCAAAAGCCAAAAATTTGATTTTAGCTTCCGCGCAATCATTCACCCCCCTCTGATTGCTAGATTAGTATATTTCGATCCTACAGAAGGTGATCCTCAACTTGGTTCACTGAAATCAGTATGGTTTTCTTAGATCTAGAACAATATATTACTGTTTAGCATGGGCTTTTGAATACCTTCATTAATGTCATCACAACAAAAAGGAAATAGTGGTCATCAAACTAGACTTCGAAAAAGCTATTGACACGATTGAGCATCCCCTCATCAATGCGGTTATGGAACACAAAAGATTTCCCTGATAGATGGCTCCATTGGATATGAAAGATCATCTCCTCAGGATATTCATCCATTATCCTTAATGGAATCCCACGAAAGAAATTTCAATGCAAAAGGGTAGTCCGATAGGGGGATCCTTTGTCCCCCCTCCTTTTTGTCCTAGGTGTGAACCTTCTACAGACAGTCATCAATAAAGCAGCGAAAGCAAGAGTGATAAAACAACCGATTATGATCGTGAGGGTGACAGACTATCCTATTGTGCAACATACAGATGACATATAGCTCATAATACTGGTCGACCCGCTACAACTACTCTGTCTTAAAGGATTGCTAAACACTTTCATGGACCCTACAGGTCTCAGAGTGAACTACCAAAAGACCTTCATGTACCCAGTCAATGTTAAGGACGATCGCCTACACCAGCTAGAAAGCACATTTGGATGTGCTACTGGAGCTATGCCCTTCACATACCTAGGCCAGTCCTTAGGTCTAGCAAGACTAAAAATCAAATATTATGCCCTCTTATGGACCGCATAGAGAGGAGATTACCAGGAAGTACGGTTTTCTTGTCTTGTGGTAGATGGCTACTTACAATGGTCAATGCAATGATGACCCTCCTACCCGCCTACTACATGTGCCCCCTCAAGCTACCAAAATCAGTGATTAATCAAACTGATAGTGCCAGGAAACACTTTCTATGGAGAAGATCACAAGATTTACACCTACGCTCTAGTTCATTAGCATCCTTGGAAATGGTATGGAGGCCACAAAACAAAGGAGGGAGGGGAATATTAAATTTGCTCATCCAAAATAGATCATTATTACTTAAGCACCTATACAAATTGTACAAGAACAGAAACATACCTTGGGTACAAATGCTATGGAACTCTTGCTAGACAAATCAAATCCCTCACTCAAGGACAGATTCTGGGTCATTTTGGTGGAGAGACATCATGGTTTGAGTATTGAATTCAAAGGAGTGACGATAGTTACCATTGGCTCAGGTACATCAGTAGCCTTTTGGAAAGACCTATGGAATGACTGAATCCTATCCTAGTTATACCCAAGACTCTTCTCCTACACTAGGGACAAGGTCATCTTAGTATCAAGGTTCTTGCAATAGTCTAATTGGCTTCAACACTTCAATATGCCACTATCTCTGGAAGCTTATGCAGAATTGCAACAAATTGCAAACCTTCTGTCCAGTTTCTCTTGTAATGCAACTCTAAATGACCAATGGTCATACATCTGGGGATAGTCGGCATACTATTCAAAAAGATACAACTACCAATTCTAGATGCTAGACACCCTGGCTCAACTAAAAAGGGTATGGAAAAACAAATGCAGTCCGAAGCTCAAGGTATTTGGCCGGCTCATGCTCCAACAATGGCTTAACATAAAGACAATGTTGATTTGAAGAAATTGTTTTGCCAACAATGAAAGCTGTTGTGTTCTATGCCAAACAACACAACCAGAAACAATAAACCACCTATTCTTCACCTGCCCATTCAGCTGAAGGTGTTAGCAGTATATCGGCATCAACTAGAGACTAACAGATGATATATTGGACATGATCTCACATACCAAGTGGAGCTTCGAGAAGCTCTTCATTGAAATTTTCTTGATTGTAGCATGGAAAATTTGGAAGCATGGAAATAAAGTGATTTTCCAACAAGCTCAACCCTCAGTGCAATCTTGGAAGCAAAATTTCATGGAGGATTTGGTTCTTCATTCCCATCGATTTCCAAACCAAGACAAAGCCTCTGTCATCCTTTGGATACCAATGTTGTAACTCTAATGTCCTTATGGACTTCCAAGAACCACAAAACTTGGTATTTGATCTATTAATTAATTAATTAATACATTATTAGTAGGACACTCTCCTACTGCTTCCCAGTCAAAAAAGTTCCTAGTGTGTGTATATATAATGGACGTGGACGCGTGTGTGCATGTGTGGTGTGAGCGGAGTGTGTGTGTTATGCATCCTACATGTATACTTAAAAAAATGTGATTGCACTTGATATATTGCCCCTTATTGATATATCTACTGTAACACCCCGGCACTCCATGTGTCCTAAATGTTACTACGATTAGCATTTCTAACAAATAATTAGGCAATCACCACAATAAATTTCAGCAACATAATAAGCTTTCAAATTAATTACTAAACACCAACTAAAGGATAGTCATAAGGAAAGACGGTAAAAGGTAATAACACCAAATTTAAACTTGATTGCCTCGTGACAAAACATAAACCACAAGTTTTAATTATTAAGACATAAACGAATGCCACCACCTTACCTAACAACAGCATAACAAATAAACTTTACACGAGATTGGTCATACTAAAATTATCCCATGACTGAATCTGTTTAATTAAATCAATGAGTTAAGCATGATCAAAATCTAAACATCATTATGAAATTCGTGTAGTAACACTGGTCGTGAATGTGCTCTACCACTTTCCATGCATGCCGGTCTTATTATACCCAAAACATTAAATAAACAAGCGTGAGTCCAAGACTCAACAAGTACATAAAACAGTAATAACATATCCATTTGTAAAATTCTACTCTTTGATCTTCTTTAGATGAGTCCACGTCTCAATGACTTAACCCATTATAACATTATCATCATTCACCATTAGCAATACAATGCAGCACAATATGCTTTCATGCTAAAAAGCACATTTCATAGCTTATATCGGTATAGCTTGAGTGTACACTCGTCGGTGTTGCAACCTTTCTTTCCCTACCATTCTTGTGGTGGAGTCTACAAGTAGGTCTCACTACCATCCATTCCCATGGATGGAACTACTTGGTAGGTCTTACAAAAGAGCACTCTGGATTAGTCATACGACCTCATATGACTTTTTCACCAACCTGGCTCGAATTCTTTTTGTGTCATGAATGCAAGTGATATAACATATTATTCCAATTTTGTTTGCCATGAAATCATATTAACATTTGACCATACACAATCTACATTCAACCATCATATAAACATCTCGATCATAATATGACAATGACAACACATTTCATAAATAAATTCAGTAAGATACCAGCTTATTCATTTAACACAATTTCATCTCAACCATCTTCGTTTGTACGATATACTTGCCTCTTTACCACGTGATGTGGAGTGGCGTGAGGTCGAAGCCACTCCTGAAGTCACACCTCTTGCAATATATGTATGTATGTATGTATGTATGTATGTATGTATGTATGTATGTATCAAGAGAAATCATGAAACAGTAATACATATAACAACATAATGATGGTAACACCTACGAGTCACCTGATTTCAACCTTTCTCACACACCAGACAGACCAACCCCATGTTGTCCTGGCGGTCAAAATACCATAAATTCTACCTCATGAGCCCAAACTTAGTAAACCAAGAACTTGATGAAAACTAAAGAGGAATTCCCACAAGTTTCTAGTTAACCAACTTTTTCAATTAAACCATCTAACATTTCATTTCTTGCCCGGAAAACCAAATTGTTGCCTCTTTACTCATATACAACCTGAATTCAACCATCATATAAACGTCTTGATCATAATATGATAGTGACAATATATTTCATAAATAAATTCAACAAGATAGCAACTTATTCGTTTAACCCGAAGTTCATCTCAACCATCTTCGTTCGTACGATATAATTGCCTCTTTACCATATGAAATGGAGTGGTGTGAGGTCGAAGCCACTCCTGAAGTCACACCTCCTGCAATAAATCCCCAGAACCATCCCCAGATGGTTCCAGAACTTGGAGCTCAAGCACATCCCTAGGAGGGAAAACTCCAGTGCGGACTTCCTCTCCAAGCTCGGCTCCTCCGACGACGATATCCCCCCCGACGTCATCCTGGAGACGCTGGCGGCCCCGTCGATCTCCAACCAAGAGGTCATGTTCGCTGTGGTCGAAGGTATCCCCTCCTGGGCCGAGCCCATTCACAATTTCCTTGCAAGGGGCGACCTACCACCCGACCCTGCCGAGAGGAGCAGGATCAAGCGGCGGGCAAGCTTGTACACACTCGTGGACGGCACGCTATTCAGGCGGAATGTTTCTGGCGTCCTGACACGGTGCATCTCTACGGAGGAGGGTAAGTATCTGTTAAACGACATTCACTCAAGCCTCTGTGGAGCGCACTCTTCATACATGATGATGGTCGGCAAGGCCTTCCGCATGGGGTATTATTGGCCAACGGCGCTTCAGGATGCTCGTGATATCGTCCGCACTTGCCGAGCATGCCAATTCCACGCCCGGAAGTCGCATCAGCCCGCCTACGCGCTCCAGACCATCCCGCTCGCTTGGCCCTTCTCGACATGGGGGCTGGACATCCTCGGCCCTTTTCCTCAAGCAACCGGGGAAGAAGTTCCTGTTCGTCGCTGTCGATACCTTCACCAAGTGGATAGAAGCTGAACCGGTCTCGACCATAACTGCTCGGGCGGCCGTTCGTTTCTTCCGCTTGTTCGTGGTCACCAGGTACGGGGTTCCATGCAAAATTATCACTGACAACGGTACTCAGTTTACCAGTGAGTTGTTCCAGGAGTTTTGCGAGGAACTCGGCATCAAAGTATGCTTCGCTTCGATGGCTCACCCCCAGAGCAACGGAGCAGCGGAACGCGCCAACGGGCAAATCGTCCAGGGTGTCAAGAAACGAGTTGCAAATGAGATCGAACGCTACGGCAAGACCTGGGTGGACGAACTTCCCACCGTCCTATGGTCTATTCGTACCACGACAAGCCGAGCCACAGGGTCCACACCCTTCCAGCTCGTGTTCGCATCGGCCGCCCCGCCTCCCAAGGTTACTGGCTCGCCAGAGTCGCTTTGGTCGACCGAGTCGACTTCGAGCACGAACGGTCTCTCGACCTTACCCTCGCAGAAGAAGTAAGATGCCGTGCACTGCTACAATCAACGCACTACCTGCAAGCTCTTCGCAGACATGCGTCTCAGTCGGTACGACCTAGGAAGCTCCTTGTTGGGGACCTAGCCCTGAGGCGGATTTAGGGCTCGTCCAGCACCAACAAGTTATCTCCACGGTGGGAGGGCCCCTATAGAGTCGTTTCAACAGATCGCACAAGGGCTTACCGGCTAGCGATGCCCGATGGCAGAGAGCTCTCTAGCTCGTGGAACATAGATCAGCTTCGGAAGTTTTATGTGTAACCCCTATACCTTACATTTCAATAAAGTTGTTCTTCCATTCTTGCCTTTTATGTCTGCTTCCACTTGTGTTGTTACTATTCTTTTTTCGAGACTCCTTTTCTTCGAGCACGACCTTCGTACGCAGCGCATTTGCTCTTGGTCTAAGTGTCGCGAGTTTGACGTTCACCCCCAGTGGACGAGCCAAACATAAGCCGAACCTCTTCACAATCTAGCTCTCCCCTGTGCCTGGGCCCGAGCCGAGAACCTCGCCACTTTGACTATTGAGCAATGCGCATGGTTGCGGTGGTAATTCGAGCGTTAATCTGGGTGTGACCATCTACTTAACGGGCTCGCTTTGTGTCACTCTCCCCTTGCGAACCTTCTCTCAACTCTGCAGGTCATGGCCGCTCGTCCGTATCTACGTCTTGTGCCCAAGGCACGCGTCGCTCAACCTCGGGCCCAATGGGGGCTGGATAGGGCTATCCTATTGGCGCACGACCAACAGAGCGCAACCGTGGCTAACGAGCGAAGCCGGAGGGACTCCAAGTATCCTCAACTATGAATTTAAATCAGGAACGAGGTTTTCCAAAAGCAGTCTGTTTCTATTAGAACATTTCTTGCTTTTTAACATTTTTTACAGATCGGCCATCTCACGGGTAAGCTTCTCTTGCTCGAGCTCGGCGACTTTGGCCCTCAGGGCCAACAGCTCACTCTGGTTCTGGAGGGCTACCGTGGAGGCATCCGCAGCTCGGCACTGTTCATCTTGGAGTTGGGCCATGGCGCTCGTCGCCGCCCTTTTTGCGCGCTCAAGCCTCCCTTCGAGCTCCGAGATCTTGGCCTCGAGCTTGGGGGGCGCCTTCACTGAGGAAGGCGTCCGGTCCGCGGCGGCCTTCTCCAGTGCCTCGACCTTGGCCCGCTCGTCCTCGACCGCCTTGCTAGCGCGCCCAAGCTTCTCTTCGAGTTCCAAGACCTTGGCCTCGAGCTCGGGGGACTCCTTCAGTGGGGGAGACGTCCGCTCTGCAGCCGCCTTCTCCAGTGCTTCGACTTTGGCCCGCTCGGCCTCAAGCGCCTTGGCCGACCGTGCGCGTTCTTGCTCCACGGCCTTAAAGCCGTGCTCAAGCTCGGAGGTCCTGGCCTGCTCGAGCTCGGCCACGTGGCCTACCTCCTGCGCCCTCATCGTCTAGTGCAGATCGTCGAGCTCTTTGGCCTTCCCCTCGAGCTCCTCTTGCTCCACCTCGATGGTCCTGATGAGCCGGGAGCGCTCTGCCTCCCGCGTCTCAACCACGTTCAGAAGGCCCGTCAGCACGACGGCATGCTCTCGAAGGCCTTGCAGCCCTTGGGAGATGTTGTCAGCCGCCTTCACGACAGGGAGAGTGACCCAAGATGAGAAAAGAGGCACGGTACTCAGGGTAACATGATGGAAGGTGCGCAGAGGGGCCCTTACCTCGTGAAGACGGTTCTCAAGGCTTGCGCGGGTATATTCTTCGCGGTCGTCGATGCGTTCACGGGAGATCTCCTCCTCCTCATCGGCCGCCGTGCCAGAGGCGAGGCTGACCCGGCCATGGCTGGCGGCTTGGGCCAGACTCGATTCTCCGCCCGCTGGCGGCTCGGTCGTCGCCGCCTCCTCCGGTGGGTTCAACCCACCGACGGGGGAGGGCGTGGCAGCAGTGTCAGTCCCGACCTCCACGGTGGGGCCCTGCTCGTCTCCGACACCAAGGGGATGGCGGCCGGATCCGCCGCAGCATTATCGACCTCCGTGGCTCGATGTTTGGGCCTCGCCACCGACGCAGCCGAGGTGGGCAGACGGCGGGTTTTATGACTGGTCACCTTCGGTGCCCAGTGGCGTCGCGGCCTCGACGCCCGGAGCGACCATGGTCGGAAGTGCTTGGGGTGTCGTCTCGGGCGCAACCACGGTGCTCTGAGTATCCTCCCTCGCGGTGGCCTCGGGAGGGTCGACGAAGGCAGCTGCGTCGTGGGCCTCGCCGGTGTCGTAGTCCTCGCTGGACACGGGCTCGTTCTCCTCGGACGAGTCGTCGAGCCCTTGGTTGAACTCGCCGATCAGGGTCTGGCTCGGGGGTCCAGAAGAGGTGCGCGCCCAGCTCGAGGGGCGACGCGGGACCAGCTCGAAGGAATCCTCCTCCTCGGACTCGCCCTGGACAACAGCCATCATCAAAACGAGCAAGTTTCGGGCTCGGGTGCTCAAGGTCTGCGATCAAAAACATACACTAAGCCAGAAAGATGCGGAGGGGACGGTGCAGTCCAAGAAGCCGGATTTACCTGGTCACCACCTCCGCCTCCGAGTGTCGCCGAAGGTCTTGCTGCCCGGCCGACGGGCACTTTCGCTATGCTGCGTCCTCGCGACCTTGGGCCTCGAAGTCCGAGCCGGCCCAAGATCGCCGCCTGGCGCCCCCCGAGCTCGAGGCAAAGGCGCCGCCACGACGGGGGTCCGAGCTTGAGGCTCCGGGTCCAGGAGAGGGCCGAGGCCCTAGCGACTGCCGCTGCGCTCTGCTGCTGCAAAGAGGAAAACTCATCAACCAGCAAGGCACACGAGCACGGGCTCGGGGGCTCGACCAGCGGGATCCTTACCATGGCACGGTCACCCCACTCGACATGAGGTTTCTTCGCCTCCTGGCGGTCCGCTTCGCCCGGGGAAGGCCTGTTCTTCCCTTTTTTGCTCTTGCCCCCCCGGGCAACGGAGCATCCTTTCGTCAGACGAGCAGCTCCCGTGGTCTCCGCGCATGAAAGGATCAAGGAGGGCCCCAGGGTCACTCAGGACGAGCCATTGGTCGGGATGGCCTACCTCGGCCTTTTGGCGGAGCACGTTCTTCGACGGAGTCGCCCATGGAGTAGTTAGCGCCAGCTTTTAACATCTCGTTCATCCTAGCGGCAACCCAAGACTCATTCGGCGCTGCAAAGGGGAACGACCCTCAAAGAAGATCGAGGGGCAGACTCGGGCAGGGCCACGAGGCAGGGAGGCCTACCAGACGTACCCTCGCGGGTCGAGTCGATGCACCCTTGGATTTGGAGAACGGGTGCGTCCGCCTCCGCAGGGGGGACACCCGATTCCGCAGGAAGTCGACAGCGATCGCTTGCCCGGTGAGACCGCGCTCGGAGCAGAGATGTATGGCGGCGATGGCCTCTTCGTCGGCCTCGGGGTCGTCCGCCTCTGGGGTCTCCTTCTTCCCGCCGACGTGCCTTCCCTCATATGACAGCGTGCCGAGTTCCCCTTTCTTCAGGTAGAATCACCGCTCGGACCATGGCCCGAGGGAGTCCCGAGCTTGGATCTTGGGGAAGGACCACTTGAGCCCTGTCCGCAGCTGGAAGTAGAGGCATCCGACCACGGGGTCCTTCCCAGAGCGGAAGAGGCTGAAGTACCGAAAGAAGAGCGAGGGGTTGGGAAGGATTCCTAGGAACCCCTCGCACAGGTGGGAGAAGATGGCGAGAGTAAGAATGGAGTTCGGCACCAGGTTTATGAGTTCGATCAAGAATCGTGAGGACCACGGAGAGGAACTCGCCTCCGGGTCCGTGAGGTCAAGAGGACATAGTGCTCGGTGCAAACGATCTCGCTATCCCTGGGCGTGGCTCGGTCTCGTTGTTCAAGAACCGCCATGTGAATGGATCAAGCAGTCCCAGGGTCTCGAGTTCCTTCATCCTTGCAGGCGACAACGTGCTCCGCCCTAGCTTGGCCATGGCGATCGCGGCGATTTTGGTCGAAGGTGGGGGAGGAGGTTTTTGCTTGGGCAGGGAGGGTTGGAAGGCGAGGGGCGTTGGCCAGGAGTTTTCTCAACAGTCGTTGCGGTTTCGGGTTTATAGGCTGCGTCGTCACCGAATCCAGTCCACGGCACTTCGAAGGGCGCACCGGCCATGATTTGACAGGTGCAATTAAGGCCTGGATTGCGGTTTCGTGGCATAGCAGGTGTCCGTCAACCGTTTGCATCCGTACCGAAGTTCTGGAGATCAAGAGGCGTCAGGTGTCGTTTTCATCACAACTGGCGCATGTCACCGACCTCGACCTCAAGCTCGAAGGTTCGTAAATCATCCCGATCAGAGGCTCAAGGTCGGCCCGTGTTCCAGCCACGACCTTAAGCCTCGGGGGCTAGCTGACGAGGGCTGGGCGTCCCTTGACCGGCCAGCATGCGATCAACGGACCCTCCTAAGCTCGGGAGGCCCCGACCACGACCTGGGGGTGTGCCGAGGCATTCGACCTAGAGCGCGCTGGACCCGAGCACGGCTCCGCACAACCTCGAGCTCGGGTAGGCTATCGTTCGAAGCCGTGGTCCACCCTTGGATTTCGGATCGTACATTTGACCGGCGGTTGCCAAAGTGCGGGTCGTGGGGATGAAGCAGGTGCGTGCAACAAATCCGGAGCAGTTACTGCCAGCCCACAACGTGCATGAAGGCCACTTCCCGGGAATCTCTCCCATCCGTTGCGTGCAGAGGAGGTATAAGACCAAGGATGCGCAGTCTCTTGAGGGGAGGACAACACACAACACGCCATAGCTCGAGCTTAGATGTAGCCATCATTGACTTGTGCTGTATACACACCCCTGTACTCAGAAATAGCTAAGAATACTACCGCAAGGCGACTGGAGTAGAGCTATTACCTCCACAGGGGCTCGAACCAGTATAAATCTCGGCCTCACGCTCGTTGTCGTCTTCTCCGATCAACGTCGCATCTCCTCCATTCCTCCGTTTGAGCAAAGCGCAGCTCGGGTCCCGTATCACACCTACCCCCCATCTCACTTCTTGCGGTTGGCGATCCCGATCGTCGACAATAAAGATACCATTTATTGAAAATAACTAATTGTATGATCTTATGACCAACTTATATTATTAAGCCACGCAGGGCTAGACTATGAATAATAAACTATGACAATACAGTAGAATAAAAAGATGTAGACAATCCATCAGTTTATCACGGGCAACTGACAAGACTCGAACCCTAATTACTCGTGCCCTCCTGGTACTCCTACTTCAGAATAGGGGTATACTCCTCAACTGTTGATGTTGTTGTTAGCAAAGATGAGTACTTATAACACTCAACAAGTTTTGCACAAATGCAATGCTAATATTTTATATGCAAAGTTTATTCCAAAGAAATGGCTATCATAGCTATTTTGCATCAAAGCAGTATTTGTAAATGAATACAATAAGTAGATTGTAAAGACAATAAAACAAATAACAGTAGTAAGTAATTTCAGCATTTCTCAAGTAAACCAAGTTTCTAATCCTAAGTCAAATTCCAACTTCCAGTGGCAACTTGCCATCCCAACCAGGATATTTAATTAAAATCTAACCCTTGATTGTAATTCCTGAGCTATACTCAATACCACTAACATGGCTATCTGAATAGATTTATACTCTGCAGAGGTTATGCACTTTATCCATATGATAAAATCATACACCACAAAGGCAAGTGATCATAACAAATCCTTTACAATGCTCTGCCTTAATCTAGTACTACCCGCTGAGGTTTTAACATTGAAGGGTTAAACCGGCACAACAGGGTCCCACTCTTACGCTATGTGAGTTAATTCATGAACCCGGAACTCACACTACCACTGATAGTACCAAAACTAAGACATTGCAAATTAATTAGCTAGGTTGCCTCATACTAGACATGTGGTTGTATGATTGACTCAGGTTAAAGGCTTGCAAAGTTAAGTCTTTAGAGTGAATAGGGCAAGACTTGCACATACCCTCTACCCTTCGACCCACCTTAGCACACTGCTCTTTGCCACTTGCCCAATCTAAATGATTACCACCTTAATTGATTACCAAGCACCACGTGCCATCAATAATTCAATATCGTTGCATGACATTCCTCACCACAACTCAATCTTGTTGTCACACTTGATACACCAATTCATAATCATGTTTTTGTTCCATCAGTCAAGATTAAGCTTTGATATTCCAATCACATGTGATGGCATGGCATTAATAAACATACTAACATGTTCTAACCAATCTATGTTGAATTTAGTATTAACCAACTATAGTGAACCAATCTAGGGTGATAAATAAATAATGGCATACAAATAACAAGATAGGGTATAGATCAAATCGGTGGGTTAGCTAACTCCTAATTTAATTTGAAACAATTGTATACATGAAATAATATGCAATAAGGTAAAAGCAAAGTAGCATGTCTTATAAAATGGGTTCAACAATAACTTGCCTTAAAAAAGATCTTGCTCTTACTCTACAACCTTCTCTTGAGTTAACGGATCTTCTTTGGATGCGTCGCACAACTCAACGTCTATGTGAAATGCGAGAGAAAGCCAAATAAATAACAAAATAGAGAGAAAACAAACTCCAAAAATCAAATAAAATTCACTATTAAACAGATCTCAAATTTAAATTTTTTTAGAAATTTGAATCACCTAATCAAAGCTTGTACGAGGGGGAACGGGCTCTTAGAAGATTCAATGATCCAAAAATCAGAAAATTGACAAATAAATAATAAACCAAATTATTTTTCTATTGAAAATTTGCTTTATTGTGTAAGTATCTAATCTGGCCAATTAGAAGCAACCACGTCGCCTTGGTCTATGGACCGAGTCCACAAAACTTGCGAGTCCACCATGGACCAGATGCACTAATCTCATCATCGAGTGACAATGGCTGATGCCAGCAGCCATGTGGAGCAGGAATGGGCTCAGCACGTGGCGATGCTTTACTAGATGCAATACTACTACAGAACGACACATCACTATCACTGTATCTGTGTCGGTTCTTAAGTTTTTCGAAAAAAACGATTGTGATAAGTAACTTCGGAGGGGTGTTAGTAATAATCACTATCGGTTCTGAGATTATAAGTGATTGTGATGTAGCACTGGACACATCCGAATCGGTTCTCTACTAAAAAGTGATAGTGATGTGCACGGTCATCACTATCGGTTCTTTTCATAGAAGTGATAGTGATGTGCACGTGATCATCACTATCACTTCTATGAAAAGAACCGATAGTGATGACCTACACATCACTATCACTTTTTAGTAGAGAACCGATTCTGATGTGCACATGGTTATCACTATCGGTTCTTTTTATAGAAGTGATAGTGATGACCGTGCACATCACTATCGCTTGTTCAAAAGAACCGATTCTGATGTGCTCGTGCTTATCATTGTAGTGATGGCCGTGCACATCACTATCGCTTTTTGAAAAGAACCGATTCTGATGTGCCTCGCTAGGTTATATATACCACTCGCACTGAACTCTTCTCTGTTGTTGCTCCAGAGGAGATTTCTCCGCCGCCACCTAAGAAAATAGCTCATATTGTGTGGTTGGAAGCAATACTTAGGTGAGAAAATTTGAAGTCCTCATGGATTGGTATTAAGAGGGCAAAATTGAAACCCTATCTTGAGGAGATTCCCCTCTTTTTGCCCTCTTTTGCAGTTTTCTTCAAAATGTGATCAGCAATTCTTTAAACCCCTTCAATTTTGCACTAGTAATTTCGATATGTCGTCAATAAAGTTTAGGTTGCACTGGAATTGTGTACGTGCTTTCAGATTTCACACTCTTTATTTGACAAGCACATATCTATTTAATTTTGTAGTGCAATCTCCTCGCTTATATGGAATTATTATTGCTATCATGTGGTAATCGTTATTAGAGTTTAGGCGGCGTAACCACGCCTCCTGCTCGAGGGTGCTTATTTATAAATATGCTGAACGAAAGGGCATATTTATGTTTATAGCGATCTCGAATTGTCCACGTTTTTTAGTTCAAGGATATATGGTTCGAGCAAGTTCTCGAAGTTGTGTTGTACAACTTCGAGTAGATTTCGTAGCGTTCTCGGTGTTCTCCAGATGCACACCCTCTTGACATGTTGTCGAGACGTGTATCCGGAGAACAATGAGATGTCATCTTCAAATTTTCTCTCGAGTTGTACAACGGCTTAGAACTTGCCCGAACCATATATCCTCGAATGGGATTAGGACCTAACCTATTTAGAGATTAGGAGTCATCGTTGGTACCCTTTGTTTTGTTTCGCTTTGCAAGCTCTTGCACTAGCTATATAATTAGATTGTTTGATATCATTGTTGATGTTAAAAATTTATGTCTCTTATGTAGGAATTGGAAGCTTTAAACCGTGGAAGAAGCTAGGTATCGATCGGGAGTACATTTATATATCTTGGAACCTCGTCCACTATTTTGCAAAGGTAATATTAATTGAAATGATGTCTCAATATTTAAAATAGCTATAGCTAGTTGTCGCCCAGCTTTTTCCTTAATTTATTGTGCTAAATTTAATTGCAGATGGACCGTGAGGAATGGATGTATCGTAAAAGCCGTGTGAGTGCTGAATTTCAGAGGGTGTTAAGGAGTTCAAAAAATTGCGTAGACTACATGGTGAGGAGGGTGTAAACTTCATATATTGTCCTTGCATTGATTGCACCAATCGAGGAGATTTAACAACTCATCTCAAATTGAGGACCACCGATTCGATGTGGCTCCGTGAGGAATTACACATGTTGGATCCATCACGGGAGGCGGTAGTACCTTCCGATATGCAACGAAGATACAGTGGAACCGGATGACGAGTTGCACTGATATGTTTGATGAGGATAATTTGGAGCAAATGTTATGGATATGGAGGGTAATTACACGGAAAGAGAGTTTGAAAAGTTTAAAAGCTTGATAGAAGATTTATGCCAAACCGCTGCTCACAAAGTTGCAAAGCGGAATACACCAAGTTGGGTTCGGTCCTTACATTGTTCGAATCAAGGCAAACACCGCTGGACAGATACAAGTTTCAATGCACTACTAGTTCTTCTATCGGATCCGCTTCCGAGGGAAACGAGTTGCCAACAAGCATTTATGAAGCGAAGAAGCTACTATGTCCCATGGGAATGGAAATAGAAAGGATACATGCATGTCCGAATGATTGCATCTTGTACCGTAACGCACATCAGAGCTGCACGCTTGTCCGCTTTGCGGTGTGCCTCGGTACAAACAAAAGGAGAAGCGAACGACAAGAAGCTTAAGAGCCGGGCAACGACGGTGAAGAGGTCACTAAAGGTGCACCGCCAAGGTATTGTGGTACTTGCCCATTATTCCCGTCTCGAGCGGTTGTTTGCAAATCCGAGAGAGGCAAAATTGTTGCGCTGGCATTACGAGTCTTGAAAGGAAGATGGCAAGTCGAGACACCTCGCCGATTCGCTCAATGGAGAAACATCGATTGGAAACATGAGGAGTTTGGTGCGAAATGAGGAACATAAGATTTGGGTTGAGTACCGACGAATGAATCCGCTTGGTAACATGAGCAATCGTCCACAAGACCTAGCCGATTCATAGGTATCTACAACCTCCTCCTTGGTCAGGCATGAAGCGGAAGTATATCATGATGTCATTACTAATCTCGGGACCCAAACAGTAGGAAATGATATTGATGTGTACCTTGCACCATTGATCGAGGATTTGGTAAAATTGTGGAATGAGGGGGTCGTGTGGGATGCGCATAAAAGAGAGCATTTCACCCTACGGGCTATGGTATTTTGCACCATAAATGATTTCCCAGCCATTGATAATTTGGCAGGTTACAGTACGAAAGGAGCCAAAGCGTGTCCTATTTGTGAAGAGGAGACTGAGAGTCTATGGTCGCTGAATTCCAAGAAAACTGTATATGGGTCACCGAGGTTTCTACCTCAAGTCATCGATACCGTAAGATGGATGACAAATTTGATGGGAAGAGGGAAGTCTGCTCGCACCGCACCTATGAGTGGAAGCCAAGTATATTCACGTGTAGAGGATATCGATGTTCAAGACGCAAAAGTCAGAACTGCTCGCCCTAGGACCATTTGGAAGAAGAGTTCAATATTCGGGACTTATCGATCGAAGGAGTTAGATGTCCGCATTGTATTGATGTCATGCATGTTGAGAAGAATGTCTACGACAACTTGGTTGGCATCCTGCTGAACATACCGGGAAGACCAATGATGGTGTCAATGCTCGTCGCGACATGGCCTACATGGGAATCGTGCCTGGACTTGCAAAGGATAGAGGAGGATGGAAAAGGTCCGACATCCTCGCTGCATGCTACACCTTGTCCAAGAAGGAGAAAGAAGATCTCTGCAAATGTCTCCAAAGTATTAAAGTTCCATCCGCTACTCCATGAACATTAAGAAGCTTGTGTCTATGGATGATTTGAAGTTGTTGGGCATGAAGTCCCATGACGCCATGTCTTGATGACCCAAATGCTCCTGGGCCAGTAATCCAAATATTCTCCCAGAGGATGTCAGTTGGCAATCACAAAGTTGTGTTATTTCTTCAATACGATCTCCGCAGTTATTGACCCCGATGTACTAGACAACTTACAGAGTGAGGTGGTGCGATTCTGTGTCACCTTGAGATGCATTTCCCACCGCCGTTCTTTGACGAATGGACCACCTTGTTGTTCACCTTGTCGAGAGATTAAGATATGTGGACCCGCTTTCCAACATTACATGTATCCGCTCGAGAGGTACATGGGTATATTAAAGTCGACGTGAGGAATCTCCGAAGCCTCGAGGGTAGTATTGTTGAAGGTTATGGATCAAGAGGTTATTGAGTTTTGTGGACTACCCGGGTAAAAGACAAGCAATCGGTGTTCTCAGATCTCGTCATGAGGGCAAACTTTGTCGGTAAAGGAACCGCGGTCCAAACTAATGAGTCGAGGTTTGATATGTATTGCAAGGCGATTTCACGATCTTGCGTAATAGCGCAGGTTCGCCCATACATCGAGCAAAGATAAGTTGATATTACGGAAGAGAATCCACAAATGGATGAGCTTTCCATCGCACAAGAACACAATGATCGATTCTCACATGGTTCAAAGAAAAGCGGAGGTCTCCTTTAGTGAGAATGTAAAATGGTTGGTCGACGGACCAAGATTTAATGTACGCATATGACAGGGTACGATATTAATGGTTACACCTTTTACACTGAGAGTCAAGATGCCAAGAGTACTGTCCAAAATAGTGGTGTGAGTATAAATGCTTTCTCTGATGATCATCACTCGAAAATAGTCTCCCCAACCACAATGAACTCCTACTATGGGCTGATCGAAGAAATTTGGGAGCTCGATTACGGAATATACCAAGTTCCATTGTTCCGATGTAAGTGGGTACGACTTCCACATGGAGTGAAGGTCGACAAGAGAGGCCACATGGAGTGAAGGTCGACAAGAGAGGCTTCACTATTGTGGATCTCAGTAGACTCGCCTACAAAGATGATCCGTTTGTCCTTGCGAAGCAAGCAACTCAAGTCTTTTACGTGCGCGATCCGGCCAATCCGAGGTTGCACGTCGTTCTTCATGGCAAGAGACGGATCGTAGGAGTTGAAGATGTTGTAGATGAAGAAGAGTATAACCAATTCGATGAGATACCTTCATTTGCAGATGGGGCTTGTCTTAGCGGGGATGACGACACACATGGAGCCAATTACATGCGAGTAGATCATCATGAAGGGCAGTATTGTAAATAAATGGACTATTATAATGTATGTAAAATAGTTTGCAACGCTTTCAAAGTAAAAAATCCAAGGTGATGAATTGCTGTTTGGAGGCTTCGATTGAAATGCATGCAATTTCTCTTTATGCCTGCACTTTGTGCCATATGTTGTGAAAGAAAATTCCATTTGACAAAATTATTTTTGGGAGAGCTTGTAAATAGTCGAAAGCTCATTTCTGGAAATTTTCGTACAATTCCAGATTAATTTGAAAAAGTTTTGACTTTTCTACGCTTTACGCACAAATCATGTCTACGAAATGAATTTTAGCATATTTCTTGAATGAAGTCGCTTTTTCCAAAAATTCTTTTATGGAAAGTTTTGCAGTATCCTGGAATATGTTTTTACATAATTTCATATAATTCCAATGATATTTGCAAAAGTTTTACACTCTTTGATCTAATTCTAAAAATGTACTGCATGCATGGTTTGTCTGGAAAGGCAATAGTGCAATGAACTACATCAGTGTCGGTTTTCATTATAAAAGCGATACTAATAATAAAGCATCAAGATCGGTTTTCTTAAAAAGTGATACTAATGATAAAGCATCAAGACGCTTTCTAAAAGTGATACCGATGACTAACATCGATGTCGGTTTTATTATAAAAGCGATACTAATGACAAAGCATCAAGACGGTTTTCTTAAAAGAGTGATACTAATGATAAAGCATCAAGACGCTTATCTTTGAAAAAGTGATACTAAAGATTGATATCGTTGTCGCGTTTGTAACAAAAGTGATATCGAAGTTTACATTGGTTGAGAAAACCCCGCCCATTCTCGCGACCATAGCCATTGGCCACGGCAGCAGCCCTCGCTCCTCGCTAACCCTAGCCGCCCCCCGACCTCTCCAGACCCCGGTCCCGACTCCCGAGTGCCGCCGCCCCTCACCCCGAGTGGCGAGTGCCGCCGCCCTCCTGCCTCCCGCAGACCACCCGCCACGCGCCGCAGCGCGCGCTCCGGCTTCTTCCCGCTGGCGACACTCCCGCCACGCTACCGCTCCAGCCGCCGCCCGGCCACTCCCGCCACGCTGTCGTCGACCAAGACCGCCGCTCCCGCCCAAGCAAGGCGAGTAAGATGACGGTGCGACGCTCCCCAAGTCCGGGCTCCAGCCATCGCCCCGGCCGAGCAAGGCGACGCCGAGTCGCCGACGCCTGCCCCGGCCACGCCACGTTTAGCCTCTGTGCCCAGACCTTCGGCTTTAGGGCGGCCGCCTAGCCGCCTCACAAAGCTCGGCCGAGACATCGAAGTCGTTGCCTCGCTCCGTGTACAGAGGTACTGGTTTGAGTCTTTGAGAAATGAGAATTGAAATGGAAGTAGTATCTTGGTAGTAGGTTTGAGAAATGAGAATTGAAATGGAGTAGTAGTATTTAACAACTTAATCTTGATGCCCTAAATGAGAAATGAGAATTGAAACCGAGGTATTGATGCCTAAATGAGAATTGAAATGGAGTAGTAGAAATGAGAAATGAGAATTGAAACCGAGGTACACCGGTAGTCTGTTAGCACTCGATCTTGATGCCTTGATAGTTGATACAATCATAGAATGATAGTTGATAATTTAGTTGAATGATTCTTGATTGTATTGCTCGTATTACTTGCTATTTGTTAATTGAATATGCACCACATGGGAAGCAAAGCCTACAACTGTGGTATAGTGCTTTTTACTCAGACTTGTATTTTTTACTGCATGTTATTATTGTTCTGTAATATGATCTACGTTAGAGTTCAAAATGCGTAATATCGTCTCCTGCTCGAGAGTATTTGTTTATGAATATGCCATTTCAGCATATTCATAAGCAAGCATTCTCGAATTGTCCACGTTTTGATTATTGAGGATATGGTTCGGGCAAGTTCTCGAGCTATGTTGACAACTTCAGAGTTGATTTCGGTAGCGTTTCCCTGGTGTTCTCCGGATACACACCCCTCTTGACCTGTTGTCGAGACGTGTATCTGGAGAACAGCGGGGAGATGCTGCCGAAATTTTCTCCGAAGTTGTACAACGGCTTAGGAACTTGCTCGAACCACATATCCTCGAATGGGATTAGGACCAAACCTATTTAGAGATTAGGGGTTATCGTTGGTACGTATTTAGTTGGTCAACAGATATTGCATGTTATGTCGCTTACTAACTTGACCTTCTATACTAAAATTGCTTATCTATGTGGTTTTGCAGAGACGTTTCAAGAATCGAAAACCAAATCTGATAGTAAGTATTATTGCCATTGCATTAGTACATTAATGCTCAAATTCTCTGTTGATGTTGTGAAATCTGAAACTTGTTGGTATAAGTAAACATCTGCTAGTGCTAAATTCACTTGTCATATGGAATGGGCTTTTGTTTTTTTATCTGAGCATAGGTTAGAGTTTAAGTTGCGTAACCCACATGTATCTGTTTGAATTTAGAGATTAGGAGTTATCATTCGAACTTATTTAGTTGGTCAATAGATATTGCAGGTTATGTCGCTTACTAACTTGACCTTCTATACTTAAATTGCTTATAAGTAGCTGAGCAGATCTATGAATTATCTGTTGATCCTTTACATGATTTATTGTCAAGTGCACATAGTAGCTTCAAATTGCTTTCTCTCATGTCAAACATATGACTTTATCAGATAAGAAAACTCAAAATGTCGCAATTAGAGAGCATCGGCTCATCGCCAGATAGAGTAGATGGTGCTTCTGAGGGGCCGAGTAAGGTAAGGAAGGCTCTAGGACCAAAAAAGGGCCACAGGAGAACGCCATGTGTTCTCTACTTCAATGCCACGGGTCCAGACGGGCCCTCCTAAGCACGCTGGCGCGATACGGTCATTTCTTGGCCAATCTGGTGAGGGAGAGAGTGCCCATAACGATTAAAGATTGGAGAAAAGAAGAAGTCACGAAAGCGTAAGAATCGGTGTGGGACGAGGTTAAGGGTAAATGGATTATACAGAGGAAGATGAACCCAACGCGAGACAGACGCCTTTGAAGAGGATGGGTGTGGCCTTGAGGCACTTCAAGGCCCTTATGCACAGCCGAAAGTACGTCTTTGAAAGGCCGTACACCATTCGAGAGGTATCCATTTGTGACCCCTGATGTTTGGGCGGAGTTGACGAGGATGAAGGGTACGCCCGAGGCAAAGCAGTTGAGAGAGAGGAACACCGCTGTCTAGAGGCATAACACGCACCCGCACCACCTCGGTACAGGCGGCTATGAGGGGAAGAAGGCAGAGTGGGCGCGACTAGCCGAGGAGTGCGCTCACTCCGGGACGGTAATGCCTTACTCCCACATATCTGAGGAGCGGGCACGCAACTGGGTATTAGAGAGGACAAAGAAAACCCCTGACGGGCAGCTTGTAGTTGCAAACCCTGCTACCGCTCAAGTCGTCTCTACCATCGTAAGACATCTAACTTAGTACAATACAATTGACCCAACTTGTTGTATTTCAAATCTAATTCGTACTCGCTTATTACAGAAGAGGTAAGCGGTGAAAAGAACAGGGACCTTCCCGAGCTAAGGGTCAAGGACATCCTGCTGCTCACGATCGGAAGTCCGACCATAAGGGGCGGTGCTTGCCGAGGGCGGGACACACGAAGAAGTCCTACTTTCAAGATGACGCCATGAAAGTGCCGATCAAGGTCATGGGAGGCACGTGCTGAAGCTCCTCAAGGACACACTAAGGGAGCAAATGAGGAGGAGATTAAGGAGGAGATGAGGGGGGAGATGATGGCACGTGAGGAGGAGATAAGAGGGGAGATGATGGCACGTGAGGATCGCCTGAGGGCCGAGATGATGGCGATGATTTTCCAGAGTCAGAGCCAGATGCCCTCGACTCTCATAGAGAAGCATGTGCCCCGACCTAGCAGCTGCGGTTCCAAAAATGATAAGACCGGTCCCCAGCTGAAGGTAATAATTAATTTTTCCTGAGTTAAAGCTACGAGTGTAACTCCCGCAATGTTTTTCCTTAAGTTGTACACTTCTTGCGTGTGCTCGCTGGTGCTACCACCATCCCGACGGAGGATGGATTTCCCGCCCAGTGCACGCTGGGTTGCATTTCCATGCAACGAGACCGACACTTGTGCATGGTCACTGTGGGGAAGGGCTACATGAGGGTGCAGTGGACTACGCCCACGAAGACTTCTTATCACATGTGCTCGATTTCCCCCAACGAAGATATCACCACTCTCGGGCAAGCACGCATGTCGCTCATCAAGTGGCCCACGACGGGTGTCGACTTGGTCAAGGTAAAAAGTCCCCCACGCCTTCTCTACCATTCCAAGATTACCGCAGAAGTTAAATATATGCGTGCTTCAGAGGTTCCTCCCGCCTCCCGCGCCTTCTCCTACTCCCCCGCCTCTGCGCCTGCCTCCCCGCCTCCCGCCTCCTGCGCCTCCTCTGCGCTTGCGCTTGCTCCTCAAGGCTGCGCCTCGCCTCCTCGCTCTCCCGCGCTCGCCGCCGCCTCCTGCGCTTCCTCCTGCGCTGCCTGCCTCGCTCGTGCCGCCTCTGTGCCTACTCGCCTCGCCTCCCGCCTCGCTCCCACTGCTCCAACCACAGTGATGACACAGAGCGCAGACCGACGTAAAAGGACAAACACGACACCTATAGAACCACAGGAGGCCTCCGAGACTCCTTCCGCCAAGAGGACAAAGATGACAGAGGCCACAACGCCTCTTAGGGTACCTGAAAAGCCCACTGCCCCAATCTCGGAGACTCCTTCGCCCAGAAAGAAAAGTCAAGACAGCCACTGTGCACCTCAGATGATTATAAGGCCTACGAGTATGGAAAGCCCCTGATTGCATCACACGAACTGAATGATCTAGGCAGGTGGACTCGCATCCTCCATGGATGGTACCTTGATAAGGTGAAGGGGAAGAGCGCCGAGTCGACTTCAACGTGAAGTATAAAATGGTACATTTTCACCGTGACGAGAATGGAACATTCCCGCCGCTTTTGAGGATCTATTCCGTGTGTACCAAATGAAAGCCGCCGATATTTTTACTTTACGATTATGGACGCCTGTGAGTATCACACCATATAGCTTGCGCCATGACTTTTATAGGATTTTGCATTATGTTTTCACATTCAACACGAGTTGCGGGATAATGAGACAACGAGCCGTGACGCATCTACACGGTTGGGTTTGTCGACCCGAGCTTGTGTCTGCGATCATGGCTAGGCTTCAACCGTGTTCGTTGTTAGCTACATCAACGGGTATTGCATGCCGAGTCGAATAAGGACTTCATTGTATTGCCGTACCACAAGGAGTAAGTAGTACTTTTCGATTCAATTACTTGTACGCACTTAAAACCGCATGTGAACTTATTTCCTTGCACTACATTTTATTTAATAAGCAACCATTGGGTTCTACTCGTCCTCGCTCCGAGTGAAAACACATCTACACATTTAACTCTACGAGAAGAGACCGATGGCATACGCGATCAAGCCTCCTTTGCAGAAGTAAGCACATTATTGTAACCTAACACATCTGAGGAATTTAACTACGTTTATTTTTTTTTGACTCAATGGTGCTCTCCAATGTATGTAGGGGTTTCTCAGACTATATCGATGAAGGAGGGCCGCACGACGACAAAAAGGGCAAGACACCGCAAAGATAAGCGATTTAAGGTACAAGTGCCTAGCATATATATGATTAATTTTTTGACATCTAATCTTCGTGGGCTGAATTTCTTTTTTCTCTTCACAATTGCCATCAACAGGCAGCGGTGACCATTGCGCTTCTATGTCATGCAAGACATGCTCATCGTGGTCGGCAACTCACAACTTTTCCCTAAGGTATATGTACGCATAATATACTTAGCCTTTTACATAGAAATTTTGAAACTGAAATTAATACTGCTATTTCATTTTGCGTAAGATCAATATCCCCGTAAGAGTTTAGACAAAGAAAGCACTCAACAATTTACGAGACCACTTATGCCGTTGGTAATCGTTAGAAGTTATATCGAGGATGGCAGGTTTAGAGATCCTAAAGCATCCTACTAGTCCATATGTAAACAATATTAATAATATATGTCAATGTGATATGTATCGAGGAAGTCCATGTAATCGATTGTCAAGCATGTTTGTGTTGTATATTGTGAACGACTATGATATATATGTGTTGTAATTAAAGCGCTTCGTTACGTGAATGTGATATATACATCCCGTGTTCTCAGACATGAATGTGATGATATATATTGTGCATCTTGTTTTAATCAGGCTTTTTTTGGAGAATTTGCAAAATAGCACACCCCAATGGGTCATCGAATTGGTTCTTTAAGGAAGTGATTCGATGACCCCTCATCGAATCGGTTCTTTCGAAAAGTGATTCGATGACACCTCATCGAATCGGTTCTTTTGTGGAACCGGTTCGTTTCATCAGAATCGGTTCCACAAAAGAACCGATTCTGATGAGGGGGTCATCACAACCACTTCCCTTAAAGAACCGATTCTGATGAGGGGGTCATCACAATCACTTCCCTTAAAGAACCGATTCTGATGACGTTTTATCACGATCGGGTCCAAATCGATTCTGATAGCTCCACCTCATCACTATCTAAAGACATCGTATCGCCACTAGAACCGATTCTAATGCTAAAAAAAAACCGATTCTGATGTGCCGTTCTGTAGTAGTGCAAGCACGGCACGATCTGGACTGCTTGTTTGAAACGAACAATCATGATGAAATGCTACGGTAGCGACACGCGGCTTACGAACGCGCACTCCACGCGGCAGAATCTAATGTGTTCGTTCTAGGATTTGATGGCTACAGTTGATTGCACGGTTCGATGGTGAGCTTGGTACGTAGCACATCATCGAACTTGAGGAAGATGACCTGCTTGGCGGCATCTCAGTGCTCCTCTGTCGTCTTGATCTGGTGCAAACGAGAGAGGATGTTGCAACGATCTCAAATCTGGCACCGGTGATGACAGGGATAGCTTAACGGTGGCGAACGATGCACTTGAAAGATTCAATTGACATCCAGACTTCAGTGAGCTTTTGCTCATGAACGGTGGTGTTTCCAGCGAAACTGCTCTGACCAACGGATGCACTAGCGATCATTGGCGGGGTGCTAATGTAGCTTAAATAGGCCTCGGTGTCCATGCATGCCACGGGAAAACGAAACAACACGGTGCAGACTCCTGTTCTAATACAGCGGTGCTAATTCGAGTTCATCGCAGAGATGACAACGGACGACCGTCCGATCAACAACACATGGTCAAGATTAACTCATATGTGGCATGATCAAATCCGCTCGCAACTAACCGATGGTTAAGACTTAAGATCCGGATAGATTCAAATCGCCATGATCCACACTAAGCCGCTTGATTCTAATCCAATGGTGCACGTGTGCTAGGGTTCCGAAGCCACACTTACTAAATCCAACCATCCGATCAACATCTAACGGGGAAAAACGTTTAAACCTAACCAGTTGAAAATGGCCACTGGATCTTCATCCAACGGCTGCCGATTGGGCTTTAGAAAGTGGGCTGAATTGGGCCATCCCACCACGCATAGTCCTGGGACAGGCCTAGTACTGTTAACTATTTTCTTGAGGTTTTCTAATTAAAATAGTTTCAAAAATTGTACTAATTAGTTTTAGGCATTAAAAATACCAGGAAAAATCTGAGAAAAATCTCAAAAATACTTTAAGACATTTTTAACTCAAATAAAATAATTTTATCTAAAATTTATATAAAATTTATCTATATTTAATTATTTTTATCAAAAGGACAATATACTTAATTTGAAATAAATTCAAATAAATCCCAAAAAATCCAATAAATTCATAAAAATATAAATTGCACAAACAACACAATAAATTAATAAAAATAAAAAATTGAGATGTTACAGAGTCTAGACCCAAGCTCGAGCTCGGCATGAGTAAGCTTGATAATGGTAAACAATTCAATATGTACTATTTTTTAGTAATAAGAAAATGTTCAAGCTTAAGCTTATCTCGAGTAAGATCGATAAGTGTTAACATATAGAAATATTTTAAAAGGAATTTGTAAATTTATCAGGCTCAATGAAGCTTGTGAGCTTGGGATCAAGCTCGAGTTTAGCTCTTCGAGCTCAAATCAAGCATACAACGAGTTGAGCTCGAGCAGCTCATGTGCCTCAAGCTTTTTTAAGCCCTCATTGGATATATTGTAAGTTATAGATTTTCTAAGTCTGTGGCTCCACATATCGTCACCACTTGTGTATGTCACGATTTTTGATGGTTTAAACCTTGAAGATGATTGAATTAGGATCTTACAATAACTGGAGATTTGTAGATAATTTTATTATTTTTTAGTAGAGTACTTGAACACTTAATTTAGAAGGCTAGATTAAAAGATATAGAAATTGTAAGCTTGTTATCCCTTGAACTATCACAATTAGGTAGCGTCACGGTAATTAATAGATTAAATATAGTAGATGACCAAATTAGAGTTGATAATTATGAATAATGTTTATAATTATTTAAGGTTTCTATATAGCACAATAAAACTAAATTTCATAGAGTACTTTAAAAGTTATGCCTTTGAAAATGTGACTATCTAGAATTTGGTCACAGCTGGTCGTAGTTTTGTTAATTTGCATATTTTTCCAAATGGAGGGCATAATTAAATTGTATCCACAAACTAGATAAAGCTATATAAGTTTCCCTAAATTTCAGAGATGCTATAATTTGCTATATTTGGTTATGTATAAAAATAGATACAAAATTGTAAAGTCTGTTATCTAGTGAAGCAACAAAACAATCTTTAGTTATAGAGATGAGGGGTTAAATGAATTAATTTGAATATTTGGCCACCTAAAAAATTGTAGAAATTCTTGTGTAGTTTTCATAACAGTCTTGTGAGCTAAGAGTTATTATCGTCTAATCATCGGGACAATAAAGAGGAAGTTGTCCAACATGAAGGAAAATTAGGTCCATGGTTGTGTGTAGGAGCAATATTTTTATGATTGATGTTATGTACTATTATGGCATATTATTAAGTTGAGTTACCTTCTATAAGAGGTGCTACTTGAGGATTGGTTCCAACCATTCATCACTCCGTATCACTTGGTTAAAAAGTCAAGTGAATGGTACAACGGTAGATGGTTGGTTGACTTGTTGATTTATCATACTAATTATGAGTACTTTCCTATTGTTTTTATTCTTGATGATTATTCAATAATAATTGAATGGTAGAACATGATATCAATGATTTATACCCTGAAGGATAAATATACAAACATATGCATCACGACATAGAGTTAAATGGCCTGAGTAGCATCTATAGACTACTTTGTGTGGGCATTACACGAGAGTGGTGGTGAGGTCCTCGTATGAAAGAGAATAGGCTTTAGGTCACCGCATGAAAGAGGGCGGACATGAGTACACACTGATAGGTGAAGTACTCTGCTATACCGATATAAGCTAATGAGAAGAGACATGTGCACGAACATTTGCATTCTATTAATGAAAGTTAAAATTAACACCGAATAATGTGGAGAATGACATAAATGTGCTATTGATGGTATTTTTGTTAAAGTTTACTGTTTTATTATGTACTTGCAGATCGAGTTGTTGACTCACCTTTGCTTCTTTAATGTTTTAGGTGAACAATAAAGGCGGCATGCAAGCTATAGGAGTAGCACACCCGCTTCACCAGTTTATCATTCATTATAGTTACCTAGCTATAGTTACTCAATCTTAGAGTCTAAACTATTTAGTTGGTTGAGTCATTGAACATTTATACCATAATAATAGTCGTGTGAGCTTAGCTGAATTTATATAATATATTTAAAAGTTTGATTGCTTAAGAATACCCCTGGACACATATGATCCGGGCGTTCTAGAGAGCGTAAACTGAGCTTTCCCAAGTGCATGAACTTGGACATTTCTGAGCACGTGGTCTCATATGTTCTTGAGCATTTGGTTCCAAGTTTATTATTGTTTTTTGTTCTTATTCATATTATTATGCTATTCTGGTTACTCTTGTTTAGTACCGGTGATAAGTATCTAGTGATGATTTACTGAAATTGATGATAAAGATATGCTAAAGATATTTTTTGTTGCTGTCCGCTACTCTTTCTAAGCACTTGATGTGCTGAGGTGTTACACGACAATTGTAGAGAAGTCCCTAGACATGTACAAAGTATAGCATAAGTGTGTTTAGGTAAGGATTTTTAACCCTACCGTAGTTACCCTAAAGAAAGAGTAGTGAGTACAAATATCTTAATTTTTTCAAAGGCACAAACAAAAATTTCTCCTTAATTTAACTGCCTATGTAGCCCAGTGGTATAGCATAATTGAGTTTCTGGCGGTTGAGATTTGTTTTGAAGGCCGTTATTCTTGAATGGGCTCATCCCCTAAAAATAACTATTTGTTTGAAGCTCGTTTTTCTTCTTAAAAATAAAGATATGAAACTCCCCTGTCTTTGTATTCTTTAAAATAGAGATATATGCTTGTTCGGTACAGTTTCATTATTCCAGAACAATCCAAGCAAAGTAAGACGAATATCTCAAACTAGCTAGGATATTATTCCATCATTCAACGGTACAAAAACTTGCTACAAAAATTAAGCCGCGTCTTCTTGGTGCTCAGTGAGCTGGCTTCCATCGGAATAAGTACTTTATTAAAGTTGGCAAGCTTTCTGCCTACAGAGGGCAGCCGTTTGTCCTCTCTTCATAAAAGTTCCTCGAAAAAATATAATTACATTTAGATCATTTTAACTATGTTTTATGAAAAAGATATTTCGATTCAGCAAAATCATAAATCCTTCATGAAAAGACTCTAAATAAATGCAAAAAAATACATAATTACGTTTGGATCCTTTCAGCCTTTTTTCGAAAAGGATCTTTCGGTTCTGCAAAATCGCGGATCATTCGTGAGATGACTGCAAATAGATGCAAAAAAAGAGAGCGTAATTATATTTACATCCTTTCAAATGTTTCACGTATTTTCTAGATTTGCCCATGTTAGAGAGCAGTGATCGCGCTGTTACATGCCACGGTAGCTCATCTAGTAATAATGTTACTTCCATGGTTGGTGGCCAGGTGCAGAACCTGATACTCGATCGTCTGTTTGGCAACGACAGCTATTGGGGGCTCGCCTCTATCAGCGATTTCTATATGTATTACAAGAACGGGATCATGTTGATTAGGATATCCTCCTAAAGAAATGTTGACTTGGATATCAAAAGACAAACTGAGAGGTACTTCTATGCTTTTCTTGTTTACAGTAACACAAATATTAAAGTATGAATGAAAGGTAGATGATGATTACTTACCTTTTCGTTTGCTTTAAGATTTATACAATTTGTATTGAATGGAAAAGCATTGAAGCACTGTTCAAAAATTAAAGGGAATTTTCACAATAGTTCTACTGGTAGAAATTGGGGATGACACTGCTAGAAATCCCCATTTCCCCTACTACAAAATATACTAGGGAACAACCCTAAAACTGTAGGGAAACAGTTTCCCTGGTGGTATTCCTATAGAGAATGAATCCAGGGAAATAATGTCGGGAAAGAAAATGTCCCCTACGGTTTTCTTGGAAAAACCTAGGGAAAGAATCGTTCTCTACGGTTTTGCATGGTAGGGAAATCTTGTCCACATGCTATGGCTATCTGCGTGTAACTATCTTTCCCAAGGTTTTGTTTATGCCACCCTAGGGAAAACATGAAGAAGCTCCCTACGATTAATTGGAAATTCTTTCCCTACAGGTTTCACACAAAGCCTTGGGATACTGAATTTTATTTATACAGCATTCAAATATTGATCAACATAAACCATAACACTAGACAACACAACATTATCATTAGCAGGCCCGTTCCAGGGGCAGGGCGAGCAGGGCGGCCGCCCCGGGCCCCCAAACTATCAGGGCCCCGTTATCTATTAGTATAATTAATTTGTAAAGGTCATAACTTTAGATTCATAGATCCTATTGAGCTGATTTTTTTTGGGTTAGTTTCAAAATTGAATCTAGTTTCTACAGTCTAAATTTCATGTCAATCCAACAGTGGGATCTTCGAGAATTAATATTTTAGTAAATGTATGTCAATCTGTTTTTTTTATCGAAACCGAAGCAATCTTTAATAGTTTGATGAAAATGATTGCAGTAGTGAAGCAATTCTATAAGATGAGAAATTTTTTAAAGTTAATTACTTTTTTATTATGGTTGATATGGTCAGTTTATTGAAAACAGATTTGAAGAACTCTAAGTATTCAAAGGTATATTTGGGCCTTTTCTAAACTCAACAACTTTGAAGTGATCATTGGATTATATTGAACTTAAATATTATTGTACTAAGTTGGCAAAAACTTTTTCTGTTGATGATTCATCTGATTTTGAGTTAAATAATCTGATTTCTGAGTTAAGAATACTGCAAATAACTTTACCAGATAGACCAATGTCTGCTATGGAGATTTTTGAGTTTATTAGAAAAGTGGATTGTTATGGTAATATTTCTGTTGCTTATCGGATTTTATTTACTGTGCCGGTAACTGTGGCATTAGCTGAAAGAAACTTTTCAAAGTTGAAATTATTAAAGAACTATTTGAGATCTACAATGTCTCAAGAAAGGTTAAATGGTCTGGCAATTTTATATATTGAGAAGAAGTTATTGGATGACATTAATGTTGATGCCATAATTGATGATTTTGCATCTAGCAATGTTAGAAGATATTTTCTAAGATGATCTCTACAAATGTTTGAGGTAAATAATCTCACTTTTGTACTTCCATTTATTTATCGATAACAATTTCTATAATACACTGAATATTATCTTTTTAATTGATATATGGTAGTATAAAAATATTTTGATGCTTATATTAAGGAGGCCTCCGTCTATAATTTTGCCCCGGGCCCCCAAAAACTCAGGACCGGCCCTGATCATTAGTGCTCAGAACAAAGGCTATACTGAAGATGAACATAGCAAATTTGTCTTGTAAACTACAATTTCTTGCAATTTCAGACAACATTCCATCAATACATCCTTTTTAACATCTCTAGCAGGACTAAAAAAACACATGCATACACTAGCCACTTGCATCAAAAGTTTGCTTTCTGGAAGTTCATGGACAACTTTGACTTCAAAATAGGGTGAGATCATCATTCAGAGGAGAGTAACTTCCAGCAGCACTACCTGATGTGTTAACATAATTGCCAAACATTCCTTGAGCAATCCTATTCAATGTATCATCTGCGTACTGTACTCCGACAGCTGAACCAATGGTGTGCACCTATAGAATAAAAGAAGATCAAAGTTCAGAAAAAAAATCAGAAAAGAATATATATACAGTTATGCTACCTATCAATTTTCTGGTTCTTGCAAGCATGAAGAAGAGACAATCTAAGTCTAACCAATTCTACTAAGCCTTGGCACAGCTTTCAGCTACATCATGTGTAAAAATTGGAAAGTTGGGCAGGTAGTATGTTTTTCACATGGAAATCAAGCAAGATAAGATAGGAAGGCATCCATAGCCTGAAGATATATGGATTGCAGTGAATCAAGATCTTGCATATTTTGTCCTCTACGATGTATAGACCCATGCAAGGCCGATCCTGAGTTTTTGGAGGCCCGAGGCGAAATTATAAACGAAAGCCCCCATAATATAAGCATCAAAATATTTTTATACTATCATGTATCAACTAAAACGATAATATTTAGTGTATTATAGAAATTGTTACTGATAAACAAATGGAAGTACAAAAGTGAGATTATTTACCTCAAACATTTTGTAGAGATCATCTTAGGAAATATCTTCTAACATTTCTAGATGCAAAATCATCAATTATGGCCTCAATATTAATGTCATCCAATAACTTCTTCTCAATACATAAAATTGCCAGACCATTTAACCTTTCTCGAGACATTGTAGACCTTAAATAGTTTTTCAATAATTTCAACTTTGAAAAGCTTCATTCAACTGATGCCACAGTTACCGGTACAGGAAATAAGATCCGATAAGCAACAGAAATATTAGCATAACAACCCACTTCCCTGACAAACTCAAAAATCTCTATAGCAAACATTGGTCTATCTGGCAAAGCCATTTGTAGTATTCTTAACTCAGAAATCAGATTATTTAACTCAAAATCAGATGAATCATCAACAGAGAAATTTTTTGCCAACTTAGTACAATAATCTTTAAGTTCAATATGATCTAATAACTTTAAAGTTGTTGAGCTCTAAAGAGGCTCAAATATACTATTGAATACTTGGAGTTCTTCAAATATGTTTTTCAATGAATTGTTTGCCATATCAATTATCAACCATAACCAAAAAGTAATTAACTTCAAAATCTTTCTCACCGTGTAGAATTGCTTCACTACTGTAATTATTTTCATCAAACTATTAAAGATTGCTTCGGTTTCAACAAAAAACAGATTGACATACGTTTACTAAAATATTAATTCCTAAATATCCTACCATTGGATTGACGTGCAATTTGGAATGTAGAAACTAGATTCAATTTCAAAACTAACACAATAAGAATTAGCTCAATCGAATCTACAGATCTAGAGTTATGACCTTAACAAGTTGATTGTACCAATAGATGATGGGGTTCCGGTAATTTGGTGGTCCAAGGCGGCCACCCCGCCCGCCCTACCCCAGGGCCGGGCCTGGACCCATGCCTCGATGGCTGATACATCTTGCCCTTCCTTCTCAAACTTGATAGAAACAGGGATGTCAAATTAAAAAACATACAAATGGAGTGTCCAGTATATTAAGAGAAAAGGCTTAACAAGTCACCAGCTTTTTCATATCGTTGCTATTGAATTGGGTCTCCCTTTGTGTGGCTTAAATCTACTAGATTGGGTTGCGCGCGATGCCGCCCCGCGAGGAAAAAATCTTGCACGAATTTTTTGCAAATCGAATTTGCGGAACTACGGGTCTCTTTTTTCAAAATAACCGGCGGAAGGATCTATCTACGATTTCAAATTTTTTTAATAAAAAAATCGACGAAAGGACCTAAATGTGATTTTCAATTTAACAATAAACCCTTGACGAATCTGCGTTTTTTTTAAAAAAAACATTTTTTTAGAAAACTGCGTGCAAAAAAATCGACGAAAGGATCTGAAAAAAGTTTTTTTAGAAAACTGTGCGCAAAAAAAATCGGCGAAAGGACCTAAATGCGATTTTCAATTCAGCAATAAACCGCGTGTAGGGACCTAAATATAATTTCGATATTTCTAGGATCTATTTTACTTAAAAAACGGCCAAAAGGACCTAAACGCGATTTTCGGATTTTCCGAAGGTCTCCCCGAGGGGGGCGACCCGTGGCCCCCTGGGAGGCCGGTAATCCCAGCGCCTTTTATATATAACATATTAGTGTAGCGATTGGCACAATTTGTCTCGGATTTCTTAATCCAATCTGGGTTGCCCCATTCATCAATCATAACATTCCAAGTTGCTTCGTCACACTAGCCAGGTATTTGTGCAAACTGCAAAGTACTCAGCCTTGACAAATACTTACACCCAGCAATCTTGTCGCACATTCGTACTTCTTCAACTTCCTAATAATGATCCACTATGGCTTGAATCCGAGCGTAGTATTTAAGCCTAGTCAAGAGTTCTTTGCAGCAGTTACCAACATGCAGTCTAGCAGCATTTTCATGCTCAGGTTCATATATCGGAACCTTTGCTGGACAAATTCAACATTATTCTCATGAATTCATCTAACATAAGTTATGTTATATACAAATAGCGGCATTAGCAAGAATAGTCACGTGTAACTGAAACACCCCAAAATTTTCAAAATGAATTTATTTGATTTATTCAGATTTTTTTCAATTTTTCTAGAATTTATTTCAATTTTATTCGGCATTTATTCGAGTCTTTCTGTTTTTGGAAATTTTCCCGCGCCTCCCGCTTTCCTTTCTCGGCCTTTCCGCTTTCCTCTTCGGCTGGTGCCCTTGGCTCGTTCCGCCTTCCCCCAATGGGCTTCGCCTCGCGCCTCGGCCCATCTCTTCGCGTCGGCCTGCTCCGCCTCGCCCCGGCCTAGCTCACCCTTTTCCGCGCCGCCCCGCCGGCCCAGTCCATCGATGCCTCCCCCGTTCTGTCTAGTCCAACGCCTGCCCTCGCCGTCCCGTCCCATCCCGGCTGTCGTCTCCAAGTCTGGCCGCCGTCGCATCACCTCGTCATCACCACCAACCACTCCCGCCCCGTTTTTCCTCGCCGCTGGACGCCTGCTCGCTCCGTCGCTGATGAGGACATCTCCACAATGGATACAACTAGCTCTAACTTCACTCACCAGGATGAACCACCACTTCAAAGACCACTCACTCGAGCCCGTGCACGTCAACTAAATTATCAGGTGAAGGCGTTCCTAAGTATTCCAATTAATGATACAGTGAATGTGGTGCTACTTAATTTTTGTGATGATGTGATTATTTTTAGGAACCATGGGGAAGACCTACAACGCACAAAGGAGTTCGCGTCCGGAGGGAAGAGCAAATTGGCATCAGATTCAGACTTCCAGAGATGGTCAAATTCAAACGACCATAACTTTTGATTCAGAAGGCTTCTGGAGGTCTACGAGTACAAGAACGAAAGCTCTGGTCATCTTCTTTCAAACCGATCCAAGATCACCTCCAAATTCCTTCCGAGTCAACGGGAATACGCAAAACAATTCAGAAAACTTTTCCAGTCCGAGTCTAATTGGGTTTTAGTCTTTTATTTTGAGTTGTAATCAGTAGGCCCATGTTAAGGCCTAGTGTTGCACGCCCCTTGGTCTATAAATAACCAGCCGCCACCATAGTTAGGGTTTGGGTTTTGTTTGATTCAGTTAGCCATTGCTACTGCTTGTACTCGCATGTGCCGACTAGGCCGCCCGTCTACTTGTTCATCGGAACCCTAATTTTGAGTGTTTTTATTTCAGAACCGATCTGAATTCATATCCGCAATTGAGTTGCTTGTGATCTCTTGTTCTTGCTGGTTCTTCGATTGCTTGCAGGAACAACGACCTTCGTGGTCAGGTTGGTTGCGCTTCCCGCGAGATCAATAACCTTCAGGAGGGTGGTGTACCGGTCGCTAAGGCGCAACGTCGGGTTCGTTGTAGTCGGGCCGCCAATTTCGTCCTCCACCAAATCGACTCTACCGTCTCTCATCGAAAGATCGGGACGCCTAGTCATATCAGTCGCCTCGCGCACCTGCTCCGCCACCTACCCGGCCCTATGGCCACTCCGTCCGAGCATCATGCTGCCATGAAAGTCTCACCGGCCCGCCGTCCTCCCCCCTTCGCCCCACCGCTATAAAAGGGCCTCCCCTCCTCCGTTTTTCGTCGCCCCAAACTCACCTCGGTGAGCCGCTTCTCTCCCGCTAGGCGCACGCATTTGCCCGTTTGCTGCCCATCTTCCTCAGCTCCGATGTTTCCCAGCCGCCGCCTCATTGCCACCCCTCTCTCTCTCGCTGTTGGTCCCAAGACGTTAGCCCCCCCGCCGCTGCTGCTTGGGCCCGCGTGTCGGCCGCCATCCCCTTCGCCCTCTCGTTGCCCTGCGGGCCCCACCCGTCAGGTCTCCTCCGCCCGTCCGTGGGCCGGCCTAGTGTGGCTGTGGGCCACGTGAGCTCGCGTGCCGCACCTGTGGGTCACGTGGCCATGGGCCTCACAGTATCGGGCCCCGTTTTACTGTGCGGCCTGGTTCTAAATTGATTTCGGATTTAATTTTTATTTTAAATCTGAAAATTGATTAAAAATTTAGAAAAATTCCAAAAATTCCCAAAATCCAAAAATAGCCAAAAATATATATTCTTGACCAGTTCGAGCCGCTGAGTCCAAAAATGATCTCCATTTCTCCATACCAAGTAAAAAAATTCCAAAAATACCCCTGAACCCTGTTTCCAGCCATTTTCCCTTCGATTCTTTTTCTGCTTTTTCTTTCATTGGTTGTTTTTATTTGTTTATTTATTGGTTGTGTTTTCTTACGCTAGATCCGACATTGGAGCAACCCCCGGAGCGAATCCTGGAGTAGGAGCAGTCCTTGGAGCCGTACCAGGAGCAAGAGCCGTTCGGGACTAGACACGATGTTGACTACTTCTCGCTAGGCGAACCCTCGACCTCTCAAGGCAAGCTGCACCCCTTGAACATGTTGATCCCATTTTCCGTATAAATAATGTATATTTTTGCTATTGCATCATTGTCTGCTATTAGGAACTAAAAAGAAGCTAATTTGGAATGACTTGATTAGTTAAAACCCACTCTCTTGTTAAAGCCATGTTGATTACGCTATATTCAATTGTTAACCCTAGGTTACCATTAATGAACCTCCGTATAGGTATAAAAATCTTTTATATTTACGAACTATTGTTCAAAACCCCCGAGTCGTGACTCGGAGCACATTTCAAAAACTGCTACGGTTAGGGGACAGTGTTGGGCGGACCACAGGAGGTGGATGCTGGTCCAACCCCCAACTGATGACAAACCATGATGTGGTGTGGTGGTTGGTACAGTGGGTACCAATGGTTTGTGGTATGTCATTTGGCTGTGTCTTTAGCATTTAAGGATTTACCCTCTTGGGTAAAGTAAATAACTTCAGTACCCGCTCAACCACAAGTTGGACCAGTCAGCTTGGTTGATCTATTCCAACGTAGCTCAGTAGATTGTACTTCCCTTTGGAATACCTATAGAAAGTAGCTCCCATTTCTGGTAAAATGAATGGACCACATAGCACTTGGGTTGGAACGAGAATAGAGTGGCCATTCGCCGGTTCTCACAACAGTAGGTATCCTCAGTTGGCCAGATTGCTCCCATTTCAATGAAGCTGGCGAGTTCCAGAAGAACGTAGATGACGATGATATTTGGTTTTGAAGGTCTTGATCTATCTGCTCAAGCCTTTCCTGTGGGTGTTTTGGTAATGTATTCGGTGCCAGCCGCACCTTTTGTAAAACTTTGGCCGTTAGGCCCATAATTTATCTATAAAATATTCGCTTTCGTTCTTTTGTCTGGCAATGTACACTTAGTTACCTACAGCTGAAATCCTGAGTAGCTGTAAAGGTATTTATATGCACCTCCTGAAAAGGGCGGTCCGTCACATAACTATGTTATTTAGGCTCATTTCTAATTCTACCCTTTGATAGAACAAATGATAATAGAAATTGATATAAAAAATCAACAAAGGCAATAAATTAGCACATCAAACAAGGCATTTTATATTACTCAAAAACCTGTTTCAACATTTAAGCTTTGCGGCACCCATTTGTGTCCTTTTCTGCTTTGCACTGTTTCCATGTCGTTGCCACCACTGACTTGCCTCTGTACTCAATTATACCAGTATGGTGGGTCTTCAGGAGAAATGTCAGGGCACTAGCCGGTTTTCCTTTCTTGCCTAGTTCTGGAATTTCACGCCAGTGCCTACAAAAACAGAACAATGTTGAAATTAAAACATGAGATTGCCAGGCTGAAGGACAAGGACAAAATATTTACATACATACGTTTTTCCTTCAGGTCGAATCAATGGACGATCTGCCTCATTGGAATAGTAGATGGTAGTTGTGAACATCCTCGTATGTCAATCTCTTCTGCATTCTCCTGAACTACATCTAAACCAACAGCCCAATTCTCACTTGTGGCTATGTTGTCTCTACTGTAAGCACTTCTAGAAGTCCCAGCATGGCATCTTGAGTGTGAAAGTGTCATTCAACAAATTTATAATGTTTGTGCATAAGTAACTTTTATAAAGAAATCATATTGACACAGAAGTACAAAAAACAATGAAGTATGCGTTTCTAAATGAAACTGAACTTAAATAATTAGCCTAGCATATCATACCATATATTAAACTTCGCAAATTTGCTGCCTCCGGAGCGATTTGAGCCAAGCCAGCCGAACGGCTCAGATCGGTCGGCTCGGCTCAATTTTTTTTTGTGTTTAGGTCCTTCAAAAAATCCGTAATTACGTATAGGTTCTTATCGCGGTGTTTTACGAAGAGGGCTTTCTGGTTCAGAAAAATCGCGGATCTCTCATGAGAGTGCCCTAAATAGATACCAAAAATAACGTAGTGACGTTTGAATCATTCCAGCTATTTTTTTGTAAAAAGAACCGTTCGATTTAGAGTCTAATTTTTCACCTACAAGACCCCCGAGGTTTCTTTCGTTTGTTTTTTGACGCCTCATTTTTTATGGAAAATCACTCAAATGTTTGCGCAAACCCTTCGAAGCTTCCGAAGATTATTTTTAGCACATCGTTTTGTACATGGAGGCACTACGATTTTTGCATGGACCCTTTGGAGCTTCTGGAATTTATTTTTAGCACGTCGTTATAGAGAGGCGCTCCAATTTTTTTCATGGCCCTTTCGGAGCTTCCAGAATTTATTTTTTACCGCATCATTTTCGAGACATTTGCTCGAAACTTTTTAAAATTATATATTTTCCATTTTCTTCTATTAGTCCCCCAAAACTCATGTGATTTTTTTTGCTTGACTTGCAATAGTCAGTGCAGTGTGGCGCGGTGTGCGCCGCGCGAGCGTGTCTAGTATTTCCAAAAAGTACCAATAGTATATAGGCTTAGAAATCATCAACATCTTCTAGGTATCGCTTGATGTTTATTTCAGGACATGTTTCTGTATCAGATTCACATTCCTTGTGTTCAACCAGCAGCTCATTTTCTTCACATGTAGCATCATGTTGGTTATTTAGCACTGACAGTTCACGTGGGTCAGTGACCTCATCTGAACCACTAATTGTAATATTATCGAGACCTAGTCCAATGTCTACAAAGAATTCAACCTATAAACCTTCTTCTTAGAAGACATCCATACATGTGGCATCTTTATTATTGTAATCATCCATTGATGGAATGGGCAAGCTTCCAAGGGGTCTTACCTTGTATGCAACACACCATGCATTAATTAGGACTTGTGCTTGAGGTACATGCATACGGAGTGTAGTACGTACCTCAACTAATCCAAATCTTTCTAAGCGCCGCACTCCATTAGTAGGGTGAAACCAATGGTAGTCAAACAAAACAAGGCTAAATTCATTATCACCATCAAACTTCAACTCGATTATGTCTTTAATAATGCCTTAGCACTCAGGCTCCACGGTAGTGGCATCATCAATTAATCCCAATAGTAAGCACCCATATATTGACAGTAGTCAGATTTCCTTTGGACTTTTCATACTTTTCAGACCGAAATCTGTACCCATTAACTTCATAAACATCATATGACTTGACCTTGAAGCCACAACCACAGGATAAATGTTGGGACCTAAATATATAAATTCAGACTCTCTGTGTATACCACACTAGTTCAGAATTATGCTAGTGCACACAATGGCAACGTTGATTAAATATCATAATCATACACAACAGAAACATAATAGAATAATCTATTTATTAAATAAAAGATAATTGATTGACCTTATGGTCTACTTTATATTATTATGCCACATAGTGCTTGAACTCTAATAAATAAAATAGCAATGAAACAAATTTGAGCTTTTCTGAGTTTTTCTTGGTTTTTAGAGCATTTGTAGGAAAAATTTTCTTTCCTCTTGCTTGCTCTAATCTTTTATCTTGTCAACTTGGTCATAATCTTTTTTCTCTTGCATTTGGACCAAGTGAGACTCTTTCAACTAAAATTGCATTTACATAAAAAAACTCAATTTGATGCCTTTTTGGTATTTGTCAATATACTCATCAAGGGGAGATTGTGAGACCATGTGGAGGTCAAGCCATAAATGTGTGATAAGTATTTGACATTTTTTAGGTTTGTGCCAATTTATGTGAGTTTGTTTGAGGCTTGAAAATTTGAATTTGCAATTTTAGGATGTTGTGATCAGCCTTCCTAGTGAGCTTGAGCAATGCATATAATTAGGTATTCATACTAGCATTGATTAAATATTTCGTATTATGTTGAGCAATGCTATATGGTGTGTTTGCTTGTCTGTGTTGCTTGTAGGATTTTTGAGCTGAGTCATGGTGAGGTACATGAGATAGAGACTCGGCTAGGAGAGTGAGGTCTAGAGGTTAAGGTGGCACCGAAGATGATTGAGACTGGGGAGTAGCTGTAAGCCGAGAAGACAATTGGATGGATGAGATACTAACTTAATCCATGCTCAAGCGAAGGAGGATTGTTGGATTAAGGTTACGTGGGAGTAGTGGTTAAGTTAATATTAAATGGTTAAAACTAGTTATGGAGTTGGGTTAGTCTATGTATGAGTGAGTGAGTAAATCCCAGCTCTTGATGAGGTTCCCTATGGGAAAAGAAAGTAATCCAATAGAGAATCTTAGCCCTTGATGAGGTTCCTTATGGGAGAAGAAAGTCATCTAAGAGTGGAGAGTGACTCGATTGTGCTATAAATAGAGGGGTGGAGGGATGCCTCTATGCCAAGTCTTTGAGAAGAATTTTGGTTTTCTTGTACTCCTTTGAGCTTTCTCACCTAGTTGCGAGGCTTTGTAAACCTTCTTCGCAAAGCAATAAAATTTTAATTTTATCTTATATTATGTAATTTACATTATGCGGCTTTAAATTTCTATAATTTACATTCTCCACTTTAAATTATTCTAATTTACTTTTCACACATTTGGATTTGCCTTACCTATTTCTAGATACTTGTGGATTTTATACCAAGGATGAATAATTGATGGATGAATCTTTTTTAGATTATATCCCAATCATCTAGACAAACTTTATCTTAATTCTTACAAGAATTTTTGCTTGGTTCTTTCTTGCAACTTGAGCTTCAATTCCCCTATTTCTACTTGCTGTAGTTCTTTTAGATCTAGAACATGTAAGAGGTTGAAGAACTCATTTAAATCATGTTCCAACCTAGCAAGATCTATTAGAACTCATGCTTGCTCAAGTTATGTTTGCAACACTGTGTTCTTGATCTGAAATCGTTGTTTTTAGTGCAGGTTAAACCATTTGCATGAAAGGTTGAGATCTTAGGCTTATTCTTGCAATTCCTTCTAGAATCATAGTCCTAAGGTCATTATCTAGTTATGGTTCAAGTTTTATCAAGTTTGGTTAAATAGTTCAAAAGTTAATGAGGTTTCTTTTTGGTCAAAGTTTCTGAAATATCTGATTTTGTGCAGCATGATTGTTAAGCAAGAAAGGTCACTCTTTTGGGCTTTATTTTGAAATTCGTTTTGGAATCATGATTTTGAGTACTATACCTTACTATATTTCAAATTTTATCAACTTTTTATGAGTATATCGAAAGTTATTGAGGTTTCTTTGGAGCTAAGTTTTTGAAAGCCACTTTTTGAGTAGCATAGTTGTTGAGATAGAAAGGTCTCTCTTTTAGGCTTTATTTTGAAATTCTTTTGGGAATCACAACCCTAAGGGCCTTATCTTACTTTGATTCAAATTCCATCAATTTTAGATCAGTATATTTAAAGTTTTTCACATTTCTTGAGAGCAAAGTTTAAAATTTCTACTCATCCGGGTTACTGAAATTCTTGCTCCATTCACTCTGTTGAGCGTATTCTTGTACCAACACTATTACAAAACAACAAATAGGTGATGCCCTATTCGTGGTAGTTTTTTTGAAACCATCAGAAATACAATTATCAGTGGTGGTTTTAAAATTCAAAATGGTAGGAAGACTATTTGTGGCGGTTTTTGTTTAGAACCGTCACAAATAATGGATTATTTGTGGCAGTTTTTCTTTGAAACTACCACAAATACTTTTGGGACTATTTGTGGCAGTTTTTTTAGGAATCGCCACAAATAATACATTATTTGTGGTGGTTTTTTTGGAACCACCATTGATAATGTTAGTATTTATGGTGGTTTTAGGCAAAAACCGCCACTGATAGTATTAGTATTTGTGGTACGTAGTTTTTGGTTAAAACAGTCACTGATAGAATTATCTGTGGTAGTTTTAATTTAAAACTACCATAAATAATATTCCCTATAAATATCCCTGTAGCCTCTCCATCTGGTTGGTATCTTCCTCCCGAGAGCAAACCGAAATTTTTAGATTTCAGATTTTGTTTGCAAAGATTCTTGTGCTTCTACTTCTTGTAGTTATTCCAAGGTATGTAATTTGTTCTCCTCTCTTCATTTGTAGTGATGTAGTGCAATTTAATGTTTAGACCTAGTTTAATTAAGGTTTAGATGCAAGATTTAGATTTAGTTTGTTTTTATTTACCTAGCATTTTGTAGATGATGAATTTATTACCTTGCTCCATTAGATTAAGTTGTCTACCTTTTTTAGATGATGAATTATGATCAAGCATATATCAAATTTATTTAATTAAGATTATTGGATATTAATAAAAAATAAATTTTAGTTAATATGGTAGATGGGTGATCATGAAGTTGCCTTGCATTTTGAGATGATGAATTTATTATCTAACTCTTTCAAGGATGTATTTAATTTTGGCTAGGTATGAGTATATATAAAAATTGAGTAATTAAGATTTATTTTAATTACCATTAATTTTTACCATTAGTGTCTGCATATACATCTTGCTCCATTAGTGGCTATTCTTAGCTAATTTTTATGAAGCATATATTAAATTTATTTAATTAAGATTATTGGATATTAATAAACATTAACTTTTAGTTAATATGGTTGGTTTGTGATCATGAAGTTGCCTTGCATTTTGAGATGATGAATTTATTATCTATCTCATTTAGAGGACAAATTTAATTTTAGTTAGGTATGAGCATATATTTAAATTAAGTAATTAAGATTAGAAAATTAATTAGCATTAATTTTGTACCGTTAGTGGATATTGTTGGATATTGGATTAATAATTTATTTAATTAAGATTATTGGATATTAATAATTGTTTACATTAATTAATTGTAGATAGACTGGAGATGGATATACAATGCGAACCACTACAGCCGAGAATATGTCGACGGCGTATCTACTTTTCTAGGAGCCGCCGAGGAGAACAGCTTGCAAAAGAAGATGGAGTACATACGTTGTCTATGTATTGATTGCAAGAATGAGAAGATGTTTTCAGACAAAGATGATATCCACTTGCACTTGATTTGGAGGGGTTTTGTACCTGGCTATACATGTTGACAAGGCACGGTAAAGAGGAGATCATACTTCAACATGATAACGTCGACAATGATGGAGCTGACAATATGGCAGCTGACATCAATTATGGATCCAATGAGGATAGATTGGTCGCTGATAACGATAATAATCTGGCTCAAATGTTACATGATGCAGAAGAGAACTGCACTAGTCAGAGAGAGTTTAATCAATTCAAGGGTTTGATGGAGGACTCAGAGAAACCATTGTTCCCAAGTTGCAAGGAGGAATACACAAAGTTGCACACCGTGCTTTCACTGCTGAAATTGAAGGCAGGCAATGGTTGATCCGACAAAAGTTTCAAAGTGTTGTTACATCTCTTAGTGGACATGCTTCCAGAAGGAAACGTGTTGCCCAAAACCACGTATCTAGCTAAGAAGGTTGTATGCCCTTTGGGATTGGAAGTAGAAAGAATACATACATGTCCAAACAATTGTATACTCTATCGCAAAGACTATGCAGACATGCATATATGTCTGGTGTGCAAAGCATCGCGATATAAGCATAAGGGCGATGACAGAGAAGGCATTGAGGTGAAGAAAGGAGCTCCCGCTAAAGTGGTGTGGTATTTGCCAGTAATACCTTGTTTCAAGCATTTATTCACTACAGGAAACAGAAGTAGTGTCGTCGGCCGAAATGTTTGTGTCGTCGGTAAAAGTCCCGACGACAATTTTTTCACCTGTGTCGACGGCTTCAATGCACCCCGACGACAAAAATACACCCTGGAAGACTGTGTCGGCGGTAAATATTCAGCCGCCGATATAAAAGACGATGCGTATCGGCGCGGGATGAAATTTGAAATTCAAGATCCCGCCAAGACGAGCTGTGTCGGCGGTAAATATTCAGCCGCCGATATAAAAGACGATGCGTATCGGCGCGGGATGAAATTTGAAATTCCAGATCCCGCAAGACGAGCTGTGTCGTCGGCCACATAAAAACCGCCGACACAGGCACTACGTTCATTCTCCAGGAAGCTCCATCTGTATCGCCGGGGGAGAAACAGCCGCCGATACAAAAGACTCATTGTCGGCGGCATTAATTGTGCCGACGACACATGTGTACTTTTGTCCACGGTTTCCTTTTAGCTGACGACAATAGGCATTCCAGATTTATTTAGAAAATCTATTTGAAAAAGTTTTTGTTGTTTTTAAAATTAATTAAAACATGTAATAGAAGTAATCCCCTTCTCATCATTCAACAAGTATCATACAGTAAAATTAGAATATACATCAGAATCAGATACAATATTAATTACAGTAGTATAGAATAATGTCTCAAATGACCTGTAATCGATCTAATCTCTGGAAGACCATCAGCTTCGACCATTTGAAATCGTTTAGATGTTGTAAATATAAATGAGATCTAGACAATAAGGACTTTAAAAGACCTGTAGCAAGCGCTTATCGAGATATCAGACTATATCTGGGGTTAGTCAACACCTCTTGCTAGAATGGGTTCATCATCTGGTAGGACACAAACCTATTTTTGTCGAGTATCCGTAGCCATACGGGAATAGTGCATAAATATCACCTAGTAAAAAGATAAACATTCATATGATAAAAAGATAAAAGGGCACGATCAAAAAGGAGAAAAGAAGCCAGGATCGAGACCGAAATCCATTTCTCTCCCAACATTCAGAAGCCACCGGGAGCCAGCACTCCCCTGCACCCACCTTTTTTTCGCCAAATAATCCACCGAAGCCAACACTAAACCGAAGTTAGCCAGGTCCGAACCAGGAGCAAGGCCATCACCACCGAGCAAGTCATGAATCGGGAACAGCCAAGAACAAGGCGTAGGAGTAACCGGCCGAGAGCTACTCCTTCAGCCAACCAAGGAGCAAGGGCCACAAGCACTTTGTGTTTCCATCCATCTCACAACCAAAACCCACCATATTCCTATCAAACTGTTCCTTTGCGAGGTGTCTGTGTTGGCGGCATCAGTTTGGCCGATGACACAGGTTCCCTCTGTCGTCGGTAACACTTAAACCGCCGACCTTTCCTTGGTCCTCCGATGGGCCATGCGCTCTGTGTCGCTTGAATAGTTAGGCCGCCGACCTTTCCTTGTTCTCTGACTGTGGGGCCCATGCGTGCTGTCTGTGTCGGCGGCCTAAGTGTGGCCGACGACACAGGGCTCCCGTTATAACCCAGGCCGATGGAATCTTACTCGATCTGCTGCCGCCCACGCTGCTGCTTTCCTCGGGTTTCCTCCAGCCGGCGCCACCACTGCCCGCTTACCGTGTTGCCGCCTCCCATTCCGGCCGGCGTGCCTTTCCGTCCGTCCGCCCGCCTCCTCCCGTCCGGCCGGCCGCGGCCTCCACCCGTCCTGCTGGCGCCTCCCGTCAGCCAGCCCGCCTCCGTCGCCGGCCGCCGCCGCCTCCACGCCGCCCGATCGCCGCCGCCCGTCGCCGCCCTTTGCACCCGCCCGCCGCCGCCGCCTCCACGCCGCCCGGCCGTCGCCTCCCGTCCGGCCACCCGCTTACCCCGCCTGCCGCCGCCTCCCGTTCGGCTGCCCGCCCCACCCGCCTCCACGCCTCCACCTCCACCGCCCGCCGCCTTTGCCCGTCTGCCGGCCCGCCCCACCTCGCCCGGCCGTCGCCTCCTGTCCGCCACCACCTCCCAACCCGGCCGGTCTTCTCCACGCTGTCGCTTGCCCGCTTCCACCCGCCCCGGCCTTCTTTCTTGTTTGAATTACTGTGTTGAATTTTCTTCATGCTTTGCATAGTGGTACTGCAAAATTTGACATTGTTGCTAATGATCCAAAGATGTGGCAAAGATGAGTTTGCTCAAAGGTTCAACCATTATTCCCGAATCTCGACATTTAGTTATGGTTCTATTTGATTCGTTGCTATTTGATGCCTAGGCAATTGATAATGATGCTTTTTTGAACTGTTAGTCTAAATTATATTTTAGTTAATGTTCGTGATAAAAATGCATTAGAAATTCTATTCTGTTGATGTTTTGATTAACCATGTTGAAGTAAGAATTCTTTGTATATTTTGGTTGGTTATCGTTAGTTGCTATATGTGGTTGTTATTATATTAAATACTGTCTTTTGTCTGCTGAGTGGATGTCCTAGTTTTAGGGGAGGTGCTGCCGAAATTTCTAGAAATGTTACTAATTGACACTTTCATAATTAGGCTTTTGGCTGGTTTAACATTTAGCATCCGTGGACGCCAACCGAGCGAGTTAAACCCGCTCGGGCGCTGCATATTTTCGTAAGGAGCTCGACGGTGATTCGTTGGGTTCCATTACGAAAAGTGTTGCGCCTCGAGCTGTCCACGTTTTGGACAGCCCACGGATGTGCGCTGAGTACGATGGTCGTGACACGAGGGTGTACGAGTTGGGATTCCGGCGGTATTTCCTTGTCGTTCTCCTAGTGCATAACATAAGTGGTACGCCGTACCCGTCGTTGCACTCGGAGAACAACGGGTTATCTTCCGCCGAATTCGACCGAGCACCCTCGTGCCACGACCACCGTACTTAAGCCCACATCAGTGGGTGGGTAAGCCCTCCTATTTAGCAAGGCTTAAACTGTCTAAATCTGAAATTTGGATGCATGCATTGACGTTATGTAGTAAGCAATCTTTGGATGGAAGATCGGCGGTGGATGTACGATGGTTGGATGAAGTCTGGGAGACACACGGACGAGTGGATTGAGAAGGCTAGAGCATTCGTGGATGATGCTTTCCGAAGATTCCCCGACCCTAATGCAGCGGTCGTGTGGTGTCCTTTGCGCTGCGTGCTCGAACACCGAGAAGAGGACCAAGAAGGATATTAGCCATCACCTGTGTAGGCATGGCTTCAAACCAAATTACTTTGTATGGGTAGCTCATGGCGAGAGGAAGCGCCCGCGCACGGTGTGTGGCCCCGTGGATTTTGACGAGGGCTACGACGAAGTCGGTTGATAGATTAGACGAGCTCACGGATGATGTGGCTCGGCCACGATCTCTCCCCGAGGAAGAGTCCGAGCCACTTGCCGAACAATTCGAGAAGCTCCTTGATTCTCGCCAAGTTGCCGCTGCATGAGCATACCGATGTGATCTGCATTCTCGGCAGTTGTCGCGCCTAATGGCGGTGAAGACCAAGTACAACCTGTCGACCAATTGCTTCAACGACCTTTGCAAACCGCCGATAGCCTCCTTCCGAGTGGACACAAGATGACTCGAATCTTTACGAGTCGAAGAAGCTTCTTCGCGTGTTAGGCATGCCGTCCGAGAGGATAGACTATTGCCCAAAGTTCTCGCATGCTTTATTGGAAGACCGATTCGGGCCGACTCATCAGAAGCATTGTAATGAGAGTCGGACGAGGAAGTTAAATGTACTGAACGTAGAATGAGACAGACGACGGTGGCCGGAAAACATTCTGCTTTTTCCGATCACTCAACGTCTGCAGCTGCGTCTCAGACATGTCCAAAGCCACGGCGAGACACATGAGGTGGCACAAAGAGGGCAAGCGAGAAAGGAGGGCGTGATGATTCATCCGTCGATGCGAAGCTTGGAGGCACTTTGACCAACAACACCCGAATTTGCGGCGGAGACTAGGAATGTGCGATAGGCCTCTCGACCGATGGGTTCACGCCATTCAATATGATGGCGCACCAGACTCGTCTTTGGCCGGTGTTCGCAATCCCGCATAACCCGCCGCCTCAACTCGCTTGAAAGAAGAGTACATGTTTTTTCGTTATAATACCCGGCCTAAGTCTCCGGAAAAACTTAGATCTATTCATGCAACCTCCGTAGAAGAGCCGATCGACTGTGGACTAAAGGAGTCTTGACACATGATAGCTACAAGGGAAGAACTTTAGGATGCGTGCGCATACCGTGGTCAATACACGATTTTCCGCATATGGCATGTTCTCGGTGGAGCACGATGGAAAGTTGTCATGCCCTATATGTATGCGTAATAATCGATGCTTTCACACCGAAAAATAGGGTAAGTCCTGTTGGTTCGACCGTCACCGTTGTTTCGGAGCCAAGCACCCATTTAGGAATCAAAAAGGCATTTCGCAAAGGCAAGATCGTGAAGAAGGGCCACCGAACGTTTCAAGTCCAGGATATCATCGATGGCATTACGATCTAGCGGATATCGGGTATGTGAAAGACTATGGTGAGGAGCACCATTGACTCATAAGTGCAGCATCTACAACCTTCCTTATGCAAAAGACACGGTTACCTCACAACATCGACGTGATGCACCAAGAGAAAAATATGTGTGAGTCGGCCGTGAACACAAACCGACATCCCATAGAAGACTAAAGATAACAAGAAAGCACGCCCGATCAAGGCTCGATATGCGATCGCCGACATGAACCTCGATGAGAATGGGAGGAAACCTAGGGCAAAATTCTGCCTTACACGTGGGCAAATAAAGCAGATTCTTGATTGGATTAAGGAAAAGGTTAAATTCCCAGATGGTTATGTGGCGAACCTTCTACATGCCGTTAGTATAGAGCAATGCAAGTTAAATGGGATGAATGCCCATGACTACAAAGTCTTCATAGAGCGTCTGTTTCCAGCTGTGTGGCGTGGATATGTTGACGATGATATATGGATCACTTTGGCAGAGCTTAGCTTCTTCTATCGAGAGCTCTGCGCAAAAGAGATATCCGTGATCGAGGATGGAGGAATTGGAGAAGGACATTGTCGTGCTTGTGACAAAGCTCGAGAAGATTTATGTCCTCGGTTTTTCAATTGCATGCAACATCTATCGTTCATCGCCATATGAAGCAAAAGTTGGGGGCCGCGATTTTAGGTGGATGTATGTCAGGAGCGATGATGAAAAGTCTTAGAGCGAAGGTGAAGAACAAAGCACGAGTCGAAGGCGATGATTGTCAAGCTTGGCCGATTCAAAGAGACGCTTACTTCACGGACAAATACTTTATGCGACAAAAAACAAGGTCCATGTGCCACAACCAAAGTATAAGAAGGCATGTCGCAGAAGTACTTCCAACTTGAGGTGTTCCATGACCAAGTCGGATGCAATGTCGGCAAAAGCACCACACGTGACTTGGACGCAAGGAAAAGGATTTGATTCAGTTGTATGTGTACGACAACATGGATGAAATGAAGGTGTACATCGAGTAAGTCAATAAATGTCTCAAATAAGTCATAAATACGCATTTTATGAAATAAATGTCTGAAATAAATATTAAATATTGTAGTCAATTTATTCAAGAAGAGTGGGAAGGATCGTAAACCTTCTGCTAACAAATTGACAATCTGAAATGGCGAGGTCGTGGACAAGGCCGTCCAAACTTTCTAACCTGGTTTCATTACCACGTAACCTTCTTCCTCTTATACAAGTTCACTTAATTTACAAATGTGTGGCATTTATTCCTTAATGAATTTTGCCTTGAATGCTTGTGCAGTGTCAAAGACACCGCAGCGTGCACAACGATCTCCGACAAATGTCACGTGGATGCAGTCAGAGAATTAAGGTCCATGGGTGCTATGATTGCCATGGATATCGATTTCGATCGGCGGCGAGTCAGTCACCCCAATGCAACTACGGTGAACAAAAGGCCGTGAGTTATGTCACCGATGACTCGTGGTCCGGACATAGAGCACTATGGGATCATCGAGGATATTGTAGAAATTTCGTATGAAGGCAACAAAGATCTCTCGCCGTGCTTTTTCGCTGCAGATGGTTCCATCCAACTAGTGGGTGCGGCGTACTCCAAAACTAGGACTAGTGGAGATCAATCATAAGAAGTCGTTTCAAAAGCCCGACGTGTTCATTCTCGCCTCAACAGTCGAAATGGTGTTCTATCTGCCGTACGCCCACCCGAATTACAAAAGTTGGTGGATTGTACATAAATGTCTTCCACCTGGTAGATTGCCCGATCTCACGGAAGACGACTACGATTCTCACCCAGACGTGGAGGTATTCCAAGAACAAGAGTTACCAGAGAGTCAGACGTCGATATTAGTGATGGGCTAGATAATATTTTGGGATCAGTATACCCATCTCATGTAGAAGGAGAAGAAGAGGAGGAAAGGGTAGAGGAAGAGGAAGAGGAAGAGGCAGAGGAAGAGGAAGAGGAAGAGGAAGAGGAAGAGGAAGAGAAAGAGGCAGAGGAAGAGGAAGCCGAAGATTTTTAAGCTATTTAATTTTATAGGTTTAATTTTATATACTTTATGTCATTTAATTTTATATACATTTATATTTTATTCGTTTCAATTAATATCAATGTACTTTATGTCATTTAATTTAATTTGTGCAGGATGGCTCCGGTTACGAAGAAGTTGGCTTCAAAATTGAAGAAGGTCTTCGGGAAGGGGGGCATGAGGAGTGCAGGCCAGGACAGCTCACCCCAGTACGACGCTTCCCAGGAGGAGGAGGAGGAGGAGGAGGTGGCTACCACCGACTCCCAGGAGGAGGAGAAGGAGGAGGAGGAGGAGGATGACGATGAGCGTCGTTGGGGTTCTTGGCAACAGGCACTTGAGGAGGGGGATGAGGATGGGGACGAGGACTGGAGTCCATGGGAGTCTGTTGGTACCGAGTCAGGGGGTGCCTCCGCCTCGAGCTCTGCGAGATCCAAGAAGAGTCGGGGGCGGAATAAATTGCCAAAAGCCCCCACAGATCCAGCCGACAGGATACTGATAGTTGTTTCTAGCGCGAAGGTATGTGCTACAAATTTTCGATGTCTTTTATTGCTAACCACAAACTTGCTAACCGCTTGTTATGAATTCTTCATGCAAAGGGCTTGGTTTGCCTCAACAAGGGTAAGCAGAGCCGGGCCACTTGCTAGGGGTGATCTTGAAGCGGCTCTACCCCGGGCGAGTGGGCGAGGTGGTGCTCGACGCCCAATGACTAGATGGAGCGACTACTCGCCGTGGAGGACGACCAGGAGGCAGTCATGATCATTGCATAGCCGAAGTTCGGGTAAGTTGTCATTTCTATTAATGTTTTCGTGTTTATAGCTTCACGTGTTTGTTTCGCTTCAGCGAGGTATCGGCTTGGCCTCGACGCATCCCAGGCGACTATCATGCTTGTCGCCCTATGCTCGACACAATGGCGGCAAAGACGGTCAGGGACGCCATCAGGTTATGCCGCCGGGACGCGGTGATGAAGCACTACAAGAGCACGGGGATGAAGATCTCGAGGGCACATGCCTTGCAGCAGATACTCGAGGCGAAGGAGTACCGCTTTGGCGTCCGGACTGGATGGACAAGTGTCCACACGCCTGGAGGGATCTCTGCAAGATGTGGGCATCGAAGGAGTGGATCGAGAGGTCCAAGAGGAACAGGGGGAATCGAGAAGCCAACCCCGAGATCTGTGTGACCTACCTAGGTGGACGAGGCATGGGTCACCTAGCGTGTGATATCGTAAGTATACTAAGTACAACTCTAGCATTATTGTCAATTCAGTTTTTCATTTCACATTTGAAATTGAACTGCAGGAGTTTCATACGGGACTTGATCCCGATGAGTTCACCGTGTGGACGCAGGCACACACGCCCCGTGTCCGGCCTGACGGTACGCAACCACCGATGCCCCCGGCTGCCCAGGAGAAGATTGTAAGTGACTTTCTTTTCACGCTCTCTACCATCGCAATCGCGGGCCGAGCTAATCCACTTCATATCTTATTTGTTTCGCAGATACATACAAGGCAGCCATGAAGGAGAAGCACGGTGCCGATCAGGACCCCTTGACCATGCCGGTCGACCCTCTAGTCATCTATGACCAGTTCGGTGGGAGGAGTCACGGCAGGCTCGGCTTCATGGACTCGGTGGTGGCGCCCGACTGCATCTGAGGGCCAAGTCAGACATCGCCGACAAAGAGCCACCTCTTCCGCCAAGGCACACCGAAGCCCAGCGGTTGATCGCAGAGTTGCAAAGCAGCAGAGGCGGTGGATGAGCAATGAGGCAAAGTGAGCGAGAGGAGGATAGGAGGCAGATGAGGCCCTCCAGAGTCGAACCTCTGGATGTACAACTATTTCCGTGTAATTAAGATTGTATACGAGCTACGTTGTACTTACACGCTTCAGATGCTAACATATCATATCCACAATGCGTTGGGCGGGACCTCCGCCACCGCAGATGCCACCTCCACCACCGTTCTTCACGCAGACGCTGACGCCGGGGGTAATGCATTTTGTTCCAGTTTTCATGAACTATTCATACAAGTACACAAATGCACAAAAGTTTTGAACATTGTGGTTTCCTCTAATCTTGCAGGTGTCCGCCTCAGCTGCGCCAGCTCCTGCGATGAATGCTCCGCAGGGAGGTGATTCCAGTGGCACTAGATCGGCCGCAGATCAATTCGTCGATGACGTGTTTGCCGATCCTTCTGCCGGTTCGCAATCTTAGTTATTTGTTTTGTTGGTAGAATAGTATGTCATGTTCTACATAGACATGTTGATTGTGAATGTGATGTACTATTTTGGTTTGTGAGCTGAATTTGGGACTTATTAATGCATTTTGCTATCTGTGTCGATGGTGATCATTTGTGCATTGTATTGGTGAATGCGAATGTGGTAATGTGTGTGAAATTATATGTTGTGATTGTTCTGGGCAATTGGGGATATAAAACTGCTGGGAATGGGGTTTTTTTGCAGGTTAAAATTGGATTTTTTTTAAATTCCCAGTATTTTTTTTATTTTTACAACCTGTGTCCTCGGCTCTAACCATGCCGACGACACAAGATAGCCCTAGGTTCTGGCACCAGAAGGGGTCTGTGTCGTCGGCTATAGCCCAGGCCGAGGACACAGATGTCCACTCTTTGTCCTCGGCTCTGACCATGCCGACGACACAAGATAGCCCAGTTCTCGCACCGAAGGGGTCCGTGGTCGCCGGCTATAACCTCAGCCGAGGACACGATGTCCACTACGTGTCGGCAAGATTAATTAGGCCGAGGACACAAGTATCCCTCTCAGACGGCAGCTTTTGTTGACCGATGACACAAGTGTCCCATCCAGTCGGCTGACTGAGTTAAGCCGACGACAAATGTCTGGGTGTCGGGCCGGCCCCGGATGGCATCTGTGTCGTCGAGATTTATTGTGGCCGTCGACATAGGTTGGTTGTGTCGTCGACTCTATGTCGTGGGACTTGTGTCGTCGGGAGGCCGATGACAGAGCCCTGTGTCGGCGGTTTTGGCATCTGTGTCGTCGGTAAAAGCCGAGGACACTGAGCAAGATCCCTGTAGTGATTTGGAAACAAAAAATACACCAAATTGATGCGATGGCACTCGAAAGAGCATAAGAGGGATGGAAAGCTGAGACACCTTGCTGATTGTACCCAGTAGAGAACCATTGATAGGCTCTTTAAGGAAAACTTCGAAAATAAACTGAGGAATATAAGGTTTGGGTTGAGTACAGATAGAATGAATCCTTTCGGTAACTGAGCAACATTTATTGCACTTGGCCCGTGACTCTCTGTATCTACAACCTTCCTCATTGGTTGTGTATGAAGCGAAAGTACATATGATGTCGCTACTTATCCAAGGGTCGAGACAACCTGGCAACAATATTGATGTATACCTACAACATTGGTGGAAGGTCTTGTGATACTATGGAACGAAGGTGTACAGGCATGGGATAAGTACAAACGAGAGTATTTCACTCTATGCACATTGTTGTTCTGTACCATCAATGATTTATCTACCCTAGGTAACCTGTTCGGCCGTACTATAAAAGGAGCCAAAACATACGCACAATGCCTGTATGAAACCGCTAGTGTGTGGTTCAACAACTCGAGAAAAATAGTGTACATGCATCACCGTAGGTTCCTTCGCAGGAATCATCCGTACCACAATATGAAGAAACAATTCAATGGGACAAAGGAGGTCGGTTCAGCTCTAAGGCCTCTTTCTAGGGAAGAGGTATATGATATGGTTAAGGATCTTAATGTTGTACTTGGAAAGGAGGTACTAATAATACATCGAGGTCCCATATTGAGAAGACTACGTGGAAAAAGAGATCCATATTTTGGGACTTGCCCTATTGGAAGGACTTTGAAGGATCGAGATGGTGAGGAGAGAGAGAGGGGAGTGAATGGTCTCCTTGAAGATTTTTCTTCGGACCGGTGCTCCTCAAATTCACCAAGCCTTCAAAATCTGAACAACTACACAACTATAAGCTTGCATGGATAAGAACCACGGAATATGTAGGGAATTTTTGAATCACAATCCTGGTTATGAAGTATACAAACAGAAAGGAATCAGTTCAAGCCTTACTTTTAACAAGGAGATCAAGCCAAATTACCTAATTCACTTTCAGAAAAGCAAAAACAGATTCTCGAGAAATTGTCCTCAATTGGAGCAGGTGGTTGGTAGATTTCTGTTACTCTAGAATTTTTGGAAATTTTTCTCCCTATAAACAAATGAGTCATAAAGCACTCCACCAAAGATCACCTAAAAAGCCTTGTAGAAAAAAAATTAAACACCATAGGCTGTCAGGAACTTCGAGCAGAAAGTTTGGAGCTCAGTATTTACCTCATAGCACCCAAACAGTGCAACCAGTGGACTCCATAATTTTTTCACAGAAAATAGTTTTTTAAAAATCAAATACTGACTATTGTGCCAAGAACAAGTTTTGGACAGATTTGCAACTTGATGGAAAACTTGATCTCTAGTCTATCTTAGGGTGTAAGAGAGGTGTAAAACCATATGAGCACCCTCAAGACTTCATGGATCAGCAGCATATAGAAGGAGGAGAGGCAGGCACACAAGTTGTAACAAAAATCATCAAAGAAACAAGATTGAAACCTAAGAACTAGCAAAAACAAGCCATAAACATGGAGGAACTTGATTTGATTGCTTTGGGAGAGTTTTACATAGCCACACCTAGGTGGGAAAAGCTCCAAAGAGAGCAAACAATAGCCAACTCTTAGCCCCAAAGACTTGGAGGTACATGCACCCCCTCCCCTTCTTTTATAGGGCCACTGGGTAAACCTCATCCCTTGGATCAAGCCACTAACCCTAGCACCTCATCCAAGGGTCTTGATTCACCCACTCAAGCAGCCATGTGAGGGCTAACCCAAAACCCACACACACAATGGGTTTTCTTGCTCGGTTCTTAAAGCACACTACCTAGACCCGCTAACCTATCAACTAGACCGCTATCTGATGGCCCTCATTGATCCACGCAGCATCTAGCTTGAATAATCTATTTTCCTTGTCTTCTTGGCTTGCGCAAACTCTGTCTTCGATCATCTTCCGGTGATTCTCAATCGTTTGGACCTCCGACGCACCTTGCTTAGTCCCGATCATTCTCCGCCTCACCATGATCGAGCACCGTCGTCCTGCAACCATCAAAGACAAGAAAATCCCATCATGTAGTAATGTCCAAAAAAATATGCAATAGTCATCAGACAATTATTAATTAAATCATTAACGCTTAGAAAATCTGGTGCTACTGCCCCCAGGCCGGTAGCACCGCCCTCAGTAGGCCAGCGCTACCACTCACTGGCCGGTAGCACCACTCCTATTGCAACACCCGAAAATATACTCTCTGAAAATTTCACACCGCACTGGGGTCTGGTGATAGCATCTAAGCCCTCAAATCTTTAATTTTGTGTTAATGATAGAGTTTTGGTGTTGATGACTAGTCAATAATGTCTAAGCTATGAAAAATATTAAGTGGAGCATTAGGAAGTCTACTGAAATGACAGGGTTAAGGTCTTTTGTTACTAATTTTTGGCTTGGGAGGTGATTCAAGCCAAGTAGCTAGGGTTATTTTAGTATTGAACGTACTATGAAGGGGGACTGTGCACAAGCTAGTAAATTGGTTCACAAAGCTAAGACTACTTAAGGCCTGTTTGTTTTAGCTTCTGATTCTGGATTCTAGCCCCAAAAGCAGAATCAGAAACAAACAGCCTGATTCTAGAATCTGATTCTCACAATCCAGCCCACCCATATACACTAGAATCCACAATCTACTTCATATGTGCTTCTGGATTCCAGCTTTTGGAGAATCAGCTTCTCTACAACCACAATCCAGAATCAGCTTTTAGAGAATCCAAAGCTGAAACAAACAGGCCCTTAGAACTACTTGGAGTTAAAAACTGCTATATCTTCAATCTTTGAATCTAAAACTCCTCCCTCAGCCTAAATGTCTCCCCAGACAAAACCTCACATTTTGTTCAGTCTATTGCAATCTTAGCCAAAAACCTGTTACCGACGGACCAATCTTTTTAAGTCCGATGCTAAAAGACTTTCACCCTAACCGAGTGATTCCCTTTCACGCCGGACCGATTTCCGCCTTCTCTCACTTTAGTCCGGCGCAGTTGTAATTCTCTCAGTTAAGTCCTCCTTGTCCCAAAAAGGTCCGCATATTAAAACTCTGTGAAATCTCATTTTTGACGGAACAAATTTTTCAGTCTGGTGCGCATATAAAAGTCTTGCCACTTCGCCAGACCAAAGTCTTGTCTTCTATTCCTTCAGTCCGTGGCAAGTAAAATTCTTCACTCAAAATCAAACCGAGCGTATTCCATTTACGACGGACTAAATTGCTCCTTCACTAAATTCAGTCCAGGGCTAAAGCAATTATCTCGGTTAAACTTATGCCATGTCAAAATGTCCATTACTACTCTCTTCATGCAAAACCCATGTACGACGGACCAAATATTTTGGTCCGGCACTCATGTTGAAATTTCATTCCTTCGCCAGACCAAAATCCACCTCTATTCCCATGTACGACGGACCAAATTTTTTTGGTCCGGCATAAACAAGCCTTATTGGTTCGGCGTACATAGGATTAGTATCGCTAGCTTATTTCACTAAGTCCGTGGCAAACGTGTTAAGTTGAATTTTGACACTCTAACACGTTGCAACGATTACAGTGGTAGGTGTAACGGCTATTTTCTATCCAAATGTCTATATAAGCATTTCCTAAGCCATCTACCACAGAACTTTTTGATCTCTTTGTTATTCTAGCATCCTTTGAGCATTCATTCTCACAAGGAGACTGTGCTTCACTCTTGAACTCAAAAAAACTTAACACTTCCTTAAGTTTTTAGCTCCAAGCTTAAGTCTAGAGTGTGTACTAAAGTGAACCAAGAGACAGTGCTTGTGTAGAAATCTATTACTCTTGAATCCTTGCGATTCTAGACAGCTTGGAGGAAGTAAATGTGTGACCTGTCCAAAGGAGATTGTGGAGGGCCACCTTGCTGTGAAAGGTTTGGAACTCACCTCACCGGAGTGGTGAAAGAGTTACCATAATAAAGACCCAAATCTACTGAGACTAGCTTGTGGGGGAGCTATACTTCCAAGAGAAGTGCTCCAACGTGGACTAGGAGACAGGCTCTGAACCACGAGATAAAATCTCTTGTGTCTCTTGTTTACATTCTAAGCATTCTCATTACTTGTTGTTGCCTTTATGTTATTCAAAATTCTCCATTCTTTTGTATTGCTTCTGCTTTCCTAGTTGTTGAAGTTTGACAGTTGATTCTATAATTTAAGCACTAAAATTTGAAAAGTTGCCCATTCACCCCCCCTCTAGGCCAACTTGTTCCTTCAAATGGTATCAGAGCAAGGTTTTACCATATAAAGCTTAATCAGCTTGGTAAATGGCCGAGGGAAATGGATCCGCAACTGTTAGTGTAGGAAGAGTACACTTTTTGATGGTACAAATTATGCATATTGGAAAATTAGAATGAGATGCTATTTAGAGGCTGTCGGGTATGATGTGTGGTGGGTCACAGAAAAACCTTTGCTTCCACGCATCATGGCCGAAGGCCAGACTGTGTATGGTGAACCCACTCCTAGTGAGATTCAAAATATGCAGTATGATGCTCAAGCCCGAAATGCCATATTTTCCTGTCTTAGTATAGAAGTTTTTGATAGAGTAAGTAATCTTACCTCTGCTTATGATATCTGGACAACCTTGCAAGAAATTCATGAGGGAACTTCAGATGTAAAAGAAGAAAAATACTTTGTCATTAGAGAAAAATTTGATCAATTTAAAATGCTCCCTCATGAAAATGCTAATAACATGTTCTCTAGGCTTAATCCAATTGTAAATGAGCTTAAAGGCTTAGGAACTAAAATTTCTGATGTTGAAGTATGCAGGAAGGTGTTGAGTCTAATGTATATGAAAAGAGTCAATTTTGCTTAATTTTCATTGTAGCACTTTGATTGATAAGCAAGTGAAGGACTCAAGTATGGATCAAACAAGCTTCACCTAAGTTGTTATAGGGACTCTAGAGAACTCCACAAGTTCACTAATCATGGCTAATACCCCTAGAGAAGAAACTCAGCAAGTAAAATCAACATATTTCATTTAGTTTGATTAAAGTTCACTTTTCAAGTTTTAGTAAACTTAGCAAGATAAATGAACTTGGACATATCTAAGCTAGAGCATTTCTTAAAATATTGTAGCATGGTGTATAGCATGAAGGAATAGACCATTTGCATAGTAAACAAAGCTCATAAAACAGAAAAATCTATATGCAATGTATGAAATAAATTCTAAAACTCCACCTCAATATGTGAGTCAATTTTAGGCACAAATCTGGTTTAAGTTTAGTTATTAGAAAAATTAAGCACAAGGAAGAGCCAAATGAACTCAACTAAAACCAAAAACTCAGAATGAGGAGAAAAAGTCAAGAATATGCATAATGGGTGGCTATAGAGCATAGAAAAGATGGTAGAGAACACTAAGACTTAGACTCGCTCTCATCTTCCCCAATGACTAACATAGGAAAGCTGCCTCTAGATCTCAAGCTAAGGAGTGCACATAGTCCTTTTCTACCCAGATGGCCCAACACCTGCTAGACTTATAAGACTATAAGGGAACTCAACCTAGAGAGAAAAGAGAATAGCTAATTAAGTATGATAGCAATCTAAAGCACAAGATGAGAGGCCCATGCAGCACATGCCAGAAGTCTAAGTGAAGTGAACTCACAACACTAGAGAATAAGCCCCATAAACATCTAGAATAAAACAGAAGAAAAGGAAAAAACTGGAAGAGAATATATAATACATAATATATAGACCAGCTCACTCTCAAAGAAGGCCGTAAGGGCTCACAACTTCAAGCTCACTCCTCAAGGCAACAAACCTAGAGCTATTCAAAGGCTTAGTAAAGATATCAGCCAACTAGTGGTCACTCTCTATAAACTAAAGCACCATGTCTTCTTTCTCTACATGGTCTCTAAGGAAGTGATATATAACATCAACGTGCTTGGTCCTAGAGTGTTGTATTGGGTTCTTAGCAATGCAGATAGTAGAAGTGTTTATCATAGAAAAGTGGAACACTCTCTTTCCACAAGGACCACCACCTGTTGATATGCAGAATCTAGAAGCTTTCCTGACCGCTCAGACCCAGCTGATGCAGACTATGATGCATCAGATGCAACAGATGCAGAATCAGGCTGCAGCCATCAACCCCAACAATAATTAGGCCATGAACCATGGACATCAATCTAAACTGTCAGATTTCATGAGGACCAGACCTCCAACATTTTCCGGAAATGTCAATCCCATTGAGGCAGATGACTGGCTACGGACTATTGAAAGGAAGCTGCACATATCCTAGTGTGCAGGCAATGAGAGAGTCCTGTATGCCTCCCATCAACTGGAAGGAAATGCTGCAGAATAGTGGGAAAACTACTGCGCTTCCCAGGAGCATCCCTAGGAGATCACCTGGGAGGAATTTACTACAACCTTCCGCCAATACCATGTACCGGAGGGTATGATGGAACTCAAGAAAGAAGAATTCAGATCCTTGAAGCAGGGAGGCCAATTAGTGGCCGATTATTTGAACAGATTTACTCAATTGGCTCGCTATGCGCCAGAGGACGTGGCAACAGACAAAGCTAGACAATCCCGATTCATGAAGTCACTAAACTTTGGGCTTCAAGTAGGACTGATCACCCACACGTTCCCAGACTTTTAAGAGCTTGTCAACAAGGCACTCATTCTTGAATATAAGCGTAAAGAAATAGGAGAGGACCGTAAGCGCCAGATGTCAGGTCAACGGGGACGTCCAAATCAAATGAGGCTGAGAATCAATCCTCAACAATTTGCGAGGTTCAAAACGCAACTACCCAATCAGAGGACAGTTTCTTCGCCTGGATCTTCAAGTCAGGGCTTTAGGACGCCAAAGGCAGGAAACAATGCGCTGAGTTCTAACCAAAGAAATGCAAAGGAGGCGTTGCTACAGCTGCAATGAACCGGGACACTTTGCCAATCAGTATCCAAAGAGAGGTGATGTGACTTCAGTTCGCTTCAACCTGGGGCCAACACCGACGAAGACACTAGTGCTGGCAGCAAACCGTGGAAACAATCAATCTGGAGCTGCACCGTCGACAATTGTCCGAGGCCGAGTGAACCATATCACAACTGCTGAAGCTCAAGATGCCACAGACGTCGTATTGGGTATGTTTTCGGTTAACTCAGTACCTGCCATAGTTTTATTTGATTCTGGTGCTTCACATTCATTCATTTCTCAAGGCTTTTCCGTGGGAAATGGGTTGGAATTGAGAAAACTTAAGTGCACACTAGTAGTGCAATCACCTGGGTCGGAACTTCAATCTAACCTAGGATGTTCGGGAATTAAGTTGGTCATAAACGGGGTAGAGTTTCTATCAAATCTAATTGTGCTAGACACCCAAACCTTGGATGTAATCCTCAGAATGGATTGGTTGACCAAGTACAAAGCCGTATTGGATTGTGGCCGCAGAGTAGTGTCTATAGAGAACCAAGACGGGGAGAAAGTGGAATTTCAAGCAACCACAGTCCGAGGTGGAAAATTGATGATCAACAACCTAGAGACTATCAGACTAGAAGATGTACCGATAGTAAAAGAGTTTCCGGATGTTTTTCCCGAAGATTTGCCAGGGATGCCACCGGACAGAGATATCGAGTTCGTGATTGAGCTAGTGCTCGGCACACCCGATCGCTAAGAGACCTTATAGGATGTCCATCAAGAACTAGTGGAGATGAAAAAGCAAATCGAAGAGCTCATGGAAAAAGGTTTCATTAAACCAAGTTCATCACCATGGAGAGCACTAGTATTGTTTGTAAAGAAAAAGGACAGGAGTTTCTGAATGTGTATAGACTATCATGCACTAAATGAGGTGACGATAAAGAAAAAATATCCTTTACCCAGGATAGATGATCTTTTCGATCAGTTAAGAGGAGCAGGGGTCTTCTCTAAGATAGATCTTCGATCCGGATACCACCAGTTAAAAATTCGGACCGAGGACATACCAAAGACAGCTTTCTCGTCAAGGTATGGACATTATGAATTTACGGTCATGTCTTTTGGATTGACCAATGCCCCAGCATATTTCATGAATATGATGAACAAGGTTTTCATGGAGTATCTGGATAAATTTTTGGTAGTATTCATTGATGACATCCTTGTTTACTCCAAGACAAAAGAAGAGCATGCAGGACATTTAAGAATGGTTTTGGAAAAGCTAAGAGAAAACCAACTGTATGCAAAATTTAGCAAATGTGACTTCTAGAAAAAGAAGGTAGAGTTTCTGGGACATGTAATGACTGCTGAAGGAGTAGCTATTGATCCAAAGAAAGTGGAGGCAGTGTTACATTGGGAACAACCAAAGTCGGTTACCCAGATTAGAAGCTTTCTCGGAATGGCAGGATATTACCGCCGATTCATTGAGGGTTTTTCAACAATTGCTAGACCTCTTACACAATTGTTGAAGAAAGAAAAGAAATTTGAATGGACACCGAAGTGTGAAAGGAGTTTTCAAGAGCTAAAGAAGCGGTTGACATCAGCACTAGTGTTAGTTTTACCTGATGTTCACTAGAGTTTCGATATTTATTGTGATGCATCATGTCAAGGACTTGGATGTGTGTTGATGCAAAACGGAAAGGTAGTAGCCTATGCATCAAGGCAGTTGAGGCCGCATGAAAGGAATTACCCGACACATGACCTAGAACTAGCAGCCGCAGTGCATGCCTTAAAAATATGGCGTCACTATCTCATTGAAAATAGATGTGTGGTGTATACAGATCACAAGAGTCTTAAATACATTTTCACCCAATCTGACCTAAACATGAGGCAAAGAAGGTGGTTAGAATTGATCAAAGATTACAACATGGGGATTCTATCATCCAGGCAAAGCCAATGTGGTGGCTGATGCCTTAAGTCAGAAAAGTCATAGTATAAATATGTTGGTGGGAGAGAGCCGGAAAGAATTGTGCAAGGACCTCTAGAGGTTGAAATTGGAAGTTGTTCTGGAAGGATTTTTAGCTACTTTGGAAGTAAAGCCTACCTTAGAAGACCAGATCAGGGAAGGTCAGAAGAATGATGAGAAGATCAAGCGAATCAAGTCTAAGATGGAAGAAGACAAGGCAAAGGAATTCAAGCTGGACGAACAAGGCACATTGTGGATGAAAGAGCGCATTTGTGTACCCAACAAAAAGGAGCTGAAGCAGTTGATATTGGAGGAAGCTCACGACTCCAAGTACTCGATTCATCCAAGAAGTGCTAAGATGTACTAAGACTTGAAGGAAAGATTTTGGTGGCCGAGTATGAAGAGAGAAGTAGCTGAGCATGTAGCATTGTGTGATGTATGCCAGCGAGTCAAAGCAATGCACTGAGACTAGCAGATCACAAGAATCGTTAAAAATACCGGAATGGAAGTGAGAGGAAATCGGGATGGATTTCATCACCGGTTTGCCAAGAACTCAAGGTGGCTATGACTCCATATGAGTCATAGTAGATCGTTTAACAAAGGTTGCACATTTCATACCAGTAAAGACAACCTACTCAGGAGATAAGTTAGCAGAGCTATACATGGCAAGGATTGTTTGCTTGCACGGAGTACCTAAGAAGATAGTATCAGATAGAGGTACTCAATTTACCACAAGATTTTGGGATAAGTTGCATACGGCAATGGGCACCCGTTTGAATTTTAGTACGGCAAACCATCCGCAGACAGATAGTCAGACTAAAAGAGTAAATCAGATACTCGAGGATATGTTAAGAGCTTGTGCACTGTCATATACTACATCGTGGGATAAATGCTTGCCATATGCAGAATTTAGCTACAACAATAGTTATCAAGCTAGTTTGAAGATGTCTCTATTTGAAGCTTTATATGGTTATTCATGTCGAACACCATTAAATTGGAACGAGACGAGAGAACGTCAAGTCTTTGGACCAGACATACTCTCAGATACAGAGGAAAAGATTGCTTTGATTAGAGAAAGACTGAAGACTGCACAATCAAGGCAAAAGAGTTACGCTGACAACAGACGCCGAGAATTAATTTTCGAGCCAGAGGACTATGTATATCTCAGGGTCACTCCACTCAAAGGAGTTAAAAGGTTCCATACCAAAGGAAAACTTGCCCCAAGATATGTGGGTCCATTCAAGATCTTGAGCCGCAGAGGTGAAGTCGCATACCAGTTAGAATTGCCGCAATCTTTGGCAGGAGTGCACGACGTATTCCACGTGTCCCAACTCAAGAAGTACCTTCGAGTGCCAACAGAGCAGACACATCTAGAAGAGATAGAATTGCAAGAAGATCTGACCTACAAGGAAAATACCCTATCAAGATCTTGGACACAGCTGAACGAGAAACCAGGAATAAAACAATCCACTTCTGCAGAGTTCAATGGAGCAATCACTCGGAGAACGAATCAACATGGGAGCATGAAGAAGATCTGAAGAAAGAATTTCCCAACCTTTTCTTTAGCTAGCCCTGAATCTCGGGGACGAGATTCTGTTAAGGGGGGAGGTTTGTAACATCCCAAAAATTGGTCCATTTTTAATTCATTGGTTATTTTGAATTTTTGAGAATTTTTGGAATTTATTTGGAATTAATTGGAATTTCTAGAATTTAACCTTTCTTTGGAATTAATTAAATAATGAATTTGTTTTTGAAAAATATAATGAAATTATTTTATTTGAATTCAAAATGTACTAAAATATTTACTAGAATTTTTCTAGAATTTTTTTGATATTTTAAATACCTCAAATGAATTAATTGAATTTCTAGAATTGTTTTATTCTAAAACCGAGAAAATCGGTGAAAAAGATCGGGTCGAGTCCAAGATCAGGCGCTACCGTTAGCCCAGCCCGAGCGGAACCCTAACCGGCGCTGCGCATCCACCGTTGATTTTGTATCGGGTGGTTCGGATGAAGCCGCGTCGTTTGTGTTTCGGTGACCGTTGATTCGTTGCCGCGTGGACGGAGGAGATTGCGCCATGTTGCTTCACCGTGCATTTCCGAAATCACCGTCACCACGCGTTACGGCCAGAGATTGCGCGCGCCATTAACGCCGGCGTGTTTATCCTCCGCCTTCATTAGCTAGTGCAATGTGTAGGGCGTTTCCTTCTGCATCTTTTGCATCTTCTCACACCTCCCGAGACACACCGTAGCGCCCACACGAGCTCGCCGTAGTCTCGAAGCATCTCCACCGCGATTGTGGTCACCGCCGAGTTGCTTGAGCCGTGACACGTCCGAGGAGCCATCTCTTGTCACCGGAGGAAGCCCCAAATGACATCGCCGTCATCATCTTCTTCCTCTTCGGCAAGAACCGCGCCGCCGTGCCATCACCGCTAGCCTAAACTTCGTCAGCCGTCCGATCACCACCGAACGCTCCAGATTCGTCCATGTCGCCCTACAACAGTAAATCTCATCTTCACTTCTCATCCGTTGGATCTAGTGAACAATCTAGATTGCATCGCTTGGATTTGTGCTAGCTTAGTTTTAGCCGTTAGATCTTTAATATGCGGCTTAGATCAAGCCACGTTGATTGGGTCAATAGTGCTTCGCTCGGGTGAAATATCACCGTTATATTTAGATCAGATGATCTAGGTGTTGCCACGTAGCAGTAATCCAGTGCATAGGATCAATTCAATCCGAAGCGTTCGATTTTAATTGTATGGCCCAGATGCTTCCACGTGTCGTGCACCGGGGTAGCCACGTAGCGGATCTGGATGCGGAAGTTAGATTCAATCTACGCCGTTGAAATTTGAATGAATGGTAGAGATCATGTCATGCGCCGAATCATTGATTTGTCGCCGTGTGTCACCTCAGAACCGAAGCGTCGTGTTAGATCTGGCCGTTGGATTTGAATCGGACGGTCGAAATTGAATCGGGAATTCGGTTAACCGTGCTACGCCGCATGTCGCAATGGGATTGGTCCAGTTGTTGTGCTGACGTCAGTGCTTGCATAATCTGTGCACGGTCATAGTACCGTCGGTCCACCATAGACCCGCACTGTTCTGTGGACCATATGCATGCGTCGTTGCCACGTGTCATGCCGAGAAGCTACCACGTGTCATGCTGACATCATAAATAATTTTCAATATAAAAATATTTCGATCGAAATTCATTTTGGTGCTGACGTCATCATTAGGTCATGCTGACGTCATAAATCCCAATTTCCTGTATAAAAATAATTAGGATAAATCGGATTTTCTAATTTTTAGGATTTTCTATTTATTTTAAATTTTGAAAGGCTATAACTTTTGCATTTTAACTCCGATTGAGGTGATTCCAATTTCTAAAAATTTTTAAAATCAAGATCTATTTATTGGTGAATTTTTTTGAATTTTTAGAGATGATCTTGCTCTCTGTAAATTATATTTATTGTGTGTTTATTTATTCGAGTAGACGTTGATTTGCCGGAGAGCTTCGAGGGAGAATTTCCAGCACAAGACCAAGCTCCAGATTAGGATCAGCAGCTGTTTGAAGGCAAGTTATACGTTGATCATTTTACTCCTAAGTTTTAAAATGTATTTTGATTCAAACTATGCATGCTAAATTAATTAAAAATGGATTTAATTAATTTAGGTAAATTAGTTAATCAACCTATCTGTTATTGCCACCATGACTGTAATATTTGTATGCCATGATTCATTTGTTGTCTAAGTGATAATAATAGTTGGATGTAATGATATGCCAACACGGGAGGCTAGACCGTTAATAGTTGCTTAGCTTTGCATATATCGTGAATAATCTTTTAAAAATACAAAAGCAATATTGACTAAAGAAATAATGAATGAATTTTGGTAAATGGTGGAACATGGTTGGTGATGATGTTGAAATGTGGAGACCTGTGTGGTTCTACATGGAGGTTGAATTACTAGCATGTGTTGCACCGTAAACTAATCTGGGGTGGGAAATGTTTTAGACTGAGGCAAGTGGACCGAGGCTTTGTGCCAGGGGAAGCCTGTGTGGCAAATGAGGTGGCTGTGTGCCAAACTTTTGGGAAAAAGGAAGTCTTGCCTTGGTTAGTTAAGGACTTAACCTTGCAAGCCTTTGAACTGAGTCATTCATACAACCACATGTCTGGTATGGGACAGTCCTAGTTGAGTATGATTCCGAAGTCTTAGCATATGAGACCTCAGGCGGGTTTTGGTAACTGTGGATGTGGAAAGAAGGGTGTAGTGTTTACTGGATCGGTCTTACATCTCTTCAATGGTATACGTTGGCCCTGTACTTCCGCTCTGCATGAGGGAAGGGACAGTGGGAACTATACTGGGAGGTACGCATGCGAGGATGGAAGTTTCGGAAAGGCTTTGTTATGGTTACTCGCCTGAGTAGTGTTTAACTATATCATGTGGGTAAAGTGTATAACCTCTGCAGAGTGTACAAACTATTTGAATAGCCGTGTTCACGGTATTGAACATTGTTCGGGGATTACAGTTAAGGGTTAGATCTTTGAAAATAAAATGGGAATGAATGGCTGTGTGCCAAGGATAATTATGAAATTTGACTCAGGACTGTGTGTCAAAAATATGTGGAAAAACAATTTGAGAAACTTATTATATATGCTTTTGCTGCTTTCCATCTAAATAAATAGTAAGTTAAAATATTGATGCAATGCAAAATAACCAATTGAGCCATTCCTTTGTAACAAGCCATGCATGTAGTAATAGAACTGCATTCTGTGCATGACTTGTTGAGTACGGTGTGTACTCACCCTTGCGGACAATAATTTACCAGAGGAGGAGTCTACGCCTGTTTGGGAAGAGGAGTTTGTCGAGGAGCCAGAGAACTAGGGAGCAAGCCTCGTAAGATGCATGTGGCAAAGTGATGAGTCACCACGATGTTTTCTTTTCCGCTGTTACTTTCCTGATACTTTGAATAATGTAAGTCCTGTGTGGCAAACTATTGTAAGGTGACCATAAGGTCGTGCAACTCGTTTATATACATGTTTGAAGTACTTTATTATTATTCCGCTGTGTATGATTGTGGTACTTTAACCCTGTTTAGCCTGTGTGCACTAGCGTGATCCTGTACTAGTGCAGAATACACAGAGGGTCCGGATTTGCAGATTTGGGTCCCGACATTGTATATGCAGGTTTGTGATGAGTTATTGACAGTGTTTAAGTATGTGGTGCTTAAGTTTGAGTTTGTTTTAAATTCCATTTGAATTTGAAGCAATTTGAGGTGCTGTCTGGTCAGGGCGGCACTACCGGCTAGTGATGGGCGGCAGTGCTATCCTATTAGAGCTACTGGCTGTGGATGCGGTAGTCTTTTTCCAGAAAGGGGTCTCTTAGGTGTGAGGTACTACCAGCCATCTGGGAGCGGTAGTGCCGTGGGAGCGACACTACCAGCTCAAAGGCATGGTAGTTATTTTCCAAGAGGTTCTCTCAGGGCAGATCAGTACGAGTAGCACTAATGGCCAACTTGGACTGGTAGTGTTGGGGTGCGGTAGTGCTGACTTTAATGTGACTTGAGCATAATGTTTGCATTAATTGTTGATTAATACATATTATTTTGAATAGAGTGCTATGTGATGTGTTTCTTGTCTATGTTGGTTGCAAGACTCCGGAGTTAGGTCATGGTAAGGTAACGATGAGACTAGGACTAGGCTAGGAGAACTTGCTAGAATTACAACATGTTGCAATTACTTTTTGTTAGTTACCGCATGTGTTGCTGCATGTTTCAGTTACTATCTTGGAGTCATTAGGATGGCACATTACTTCATGAGTTATGCTTGTTTACTGCATGTCTTGGTGTTACTGCAAGAGTCATTATGATGAGTTACTGCATGTTTTTTTACTGCATGAGTCATTAGGATGGCAAGTTAATTTTTTTAGTTACTGCATGTAACTTAGTATAAATAAGAAAACCAGAAAAGTTGTGTGTAATTTAGTGTAGCGCAAATATCCTGTCTCGTATGTTTTTGTGTTCTGAGTTACAACATTTGGTATCAGAGTTGAGTTGCTCGATCCTAGGCAATGTCAGCTCTGGTAGAAGGACACTCGTGGTCGCCACCATGGCGTGGGCGTCCGCGCTCACCTTCTCCCCATCAGCACCAATCGTGGTGTCCACGAGGTCATCGTGCAGCGGACAATGTGGTGCGGACAGTGCGGGAAGTCGGTAGTTCAGCCTATCTGACCCTGACACGTACCAACTACAATGACTGGGCGTTGATGATGAAGGTGATGCTCCAGGCGCGAGGTCTCTAGGAAGCTGTCAAGCACCGCGATGCCGAGCTCTAGGAGGATTGTATGGCGTTGGAGAAGATACTGAAGGCCATTCCACCAGAGATGTTCTTCACTGTAACATCCCAAAATTTACCCTTTATTATTGGTAAATATTGTTTTATTGCAATTTATGAGTTTTGTAAATTTTCTGGATTTATTGGATTTTTCTGGGATTTATTTTGAAATTATTTTAAATTAAGTATATTAGCCTTTATTGAAAATTAATTAAATATAGATAAAAATCTAAATAAAGTTTTGCCAAAAAATATTTTATTTGAGTCTAGAATATCTCAAAGTATTTTTGAGATTTTTATTTATTTTTCCCTGTGCTTTTATTGCCTTAAATAAATTAAAGTAATTTTGGTATTTAATTTAAAAGAAAACCCGGTAAAATCAGCGTGAACAGTACTGGGCCGCAGCCTAGCACTGTGCTCTCTCGACCCATGCACTGTGTGGCCCATTGGCCTAGTTTCTAGAAGCCAAGACATGGTCAGTATGTCGGGACCCGAATCGCAAATCCGACCCTCTTGTATTCTCGTGACTAGTCCAGATCACGCTTAGTGCACACAAAGCAAACAGGTTAAAGTACCACAATCATATACACCGAAATAATAATAAAGTACTTCAAAACATGTATATAAATGAGTTGTACGACCTTATGGTCACCTTACAATAGTTTGCCACGCAGGGCTTACATAAATCAGAGTATTAGGAAAATAAAGCATCGTAGTGATCCATCTCCTTTCCACAGGCTACTGACAAGGCTTGCCCCCTAGTTCTCCGGCTCCTCGTCAAACTCCTCCTCCCACGCAGGTGTAGACTCTTCCTCTGGTAAATTTTTGTTCGCAAGGGTGAGTACACACCGTACTCAACAAGTCATGCACAGAATGCAGTTCTATTACTACATGCATGGCTTATTACAAAGGATGGCTCAATTGGTTATTTTGCATCGCATCAATATTTTAACATACCTTTTATTTAGATATAAAGCAGCCAAACCAGAATAATATAGTAAGTTTCTCCAATTGTTTTCCACAAAATCTTGGACACACAGTCCTTAATCAAATTTCACCATTAACCCTGGCATACAGCCTTTCATCCCATTTTATTTTCAAAGATCTACCCACTTGACTGTAATCCCCGAGCTTTGTCCAATTCCGAGGACTCGGCTATTCGAATAGTTTGTACACTCTGCAGAGGTTGTACACTTTACCCACAGGATACAGTCGCTCACCACATAGGTGATTGATTGTAACAAAGTCTTTCAGAAACTAACATCTAAACCTATGAACCTCCCCATTATTGCCTTTCTAATACTTCCCTCACTCAGAGCCAAAGTTTAGAGCAAGCGAATACTGTTGGATGGGTACCAAGCCGTAGCACAGGTACGCTCCCCCACACAGTTACACTCTTGTGTAACTGCCGCCCCGAGGTGTCAAAGGAAAGATATTAGAACCCTACTAAACTAGCTCTGTCCCATACCAGACATGTGGTTATAGGAGTAACTCAGTTCAAAGGCTCGCAAGGTAAAGTCCTTAACTATCCAGGGCAAGACTTCCTTTCAAAAGTTTGGCACACAGCCATTTCATTTTACTTAATTCATTCCGTTGCCACACAAGCCCACCTAGCACGAAGCCATCTTGCCACTTGCCCCAGTCTAAATCATTTCCCACCCCAAGTTGTTTTACGGTGCAACACATGCCAACAAATCAACCTTCATGTAGAACCACACAGGTCTCCACACTTCAACATCATTACCAACACATTCCACCATTTACCAAAATACATTCACTATTCCTTTAGTCAATATTGCTTTGTATTATAAAAGATTATTCACGACATAACAAGGCTAAGCAACTATTCACGGTCTAGCCTCCCGTGTTGGCATATCATTGCATTCAACTAATGTTATCAACTTAGGGCATCAAGTGAATCATGGCATACAAATATTAAAGACAAGGTGGCAATAATAAATTGGTTAAATAACTAATTCACCCAAATTAATTAAATCTATTTTTGATTAAATTAGCATGCATAGTTTGAATCAAAATATATTTTCAAAACTTAGGAGTAAAATGATCAAAGCATGACTTGCCTTCAAACAGCGTATGATCCTGATCTGGAGCTTGGTCTTGTGCTGGAAATTCTCCCTCGAAGTTTTTCGGCAAATCAATGTCTACTCGAATAAGCAAACATTCAACAAATACACTCAACAGATAGCAATATCAACTTTAAAAATAAAATAAAATTCACCAATAAATAGTTTACATTTTTACAAAATTTTAGGAACTGGAATCACCCAATTCGGAGTTAAGATGCAAAAGTTATAGCGATTACATGTTTGTAAATTCAAATAAAAGAAAAACCGAATTAATCTATTTATTTTCTTTCTGGGAATTCCGGATAAATCCTTCGGCCGACACGTGTCAGCACCGGAGCTAGCCACGTCGCCTCTGGTCCTTGGACCAGGCTCACGGCTCGAGTCGGGTTCACCGTGGACTCGGTCCACCGAATAGTGTCATCGACCGTGGGCCCCTTGATGACGCCCCTTACGGCTTACATCGACAGTGGGACCCACGTATGACGTCATGGTGACATCACCCGAACATGACACAGCGGCGATACCCACTCTCTGGCTGACGCTTGGCACGCTTCCACTGGTCCACGCGACACATGCGTTCTAGCCCGTTGGATTTGAATCCGACGGTCAGGAATAATACCCGGTTCAACACACGGTCAAACGGCGACGCTTCGAGTGCTACGCCGACACGCGGCGCTATCCCAACCGTTCGCCCAAAACCACGGTCATGATTGGACCGGTTCAACTCCCGAGCCTCGCGTCGACACATGATTGGGCCACGCGGCAGCATCTAAACCGTCCATTGGATCCAACGGTCCAAACGCGATGCCGCTTCAGAACCCGAGTGGCTACGTGGCGCGCTTCTATTGGCTAATTGTACGGCAAAATCTCGCCCGTGCGTTCAAAATCTGACGGCTCGGATTCGGTCCAACGACTAGCTTTGACCTAGCGACGTGGACGGTCCCGGCGAGGGACACTTGGCCGCATCCCGACCGGTCATTCTCGATCCAACGGCTAATACTAGACCTATACCGCTATGACTCGGAGCAACGACCATCGCCCGATCCGGATCTAACGGCTGGTAGCATCTCTAATCTTTAACCGAATAGCACTGCTACGCGGCGTTACCTGGTTCATTCGATGGAGATCCAACAGCTGCAGAGCTTCGCGAAGGTGGTTGTGGCTGCGGCGGCGTTAGGTCACCGGAGCTGGGGAAGACGGTGCACGACCTGATGATTCAGTGCAGCCCCTGCCGAAAGAGATATCGAGTCCGGTGCGTCTTGCCTTCGCGGTCCTAGATCCGGGGTCCAAATGCGGCGGAGCGGCTTGACGGCGGCGGAACAAGGCCAAAACCGAAGCGGCACAAGAGCCAAACTCCGGTGAGCAAGAGCACGCGCTACAGAGCTCTATGGTGTACGGGAGAGAGTGCAACGGGTGCGGAACGAGGAGCTCTCACTACAGGGGTATTTCACACGCACGGAGACGCTTCGATATGCGCGCAAATCTGCCGCCATTAACGCGGCTGCCAACCACCTTGTAATGGCGACGGCGGCGCCAACAGTTCGACTCCCGCGCGACGTGGCGCAATCCGGGACGTCCGAGCGCCACGATCCGACGGCACACGTGCACGGGCGACGTGGCTTTACGCAAGCCAACCGATCGTGATCCAACGGCCTTCGCCAGCGATGGTTAGGGTTCCCATTTGACGGGCCGAAGCAGCGGGCACAGTGTTGGGCTTGGCCCAATACTGTAGCCAAGAATTTCTAGGGTTTTCCTAATTAAATTAATTTTAGAAAATTAAACTAATTATTTAGAGTACTAAAAATACTCAAAAAAATTCTAGAAAAATTCTAAAAAATATTTCATGGCATTTAGAACTTAAATAAAATATTTTTATTTATTTTTGATAAATACTTTTCTGATATTTAATTATTCAAGAGAAGGATATATTCAAATTAAACTGAAATAAATCCAAATAAATCTAAAAATTCACAAAAATTCAAATAACTCCAAAATTTTAAATTAGGCCAAATTTTAGGATGTTACAAACCTACCCTCCTTAACAGAATCTCGACCCCGAGATTCGAAGCTTAACTAAAGAATAGGTTCGGAAATTCCTTTTTCAAATCTTCTTCGCGCTCCCAGGTGGCTTCGCTTTATGAGTGATTGCTCCACTGAAGTCTGCAAAAGCGGGTTGTCTTGTTCCTTGATTTTCAATCCATTGTGTCCAGAATCTTAACCGGGTGCTCTTTGTAGGCCAGGTCCTCCTGCGGTGCAATTGCTTTCAGGGGTGTTTGCTCGTCAGGAACTCGGAGACACTTCTTGAGTTGCGATACATGAAAGACATTGTGCACTCCTGCTAATGTCTGCGGTTACTCCAGTTGATATGCAACTTCACCCCTGCGGTTTATGATCTTAAACGGCCCTACATACCTTGGCGCAAGTTTCCCCTTTTTGTGAAACCTCTAGACTCCCTTAAGAGGCGTAACCCTGAGATACAAATAATCTTCAGGCTCAAATTTTAAATCTCTGCGGCGATTATCTGCATAGCTCTTTTGCCTTGACTGCATGATTTCTAGCCTTTCCCTGATCAGTGCTATTTGCTCTTCGGCTTCTTGGAGTATGTCTGGTCCGAAGACACGACGCTCACCTGTCTCATTCCAATTCAGCGGTGTTCTACAAGGTCGACCATGCAGTGCTTCGAAAGGTGACATCTTTAAGCTGGCCTGGTAGCTATTGTTGTAACTAAATTCTGCATATGGCAAACATTTGTCCCATGATGTTGTGTAAGCTAACACACAAGCTCTCAACATATCTTCTAATATCTGATTGACTCTTTCTGTTTGTCCATCTGTTTGCGGATGATAAGCTGTACTGAAGTTCAAACGGGTGCCCATTACCGTATGCAACTTATCCCAAAATCTTGAGGTAAATTGGGTACCTTTGTCCGATACTATCTTCTTTGACACTCCGTGCAAACAAACAATCCTTGCTATGTGTAGCTCTCTACTATGACCCATATGGAGTCATAACCACCTTGAGTTCTTGGCAAACCGGTGATGAAATCCATCCCGATTTCCTCCCCTTCCACTCTGGTATTTTCAATGGTTGCAGCAGTCCTGCTGGTCTCTGATGCATAGCTTTGACTCGCTAGCATACATCACACAACGCTACATGCTCAGCTACCTCTCTCTTCATATTCGGCCACCAGAATCTTTCTTTCAAGTCTTGGTACATCTTCGCACTTCCTGGATGAATCAAATACTTAGAGTCGTGAGCCTCCTCCAATATCAACTACTTCAGCTCCTTTTTGTTAGGTACACAAATGCGCTCTTTCATCCACAATATGCCTTGTTCGTCCAGCTTAAATTCCTTTGCCTCACCCTTTTCCATCTTGGACTTAATTCGTTTGATCTTCTCATCATTCTTCTGACCTTGTCTAATCTAGTCTTCTAAGGTAGGTTTTACTTCTAAAGCAGCTACGAATCCTTCCGGAACAACTTCCAATTTCAGCCTCTGAAAGTCCAAGCTTGCACAGTTCTGCCCGGCTCTCTTCTACCAACATAGTTAGGCTATGACTTTTTCGACTCAGGGCATCAGCCACCACATTGGCTTTACTTGGATGATAGTGAATCTCCATGTTGTAATCTTTGATTAACTCTAACCACCTTCTTTGCCTCATGTTTAGGTCAGATTGGGTGAAAATGTACTTAAGACTCTTATGATCTGTATACCCCTCACATCTATTTCCAATGAGATAGTGATGCCATATCTTTAAGGCATGCACTACTGCTGCTAATTCTAGGTCATGCGTCGGGTAATTCCCTTCATGTGGCCTCAACTGCCTTGATGCATAAGCTATTACCTTTCCATTTTGCATCAACACGCATCCAAGTACTTGACGTGATGCATCACAATATATATCAAAACTCTGGTGCACGTCTGGTAGAACTAATACTGGTGTTGACGTCAGTCATTTCTTTAACTCCTGAAAACTCTTCTCACACTCCGGTGTCCAAACGAATTTCTTCTCTTTTTTTAACAATTGCGTAAGAGGTCTAGCAATTATTGAGAATCCTTCTATAAATCGGCGGTAATAACCAGCCATCCCAAGAAAACTACGGATCTGAGTTACCGTCTTTGGTGGCTCCCAATGCAGTACTGCCTCTACCTTGCTTGGGTCTACTGCAATTCCTTTGGCAGTCATTACATGCCCTAGGAATTCTACCTTACTCTTCTAGAAATCACATTTACTGAACTTAGCAAACAACTGCTGCTCTCTCAACTTTTCCAAAACCAATCTCAAATGTTTAGCGTGCTCTTCATTCATCTTTGAGTAAACCAAAATATCATCTATGAACACAACTACAAATTTGTCCAAGTATTCCATAAAAACTTTGTTCATCAAGTTCATAAAGTATGCTGGTGCATTTGTTAATCCAAAAGACATAACAGTGAACTCGTAGTGTCCATATCTTGAAGAAAATGTAGTCTTTGCACCACTACTGCATCGCTTCATCCATGACGCCCATCACCGCTCGGTTAGGCGAAGTCAAGAAGGATAATATTATCACTACCGGTTCCAAATTCAACCGACAGTGATAGTATTATCACTGCCGGTTCTAATTTCAACCGGCAGTGATAAGAATAGTAAAATTTTTCAGCACGAGTGGAGGCAATATCATTGCCAGCTTTAGAGAGAACCGGCAGTGATAAGAAGATATCACCGCCGGTTTATATTAAAACCGTAGTGATCTATCATTACCGTTTTTTTTTTTAACCGCAAAGGATAAGACAATTTTCACCGCCACTTTTACTCCGTAATCGCAATGATATTACCCAAAATTTGTTAAGATACGTAATATATCAAAGCATAATTAGATAAAAAATGTAACATATTAAACATTTGTTATTTATCTATCGCAGAACATTTGTAGTCCATAATTACATATAGTCATAATTTTATATACAAAACATATTAAACCCTATATCGAAAACTCGTCATCGCTGCCCTCCTCCTCCTCGTCAGCGGAGCTATCGCCGGATGACCGATCGGAGTTGCAGCGATGCTCCTCCTCCTCGAATCCGATTCGGTGGCGGAGTTGGTCTTGCCCCAACGCCAAGGAGCTCGCCAGAGAGCTGCCGCCGTCGCCGCCTCCTCCTCCTCTTCCTCCTCTTTTTCCTCCTCCCTGCCTCCTCTTCCTCCTCCTCCTCCTCCTCCTCCTCCTTCTCCTCCTTCTCTGGCGGCGGATCACTGTTTTGCCCAAGACGTGCTCGCTTGGGGGTGCCATTCTTGCAAAGAATGGTGGATTGTGAGGAGCGCCACAGATTGAGGAGTCTGCGATTATATAGAGGAGGAATGGGAAGCCCAACAGCCATGCATAATGGGGAAGCGCAATGGTTGGCAGAGGAATGGGGAAAAGCGACGGCCGTTGACGGCGGAGATGGAGTTCATATTATCACCGCCGTTATTAAATTCAACCTAAGAAGGATAATATTATCACCGCCGTTTTAAATTCAACCGCAAAGTGATAGGAACAAGACATATATAATCGCAATCGCTAAATCGGCCATGGAACGGTCAATATCACTGCCGGTTTTAGATAGAGAATCGGCAGTGAAAGTATTAGTGTCGGTTCAAAAGTGTAACCGGCAGTGATAAAGTGAATTGCGCGGGAAAAGGAAGCCATATCACTGCTGGTTTTTGAGATAGAACCGGCAGTGATATATTACTGCCGGTTCAAGAGAATAAACCGGTAGTGATAATATCCCACTATATATACCCTAGCTCCCTTCCCCAAGATGTCCAGAACAGAGAGGAGCTCTGTTCTTGCTCGATTGGGGTGGAGAGGGGGCGAATTTTTCCTCTCAAATTTGGTGTAATTTGTCGTTTTCTAACTTCTGATCTAAGGTTCGTGTACTGTTTAGTTGGATATTACGTTCTATATTGTTGTAGGTTGTGATCAGAATTATTGATTGCCTAGTCAACACAATTAGATATGTAATCTTGAGTTTAGATTTGAAATTACCAACTTTTATATGTATAGTGATTGCATTTAATATGTTGATTGAATTTAAATGTGGTAGCACTTCATAATTAACTATTGTTTAATCTAAATATTTAAAATTGTTTCTTTATTTCGTGTATGTTAATTTAATACTTGTGTAAGTAATGTAAATTTGCTAGACGGACCATTATATATAACTAATAGCAATTATTTAATTGATTTTACAATCGAGATTTGGATATAGATTTATATATAACTAATAGCAACCACGCATCGTGCCAAACGCTCATCGATAAACATGAAGGTGGGATCGAACTTAGTTGTATAATTAAAGATATGTTTTATTTTGTATGAAGGTCAAGCTTCAATTTGTAATATATACATTTTGTACGAAGGACATGCTTCAATTTGTAATGTATAGAGTATTGATTATTATAATCATCCAGAAAAAGTAAATGTCCAATGGATGAATAGGTATATAATTGATGTAAAAAGGTTATGCATAAAAGAATTATGTTCCTCATCCGATACTCCTTGATAAAATAGTATCAAATGAGAGAAGAAGAGATAATAGTACTCAAATTTGTTGGATGTACCATTATATATAACTAATAGCAATTATTTAATTGGTTTTACAATCGAGATTTGGATATAGATTTATAAGTAATGAAAATTTCTACATTAATTAGCACTACATAACAAATTAAATGTATAAAACAATTTGTGAGCACTTATTGATTTACTAAGATTTTATTTGTTGTAAATATTTGTAGATGGATCAAGATGGATGTATGAAGCGGACCGTCGCGATAGAGAGTACTTTAACGGTGTGACTAGTTTTCGAAAGCTGTCGGCGCGCATAAGTCAAATAAGCCGATGGACTATATTTGTTGCCCGTGCATCGATTGCAAGAATGAGAAGCAATTTTCAACCTTGAGGCGATCCGCACACTTGCTTCAAGGGGTTTCAAGCCCGCCTATACCGTTGGACCGAGCATGGTGAAGATGAGATTGTGCGTGAAGGGCATCTCGATTGATGATGATGAAGACAACGACTCAACCGCGGTGGAAAATACGTTCGTCGACACCCATGAAGAGACATTCATCGATAACCATGAAGATGATCTAGAACAGATGTTGCATGATGGGGAGGAGGACCTCACGAGTGAAAGGGATTTTCAGAAGTTTCAACGTATGGTAGAGGATTCTACAACACCCTTGTACCTGTGTCGCAAAGAGGAGTTCAAAAGTCGCATGTTGTGCTTACGCTGCTGCAGTTGAAGGCAAGCAATGGTTGGTCCGACAAGAGTTTCACAGAGCTGGTAGGTTTCTTCAGAGATGTCCTTCCAGAGGGTAACGTGTTGCCAAGAACCACGCACTGTGCCAAGCAGTTGTTTGTCTGCTGGGACCGGAAGTACGTAAAATACACGCATGTCCAAACGATTGCATATTGTATCGCAATGAGTTTGCAAATTTGGATGCATGTCCTGTTTGCAAGGCATCTCGGTATAAGCGCCGGCGATGACGATATCGAGGGTCAAGTAAGAAGAAAAGACCTCCGACCAAGGTGGTGTGGTATTTCCTATAATCCCCGTCAAGCGCCTGCTTATAACAAAAGGCATGCTCAATTGCTGCCATGGCATGCCGAGGAGCGTAAAAGGATGGAATGCTTAGACACCCCGCCGACCAAGCAAAGGAGGAATATCGACGTAAAATACAAGAAACACTTTGCATATGATATGAGGAATATAAGGTTCGGACTCAAGACGGATGGGATGAACCCTTTCGCAACATGAGTAGTCGCCATAGCACTTGGCCGGTGACTTTATGTATGTACAACCTTCCTCCTTGGCTTTGCATGAAGAGGAAGTACATTATGATGCCGTTATCGATCCAAGGGCCGAGGCAACCGGCAACGATATTGATGTGTTCTCAAACCACCGTTGAAGATCTTCCGTATTGTGGAACGACGGTGTACGGGTATGGGATGAGTACAGAAGAGAGAACTTCATGCTACGGGCGTTGTTGTTCGTAACCATCAATGATTACCCTGCTCTTGGCAATCTTTCGGGCCAGACTATAAAAGGATTCAATGGATGCGTGCATTGCATGGGTGATACAGGGAGCCGGTGGCTGAAATACTATCGAAAAATGTGTTACATGCGGCATCGTAGGTTCCTTCGCAAGGACCACCCGTATCGCAACAACAAGAGAGCTTTTGACGGTACAAAGGAGACTGCCAGCTCCGAAACATCGCAACGGCAAAGAGATATTTGCGTCCGAAGGATATTAAAATTATCCATGGAAAGGGAGCCGAAGTACATCGCCCCGAAGTTCCGTGATACGACTCCTTTGTGGAAAAAGAGATCAAGATTTATGGACCTACCCATCGGGCAAAGACTGGATGTTCGACATGCTATCGATGTCATGCATATAGAGAAGAACGTGTGTGACAACTTGCTTGGTATTTTACTAGACATACCGCAAAACAAAAGATACACTCAAGGCACCGGATGGACCTCGCAAGATATGAAACTCGTGAAGGAGCTGCATCATGAAGACTGGGTCAAGGAAAAAGTACCTTCCCGCAGACTTGCTACACTTTAAGCAAGATTGAGAAAATTAGCGTGTGTGAGTGCTTGCACGGAGTCAAAGTTCCATCCGGTTATTCTGCCAACCTAAAGAGGCTAGTCTCAATGAAACACTTGAAATTAGTTGGTATGAAGTCTCATGATTGCCACGTGATGATGACACAGATGCTTCCTCAGAGCAATTAGGGTGTTCTCGCCAGAGAAAGTGCGAGACCCAATTATAAAGTTGTGTTCATTCTTCAACGCGATTTCACGAAGGTCATCAACCCGCTGAAACCGGATAAGCCGCAAAGAAGACGTGATCCACACTCTATGCCGCTTGAGATGTGCTTCCTCCATCCTTATTCGATATTATGGTCCATCTCATTGTTCATATTGTGAAAGAGATACAATTTCTTGGCCCGTGTTTCTACATCGATGTACCTTTTGAGAGGTTCATGGGGTTGTGAAGAAATATGTTCAGAATCGACATCGGCGGAAGGGTGCATTGCCAAGGTTGGGGAACCGAGGAGGTCATCGAAGTTCTCGTGATCGATTACATGGATCTCAAACCGATTGGTGTGCCCGTGATCTCGCCATGAAGGAGGCTACAAGGAAAGGGACACTAGGTCGAAATCGATCCGCATAAATGATCGTGCTTCATTCACGCAAGCACATTTTACGCTTCTGCACCAATCGCTAGAAGCGCCCCGTATGTCGAGATGCACAAGAACATGCTACTAAGACAAAACCCATGTAAGTCCGAGGTTTGGATCGCGAGAGAGCACAGAGATAACTTTGGAGATTGGTTGCTTAGATACATGATGCATACGCAAACAGAGTGCGCCAATTGAGAACGCCGCTAAGGGACCATCATATACAATTTTGACATTTGAAGGATACGACATCAATGGGTACACATTTTATACGAGAGCACAAGATAACAAGAGCACCAACCAAAACAATGGGTCCGTGATAGATGCTTATGACAAAGAATGGCAATATGCGACGCATTTACGGATTCATAGAAGAGATTTGGGAGCTTGACTATGGGCCTTTGAAGTTCCCCTCTTTCGTGCCATGGGTCAGCTACCTAGGGCGTGAACATCGACAAGTACAGATCACTACCGTGGACTTCAAACATGCTCTGATACAGAGAAGAACCATTTGTACTTGCTAATGCCGTTACACAAATTTTCTTTGTGAGGGATCCAGCTGACAAGGAACGCCACGTGGTTCTTCAATCAAAAAGAAAGATTGTGGGAGTTGAGAATGTAGTCGACGAGGAAGACTATAACCAGTTTGATGAGCTTCCTCCTTTCGGTGAGAACATCGACCTAGGTCTCATGGAAGACACAGAGGAAGCTACATACATACGCCACGATCATAACGAAGGCCGGATTGTAACTTAGTTGTGTAATCAAGGATATGCTTTATTTTGTATGAAGATCAAGCTTTAATTTTTGATATAAACATTTTGTACGAAGGACATGCTTCAATTTGAAATTTATGGAGTATTGATTATTATAGTCAATCAAAAACAGTAAATGTCCAATGGATGAAGATGACATAGTAAGAGCAAGTTTTTATTGATTATTCCTAATTAACCGAAATTTTAAATAAAACAAAAAAGGAAAATTCCAATGTTTATATTTGGGGTTTTTTTACAAATAAATTAGCAATTTGTATGAGCCCTAAATAGCTCTTATTTGGTTAATGACGAAATTCCAATGTTTGTATTTGGTTGGGATAAAACAGGTGTGCCACTTTTCCTTGCCGCGGCAGTAAGTGTGCCAATTTTCCTGGCCGTGGCAGTAAGTCCTTGCCACTTCTGGCACAGCAGACAAGGAACATTAGTGCCGGTTGACAAACGAGAACAGACACTAATAAAACACATCAGTGCCACGTCATAGTCTGCAACCGGCAGTAATAGCTATATATCACGCGCACTACAATAGAGCATCATGGGCCCTACTATTACAATATCATCGCCGGTTCATAAACGATCGCAAGATAATATTATATATCAACGCCGGTCATAAATTTCAAGCACTAAAAATAATTATTAGTGCCGGGCGTTTATGACCCTAAGAAGGATATATAAATATTACTGCCGGTCATTTATGAACCGGCAGTGATGTTTCACTATCACTGCCGGGTCTATAATAAGCGGCAGAGATAATATATCACTGCCGGTTCAGATCTTTGAACCGGCATTAATAATCCTCCCCATATATACATTTCACTCCGCACTTAGCCATTTCGCAATTTGTTTGAGTTCTTCTTCGCGCCCTAGCCGCCGACTCCCCACGCCGCCCTCCAGCGGCGACGCCGCCCTCCGGTGCCTCCTCCGCGGCGGCGCCTCCGTGAGGCGACGCCTCCCGCGGTGCCTCCAGGCGGGCGACGCCTCCGCGCTGCCCTCCTCCTGCGGTGCCTCCTCCCGCGGCGACGCCTCCCCGCCGCCCCCCTCCTGCGGTGCCTCCTTCCTCCGGTGACCTCCCCGCCACGTAAGCCGTGATGATGCTAGGGTTCTCGGCGTTAGTGCTCGTGATGTTGCTCGTGATGTTGCCCCGTGATGATTCTAGGCTGGCCGATGCTACCGCTTCCGTGATGATTCTAGGTTCTCGGCGTTATTGCTCGTGATGTTGCTCGCGTGATGTTGCTCGTGATGATTCTAGGGTTGGCCGATGCTATTGCTCGTGATGATTCTAGGTTCTCGGCGATATTGACAATTGTTCGTAAATAAGGCCTTAAGTTGGTAGACTAACATGCATTGACAATCGATGATTCTTGGGTTCTCGGCGTTATTGCTCGTGATGTTGCTCGTGATGATTCTAGGGTTGGCCGATGCTATTGCTATGTGATGATTTAAGGCCTTATCTACTCAATTAATTGTTTTGCACATCCGTGATGAGATGAAGGTTCTAATCTTCATTCAAACCCAATAACTGAGAGCAATCGTATATAATTACCTCCATATGAATGACATAATGTTGTGAATTTGTGAGGAAATTTTGTTTTAATATTTTTACACCTTGCCGTAATTGGATATGTATGTGTATGTGTTCGTGGTCGATCTTATGTATGTGAGTATCTTAAGTAATCGATCGGTCTTATTTAGATATTTTACTTATGTGAGGATAACTATATGCTTGTATTGAATTTGTGTGGAAATGTGTATGCTAGTCTACAAGCTTATTTCCATTATCCCGATTCATTAGATATATATTAGCACTCGCCTCAATTAATTAATCTCTTGTCTGTTAAAGTATTGAAATATTGTTTATTTTCAATAAGGTAAGGTTGTCACAAATTCATCAAGCCAGCGCAATACCAAGAGACAGGGCCCAACTCATATATTCTTTAGAATATTATTCATTCATTCTTATTCATTCATTCTATTTCATTTTGTTTTTCTTTCCTCTTGTATCAGATAGCTCTCCGGCAGTTATGCTTTTGTCAATCAGATAGAACTTTCTATGTCGGCACTCGATGTTGCCGATGGGTCAAGAACGGCCGGCAACGCAACGATACGCTGTCGCCGTAGGAGTCCATCGGCGCATCAAAGCCGCCGCTGAGAAAGTCCTCGCTCGACGGACCAAAGACTGCAAAAACATGGCTGCCAAGAGAGCATACGATACAGCTGGGTGAAGAAGGCCACAAGGAGACGTGTTTGGTTGACAAGGAACTGATTGCTTTGCTTTCTTTTGGTGTAATAGACTACTAACATTCTAGTTGTGGATTTATAACCTTATTTCATTTTTGAAAATCATATTAGTGTGGAATAAGAATGATTCATTATTTTTATTGAGCAAATAAGTATATATGTGAATTGTCAATCAGATATGTATCATGTGTAAGTGTATGTGATATGTATAAGTATATGTGAATTGTCAATCAGATATGTATCATGTGTAAGTATATGTGATATGTATAAGTATATGTGAATTATCAACTCAGATATGTATCATGTGTAAGTATATGTGAAATTGTATATGTTCTTTGTTACCGCCTCCTCTCGTCCACTAAAGTAGGTTGTCAGAGAATCGATCCATGCGATTAAGATTTTGAAATTTACACTATTAATATATATGTACGTTATAGTATTATGTAACGATGACAAAATGGTGATTACGCCTTATATATGCACAACATTGATATATATGCTAAGATTCATCTCGTGATTTTGTTAATTTAAAATTTAGAAAACTTGCCACACATGGCCTCTCACAATGGACAAGTGTTTGATGGCGCCGAGCCCATGGACCAAAGCCCAGAGCGAAGTCCGACAGAGTTCCTCACCGAACAAGTCGAGCAACAAATGTACATGAGGTAAGTCTTTACTAGGATTATATCGTAGGATATGCTTCCGATGAAATTAGAGCAGAGCCAAACGACTAATGAAACAATCAAAATGCGGTGGTCGACATCTAGTGCACCGAGCCAGTGTCATGACGAGGTCCCAAAGAAGATGCGCATGTGTGAACGAAAGGTGATAGTTGAGCTTAGTGAAGTCGGAGAACCAGCTATACCCGCCATTGCTTGGGCCATATCGACAAAGATGCGGGTCCTGGCTAGAGACAATGTGCCCATCATGTACAGATCATGGACACGCTGTAGCGATTCTCCGTCAGATGTTCCCGATGACATCAAGGAAACATTGTGGACAGAGTTGATAAATAAGTTTCAGCCTCAAGATCGCTTGAGATTGCCAGAAACATGCACTAAGCGCTATGGGAACCGCATGGAAGAACCGAAGACAAAGCTGAATAAGGAGTACGCCAAGAAGGATCAAACGCCGGATTTTAATAGATTCCCGAGGTTACACAATTTTGGGATGAATTCAAGCAATATAAGATATCCGATGAAGCCCAAAGCTATCACCAAATGAACAAGGCAAATTCGACAAGAACATTTACCCCATGTGCTAGGCACCGTGGCTACGTGAAGAAAGTACCCAAGTGGGATGCACGGAAGAACAAACGGCTAGCACTTGATGGAGTTGTTATGTGGACGCCTCACATGGCCCCAAGATCAAGCATCGGTCGCTATAGGAGGGAGCTACTCACGGATGATGGCGCTTAAGCTTCAAAAGCGAGAAAGACGAGGAAATCTCGAGGAAGATCGCGGATGCCCACTCCGGCTATTCAGTGGCTCCTTCCCGCTAAGAAGGGAGGACGACGAGCTAACACGCGCCTTTGGGTAATAGGGAGCACCTGGTCGCACTCAGAGGGGTTGGCTTGGTGTCGGAAAGCAAAGATTCCCAGAGGATGCCTATATGTACAAGCGACCAAAGAAATCCAGACAAGAACAGCTTGAATGAACGGTACGAGAAATTGAAGACCGGATGCATAGAAGGGAAGTCGAATTTGAAGAACAGATGAAAGTGATGCGAGAAATGGTAACAAAGGTCTGGCGAGCGAACGCTACCACATGACGAGGTCATCGGTCACATGACGTAAGTCCCGCCGGTTCTCAAAAGCACTAAGCATCCGCTAACCCTCCCAAGAGGGCTCGCGTGTAGTTTTTCTGTGGACAAAATCATAGAGCCGACACGCTGCATCAGACCGCCAGAAGTAACATTACCATCAAGGTGGTCAAGGGTGGCTTGGCTATGCAACGAGGGGCGATATTGCATAACCGCCCAATTCCTGGGATACGCCAGAGTTGCGATTGACAACATGGTGGTTGACAGACACCGCAAAGTAGAGGTTGAGATCGCAGGCGAGGAGGGCAAAGTCTTGGACAAAGCATAGGCACATTCATCGCGTGGGCATAAGCGGTATATAAAGTTTGCCTCGTAAGATGACAACGACGATGATGTTAACAACGATGATGAGGCGGAGTCTCCATCTAGGAACAGCCCTCCTCCTCCTCCAAGGCCATCGAAGAAAGCTCCTTCTCGCTCCAGCGCCACCCAGAAAAGTCCTCCTCCTCCGCCGTCACCCAAGAAAACTCCTCCGCTTCCAAATACCACAAGACACCAAAGAGCACCGCGATCTGTACATTCTGCACTCGGGGGAAAAGTTCATCATCCGTGAAGCTAGCCAAAACTCTTAGCAAGAAACGACCATATGAAATGACCAACGAAGAAACAAAAAAGAAGTAGGCGCCTATGTAGAAGAGCACTTCAAGAAGACGCCACCACCGCTAAGATTGAAATCGAACTCGCTAAACGGGATTTCTTCCCGACTTAGCGAAGGTTAAACAGACAGACGATAACTCAAGCTCCTCAACCTAGCCAACTATCGACTACAAACGATCTCTAGGAAGAAATCTAAAGGAGATGGTGGTAAAGCAACTGCTGCTAGAAGCCAAAGTGGTGTCAAGGGCAGCAGCACCGAAGTAGCCATTCGTTAACGGGAAGCTTTGTCAAGATCCAAATAAGGAGGTCAAACCGACCACACAATTACTGGCGTCTACATGAATGGTACCGCAGATGTCCAAAAGACACAAACGGTGCTTTCCCGTCCGATACAAAGATATGGACTTTCACAACAATGATGACTCTTTTCGGGTTGAACACGTGGAACTATATCGATGTACCAACGAGACGCCTCGACGTGTCTATATTAAGAATATGGACTCGTAAGTCTCTTGTATAATCATGCAGATATTCACGCACTCTTAAACATAGGGTCTAACTTTTTTTACGAGAATGGAGACAAAGACACTTAGGGCGACAACAATGAAAAGATAGGATTCCTAGACCCGCATGGTCAATCGCAAACTTATTGAAGATCCAAAAACAATAAATGATGTTGAGGTGTACGATCAAGGCGCCGCTAAAGCTACAACACAAGGACTACGATTGTTACCCTACAACTTTCAAGACGTGTTTCCCGCCTACTAGTGTCTCATATTTGATGCGCAACACAATGTGACGACTAATTGGCTTCGCACTTTTCATCGGATCGTCCTTGTCTTCATGTTAGACTTAAAGCAACATCACTATCTTGGACTCAATGAGGAAACCGATGCATTTAATACCAAGACTTAATAGACTTGCTAACTGTGTAACTCGATCGTTGCATTATTGCTCTAATAATCTTCCATCCCATTGCACCTAATTAATTTTAATGACTACTCAAAACCAAGAACAGGTGTACAAACAATCGCAAGAAGAGCAAACGGCATCGCCCATACGTGAAAAATTTCAGAATACACACCGATTTTCCATGCCCAAACAACCCCTAAGGAACAATTTATGTGGATACTACGCAATGACACATATCCACGCTGCTCATCATCGACAATACGGACTACAACGGCCACCTAGTATATCGATCATTACATGTTGACCCGTACTTTTCTTTATAAAGACGATGACACTAATTAATGCTTCAATTTCTCCCATGACAAATAGCGTCAATCGGGGCACCAAAGAACTTTCGACCACTAAATTGATGCCCTTCAAGAGCAGATAGTGGGTTCATAATTCGAGAAATTCTCCACACGAAGGGCTTAATTTTACGACCATTTCTCCATGGCAATAATTTGAATGAACAATTTAATGCTTCAAAAGTGAATGAACAATGTAATAATTAAATATTATGATGCTTCAATGTATTTCAATTACACTTTATCGATGCTTCAAGATTATTGTGCACAACGATACCGCATAAAATACATATATTGTATAATATATATACATGCTACAACATATATACCGCAAAAATATATATGCAAAAGGTTTAAAAACCCATCATCGCTGGGTTTGGATATCAAAATAGGACACGAGCTATCACCGCCGGTTAACAAGAAAAAGGGCGTTGATAGTAGTTATCGCTTCGGATATTGATAACAATTGGGCATCGATAGTTACTTATCAACGCCGGATATTATTGAAAATGTGGCGTTGATAGTTAGTTATCCCGCTTAGGTTATAACTAACCGCAGATGATAATATGTTATCCTTGCCGGTTGAAAGTATGAACCAAAAAGTGATATTTATTATCACCGCCGGTTGGAAAGTATAAACCGCAAAGGATAGTGCTTATCATCGCCGGTTTACATCCGCAAAGCGATAGTCCTCGACTATCACTGCCACTTAGGTTGTGCCGGGTCCACATCCGGCAGTGATGCCGATGTTGACCCGGTAGTAATCACATGTTCCGTAGTAGTGTTGGTATGTCCTCTGTCTTAATTTTCAGCTGGTGGTATCCTGATCTAAGGTCAATCTTAGAGAAGACTCCTACCCCTCTTAATTGATCGAATAGATCATCAATCCTGGGCAACGAATACTTGTTCTTTATTGTTACTTCATTAAGTGCACGATAATCTACACACATCCGAAAACTCTCGTCTTTCTTGTTAACAAACAGGACCGGTGCTCCCCAAGGTGATGAGCTCGGCCTAATGAATCCTTTTTCTAATAGTTCCTCTATCTGCTTCTTCATTTCTACCAACTCCTCGGTGGACATCCGATATGGTCTCTTTGCTATGGGTGCTGTTCCAGGCACTAAATCAATTACGAACTCTCTGTCTCTGTCGTGTGGCATTCCAGGTAATTCCTCGGGAAAAACATCCGGATACTCACTAACCACTGGTACATCCTTCAAACTGATGGTCTCTAGACTATTTACCAATAACTGTCCTTCTCAAACTGCCGTTGCTTGAAATTCAACTTTCCTGCCATCAGGACTCTCAATAGACACGACTCTTCGTCCACAGTCTAATACAGCCTTATGTTTAGACAACCAATCCATTCCTAGTATAACATCTAGGGTCTGGGTATCTAATATGATATGGCTCGCTAGGAACTCTCCACCTTTTATTAATAGATTAACCCCAGAACAACCGATCTTAGATCGAAGTTTTGATCCAGGGGATTGAACTAGAAGCGTATTCTTAAGGTTGACAATACCCAATTCATTTTGCACAGCTAAGACTTGAGAAACGAATGAATGAGAAGCTCCGGAATCAAATAAAACTGTAGCTGGTACTGAGTTGACTAGAAACTTCCCAGTACAACGTCCGTGGCGTTTTGAACTTCATCTGTGGTGACGTGGTTGACTCTTCCTCGTGCAACTGCCTGGGGTGTGGTTCCAGCTTGAGTAGGTCCTCTGCTCCCACCTTGAGCAGGGGTTCTATTAGGCGTGCTTCCTAGGTTGAAGCGTACTGGTGTCACCCCTCCCTTCTTGGGGCAAACATTGGCGAAGTGCTCTGTCTCATTGCAATTGTAGCAGCGCTTTCCTGACATCTGCTGGTTTCCTCCATTCTGACTAACAGTTCTGACTGGGGTCTGGGGTTTTTTCCTGTCGGTTTTGGCATCAGCGGCGGTGTCCTGGCATTGTTCCCTTGTTGGAATCTGGAGAACTGCTGTGGTACCATCCTTGGTTTCTGCTGACCCTGGCATCCTCCTTGTTGTGCCATGCGGCGCTTGCAGTTGTCATCTAGTTTCTTGTGCTTGTCTTCCAGTATAAGCGTCTTATTCACCAGCTCTTGAAAATCAGGGAATGTGTGGGTAATCAATCCCACCTGCAATCTAGTGTTAAGTCCTTTCATGAAACGGGACTGCCTAGCCTTATCTGTTGCTACGTCCTCTGGAGCGTAGCGCACCAACTGGGTGAACTTATTCAAGTAATCGGCCACTGACTGGCCTCCTTGCTTCAGCGCTCTAAACTCTTCCTTTTTCAGCTCCATGATACCTTCTGGCACATGATACTAACGAAAAGCTGCGGTAAATTCTTCCCAAGTGATTTCCTGTGGGTTTTCCTGCGATGCGCAGTAGTTTTCCCACCATTCAGCTGCTATCCCTTCTAGATGATGAGAGGCATAAAGCACCCTCTCATTTCCAACACACTGCGTTATATGCAGCTTCCTCTCGATGGTCCTTAACCAGTCATCTGCCTCTAATGGACTAGCATTGCCCGAGAAAGTGGGCGGTCGTGTCCTCATGAACTCGGACAGTCTTGAGTAGGGACGGGGGCCATTGTTAATGTACCGATTGTTGACAATGCTTGGTCGGTGATCTGTTGCATGGTTGTCATCATCGTTTGCATCAGCTGAGTTTGTGCTGCTAAGAATGTTCCTAGGTTCTACATGTCAACCTGGGGTGCCGCTTGAGGATTTGGTGCATTGCTCGATTGCCTCGACAGCGCAAACCATCGCCGCTTGACTCAGTATTACGAGTGTTCACCATCTGCTGATTGCTTTGACGGTTTAGAGATAAGGGGAAAAGAAAGTAGACAAGTAGAAGAACTTATACGGGAAAATATGTGTAATTAAAACCCTTAAACGACAATTCATAGATAGTAGATAAATATGGTTGCTTACAAGGGCCTAGGGGCCACGCAACACACATCAAGCACACATCATTCAATCATAACAACACATAAAGTTCGACTTAAAGCAAACGTTCTAGGACCAGACTCGATAGGACTAACTCAAACAATTGTTCCAAGAAACCTCTCGATAAAACTGACTCGATAACTTGACTCAACATTTGAGTCGACCCTGAAAAGAAATAAAACTCTCAGTCATCGAGCCATCCTGGCTGTGGTCCTCCCGGTGGGTACTGCAGCAGGTGTGGCAGCATAGGAGCAAACTGGTCCTAATGCCCCATCGCTTTGGCAAGATTTAACGACCCCACCGACTTCGATGGCTCTGGTCGCTGGCGCATTGGTGGCTCGCACCTCTCGTGAGCCGCTCTTCTTTTGGCTCCTCAAGGTCCGGGGTGCGGCTCAGCCCAGCTCGCTCGATCAGGTCCGTACAACGCCTCCTCTAGCTCACGAACCCTCTGGATGGAGTGAGCTAGATACTCCCGAGCCTCCCGCAGCTGAGTCCTGACGTCCGTGACCTCGACACGGGCCCTCTGCAACTCCTGGACTGTCTCGTCTATGGACTCCTCCTGGGCCATGACGAACCTCGCCAGATAGGTGATCGTAGCGTCGTCCTCCTCGATCGGATCTCGGTCAAAGCGATTGTCCCGACGCGGGTGATGATGGAAGACTGTGCCCTCCAGCTCTGCCAGGTAGGTGCGGGCGATCTGCTGCATCGCAAGACGCGCTGTCTCTTGGGTCCCAGCCTCAAATGTAGACCTCCTGACAGTGATGTGGATAGGACGACTCGCTCTCCCCCTTTCGCGAGTGTAAACTGTAATCTTCACGTCCCAAGCAATGACCAAACCTGCTCGAACCACAGAGGTTCCCCGATAGATCGGCCTATCGAAGCCCTCAAGCATCGGCATCATACGCCACAGCTCTGCGGCAAATCCACCAGTGCGCTCACCAAAAGTGTGGATCCTCCTCATCTGCCAAATCACACCTCGTTAGCCCTAGATTTTAAAATCATAAAGTAATAACAGAAAATTGCAGCATAGATATGAAGTAAGAAGAAGAAGATTAGTCAAGATGTCATTGATAATCTTGTACAGTTTTAATTTTTAGAAAGTAGTTTTATCTTCCTCGGCCAGTCTACCTAGGTCAAGTCCTACAACAAGATGGTTTCGATATTAACATCGGGACCCGAATCGCAAATCCGACCCTCTGTATTCTCGTGACTAGTCCAGGATCACGCTAGTGCCCACAGGCTAAACAGGGTTAAAGTACCACAATCATACATAGCGGAATAATAATAAAGTACTTCAAAACATGTATATAAACGAGTTGTACGACCTTATGGTCACCTTACAACAGTTTGCCACGCAGGGCTTACATAAATCAGAGTATCAGGAAAATAACAGCGGAAAATAAAGCATCGCAGTGATCCATCTCCTTTCCACAGGCTACTGACAAGGCTTGCCCCCTTGTTCTTCGGCTCCTCATTAAACTCCTCCTCCCACGTAGGTGTAGACTCTTCCTCTGGTAAATTTTTGTCCGCAAGGGTGAGTACACACCGTACTCAACAAGTCATGCACAGAATGCAGTTCTATTACTACATGCATGGCTTATTACAAAAGGATGGCTCAATTGGTTATTTTTCATAGCATCAATATTTTAACTTTCCATTTATTTAGATATAAAGCAGCCAAACCATAATAATATAATAAGTTTCTCCAATTGTTTTCCACAAAATCTTGGACACACAGTCCTTAATCAAATTTCACCATTAACCCTGGCACACAGCCTTTCATCCCATTTTATTTTCAAAGATCTACCCCTTGACTGTAATCCCCGAGCTTTGTCCAATTCCGTGCACTCGGCTATTCGAATAGTTTGTACACTCTGCAGAGGTTGTACACTTTACCCACAGGATACAGTCACTCACCACACAGGTGATTGATTGTAACAAAATCTTTCAGAAACTAACATCTAAACCTATGAACCTCCCTAGTATTGCCTTCTAATACTTCCCTCACTCAGAGCCAAAGTTTAGAGTAAGCGAATACTGTTGGATGGGTACCATGCCGTAGCACAGGTACGCTCCCACATACAGTTACACTCTTGTGTAACTGTCGCCCTGAGGTGTCAAAGGAAAGATATTAGAACCCTACTAAACTAGGTCTGTCCCATACCAGACATGTGGTTATACGAGTAACTCAGTTCAAAGGCTCGCAAGGTAAAGTCCTTAACTATCCAAGGCAAGACTTCCTTTCAAAAGTTTGGCACGCAGCCATTTCATTTTACTTAATTCATTCCGTTGCCACAAAGACCCACCTGGCACGAAGCCATCTTACCACTTGCCCCAATCTAAATCATTTCCCACCCAAGTTGTTTTACGGTGCAACACATGCCAATAGATCAACCTTCATGTAGAACCACATAGGTCTGCACACTTCAACATCATTACCAACACATTCCACCATTTACCAAAATACATTCACTATTCCTTTAGTCAATATTGCTTTTGTATTATAAAAGATTATTCACGACTTAAGCAAGGCTAGGCAACTATTCACGGTCTAGCCTCCCGTGTTGGCATATCATTGCATCCAACTAATATTATCAACTTATGGCATCAAGTGAATCATGGCATACAAATATTAAAGACAAGGTGGCAATAACAAATTGGTTAAATAACTAATTCACCTAAATTAATTAAATCTATTTTTGATTAAATTAGCATGCATAGTTTGAATCAAAATATATTTTCAAAACTTAGGAGCAAAATGATCAAAGCATGACTTGCCTTCAAACAGCGGATGATCCTGATCTGTAGCTTGGTCTTGTGCTGGAAATTCCCCCTCAACGTTTTTCGGCAAATCAACGTCTACTCGAATAAGCATACATTCAATAAATACACTCAACAGATAGTAATATCAACTTTAAAAATAAAATAAAATTCACCAATAAATAGTTTACATTTTTACAAATTTTTAGGAACTAGAATTAGCCAATTCGGAGTTAAGATGCAAAAGTTATAGCGATTACAGGTTTGTAAATTCAAATAAAAGAAAAACCAAATTAATCTATTTATTTTCTTTCTAGAAATTCCGGATAAATCCTTCGGCCGACACGTGTCAGCACCGGAGCTAGCCACGTCGCCTCTGGTCCATGGACCAGGCTCACGGCTCGAGTCGGGTTCACCGTGGACTCGGTCCACCGAATAGTGTCACTGACCCGTGGGCCCCTCGGATGACGTCATGATGACGTCAGCCCTTACGGCTTTCACACTGACAGGTGGGACCCGCGTATGCCGTCATGGTGACGTCACCTGAACACGACACAGCGACGACGCCCGCTCTTTGGCTAACACTTGGCACGCTTCCACTGTTCCACGTGGCACATGCATTCCCGCCCGTTGGATTTAAATCCGACGGTCGGGACTAATACCCGGTTCAACGCCCGATCAAACGGCGACGCTTCGAGTGCCACGCCGACACGCGGCACTATCCCAACCGTCCGTCCAAATCCACGGTCATGATTGGACCGGTTCAACTCCCGAGCCACGCGTCGACACATGATTGGGCCACGCGGCAGCCTCTAAACCGTCCATTGGATCCAACGGTCCAAACGCGATGCCACTTCGGAACCCGAGTGGCAATGTGGCGCGCTTCTATTGGCTAATGGTACGGCAAAATCTCGCCCGTGCGTTCAAAATCTGACGGCTCGGATTCGGTCCAACGACTAGCTTTGACCTAGCGACGTGGACGGTCCCGGCGAGGGACACTTGGCCGCATCCCGGCCAGTCATTCTCGATCCAACGGCTAATACTAGACCTATACCGCTATGACTCAGTGCAACGACCATCGCCTGATTCGGATCTAATGGCTGGGAGCATCTCTAATCTTTAACCAAACAGCACTGCTACGCGGCGTTACCTGGTTCATTCGATGGAGATCCAACAGCTGCAGAGCTTCGCGAAGGTGGTTGTGGCTGCGGCGGCGTTAGGTCACCGAGTGGGGAAGGCGGTGCGACCCGATGATTGATGCAGGTACTGGCGAAAGAGATATCGAGTCCGGTGCATCTTGCCTTCGCAGTCCTAGATCCGGGGTCCAAATGCGGCGGAGCGGCTTGACGGCGGCGGAACAAGGCCAAAACCGAAGCGGCACAAGAGCCAAACTCCGGTGAGCAAGAGCACGCGCTACAGAGCTCTATGGTGTACGAGAGAGAGTGCAACGGGTGCGGAACGAGGAGCTCTCTCTACGGGGGTATTTCACACGCACGGAGACGCTTCGATATGCGCGCAAATCGGCCGCCATTAACGCAGCTGCCAACCACCTTGTAATGGCGACGGCGGCGCCGACAATTTGACTCCCGCGCAACGTGGCGCAATCCGGGACGTCCGAGCGCCATGATCCAACGGCACACGTGCACGGGCGACGTGGCTTTAGTCAAGCTGACCGATCGCGATCCAACGGCCTTCGCCAGCAACGGTTAGGGTTCCCATCTGACGGGCCGAAGCAGCGGGCACAGTGTTGGGCTTGGCCCAATACTGTAGCCAAGAATTTCTAGGATTTTCCTAATTAAATTAATTTCAGAAAATCAAACTAATTATTTAGAGTACTAAAATACCCAAAAAATTCTAAAAAATATTTCATGGCATTTAGAACTTAAATAAAATATTATTATTTATTTTTGATAAATACTTTTCTGATATTTAATTATTCAAGAGATGGATATATTCAAATTAAACTCAAATAAATCCAAATAAATCTAAAAATTCACAAAAATTCAAAGAACTCCAAAATTTTAAATTAGGCAAAATTTTGGGATGTTACACCGTAGATCTCACATCGAACGGCTGGAGTCGATCGCGTCCAACAGTGAAACCCTAAGCGTCCTGACCGTCGGATTCGGAACGAACAGCTCGGATGAAGTTCGACAGTAAAGGAAATATTGAATCGATGCCATTGGATTTCGTGTTCAGGCCGATTGCGCTGCGTCACCGAGGATTTGGACCGCTGATTGCCAATCGAGCGGTGGGGAGGACTTCATCTCCGATACGCCGTCGCAGTCCGCCGCCGATATGCCTTGCACCGCTGTAGACCTAGGTTTCCATTTTAGCACATTCCACAAGGCTATTTAAGATCTAGAGGAGGGTAGTGGTCTTAGGTTCACTGTAGCGTTGTGCATCCGTAGCCCTAGCCCTGATCGCCTGTGCTGCCGCAGTTTGTGCATACGAGCTTGCTGTTGCTATTTGTGTGCCGCCACCAGTTCTTGCAATGTTGCATCGCCGTCAAGAGCCAAGGATCAACGAGGGGGTTCCAGATTGGAGTTCACCATGTTGAGATGCATCTGTGCCACCGCTTTTTGTCGTCGAAGCATCGCCGCTGAGCTGCATCGAGGTCGTCGTTCTTGTGTCTGGTGAAAAGCCATCACCGTCATGCCATCCTCGATCACACAAGCTCTGGACCGTTGGATCAATCTTGGCGGTGCAGATTGTGTTGTGTCGCATCATCCGTGCAGCATCAGATCTTCCACCGACGAGCCAGATCAAGCCGCATCGCCCCTAGAAACAGTAAACGTCTCGGGTAACGATCACTATCGGATCAGAATTAGACGCTCAAGATCGTGCCGTGTAAGACCATGTTTGATGGGCATTGGATCTGCGCCATGCAGACTAGATCGCATCGTGAGTTGAGCCGGTGAATCTATCGCACGGTGCACCGAGTTCACGGAACAGTGTCGAGCCACATGTTAGCTTCTGATTCACCCGGTTCTGTGCTGACGTCAGTATCACCCAATAAATCGGTTTTCTTTTATAAAAATAATTCAGATATTTGGTTTTTCTAATTTTCTGATTTTTATGATTTTTCGTTCTTCCGAGAGCTTGTTCGCCCTCATACGAACTCTGATTGAGGTGATTCAAATTTTTAAAAATTTGTAAAATTGTGATATATCTAATGGTAGATTTTATTTCATTTTTGGAGTTTATTTGCTCTCTGTTATAGGTATTTATTTGCTTTTCTCTCTCGATTCGCGTAGACGTTGAGTTGTGCGACGCGTCGGAGGAAGATTTGACAACTCAAGACCAGAATCCAGGCAGGACTAGGACCTTTGCCAAGGCAAGTTACGCTTTGATCATGTTGAACCCATGTTTATAAAGTTGCTATTTTGTTTTACAGTATTGCATATTATTTCATGTGTACAAATGCTTTCAATCTAAATTGGGACTTAGTTATCATACCCTTTGATGTATACCCTTCCTTGTCAATCATATGCCATGATCTATTTGTCATTCTAGATTGGTTCACTATAGTTGATTGATATTGAAGTCAACATGGGATGGTTAGATCGTAATAGATTGCTTAGTCATGCCACGTCATCTCATGTAATTAATCATTGACTATTAATCTTGACTAATGGAATATGGAACAGTGATGTGAACTTGTGTGTCATGTGTGGTCATACAATGAGATTGAGTTGTGGTGACGAAGGAGGTCACGCAACGATGTTAACTTGTGGATAGCACGTGGTACTTGGTAATCAACTAGGTTGGTAATCACATAGATCAAAGCAAGTGGCAAGGGGCAAGTGTGCCAGGATGGGCCCAATGGGCAGAGAGTATGGGGAAGTTTTGCTTTGATCACTCTAAGGACTTAACCTTGCGAGCCTTTGACCTGAATCAATCATGCAACCACATGTCTGTTATGGGGCAGCCTAGCTTACTAAATTGCAATGTCTTAGCTTTAGTACTGATTGTGGTGGTGTGAGTCCGGGTTCACAGATGAACTCACATGGTGCAAGGGGGGCCTGTTGTGGTGGTTTAGCCCTTCAATGTTGAAACATACGGGTAGTACTGGGTTAAGGCACGGCATTGTAAAGGCTTTGTTATGATCACTCACCTGTGAGGTGTATGGCTGTATCATGTGGGTAAAGTGCATAACCTCTACTGAATGTAAATCTATTTGAATAGTCATGCTCATGGTATTGGGCATAGCTCGGGAATTATAGTCAAAGGTTAGTTAATAAAATGGAATACTGAATGGGATGGCAGGTTGCCATGTGGAAGGATGAAACCTAAGTTAGGGTTTGATACTCGGTTTACTTGAGAAAAGTGTTGAATCTATTCATTACTATTATTTGTTTTACTGTCTTTTCAATCTATGTGTCATACTTGTTCATAAATGCTACTTTACTGCAAATAAGCCATATTAGCTGTTCCTTTGGAATAAGCTTTGCATGTAGCTATATTAGATTGCATTCTGTGCATAACTTGTTGAGTGCTTTCGTACTCATTCTTGCCATCACCAACAAATCAACAGTCGAGGAGTCATCACCATTGTTGGAGGAGTTCCAAGTGAACGTGTCACTAGGCCCAAGCCTTGTCAGTCGCTTACGGTGAACTGATGAGTCACCAGCGTCTTCTACTTTTTACGCTACATTTGTCTTAGTGTTTATTTTCTGTCTAGCCCTGCGTGGCTTAATAGTATAAGTTGGTCATAAGATCATACACTTAGTTATATAAATAAATGGGTCTTATTATTCTTATCGATGTGTATGATGTGATACTTGCCAATGTTGGGCTATGTGCACTAGCGTTGATCCAGGGACTAGTGCGGTAAACACAGTGGGTTCATATTGGTGAATTCGGGTCCCAACAGAGGTGGTATCAAAGTATACTAACTATAGGTCTTGGCTCTAGTTAGCATGGTGGTGTCCTAGGTGTCAAAAACTATTTTTAAAGAAAAATATAAATTGACTAAAATAACACTCTCGACTCTTCTTATTCTCCACTCCTCGCCTTTGCTAAAATTTTCGTTTTTCTCATGGCCATTTGGGAGTTGTGGACTTATCTATTTCTCTTTTGAATAGATGAGGAGGTAGCAGACCTATGGAGAGTGTGAGGGTGGCTACACAGTAGAGCCTTGGAGGGTCCTTCAGGTTTTGGGAGGCTTCACAAGACCGATATATCGAGGCAAAAATTAGATCGTCAATGGAATTACAAGAGGAGTTGTTTGTAGGCTCTTGATCTATTCTAGAGACGATGAAAAAGCAAGTCAGCAAATCAACATCACCATGAGGAGAGCTACCTTCGAGATCGGTCTCCAGGAGGCTTCATGACTTACCCTGAGGAGGATCTGCCATGACTACTCCCGTGAGCTCGACGACACTGTGTTCAGACTTCACCCTTCAAGATGAGCATCGTGGCGATAGAGGATCAAGGAAGAGGAGGATGCTACAGTTGTGCACCTGGCACAGTTGGCAACAGCATAGGATGCCCACGCGAGCGACACAGCAGAAGAGATGAAGATAGTGTACGAGGACCTCAAAGTCACAGAGGAGGAGCTGCAGGACACCCGTGCTACTTTCACTGAGAAGATCATAGAGCTTGAGGAGGCACTGCGGAGGGTGGCCAGGCTGCACCAGCACCGCTAGACGTTGAGGAGGAAGAGGAAGACCCAGAGGAGCAGGAGGTGCATGTGGTGATGGAGCATCTAGCTACAGGGCATCAGGACCAATTTGCGTCCATGCCAGCCCACCCACCGGTGCATGCATCGGGTCAGCCTCAGCCAGGGTGGTTGGATAAGTGAGAGTCTTAGTGATAGGTTGAGACTTAAGTGTTGAGTAGCGTCAATAAGATAGTCTTACCATTTGTAATAGTCGTTAAGTTTGTGTGCTTAGTTTGGTTTTTATTGTTTGTTGGGTGTGCAATATGTATTGCATAGCCCTTAGATTTTTGTAAGAAACCATACCAAATTTAATTAATAAAGTTGTTTAAGTTTGGGTTTAACCTATTTCCCCCACCTTAGAAATTCTTGCATCTTATCTGTGCTATATCTACCTTTCCTAACCCAAGAAGTAATCAGCAGATGGTGAAAACCCGTGGAAACAACAGAGCATTAGGAAGTGGGTTGCACCCCAGTGACAACCCCAATGACGGAGTACCACCGCAGCCAACACCGCCAGAGGATATGTAGAACTTGGGAGCTTTTCTTGTAGTGCAGACTTAGCTCATGCAAACCATAATGCAACATATGCAGAGTGTAACCAATCAGGCAATCAAGCTGCAATCAACAACAATGCTCAGCACGACAGCAATGGGTCACATCCCTATTCCAAGTTATCAGACTTCATGAGGACCTACCCATCGACATTTTCAGGAAATGTCAATCCTTTGGAAGCCGATGACTAGCTGAGAACCATTGAAAGGAAACTGCATATCACTCTGTGCGAGGGCAATGAGAAGGTGCTGTATGCCTCTAATAAGCTAGAGGGAACTACTGCAGAGTGGTGGGAGAACTATTATGCCGTGCATGAAGCCCCACAGTAGATCATGTGGTAAGAGTCTTCCACTGCCTTCCATCAATACCATGTGCTTAAAGGAATGATGGACCTGAAGAAGAAAGAGTTCAGGGCTCTAAAGCAAGGGGTTAGTCAGTGGCGGATTACCTGAACAAGTTTACTCAGTTAGCACGCTATACTCCTAAGGATGTGGCTACAGATAAGGCCAGGCAGTCTCGCTTCCTAAAAGGGCTAAACTCTGGATGCAAGTGGGACTGATCACCCACAATTTTCTTGACTTTCAAGAATTGGTCAACAAGGTCTTGATCCTAGAGGACAAGCACAAAGAGCTAGGTGAGGATCGCAAGCGCAGCATGGCTAGTCAAGTAAGACGGCCAAATCAGTTCAGATTGAGGATGTCTCCCCAACGGTTTGCTAGGATTCAGCCGCAGTTGTCAGGCAAGGCATCAACCCCAACACCTTGCCCCACTAATCAGAATTTTTAGACACCAACACAAGGGGGAATGCACCAGCAGGGAGTCAACAGTCTGCTGTCAAGCGATGCTACTCTTGCAATGAGCTAAGACATTTTGCTAACAAGTGTCCAAAGAAAGGAGAAGTTACGCCAGTTCGCTTCAACTTGGGCACTACTCCAGCCAAGGCACTTGTGACAGGAGGAAACCACGTGCTAGTGCAAGCAGGAGTAATACCTCAAGCAACAGTGAGTGGTAGAATCAACCATATCACCGCAGATGAAGCTTAAGAGGCATCGGACGTCGTACTGGGTAAGTTTTTGGTTAACTCAGTACCTGCTACAGTTCTATTTGATTCTGGAGCTTCACATTCATTTATTTCTTAGAGTTTTGCAATGAAGAATGGGTTTGATATTAAAAACCTTAAATATGTGCTTTTAATCTAAGCCTTAGGATTTGAACTTCGGTCTAACCTTGGGTGTTTAGGAGTTAAGTTGCTTATGAATGGGATAGAGTTCCTAGCGAATCTTATCTTATTGGATACTCAAACCTTAGATTAGATGTCATCCTTGGAATGAATTGGCTATCCAAGCATAAAGCTATTTTGGACTGTGGTCAAAGGATGGTGTCTTTAGAAAGCATAGTGGCAAGAAAGTGGAAGTTCATACAACCGCAGTTCGTGATGGGCAATTACTGGTCAATAGTGTAAAAGTTGCTAACCTAGAAGATGTGCCAATTGTAAGAGAATTTTCAGAAGTTTTTCCTAAGGATTTATCGGGCATGCCGCCAGATTGGGATATTGAGTTCGTTATTGAGTTAGTACCTGGAACAGCACTAATAGCGAAAAGACCATATCGAATGCCAACCAACGAGTTAGTCGAGATGAAGAAGCAGATAGAAGAATTGCTTGAGAAAGGTTTTATTCGATCAAGTTCTTCCCCGTGGGGAGCGCTAGTTCTGTTCATCAGAAAGAAGGACGAAAGTTTAAGAATGTGTATTAATTATCATGCACTCAATGAAGTGACGATCAAGAACAAATATCCCTTGCCCAGAATTGATGATCTGTTCGATCAGTTGAGAGGAGCAGGAGTTTTCTCCAAGATAGATCTTCGATCAGGTTATTATCAACTGAAGACCTGAGCAGAAGATGTTCCTAAAACTACATTTTCTACCCGATACGGGCACTATGAGTTTACAATCATGTCTTTTGGGCAAACAAATGCCGTCGCATATTTCATGAACATGATGTATAAGGTATTCATGGAGTACTTGCATAAATTTGTGGTTGTCTTTATAGACGACCTGCTGGTGTACTCCAAGACAAGAGAAGAACATGTAGAGCATTTGAAATTGGTCTTGGAGAGGTTGCGATAGCAGCAGTGGTATGCTAACTTCAGCAAATGTGATTTTTGGAAAGAAAAGGTGGAATTCCTTGACCATGTAATGACAGCTAAAGGAGTTGCTATGGATCCAAACAAGATAGAAGCTATGCTACATTGGAACAACCAAAGATAGTCACCCAGATCCATAGTTTCCTGGGAATGGTGGGATATTACCGTCGATTCAAAGAAGGATTTTCAACGATTGCGAGACCTTTGACACAATTGTTGAAAAAAGAGAAGAAATTTACATGGACACCGGAGTGCGAGAAGAGTTTTCTGGAGCTAAAGAAGCGGTTAACATCAGCACCAATGTTAGTATTGCCAGACGTGAGCGGTTTTGACATATATTGTGACGCTTCAAGATAAGGTCTTGGATACGTGTTAATGCAAAATGGCAAAGTGGTGGCCTACGCGTTAAGGCAGTTGAGGCCGCATGAGGCGAATTATCCGACGCACTATCAGGAGTTAGCTACCGTAGTGCATGCTCTAAAGATATAGTGTCACTATCTCATTGGAAATAGATATGAAATATATACGGACTATAAGAGTCTAAAATATATATTCACCCAGTCGGATCTCAATATGAGGCAAAGGAGATGGCTAGAATTGATTAAGGACTATAATGTTATAATCCATTACCATCCTGGAAAAGCTATTGTGGTAGCGGACACGTTAAGTCGTAAAAGCCACAGTGTAAACTTGATGGTAGTGAGTAATCAAATGGAGTTGTGCGAAGAATTTCATAAGTTGAGATTGGAAGTTGTTCCACAAGGATTTGTAGCTATTTTGGAAGTAAAGCCAACAATTGAAGATCAAATCAGAGATGGGCAGAATAATGATGAGAAAATTAGCAAGATCAAGTCCAAGAAGGAGGAAGGCTTAGCAGAGGATTTCACTGTGGATGAGCAAGGCACCCTGTGGTTCAAAGGTCAAATCTGTGTACCAGATAAGAAGGAGCTTAAGCAATTGATTCTAGAAGAAGCTCATGATAAGTATTCTATTCATCCGGGAAGCGCCAAGATGTATCAAGACCTTAAAGGAAGATTTTGGTGGCCTAATATGAAGCATGAGGTAGCAGAGCATGTGGCACTGTGTGATGTATGCCCATGAGTAAAAGCCATGCACCAAAAGCCCACTGGATTGTTGCAACCATTAAATATTCCATAATGGAAATGGGAGGAAATTGGAATGGATTTCATCACTGGTTTGCCCAAGACTCAGAGAGGCTATTATTCTATATGGGTCATCATTGATCGATTGACCAAAGTTGCTCACTTCATCCCAGTGAAGACAACTTATTTAGGGGATCATTTGGCAGAACTGTACATGTTAAGGATTGTGTGTTTGCATGGTGTTCCTAAGAAAATTGTGTCAAATCGAGGTACCCAATTTACCTCAAGGTTTTTGGAAGAAGCTGCATGAGCAATGGGGACTCGCTTAAATTTCAGCACAGCATATCATCTGTAGACAGATGGCCAGACAGAAAGAGTTAATCAGATTGTGGAGGATATGTTGAGAGCTTGTGCGTTAGGTTACGCTACATCTTGGGATAAATGCTTGCCATATGCAGAATTCAGTTATAATAATAGCTATCAGGCTAGCTTGCAAATGTCACCATTTGAGGCCTTATATGGTCGTGCATGTCGTACCCCGTTGAATTGGAATGAAACGGGAGAGTGTTCGGTGTTTGGGCCTGATATTCTCAAAGAAGCTGAAGAGCAAGTTGCCATGATCAAAGAAAGGCTGAAAACAGCACAGTCAAGGCAGAAGAGTTACGCTGACAATCACCTCCGCGATTTGAGCTTTGAGCCAAATGACTTCGTGTATCTCAGAGTCACTCCCCTTAAAGGTGTAAAAAGGTTCCATGCCAAGGGAAAGCTTGCGCCAAGATTCGTTGGGCCATTCAAAATTTTGAGCCGCTGAGGAGAGGATGCGTATCAGTTGGAGTTGCTGCAGTCTTTGGCAGGAGTGTATGATGTGTTTCATGTATCGTGGCTCAAGAAAAGTGTCTTAGAGTGCCAGCAGAGCAGACACCGTTAGAAGAAATTGAGTTGCAAGAGGATCTGACCTACAAGAAGCAGTCGATCAAGATTCTGGATGTGATGGAGTGCAGGACCAAAAATAAGTCTGTTCGCTTTTTTAGAGTTCAATAGAACAATCACTCAGAGAACGAAGTAACCTGGGAGCGTGAAGAGGATCTAAAGGCAGAATTTCCAAACATGTTCCCTAGATAGCCTTGAATCTCAGAGTCGAGATTCTGTTAAGGGGGGAAGTTTGTAATATCCTAAAATTTTTCCTATATTATTGGTTAATATTGTTTTATTGCAATTTGTGAGTTTTGTGAATTTTCTAGATTTATTAGATTTTTTTGGGATTTATTTGGAATTATTTTAAATTAAGTATATTAGCCTTTTGTTGAAAACTAATTAAATATAGATAAAATCTAAATAAAGTTTTACCAAAAAATATTTTATGAATCCAGAATGTCTCAAAGTATTTTTGATATTTTTCTTGGATTTTCCCTATGCTTTTATTGTCTTAAATAAATTAAAGTAATTTCGGTATTCATTTTAAAAGAAAAACCCGGTAAAATCAGCGTAAACAATACTGGGCCGAAGCCCCGCACTATGCTCGCTTGGCCCACGCGCTGTGCGGCCTGTTGGCCTAGTTTCTAGAAGCTTCGCGCATGGCCGTAGATCTCACATTGAACAGCTGGAGTCGATCGCGTCCAACAGTGAAACCCTAAGCGTCCTAATCGTTGGATTGGGAACAAATTGCTTAGATGAAGTGCGACAGTAAAGGAAAGATTGAATCACTCCCATTGGATTTCGTGTTCGGGCTGGATTGTGCTACATTACCGAGGATCTGGACCGTCGATTGCCAATCGAACAGTGGGGAGGAGTTCATCTCCGATACATCGTCGGAGTCCACCGCCGATACGCCTTACACCACCATAGACCTAGGTTTCCGTTTTTAGCGCATTCCACGGGGCTATTTAAGAGGAGGGTAGCAGTCCGAGGTTCACTATCGTGCTGCGCATTCATAGCCCTAGCCCTCATCGCCAGTGCCACCGCTGTTTGAGCGTACGAGCTCACCATTACTATTTGTGTGCCGCCACCAGTTCTTGCGACATTGCATCGCTGTCGAGCCAAGGATCGCAGAGGGGGTTTCGGATCGGAGTTCACCGCGTTGAGACACATCTGCGTCGCCACTTTTTGTCATCGAAGCATCGCCGCTGTGCTGCATTGAGGTCATCGTTCTCGCGTTCGGTGAAGAGCCGTCATCGCTGTGCCATCCTCAATTGCGCAAGCTCTGGACCATTAGATCAATCTTGGCGGTGTGGATTGTGCTCTATCGCATCATTCGTGTAGCATCGGATCTTCCACCGATGAGCCAGATAAAGCCTCATCGCCCCTAAAAACAGTAAACGTCTCGGGTAACGATCACCGTCGGATCGGAATTAGACGCTCAAGATCGTGCCGCACAAGATCGTGTATAATGGCCATTGGATCTGTGCCGTGTGGACCAGATCACATTGCGAGTCGAGCCAATCAGATGACAATGCGTGGCAAGTGACGTCAGCGATGACATAACCCCGTGCACGGCACAATGCCGTGGGTCTACAGTGAACCTATCGCATGGTGCACTGGGTCCACGGAACAGTGCCGAGCCACGTGTCAGCTTTTGAATCACCCGGTTCTGTGCTGACATTAGCATGACGCAATAAATTAGTTTTTTTATAAAAATAAGTCGGATATTATTGATTTTCCTAATTTCTGATTTTTATGATTTTTGAATATTCTGAGAGCTCGTTCTGCCTCATACGAACTCCAATTGAGGTGACTCAAATTTCTAAAAATTTGTAAAATTAAGATCTATCTAATGGTGGATTTTATTTGATTTTTGGAGTTTATTTGCTCTCTGTTATGCTATTTATTTGCTTTTCTCTATCGATTCGCATAGACATTGAGTTATGCGATGCGTCAGAGGAAGATTTGACAACTCAAGACCAGAATCCGAAGCAAGTCCAGGACCTTTGCCAAGGCAAGTTGTGCTTTGATCATATCGAACCCATGTTTATAAAGTTGCTATTTTGTTTTACAGTATTGCATATTATTTCATGTGAACAAATGCTTTCAATCTAAATTGGGACTTAGTTATCATACCCTTTGATGTATACCCTATCTTGTCAATTATATGCTATGATCTATTTGTCTCCCTAGATTGGTTCACTATAGTTGATTGATATTGAAGTCAACATGGGATGGTTAGATCGTAATAGATTGCTTAGCTGTGCCACGTCATCTCATGTACTTAATCATTGAATATTAATCTTGACTAATGAAATATGGAACAATGATGTGAACTTGTGTGTCATGTGTGGTGACACAATGAGATTGAGTTGTGGTGATGAGGGAGGTCACGCAACGATGTTGACTTATGGATAGCACGTGGTGTTTGGTAATCAACTAGGCTGGTAATCACTTAGATCGAAACAAATGGCAAGGGGCAAGTGTGCTAGGGTGGGCCCGATGGATAAGAGGGTATAGGAAAGTCTTGCTTTGATCACCCTAAGGACTTAATCTTGCGAGCCTTTGACCTGAGTCAATTATGCGACCACATGTTTGTTATAGGGTAGCTTAGCTGACTAAATTGCAATGTCTTAGCTTTAGTACTACTTGTGGTGGTGTGAGTTCGGGTTCACAGATGAACTCACATGGCGCAAAAGGAGGGGCCCTATTGTAATGGTTTAGTCCTTCAGTGTTGAAACCTCAGCGGGTAGTACTCAGTTAAGGCACAGCATTGTAAAGGCTTTGTTATGATCACTCGCCTGTGTGATGTATGGTTGTATCATGTGGGTAAAGTGCATAACCTCTGCAGAGTGTAATTCTATTTGGATAGTCGTGCTCATGGTATTGGGCATAGCTCGGGAATTACAGTCAAGGGTTAGTTAATAAAATATAATACTGATTGGGATGGCAGGTTGCCATGTGGAAGGATGAAACCTAACTTAGGGTTTGAAACTCGGTTTACTTGATAAAAGTGTTGAATCTATTCATTACTGTTATTTGTTGTACTATCTTTTCAATCTATGTATCGTACTAGTTCATAAATGCTGTTTTACTTCAAATAAGCCATATTAACCATTCCTTTGGAATAAACTTTACATATAGCTATATTAGATTGCATTATGTGCACAACTTGTTTAGTGCTTTCATACTCATCCGTGCCATCACCAACAAATCAACAGTCGAGGAGTCATCACCTTTGTTAGAGGAGGAGTTCTAGGTGGACGCGGGTCATTAGGCCTAAGCCTTGTCAGTCGCTTGTGGTGAACTGATGAGTCACCAACATCTTCTACTTTTTTTGTTGCATTTGTCTTAGTCTTTATTTTCAGTCTAGCCCTACGTGGCTTAATAATGTAAGTTGGTCATAAGATCATACACTTAGTTATATAAACAAATGGAGTCTTATTATTCTTATCATTGTGTATGATGTGATACTTGCCAATGTTGAGCTGTGTGCACTAGCGTTGATCCAGGGACTAGTGTAGTAAACACAGTGGGTTTGAATTGGTGAATTCGGGTCCTGACATTCACTCGTGGTGAAACGCAATGCCAAGGAGGTGTGGGACTCCGTGATGGTGATGCGAGTCAAAACCGACCGTTTCGGATGGTGAAGGCCCAGCTACTCCACAAAGAGTATGAGGCCATTGAATTCCAGGACAGCGAGGCGGTGGAGGACTTCGCCATGCGCCTAAGTAAGATGGTGAGCTAGCTCGCAATTCTTGGTGATGTCATCAATGAGGAGAAGGTGGTAGAGAAGTATCTACGTGTCGTACCCCAGAGGTTCTCGCAAATAGCTTTGTCCATTGAAACGCTTCATGATTTGTCGACGCTATCTATCGAGGAAGTGATAGGGTGGCTCAAAGTTGCTGAAGATCGCACCAATCTACCCTCCTCGGTGACAATGAATGAGAAGTTGTTACTCACCTAGGAGGAGTGGGAGGCACGGCGTAGGCAGCGCCAGGTGGGTGAGCAGTCATCTGGGGGTGCAAGGTTGGGCCAAAACATGCGGCGACGTGGGAGGCCATGACCACCCCGGAAGAATGATGATATTGGCCGTGTTGGGAGGGGAGGCACACCTGACTTGTCACATGACAAATGCCATAACTGTGGCAAGTACGGCCACTGGGCGTGCGACTGCCACCAGCCGCGTCGCAAGCAGAATGAGGAGGCTCACTTTGTCGAGGCACGGGAGGAGCAACCAACACTCCTCTTAGCCAAGCACTACGAGTTCGCGTAGGCTGCGAACAAGCAGCCGTAGTAGATCTTCCTCAATGAAGAGAGGGTGATTCCGGTGGATGTTGGCCCTAACCTACGGTATCTTGACACGGGGACTAGCAACCATATGACCGGGAATCGATCCATGCTAGCATTGCTCGATGAATAGTGCAGGGCATTGTGAAGTTCTGTGTTTTCTTGATATTATTTGTCTTATATGGATTTTTCTTGGACTTTTGTGTGGTGAGAAATGGGAAATAAGAAATGGAAAAATGGTAAAAAGGTAAAAGTAAAAATTTAGAAAATTTACCATTGAGACCCTAAGCCAGCTGGTAAACCATTTCAGTTAGCAAATGAAAATTTTATGAATTGGGATGAGATTAAATAACTGAAATGACAACTACTTTGACTCACAATAGTGCACAGTCAGATTTAATGTAAAATCTGCAAAACTCATCTCAATCTAAGAAAATTACTATAGTAACCTCAATGTAGTAGTTGCTCTTGGTAAAAATTCCAGAAATTTACCATGTCATATATGACTTTTAAAAATTCAAAAATAGAAGCTTGAAAAGTCTACAAAATAGAGTGTCAGAATTTTTATAAAATAAATAAGCAATATATTAACTAAAATTTTTTATGAGAGTATATTTAGCCTAACTAAAACCCTTACAAAAACTTTAAAAAAATAAATTATGTTATTTGGACACTTGAATAAATTAAAATCCAAAATGATAGTTCTGAACATTGTTTAATGTCAGAATTTTTATAATTTACCCATAGGGTCTTTTGGTCCCACATTCCTAATGGAGTCTAACCACTACTAGGAGACTTTACTCAAAAATTCTCAAAAAAATTTGGCACTGAATGTTGGCTAAATTAATGCAAGAACCAACCAGCATCGCTCAGCTGTAATGTAACACCCCGGAGCCCATACACGCCACGGATGCGACCAACCCTCTAAATAACTAACGACACCTCTACGAAAAGACTGGAAACAACCTCTAAACTCTTATAACCAACTTAAAACTAAGCCATCGAAATTTACAAAATTTCGGCATGACCTCTCTAGAAAGTAGGACATCCACTCAGCAGACAAAAAACAGTTGCAATTATATGATATCATTCTAGCAGGTCCTTAGTTAACCAATCTCACAACCAATAGAAATTAATAACTACACCACGACGAACAACATATTACAACCACAACTAATACAACCAAGCTTTACAAATCGATTAAATGGTTTGATGGTGACCGAAGTCGTGCACGTGCTCTACTCCCATCCCGGCGAGCCAGCTTCAACATACCTAAAATAGGAAGCAAACAAGCATGAGTCCAAGACTCAGCAAAGTGCAGCAATAACCAAAAGGTCAACAATTCAAGCAATAAACAACTACTTTGAAACATAACGTAACCATTTTACTTAATTGGAAACTGTAAGTAAAAGAAGTCGCAAACAAACTCTAAGTATCGTATCCAACTCAAATTTACAAAAGGCAACCTTACTCATACCTCGACACCTCTCTGGATGAGTCCTTGACTCAATCCTCAACCTATATTGGTCATGCTCCCACATCCAAGTCGTTACCATTAGCGACACAATGCAATGCTATGCAATGCACTTATGCTTTTCATGCTCAAAATGCACCAATCATAGCCTATACCGGTATAGCTGAGTGCACACCCGTCGGCGTGCACCCTCTCATACCCAACCATCCCGTGGTGGGGCCTACTCTTACTGACTCGCTCCCATCCGTGGATGGGACTACGAGATAGGACTTTTGTGTTCACTACGTGTGAACATAGAGGCCCGCATCGACATGGGTCGCCTCTTCTTTTTATGAATGCATAAATGCAATTGACACAAATAATTTGCAACTACATTCATTTCTAGCGCTTCATATAAACATAACTGAATGTATGCACGACAACCAATTCCCATGTTCATAATTAAGCACAAGCGCTAAACTATCCTCACCTACCAACCTTACCACGTGATCGTCTTCTCATTCACTACCCCAATGTCAGGATCTCGAGCATATATCATAGCAACAATTAGCCATAAGTATGCAAAGCAGCGAAATATCATTTATCAACTTAAGCAATAATTATTTGTAACTAGGTTTTTAATCTACATGCACTTGCCTTTAAACCACGGGGAGTGGAGTGGCGCGCGAAGAAGAGGCCACTCCTTCCCAGTTTTGCACCACCTCCTCTGCAAACCAGAAGGTACCCATTAATTGATACTTGTTCACTTTTTGGTCTTTTAAGAAAGCCTGATGTTAATCATTGATTGAAGTCAAAGCACATTTCAGCACTGCAATAAAACTAAACTTCTAATTATGAGTTAGAGCTATTGTTATGCAAAACCATCTCGATCTTATGTTTGTATCTTAATTTTCCTATATGCAAAAGATTAGTACACATTTGACACCTGAGCTAGCTCTAGCAGTGAAGAATAGAGTTGCTACCACATTTTGCCAAACAAATCATTTTACCCACATCTCATAAGCACTAGTGTAATCAAAGGATTAAGTACCAAATGAGCTTTGTGAATGTAATTAACTTAAAAAAACATTCACCGAATTACATGCACAGCAGACCAGACATAAAAGAGATACTCTACAATCTGGAATTAAGACTTGAACTTTCAATCGAAGCAGTAATTCAAGTTGTACTCATAAGGTTTTAAGGGTTATGGTTTCTACTTAAGCTTTTGCATACAAACTACTCAAATGACAGATTAACCATTGCAGAAAGCAACCTGAAATCTTTTCTATGTCTCAATGAACAAACAGTGAATACACATAATTCCTTGAAGGTAATCATCATTGGAGCAAAGTATCTATATATATGAGTCGGATTCTGAATCCTACAGCCCTAACCACATATTAATGCATAACACGATAATATATGCATTTCTTACTGTCTCTAAATCCCAAAACATACACACACACACACACACACACACACACACCTCATAATCTCAGTGCACAGACAACTTCGGGCCTTATACCATGTAAGCACAAAAGATTGTAAAACACAAGCGTCTCTTACACCTCAACTAATTGCATTTCAAAACAAGAACCCTAGATAAGCATTTCATCAAACACCTGGCATGCACAAGGAACCCAAACACCACAAATTTCAGTTTGCTTGAGTTCTCACCACAAGAAGGCAAGGGGAAAAGGGCCATGCTACTGCTCACTTCTTCTGGTTCGATTCTTCTTTGAAGCCGGGCTTCTTTGCTTGATGGGGGAGGGGAGAGGAGAGCCGAGCCAGAAGGGGGGGGGGAGGCGCCACGCCAGGGGTGGTGCACCGCCGAGGGACTCAAGGGAGCCTTCTTGCTGCTACTGGTCGGCTGCTCACTTTGGGAGAGGAGAGGGGCGACGCCGGCCGGCCTGGAGAGGAGGCGCAGGGAGGAGCAGGGGCGGCGCCAGGGGAGACAGTCAGGAGGGAGGTGGCTGGAAGTTGGGGAAAAAACTCAAGAGCTTTGATTCTAGGGTTTCTCTTAATTCCTCTCTTCCCTTTATACTCCATCACTTGGGTGTTATTAGTCAAAGGCTAGGGGAAAAGAAATGAAGACCCTCGAAAGAATCCAAAATCTAACTTTAAACCCTTAGAGCGAACCAAATAATTTAATTTTTTGGCGTGAAAGGACAATTGTCAGGATACACAACATGCCGCAAAACTATACGGTTCAGTAAAAACCTCAATCCGAACAACTAGGGCAAAAAGAAAACCAAAACCTTTAACAAAAACTTCAGCTGCGTGACGATAAATGGTTTCTCCCGAATAAAAGAAAAACCTTGAATCACGAAGATGGAATCATTTCCTGCCGAAAACCCTAGCAAAAGAGATTTGCGGTATTACATGTAATACCTATTCCCCTCTCCACTCACCAACAGGTGGGCTCGAGGCTCGTACTGGCCCATTTGCAGGCAAGCAGTGGGAGGAGCTCTGCACCGCTGACCAGTGGTCCCTGCCCCACAAGTCAGTCATAGCCCCAATCCTTCTCTTCTTCTTTCCCGAACTGAGCTCGTTCCCTCTATTCCTTCTTTGTCTCTTGCGCCTTCCTCACTGACTCGGCATACCAGCAACGCCACCCATTCAATCGATCACTGCAACAGGGGTCCTCAGCTCTCCCACACCATACTTCGGCCATACCGCACCGCCTTGCGCTCTTAAAGACTCCGCACCACCTTGCCCTTTGCACAGAACCGAATCGCGCCATGGGGCATGTGTTCAAACCCTAGAGAAGCGGGTCTCCTTGGCTATAAATACCACCACTATGTCGCAATTGAGCCCCCTCCTTTCTTTAGTTGATTGCTGAGCCAAACTCACAGGCCACCTCTTAGTTCTTTGCCATTTCTTCAAACAAACCGAAAGGGGGAGAAGCAGGAATTGAGTCAATCGGTATCAATCCTTGAAGTCAGTTCACTCTAGAGCTAAACAATGGGTGCTAGTATGCTGACCAAGCTTCATTTTCACCTTTTCTCGCTTGCAACATCATTCCATCGCTGCACTTCTTCCTCCGCTCTAGCACACTGTTGGCAGCCTCTTTCAACACACCACCAATGAACCGCTAAGGTAAAACGGATCTAAGATCCTTCTCTAGTGCCTGTGAAACCATTTTTCGGTGAAAAGATGGTCGACAGTGAGCTTGCGCTGCTTGTTCATGGTGGTCGCCACACCTCTACGGTGGCAGCCACTTTCCTGACCAATTCCAGCCGAATGGGTACTGTCCCCAAATGTTCCTTGTTGTGCTGATGCTAACGGTGCTACCCATTCCGCCACGGTGGAGCTAGTTCGCTGACGGTGAGCCATGAACCGAGCCTCCTTATCTCTCCAGTGTAGACAAGCGGATTCCACAAGTTGGTGGTTGTAGCCAATTCACTAGTAACTACCTAGAGTCGCTGACGAGCGGTCCCCACCCGTCAGCCACGCGCGCATAAATGCACAACTGACAGGCGGGCCGCGCTTGCTAGCGGTGGAACTCATAGCCGCATGGCCACTAACCCATGGTCCCGAGCTATCAGCAACCTCGGAGTGATTCAAATCAGCCAGCGCACGCGAGCAAAGGTGTCTTCCAGTTAGGAAAGCATATTTTTGAATTTCAAATTATTTATCAAACCCAAGCTGATTCAAACTACTATAACTTTTAAACCATAACTCCAAATTGGATCAAACAAATTTTTAAAATCGTCTAAAATCAAGTAGTTTCAGAATATGTAAAAATATTTTGAAAAGATTCATTGTGCTATTTTTAATGTTAGAAATACTAGTGTAGGGTTGAAATACACTAACTAAATGACTATTTCAAACTGAGTCAAAATAAAGAAAGATAAATTTTATTAAAATATTTATACCGAGAGAAGCATAAATATGTAAAAATATTTGTGTTTTAAGTTAGTTTGTTTCATTTACTAAATGGATATTTATTCAATGCAAAATGAATATTGTAATTGAATATTTTATGAAATGAATATACCTTATCATCATGAATAGTATAGGAATATTGGGCCTGGCATAGCATATTCAAATAGAAAAGACATTGAAGCTTGCTTTAAAATTCACTGTCAAGTAAATGTTAATAAGGAATAGAAACAGTGTAGGTCTCATTTATGTGTAAGTACCTATATGTGCGTATATATCTACATTCATGCCTACACATATATATATATGCATGAGTTGGAGTAAGATTAGCTTTTAAATAACTAGAAACCTAATTAAATATTGCTTTGAATTTGAATCCTAATTAAAAGAAGGAAATTGCTTTATGTTCAAGTGATGATCATATCATTATAATCTTAAAAAAAATTTGCATCTTGAATTTGAAAATGGAAATACAAGAATACATAATTTAGCATCTTGAATTCATGAAATAAAACTAGTTAATTCACAAAAATCAACCCCTGTTCCTTATAGAGAGTTTTTGTCTGTTTTTACTATCTATTTTCTTTTTTCCCTTTTTGAATTGCTAATTGCTGATTTTCCCTATTACGCGACGTGTAGACACCAATGTTCTTGAGGAGGAGGAAGATCCTGTCGCAGATCCTGACTTTGATCCTAACAGTGAGTAGCAAGGCAAGCACCTCCTTGATCACGTCGAACCCAATAATTTACCTACAATATGTTGTTTTTGTTAGTGTATTATACATGTGAGTAATTCCCCATAAAGTTGCTATTTTGGGTAGAAACAGAAGTTACTCCTGTAAATTGTGGCTTTCCTTAATTTGTATGAAAAAGAGATCCTTGCAACCTTAATATGGTTTAGACATAAATAATGTCATTTTGGGTATAATTGTTAGCGTAATACAACTGCTTAGCCATGCTTAAATCAGACTTGTTCATTTTCAAAACTATTTAAATGAACGGCTATCATTTGAAAAAAGTTGTTAGTACTTTACTAAAAACCCAAAATAAAACTATGGATTTGACGCGGGTGATTATTTGCAATAGCTGGATGTGCAAAGGGAAATGCACGTAGTGTAGGGTGAAGTATTGCCCATGTTAGATTATGGATCGAGCAATGGGATGCTATTGATCCAAGAATTCCAAGCAACCACGAGGGCTGGTATGGAATGGCCTTGACCTATTAAGTTATTTAGATATGACGTTGCACATTAGTAGGCGGGAGCTAGCAGAAGCATTCCGTTCAGGTTTGCTTGTGAGGGGCTTCCACACCTCGGTGTGGGTAAATGCATACCAGGGCAACGGTGTTTGCCTTGCCATTAACAAAAATGATGTGTTGGGTGTTACGCGATAGGAACCACATCTTGGGAAAGTGTTTATGTTTCTATGGTGAGGGCTCAACGTCCCAAGCTGGTTCAAAGCCATGTCTAGGTAATGTAACAATTATGTATGATCTTCTTGCCGACACACCAAAGGAAGTGTGTTAACTGACCTGGCAAAAGAGGTTGATCATTCCTTATGGGTAAAGCTATACACCTCTGCAGAGTGTAAAATCTAATTGATTAGTCGTACTCGCTGTCATGGGCACTTGGTGAAGTCATTCCAATATTAGATTTTGATATTTTCTAAAAATTTGTTTTGGTTTGAAACAGTTTTTGACAACCTTCATTTTTATGTCAAACGACCGACATTTATGGGATTTGCAATTGGGTAGACTATGTCGTGGAACGCCAAACTTGCTTATGATTACTAAAATCCTTAGCAGTTTTATAAATTCTGGTTTGCAATCTATTATGATCATATGTTTACATTTCTTTATGCAACTGCAAAATAACCTAGAGCATGTTCTTTGTTTAAGCCTGCATAATTATTTATATGCATTTGTGAACAACTATAAGTTTTGCTGAGTACCAATGTACTCAACCTTACTATCTTCGTTGATCTAGAAGACAAAGCTTGCAACATGCCAGATGATTCATTCTTCCAAGTAGGCCACGGGGTTTTCTACGATGACTTCTTCTAGGGTTGGCCTAGTCAGATGCCTGAGGGATGTATGGGCATACCATGAGGCTTTTGGATTTTCCTTATAACTCTTTTCTGCTTTATTATATTGTTATGTAATGAGCTCTATATAATTAACTCTCGTTGCAGGTTATGTATATCCTGTGTGTAGTTGTGATATTAATGTTGTAAACATGTGAGTGCTAGTCACTGATCATTTTACTAGTATAGTAGTCACATGGAGATTCCTGTTTTTTGGGTAGGGTCTCACAGCGTTGGTATCAGAGCCATAATGATTATAGGAAACCTTGGGGGTCAAGGTCGTTAGTTAGAAGTGTAAAAATCTAATTTATGATAAGTAAAAAGTTATCCACTACTAATAATGGAATTTAGCATATTTGCTAATTTTCTTATTTGTAGCTTCTTAACTTTTCATAATTATGGATATTAATCTCACCTTCTCTTTTATTTTTTTTGTAAATGGCACAGTATGTACCATTTCACGAGTCGATTGTTCCAGAACTTACTGGAACGATGGGAGCATTACACTACTTATTGGAGGATTGTCATTATGAAGGTCTCCCAGATACGTGGTGTTTCAGGCGTACCTTAGTTCTGAAGCTAAGGAATATGCCACCAGAGTTTTCATACCCTCAAGACCAATCTTTAACGAGGGGGAAAGGTGTTTTGACAGATATGGATTGTCCATCAATGCTTCAATGAATGAGGCCGCATATCAGGTGGTGATCCGTCTTCGCCATGTTCTTCCAGATTTGAGCCCTGCCTACTTCTACTTTCCTAGAAGACCCCTTATTGAAGACAATGTATATAGGGATCATGCTAAAATTAGGAATGATAGTCTTCATGTTATGATAGATTTTGTAAATAGGCTAGATAAGCTTTATGTGCAGTTAGCTTAGGAGCTGTTGGAGACACATCATTGTATGGCATTTTTGGAGTCCCACATGGCCATGGGCGTGGCAAGAGGCACTATACCACACGCAGTGCTATGCGATGGGGCGTCCCAAATCCCATCCGCTCGACGTCCCCCACTAGTTTCATATGTACCTACTCCTAGTGTGTCTAGAGGAGTTAAAATATCTAGCATAGGTAGTCGCCCACGTCTTGTAAATGATAAAGGCATAAATCCCCATAGCACGTGTACTTATTGCCCCGAAGTTCCATGGGTGTATCAACATAAAGATTACACCTCTAAGACTTTGGGAGAAGATAGGAATATGTTGGGTCATCCTCTAGGCCTTTTGTGGAAGAAATGAGGAAGATGACTCTAGGATAGAAGTGTGGGGGTAGAGTGTGTTGGAAGAGTTGTAAAAACATTTTGTAACAATGTACATTATGAAGTAATATAAGTGGCATGTCTTTTGTTGTAAATTGTTGTGTTTTGAGTTTAATTATAAACATAAGTCCCTAAGATAAAAATTGACAAGGAGGTAATCTTAGTTTGTATAAGATTTAAAAGTTGTAAAAGTGTTGTAAGAGGTAGGTACGATTTAGATGCTTACATGTTTAAAATGGCAAGTCGTATGTGAATGAGCAATTATAATTCTTTTAGGTGTCTCCTTATTTTGAAAATATTAATCAATACTAATCTTGTCTTATTTCTAAAACTACAGATGGCAAACCCAGTTAACTAGGCAAAAATAGTTAGAAGGTTAGCTGAAGACCTCAGCCAAGAAAAATACCAACCTATATTTACTATAAGCCAAACATTTGTTGGGTTTAAAATGCAAGCTCGTGCTACTACCAGAATGAGAGGTCGTGTTGTGCGTCAACAGGTGAAGCATCATAATTCTACCAGAACCCAAGCTATACAGGAGGCAAGCTGAAAAATGATGAGGAAATATGTCAAGTACATAGAATAAATATGAGCACGTATGCATGGTTGTATAGGAGCCGTGTGGGTTTTCAGGGTCTTAAGATAGAACCAAAAGGCATAGGACGAGAAATAGGCAAGAGTATCTACACCAATTTCAATCTGCAGGTGCCCAGGAGTCTCTCCCTGACCCTTCAAGCTCAGAGAGTAGCTATGACGTCGCCACCACCATATCCTGTGATTGGTGGTGGATGGATAATCTCTAGTGACTCTAACACTTACATAGTAGTGTTCTAGCTTTAGTATTAGAATTAAGATAGTAAGGATGAAATGTAAAGACAATCTATGTGTGCATGTGTATGTATTATGTATGTGGCGTGCTTTTGGTATTGTAGCTTTTGGATGTACATTTCTGTGTGAATAAACAGCAATGGTTTGTCTCTCACAAATTGCAACTATAGAAGTAGAAATTTTCAATGAGATAATCCTTACTAATAATGAGAATAAAATAAAAATAGAAAGAATAGAATGTTACGTACTTAAGGATAGAGTAAATTTAATATTCTTTTGGTTATTACTTGCTAAAAGAATAAAATTGCAGGATGAGGACGATAAGGTCTCTAAACCAAAACTTAGAGAGTGAGGCTGGCCAAGATGCTTGCACCCTAAGGGTGGGTATCAGCCCCTGACAAATAGGGCTTCATCCTCTCAAACAGCTCGTCGCAATCCACCCATTCCTCAAAGCACTCAAGAAAATGTTCCAAAGGAGCAGTTGCCAGAGCCACCCACTATGGCGCAAGTTATGGCAATGATAGAGAAAGGAAGGCAGACTAGTACCTTATCCCACGGACAACCCCAGTAGATCTAAACACAGTAGTGCTCACTATGGGAGTAACTACAATCTCACCACTCTTGGAGCCACGCATAATGGTAGGAGGATGAGTCCTAGCGTTCTCCAAGTAGTCAAACCCTAGACCCTGATTAAATTGACTAATCTTAGATTGGTCTAGAATGAGAATGAGCTTCTTCTTGCCTCCTATAAACTTCTCTAGAGTGCTCATAAGATACTCACACTACCAGAAGAGAGGGACATATGAAGAATAGGGAAGAGAGGAGGAAGAAGAATTAGGAATAGAAGAAACACCAGCACGTGCATTTTTCTCCTTTAGCACGGCTGTCTCAGTCTTAAGGGCCTCACAAGAATCGCAAGGAGCATCTCTAATCCTAAAGTCATTAGTAAGTTTAGCACACTTGACATTTAAAGATTCATTGTCATGTTTTAGTTGCTTATAACCCTCACATGAGCTGACTGGGTCCTTAAAAGCATGCATTTCAAGTTCATCATTTCTAGAAGAAAGGTTTCTAAGGTGAGTGCTCATAGAATCAATTTCAGCAAGCAGTTTAGGGCAATTAGCACAAGATGAAGTAGAGTGAGCATGAAGAAAACTAGCATATGAAGAAATAGTATCAACAGTTTCATTGCTAGCATTCTTCGACCTAAGACTATCTAACTCAGCCAACACGCTATCATGCATAGTCCTTAGGTTCTCTAACTCCACAAGCAGGGCATCACACAAAGAACAATCATCAGTGACTCGGCAGGGAGAAGATCTAAGAGAGGCTAACTCCTGAGTCAAGGTACCTACTTCCTTCTCAAGTTCTATACACCTAGCTCTAGCTCTAGCTCTAGCATGAAATTATCTAATTTGCAAAAAGCTTCATTGAGCTAGTCATAGGAGGGTACCTCATCCGAGTCACTGTAAAGCTCGAAGTCATTGATGTCGTTGGCGTCCACCATGAAGCACATGCCAGAGAAGTCGTTGCCGCCTTTCTTCTCTTGCGGATCGTCCTCACCTTCGTCAATCCATGTCACCATGTTGGAGAGGCTGATGTTGTCGAGGGCGGTGAGGACACGGTGGAAGAGTTTCTTATTCTTCGTGAAGTTGTGGTACTTCTTCCCTCACGCCAGCTCACGAATTGGAGGCTTTTTGTTGCTATTCTTGTTGGTATAGTCGATCTTTCCCGAACAGCCGGATTCGTTCTTACCCTTCTCCAGCTTGGGGTAGTGCACTCGAATGTGGTTGGGGCCACCACACTCAAAGCTGGTAATTACGCCACCTCTCTTCCTCTCTCTCAGCCTCTTGTATGCATAAGATAATTTACGAGCCAAAAGAGCAAACTCAGTTTTTAGAAATTTTTGTAGTTGGTCATCGCTTAGCTCGCAGAGGGCGGAGAGAGAGAAACCAGTAGTTAAATCAGAAGAGGATCTAGTCGGATCGGTAACCAAAGCCATCGACTAAGATTTTGTCTTGCGAGAGACGATGTCGATCTCGTGAGTCTTGAGTCGTGAATAGAGCCCATCAAGAGTTTGAGTCAACAAATCAGTTGTGTCCTTGATGGTGGTCACATTCATCTCCTAAACTCGAAGGTCAAGTGCGGTCAAGAAATGTCGAGCATTATCTGAGTCAGGGTATATGCAACCGACTGCTCGGAGGTCACTCAAGATCTTTGTAAAATGATCAAAGCACTTGTCAAGACTCCCACCAGCGTGTTGCTCAAATTTATTGTATTCATGCCTACTTTTTTTTATAAAGATGACGACACTAATTAATGCTTCAATTTCTTCAATGATAGCGCATGAAGCTGGGCACCAATAGCCTACTCGACAGCGAAATTGAAGCCCTTTGAGAGCAGATGGCTGGGTTCATCGTTCGAGAAGTCAACAACCCGAAGGGTGAGTTTTACAAGACACACACTAAAGCTTAAGTGAAATGTGAACGACTGTGAATGAATAATATAATAATTAAATATTATGATGCTTTGATGTATTTGAATTATGCTTTAGCGATGCTTCGTTAATATTGTGCATAACATATACCATATAGAATACATGTATTGTACAATATATACTACAACATTACATAATACATATACTGCAAAAAAAATATATAAAAAGGTTTAAAAATCCCATCACTGCCAGTTTTGGAGGCAGTTGTCGGCGTATTCCACCTGACAGGCCCGAATCTACAGACCGGGTTTGGTTCGATAGGAGGGCGTCTTCGCGGCTGGCTAACCCTAGCGGGCGAAAACCCTAGAGACTCCCACACGAAGGATTCTGGCGTCTAGGGACCAAGAGGACACAGAGATCTTTACCCAGGTTCAAGCCCCCTTTGCACAGGGTAATAGCCTTACTTCCTGCTAGATTGTTTAAAGAGTGTTTGAAACTAGTACAGTACAGAGCTTTTTGGTCATAAGTTCTTCCTTAGGCTCTACTGCAGAACTCTTGATCGTTCGACCCCTCTTCCCCATGCACTAGAGGGCCTTTATATAGGCCAGGCCAACTAGAGTAGGTACAAGGGGGGTCATCATGCTGATCTTCATACATTTATTACCCCTTCCCGTCTTTGTCCGTGCCTCTAGCCTCATTAAATCTTTGTCGTGCCCGAATTTTACTTGATTCGGACACTCAGGTATTCTGTGACTAGTCCAGATCACGCTAGTACACACAGATAACAAGTTGAAGTACCACAATCATACACAATGAAATAAATAATAAAGTACTTCAAGCATAATATAATTGAGTTACATGACCTTATGGTCACCTTACAATAATTCACACGCAGGCGATAAATATCAAAGTAGCACAAGTTTATCGAAGCAAAAGTGAAACAATGAACCCTTCATAACCACAAAGCTCTTGAGTGCGGCTCAACCCCTTAGTCCTCTTGGCCTTCGATGAACTCCTTCTCCCAAGCTCGCACGGCTTCTTCTTCCGAGGTTTTGTCGATGCAAGGGTGAGTATACAACATACTCAACAAGTCATGCACAATGCAGTTCTATTACTACATGCATGGCTTAGTCCAAAGGAAAGGCTTAATTGGTTATTTTGCTTAAAGCGGCATTCCTTTTAACAGGTAATCCTATTAGAGTAAAAGCAGTAAAATCACTATTATTAGTAATTAATTTCTCAATTCTTTTCTAAGAGTTTGGCACACAGCACTAGCTTCATTTATCAGTTTTTGGCACACAGCCACCCATTCCACATTTTTATTTTGAAAATCTAACCCTTGACTGTAATCACCGAGCAATGTCTAGTACCGCGGACACGGCTATTCGAATAGATTTACACACACACTCTGCAGAGGCTGTACACTTTACCCACAGGATACAGTCGCTCACCACACAGGTGATTGATTGCAACAAAGTCTTTCAGAGACTAACACTTAGCCAGTGATCCTCTCCAGTATTGCCTTTCTAACACTTCCCTCACACAGAGCCAAAGTTTAGAATAGGCGGATCTGCTTGGATGGGTACCAAGTCGCAACACGTACGCCCCCATACGGTTACATTTTTGTGTAATCACACCCCGAGGTATCAAAGGAAAGATATTAGAAACCTACTGAACTAGGTCCGTCCCATTCCGGACAAGTGGTTGTACACGGAACTCAGTTCAAAGGCTCGCAAGGTTAAGTCCTTAATTGTCCCGGGCAAGACATCCATTTTTCTTCTCGGCACACAGCCTTCACAATCTTTCATACATCCTGTTGCCACACAGGCCCACCCGGCACGAAGCCTTCTCGCCACTTGCCCCGGTCCAAAACATTTCCCACCCTGGGTTTGCATTTGTGCAACACATGCCAATGCCCACTTCATTCCACGAGTAGAACCACACAGGTCGCTACCCTCAATTCCATTTCATGACATCATCGCATTATTACAAAATGTGTTCCATAATTGTTTAGTCAGTATTAATGTACTATTTAAAAGACATTCAGCACATACAAGCAGGCTAAGCGACTAATCACGGTCTAGCCTTCCGTGTTGGCATTAATGTAGCAACCAACATAATTTAGCATTCTAGGGTGACAAGGTGTTCAGGGCATACAAAAGTATTAACAAGGTGTCGTAAGCAAGATAGGTATTTTAGCTACCATTCCCACATAAGCAACATCATTTTTACTTAACATAGCATGCAATAATTGAATCAAAATATATTTGAAAATCAAGGGGCAACATGGTCAAAGCATGACTTGCCTTCAAACAGCAATTGGTTCTGGTCCGAGGTCTGCGACGGGTCTTCGAGCTCTCCCTCGGCGAATTTCGGCAACTCGGAGTCTAATCGGAACAACGTGCACACAATAAATACACTAAAACAGACAGCAATATCATCACCAAAAATAAAATAAAAATCACCATTAAATAGTTTACATTTTTACAAATTTTTGGGTACTGGAATCACCCAAATTCGAGTTAAAATGCAAAAGTTATAGCATTTTAAAGTTTGCTGAAATTCAGATAAATATATAACCGAATTACTCTATTTATTTTCCTACTGAAAATCCGGATTATTTTCCCTCAGTGACACGTGTCGGCACCAGGGACTTCCACGTCGGTACGGACACTGACATGCGGGCCCGGATGACGTCATGCTGACGTCAGCACGACCGGCGGTCCACCCACTGATGAGTGGGCCCGGTGAACAGTGCTTTGGACCAACTAGAAGCTGACACGCGGCGAGGAAGCATCAAGCCACGCATGCGCGATTTTCCGGACCGTTGGATTCGAATCCGACGGTCGGAAATTACCCGAGCGATACACTGTTACTAAGCCTACGTGGCCTCACCTCGAGCGTTGGATGAAGATCTGGCGGCTGTGGTTGCTCGCGAGGTGTCGAAGAAGAAGCGGTGGCGCTGGTCGCCGGACTTGGAGAAGACGACGCAGGCGACGGCATTTCCGAGCTTCTCCGGTTGAATGAAGTGGCCCAGCAGATGCGGCGTGACTCAAGGAACTCGGAGCTGGTCTCAAGTGCGGCGGAGAGCGGCGGACGACGGCGGAACTCCAAGAAGAACCGAGAAAAGGGAAGTGGTTACTACGGCGAGCTCCCGCGAGGGCTACGGTGGATGGCTGAGCACGAGAGAGAGGGCGAAATGAGCGGAAGGGAGTGCTGAGCACGGGGGTGTACTTCACTCGCCCGAACATGCCTCGAGGCGCGCACAAAATCCCTGACAAGATCTCCGGCACCCAACGGCGGACGGCGGTGCACAGTTGCGCACAGTCCCGAGGTGGTGCGGTCACGTCAGCCGTTCGATCACGATCCGACGGTCCAGATTCAGCGGCGATTAGGGTTTTCGGCGACAGCACAGTGTTGGGCTCGGCCCGATACTGTAGCTACGGGATTTTCCGGTTTTTCCAAAAAAAAATAAATGCAGAAATTCAAAGTAATTATTTAGGGCACTAAAAATACCCGAAAAATTCTAGAAAAATTCCAAAAAATATTTCAAGGTATTTAGAGCTTAAATAAAATATTTTCATTTATTTTTATAAATACTTTTTCTGATATTAATTAATCAAGAGAAGAATAATTCAATTTAATTTTATTTAAATCCAATAAATTCCCAAAATCCACAAAAATTCAATTAAATCCAAAATTCAGATAAAATCAATTAAATGCAAATAAACTTTAATTAATTCACAAAAATCCAAATAACTTCAAAAATTAAAATCGGGCTAAATTTGGAACGTTACAAATCTTCGACGATGGCTTCGCCTTTATCGCCTTAAGATGTGACTCCTTTTGACGGGAAGGTGAGAGGCGTCGAGAGAATGGGCTTATAGCAGAAATCTCGCAGCTGACAGATTCGACACCGCAGCTCGCCACTTGAACGACACGATAGGGAAGGAGACTTGAGGTGAAGCCACCTGCACCACCTTTTGCCTTGCGGCGGGCGCAGCAGCGCCTCGCCCACCGCCGTCGGGCGCCACGAGACCAAAGACTGGCGGCGGGCGTGCTTCGCCACCCGTTCGCCAAAGCCGCCACGTGGATCGGGCGCCGGCGGCGGCGCCTCGCCCTTTCGCCGGGCGCCACGTGGGCCGGCTTTTGGCGGCGGGCGTGCTTCGCCGCCGTCCGCCAAAGCCGCCACGTGACCGGGCGCCGAAGCGAAAGCGGCGCCTCGCCACTGCCGCCGGGCGCCACGTGGACCGGCAGACTGCTGCGGGCGTGCTTTCGCCGCCAAAGCCGCCATGTGGATCGGCACGCGGCGAAGCAGGCGCTCGCCACTTTCGCCGGGCGCCACGTGGACCGGCTTTGGCGGCGGGCGTGCTTCGCCGCCGTTCGCCAAAGCCGCCACGTGGATCGCCGGGCGGCAGGCGCCCTAGCCCACCTCGCCGCCGGGCGCCACGTGAACCGACACTGCCGGGCGGCGTGCTTCGCCGCCCGTCGCCGAGCCGCCACGTGGAATGGCTTTGTGTGTCGGAGAGGGTACCCCAGCGCGAAGTACGCTGACAGCAGTAATAAGGAGTTATCACTGCAGGTTACCGAGGAAAATATGGCAGTGATAGTTATTTATTATTGTCCGTTGTAGAACTTAATCGGCAATGATAAGCAATTATCACTGCCAGTTATTGAGGAAAATCCAAGAGTGATAATTACTTATCACTACCGGTTATACCGGTTGTATGACCGGCAGTGATAGTGATTATCATTGCCGGTTCACAATGTGTTTAGGTAGTGCCGGGTCTACATCCGATATCACCATATCCAGCAATGATGTTGATGTGGACCCGACAGTAAAGATATTTTTTGTACCTGTATCACTATATACTAAGTGTATAATGCACCATAAAATTTCTCTCATTTAAATGAAATCGGGGTGTTTTGACCGTGGCAGAGTGCCCATTCATCGTTTCTGTTACGCTGATGCATTTTCACTAGTTTGTAATTTATCTACCCTACAAAGTTAGGAGAGGAGGCCTGAAGTGGTAAAAGCCGATGCGGAAGAACTAACCAAATTAACCACCAAAAAGGACGCAGGATCTGTTTGGTACATAAGAATTTTAATAAACTTTTCAAAAGTAAATTAATTTTTAGAAAATTCCCTTGTTTTAAACATATTGGACTTTACTAATCAACCGAATATGTAGTATCACAAAGGAGAGGAGAGGTTCCTTCTCATCCAAGAACTGCCTTTTTAGCATGCAGATAAGTGGCATATCTTTGCTAGACGAGAAGATGTTACATTGTCATAATAAATGATACACCTCGGATAACGACTATGTACGATCAACCTGTTTTGAAGGAAAACTCTCATTTTCATTGTTTAATTGCAACATCACTACTCTTGTCGCCAACTTCTATTTTTGAAAAACCGGTTTTGTCGCCAGCCTGGTGGGGATGAAAATTGAGAAATATTTCAAGGATATTCAGATGATTAATTTGTAGAAGCTGCCAAATGACGAGATCATACAGACTTTAATATGTTTCGGAAACATACATACAATTGTATTGCATGCTCACATGGCAGCAAGCTGCAGCATACAATAACTGATTAACATGACATAAATTGACAGCACAAATGTCCCGTTATTTTTGTCAAGCCAGGAAACAGAACACACAGAACAATCACAGCAGAGTCATTCCTCACCCTCACCACCATGATTTGCCCCGAGCTTTGCGATCATCCTTGACGCCACGATTAGGACCACCATTGACGTTGTTGGCAGCAGCAGGGTCGTCGTCGTCTTCAGCCCGACGAGCCACCTGCGGTGCCGGAGCTGCCCACCTGTCATCAGTGGCCTTCTTTGGCTGCGAAGCTGCGACTGGCGACTCATCAGCCGCAGCGTATTCATTATCTGGAGGAGCTTGCGCTCCTGGTGCCGGAGTATGTGCCGTTGTCTTCTCCGCAGCACCCTTTCTACCTCCGAGTTCACCGCCGGAAGCCAAGTCGGCCTCTGAGCTGTAGAACACCGCCGGTGCGCGTTCTCCGTTCTTGTTCCCACCTCCCGGATGCGCTGGTCTCTCGCGGCCTTCCGCCACGGCGTCTTCTCTGTCCCTGATCTTGCCCCCGGCGTCAGCCGATTCGGGGTTTGCTTGTATCACGGGTGACCGGTCTGGCTCCTGATCTGACGGTGCAGGACGAGGCGGTGATTGTCGCGGCTGTGATTCATGTTTGCGGTCTGGCTCGAGATCATCGCCCCCGCAGCATCCGTTGAACGGGAGACACATTGACGGCGCCGGCGCCCAGGCAGATTGGTAGATAGCGAGTGATTAGATTAAGTCTTAGCTCGGAAGGGGGCGCTTAGAGTAATTAGAGAGATGAGGTTAGCCGAGAGAAAACAGAATGTAGCAAAGGCAGTGGCGGAGCCAGAAAGTTTCAAAGAGGGGGGCTTAAAAAAGAGACATACAAAATCAACTACTATGACTATCGACATATTGTAAAATAGTTCAAATTTAAATTGTATACAATATAAGTATGTAGTCTCTACCTTCTGTATTACGTGCCTACGCAGGACGCAGGAGTCTTTTACTAATTACTGAGCTAGTGGGCTGGCGGGGGCGGGGTGGGCTCCAGCCCCACCCAGCCCCACGAGTGGCTACGCCACTGAGCAAAGGTGTAGGATAGCCGAGCTCGTACGACTCAAGCTAAGAAGAACCTCAAGGTGGATAGGACCAGCGTATGACGCAACAGAAAGATGCCCGGGGCGCCCCGGGCCCCCGGCCCCTCAATGATGGAGTATTTAAGCCCCCAAATTTAACAAAACTATTCTCCTCCTTGAAAGAAATTTTCTTCGGTGCTTCATGTGGTCTTCCAAAATAATGCGTGCACTACTAGAAAAATACACATTAGTGACGGTTCGTAACTGCTATCAGTGACGGTTTTTGAACCGCTACTAATATAGTGCCACTGATAATCGAAGATTATCCCTAGCCAAAAACCGCTACTAAAAATGTGATTATCAGCGGCGGTTCTATCAAAAACCGCAACTGATAATATTATCATTAGCCTTTTTTGACTAGCTGGCAGTTTAAAAACACTAAATTAATGGGACTTCTTAGTAGGTCAACCATCCTAATACTTCTCTCGCTTAAAAACGCTCAATTCCAAAATTTTTGTTAGATCCGAACGTTTTTAACATCACATAAGAATTTCCTAAGAGACCACCCATCCTATTATTACTCTCATCCAAGCGCGCTTAACTTCAGTTCTTATAAGATTCAGTACTTTAGTGGTGTAGTATGATCACATTTAACATATAATGCGTCCCTCCTCTTAACCCCGTGAAGCACCCGAACACTGATTTCTAATTATTTCAAATTAGCAAACTATAGAGGTAATTAGCAAAATTTAAAACTTTCAAATTTATTTTCCATACTTTTGACTATTAATTATGCTTACAATATATGTGCCATTAATATTAATAAAACTTGTAAAAACACTGTAACTTTTGACTCGTACATTCGATTTTGGTGTTCTTGTGCTTTCCGGAATCATCACACTATGAGCTCTCCAATTATATTCTTTTCGACACTGATTCTAGTTTGCAAATACAAAATCCGAGCATGTTTGTTAAAATGGTCATAACTTTTGACTCGTAACTCCGATCAGAGCGTTCATTAGCTCGTTGGAAAGAAAACGAAAAGTAGCACCCAAATCAGATGGATGGATCCTGATGTTTTGTGCGGGTGCGTGCATGGCGACGGAATTTGAAAAAAAAACATCATTTAGGGCCTCAAAACGGCCTCCGAAGTTTTGAATCTGTTTTGGTCGTTCTTTTCAATTATTACAAATGGAATATTAGTTCCGATTATTTCAAATGTAATATTATTTAATTTCAATTCTTTGAAATTAGAAGATAGGAGAGGTAATTAACAATATTTAAAAAAAATTATTTTTTATTATTTGTGACGGTTTCAAATTAAAACCGCTACGGATAATATTATCAGCGGCGGTTTTAGTCAAAAACCGCCACAGGTGCTCACGTTATCAGTGGTGGTTTTTGGATAAAACTGTCACAGATATATTTGTAGCAATTCCAAAGAAAACCGTCACTGATAATGTATTATTTATAACGGTTTCAAATAAAAACCGTCACAAATAGTCTTCCCACCATTTTTTTTAAAACCTCCACTGATAATGCTATTTGTGGCGGTTCCAAAAAAACCGCCGCAAATAAAATGTCACCTATGTATTGCTGGTCGATACTAACCCTTGACTGTAATTATCAAGCAATGCTCAATATCACGAGCATGGCTATTCGAATAGGTTTGACACTTTGCAAAGATTTTGCACTTTACCCACATGACATGATCATCTCTTGTTTCCAAGCTATTGACACACTTTCTTTCATGTGTTGGTAGAGAGATCATGACAAAGTCTTTACAATGCTCTGTCTAAACCCAATGCCACTCGATAAGGATTTAATACTGGTGGGACTGATTATCACAACTAGAGCACCCCTCTTACGCCATGTGAGCCACCCCAAATGAGGACTGGTTACCACTACCCGGGTCTCACCCCACCACTAGTAGTACTGTCGGGGACTGGGAAATATCTGCCTAGTCAACGGATAGTCAACAGGTCCCTAGCTCGAGGTCGAGCCGTGAAGTCTTTGACCACGACGTGGACCACGCGGCTCCCTCATGACCTCGAGCTAGGGGGCAAGGAATCATCTTTCGCTTTTAGGGTCAAGCTCGGAGTACAGGTCATGCGTTCAACTAATGGTTACGAAGGCCCTTAAGTGGTGGAGTTAAGCCAGGCGTGGGAGGTAAATCCGGGGCGGTTACGGCCCACCTTCATGGCGCACGAAGCCACTCTCCCGGGAATCTCTCTGGGAGGTTTCCAGTAACGGCTAAGAGGGGCATATAACCCTTGGGACGAACGTACTCAAGGACATCTCAACATACACACATACAAGTACTCAGGCTACTGAAGCTCGATCTAGAAAACACTTTCTTGTACTCAAACATAGTGAGATTCACTGCCTCTGGGCAAGACAGGAGTAGAGCTATTACCTATCACAGGGGCTCGAACCAGTATAATTCTTGGTATCCTGCTTTCTATCTTTTTCCTCCAACCATCCGAACAGTAGGGCCAACCCTTTGGTGAGTGAAGACGTTTCTGGGTCCCATATACACGATCAACTCCCTTTCATTTCTGCGGTCCAGCGATCCCGAGCGTCGACAGCTGGCGCCCACCGTGGGGCCCGAAAGCTTCACTCATTCGAAGGAACTTCAAAACCTCGGAGGCATGGCGTTCGTCGCCGCAGGACATTCAGCGAGCTCGGGCTCGAATGCGGTTCTTGAGCATGGTAGCTCCATGTCCCTATTTTCGCCCTCTCCGCCATTGTGTGATCAGTTTGTTTTCATGGCAGCTAGCCATGACACAAGCGTAGAGGCGGGGGAGTGCAGTCCAAAGACCCCTGAAGATCTCGTTGGATGGCCCAAGTCGCCATCAACCAGCCATAACCGCCCTCCGACGAAAGGAGTGTGAGAAGATTGGAACTTCATCGGGACGATCCAAGCTCCCTCGGTCGGGTGAGCGCCTCCGTGCAATCGCCCGGGTCATGACCGATCTCGCTCGGGCGAGGTTGGGTCTTTTTGGCCGAGCTCTCATAGACGAGCTCGACAAAGCTGCTGTTGAAGCCATACCTTCGCAGCACCAAAGTCGCCACTCCGGGTCCCGTTCCCTGAAGAGTGACGGCAGCTCCTCGCGCAGGCGTCGGTGCCCCCACCAATCGCCTTCGCGCCAGCGGTCTCAGGATTTGTCCCGGACTCCTCCACATCATCGCCCCCTAAGCACGACCCCGGATGGCATACGACAACGATAGAGCTACAACAGCTCTCATTCTAGCAGCAGCATGTCAGGTCTTTCCCCGGACATTCCACCGAGGCGTTGCAGGGTCCACGAATGCCTACGGTACCTCCCGCGTGACGCCCGCGCCCATCGCCACGATCGACGCAGTCGTAGATCCAGTCGCCAGGGTGACCGTGATTCTAGCTCTAGCAGCGGCGACTACCTTCCTTAGCGTGCCCCTGTTCTGGCCTGTGGCTACTCGGCATACTCCGACGACCTTCGTCGGGTGCGCTGGCCAGCCCGATTCAAGCCTGCCCTGATCGAGCGGTTCGACGGGATGAAGAACCCCGATGAATTTCTTTCAATTTACTCCACCGCGATCTTGGTAGCAGGGGGAGACGAGGCGGTGATGGCTAACTATCTCCCGACCATGTTGGATGGAGCCGCGTGCACCTAGCTCTTCAACCAGAAGCCTTCTTCCTTTCGATCATGGCATCAGGTACAAAGTGCCATTCGCTCCAATTTGCAGAGTTGTTATGAGCGGCTTGGGAGGGAAAAGGACCTGGATCGCGTTATCCAGGGGAAGAATGAGCCCCTCCGCGACTTCGTGCGGCGGTTCATTCGCACGAGGAACTTGATTCCGTGTGTCTCCGACGAGGCCGTGATCAAGGCCTTCAAGTTTGGCGTTCGCGACCGACGCCTCACCGAGGACCTGGAGATTACGGCGAGGCTCACCGTCAACAAGCTGTTTCGCATGGCGGAGCGGTATGCGGACTTGGACAACGCGGTTCGCTAGAAGCGTGATTACAACCAAAGCAAACTCAGTATCAACTCGGGCGAGGCTGGTCCCTCTAACGCCAAAAGCGCCAACCCGGGCCTGACCGCCAAGAAGCGGAAGAGGGACCACAAGCATGGTGACGGCCGGTCGCGGATGGTTATTTCAGCAAACGGTCACCGTGAAGTCATGAAGGTGCGAGAACCGGACCAGGAAGGGCCCCGACCTCAGCGAAACCGGCCACGACCTCAGCAGGCGTCGCGCCGACCTCGACAGGGGGATCGTCGGTCTGGGTCCCGGTAGGTCGACGGCCAGCTACAATATCCTGAAGGGCGTCCTCGGTATGACGAAGAGAAGTTTTGCCTGTTTCATAGGGTCCCAAGCCACGACCTACGAAACTGCAGAGCCTGGCAGAATAGGTTAGACGCCTTCTATGATGGTCGTGGAGAGATGCCCACACTCCCAAAAGAAGGGGAGCAACCCGACATGGTCAACACCAGAATAGACCAGGGCGACCTCAACCTGGAATTCCAGCAGGATGATCACCGGATCGACGTCATCTTCGGCAGCTCATCGGTGTACCAGTTCCGGCGTGAGATCAAGGATGCTACGTGCACCGTTTATCAGGCTACCGCTGGGAGGCCCGTTGACCAGCCCTGTAAGTGGGCTGGGGCCACGATAACCTTCTCATGGGAGGATGCTCCCCAAGGCATGTCCAAGGATCTGAAGACTGCCCTGGTTGTGACCCCAACCATCAGCAACACCATGGTTGGGCGTGTCATGATCGATGGGGGCAGTTCCCTCAACTTACTCTTGGCCAGCGCGCTCGATCGGATGCAGATTCCCCGGTGGAAGGTCAAAAAAATATCGTGGTTCCGTTCTTCGGGATTGTTCCTGGAAGCTCGACCACCCCCCTCGGGCAAGTGGTCTTGTCCGTCACCTTCGGCGCTTCGGACAACTTTCGCACCGAGCTGATCACCTTCGAGGTGGTCGAAGGAGATCTCCCCTACAATGCCATCCTCAAGCGCCCGGCTTTAGTCAAGTTCATGGCGACAAACCACTACGGCCATCGCTGCATGAAGCTTCTAGGGCCCAATGGCATCATAACGGTGTAGGGTGATCTCAAGGCGGCGCACGGTTGCGAGACCAAGGCCTTGGCTTTTGCCGGTATGCTGCTTCAACGGGGTCCCGAGGCGACCACGAAAATTACCCGCCAGAAGGCGGTCATCCAACCTAGCGGGGCGACGAAGGCTGTGCAGCTCGAGGAGGGAAACTCGAGCAGGTGTGTTCATGTTTCGTCTGAGCTGAGTTCCAAATAGGAACTCGAGCTCGTTACCTTCCTCCACGCCAACAAGAACATATTCGCTTGGGAACCAGCAGATATGCCCGGTGTCTCAAGGGAGGTGATCGATCACAAGTTGCAAATGAGGTCCGACAGCCGACCCGTGCGCCAGAAGCTACGACATTTCTCCCCCAAAAAGGTAGCGATGATCAAGAAGAATCTCGACAAGCTCTTGAAGGTTGGTTTCATTCGTGAGATCGACTACTCCGAATGGTTAGCCAACCCAGTCATCGTGCAGAAGAAAGGCGGAAAATGGAGGATGTGTGTAGATAACATGGGGTTGAATTCAGCCTGCCCGAAGGATAATTTCCCCCTCCCGTGGATAGATCAGATCGTCGACTCCACTGCGAATGCCAAAATGCTAAGTTTCCTATATGCCTATTCTGGCTATCATCAAATCAAGCTAGTGGTCGATGATGAGAGTAAAATGGCCTTCATCACACCATTCGGGACGTACTACTACACAACCATGTCATTTGGTCTTCGCAACGCCGGCGCAACGTTTCAGCGCCTGATGACCAAGACCTTCGACCCTCAGATTGGCCGCAACCTCGAGGTCTACGTGGATGATATCATCGTTAAGAGCTCTTCCGAAGACAGCCATGTCTGAGACCTTGAAGAGATATTCACCAACTTGAACAAGAACAAGATTAAGCTCAACCCTGAGAAGTGCGTGTTTGGCGCCGCCTCAGGAAAGGTACTCGGCTACATGATCAGGGGCTCAGGAGTCGGCCTGAACCCGGAGAAGATCAAAGCAATTGAAAAGATGGCTCCACCAACCTCGGTGAAGCAGGTACAGTGTCTTACTGGTCGAATGGCTGCCCTCAGCCGGTTCATCTCAAGGCTTGGTGAGCGTGAGTTGCCATTTTTCAAGACCTTACGTAAACAAGGGAGCTACGAGTGGACGCCCGTGGCACAACGGTCCTTCGACGACCTAATGGTATACCTTTCGAGTCCACCTCTGCTCATGACCCCGTAGTCGAGTGAAAAGTTGCTGCTCTACCTCGCAGCTACAAACCAGGCCGTCAGTGCCGTTTTGGTGGTCGAGCGAGGCGGTCGACAGCACCCGATCTACTATATCAGCGAAGTGCTTCACGAACCAAAGGAGCGCTACCCCCAGGTCCAGAAGTTGCTTTACGCCCTCCTTATGGCTTCGCGCAAGCTTCGACATTATTTTCAGGCGCACTCGGTGGTAGTCCCGAGCAATTTTCCGCTCGACGAAATCTTGAGGAATCCGAAGGCTGGAGGTCGCATCGCCAAGTGGGCCATGGAGTTGGCTGTGTTCGACATTCAGTTCGTGGCACACACGGCCATCAAGTCGCAAGCACTCGCCGACTTTGTGGTCGAACAAACGTCACAGCCAGCTCCCGAGTGTAAAGTCGAGAAAAAGTGCCTTAGGTCATGTACTTCGACGGTTCAAGATCTTTCAAGCGCTCGAGGGCTGGGATCCTCATTCTCACCCCTCGAGGAGACAAACTGAGGTATGTGGTTCGTTTTGGATTTCCGGCCAGTAATAATGTGGCAGAGTATGAAGGTCTCCTAGCGGGTCTTCGAGCTTGTAAGGTGCTGGGCGTGCGCCGGTTGATCGTTAAGGGCAATTCTCAGCTGGTTGTCAACCAATTCAATAAATATTATCAATGTTCGAAAGACTCGATGGCTAAATAACTTGCCGAGGTACACAAAATGGAGAAGTGGTTCCGGAATCTAGAACTCAAGCACATACCCAGGAAGGACAACTCCAGTGCCGATCTCCTCTCCAAGCTCGGGTCGTCCTTAGCTGACCAAGACAAGACTAACTAAAAACCATTATCACCATAAACCATCAATTACCATGAAAAACTATGCGACTGCCCAAATGCCATATTGGTCCACCACAATTCTTACCACTTGCCTTAGTCTAAATAATTTTATCACCCCAGTTGATTACCAAGCATCACGTGTCATCAACAAATCAACATCGTTGCATGACATCATTCGCCACCACAACTCAACATCATTGTGTGACAACACCTAACACACCAATTTATAATTATGTTCCATATTCCATTAGTCAAGATTAACTTTTGGTATTTCAAATACATGAATTGATGTGGCATGGCTAAGCAAACTAACACGATCTAACCAATCCATATTGATTGTTAATATTAACCAACTCATGATAAACCATTCTAGGGTGACAAATGATCATGGCATACAAGTGACAAGGTAGGGTACAGATCAAGTAGGTAGATTAACTGGATAAAATAGCATGCATAAAGTAAAACAATATAGCAATTTTATAAACTAGGTTCAACGTAACCAAAGCACAACTTGCCTTCAAGGAGCACTGAACCTTGCTCTGGACCTTGGTCTTGGCTTAGCTCCTTGCCCACAAATACCTCGAGAACTTCAACACCTACGCGAAACAAATGTGCAAGCAATAAATACGAAAAATAGGGAAATCTTAACTTCAAAAATAAAATAATATTCATTATTAAATAGAGATTGATTTTACAAATTTTTAGAAACTGGAATCACCTCAATCAGAGTTCGGATGCAAAAGTTATAGCTATTCAAAATTTGAAATAAAAGATAAATCAGGAAATTATAAAATCCGAATCTATTGAATTATTTTTCTACTAGAAATTACTGAATTTCGTCACCTTGACACGTGGGCCAATCATAAGGTGACACGTGTCCCGCGCATGGACTCGGTCCACCGTGGACTAGCTTCACTATGCCCATGGACCGGCTGACGCAAGCATGCCACACGGCGCTACTGCAGCAACGACACATGGCGGGTTCTGATTCGATGGCTAAGTAGTGCGATCCTGTCCACCTGAGATTAATCCGACGGTAGAGACACACGGGCATGCAAAGCGGCAACGTGGTAGCATCGTAGCCGTTCATGTGAAATCGAACAACTATGGATACCGATGAGGACATAGACACCTGGCGGTCATCCAACGGCCACCTCAGATCTAACGGCCCATGCTACACCCGAGAAGATGGATGTGCGGTGCAATCATGACCGTCAGCAGAAGATCCGATGGAGGAGATTGACAATGAGGAGCAATGGCGGCGTGACAGCACTTCTTACCGAAGATGAAGACAAAGACCACGACCGCAGCGCTGCCGTGATGGATTCGACTCAGCTCTTCATGGATTCAACGACCCTCCACATGGTGAACATAGATCTGAACTCAAACACAGCGGAGGAACAACGTCGACGATGGAAATGGTGGAAGAATGCGGCGGCGAACTACGGAACTTCGGCGAGGTCTTGCGCATAGGCGGCAGCTCTGATGTCAAGAAATAGGGCAAACGAGGCAGCTCAAGGTCAGCTACACCTTTCACGAGGCAGCGCTATATATAGGGCCTCGGTGTGCATGTTCAGCGAGGATTTCTTGGTGCAAATGGCAGCAGTCGTGGGATCCTGATGCGATACGGTGAGGGCGACGCGGTGTGATCGTGGCCGTCCAAGCAACAGTGATCAGAGACAAAAGAAAAGAGAGGTAGACGGCCTAGTCCCACAAGTCAACGAGTGATAGTAGAGGTGCTTAGAGCTAGCCTTGTTAGCAGCGAAGCAAGGCCGGAGCTAGTGAATGGGCAACACTGCCAGGTAAAGGAGGTCAATTCGCACCTCTAGGGCTAGTTGGCGGCGGCAATTCAGCTGCAGAGCAAACTGGCGACGGGAGGAGGTGGCGTTTGGTGAGGTCACTCACCAGAGAGGAAAAATAAGGTAGCACTAGCTCAACTCGGTGATGGAGAAGCTTTTGCGGGTGGTGGAGTAGCGGTCCGACTACTGCGGTCCGGCATAGATGGCTCGAGGGAGCTCGCCACCGAACGACCGAAGGCAGAGAAGAAGGTCCCTACGGCGGTGATGGTACAAGCTCTGGGGCTGAAAAAAGATTAAGGAATGGTGGTCAGGGCTTGCCCTAGTGGCTGAGGTTTTGCAGAATTAAACTAATGTACACTGATTTGTCGGATTGAATGTTGCCCTATTCGGAAGCTCACAGAGAAGGAAATGGTGCAATGACTTGGACTGGGCGGAGAAGAAATGGCAATGCAACACAATGGCTAGCCTTTATGGCAATGCTAGAGTAGATGGAAGGAATGGGCAAGGCAGAGCTCGCGAAGCTGGCCGGGCCGAGCCACGTGGTAAGCAAGACCTGAGCGCCCATATGCGTGGTGTGGCTTGTCCTTGCTCGGCTTGGGCAAAGGGAGAAGAAGGAAGGGAGAGGAGAGGGGAGTGGTCGGTTGGCTGGCAAGTGGGGCCTCGGGCTGGTGGAGCCCAGTGGCATCGAGGGCCGAGCGACAATTTGTCAAACACATCGGATGCAGACTTACACGAGGGCAATAGAGGTTGAAATATATCTATCTCTTCTAAGCATTCTCTTTTGGATTGTTAAGATCACTCTTATAGTAGGATTTAGATAATTGAAAATTCATGAAAATGCAAAAAGTGAGCCGAAATGGAATGTTGGAATCTAAAAATATTTTTAAAGAAAAATCTTTAGAGCAGTATTTCAGTTTAGTCTGAAATATTTTTTCTGAAGGAGCCCATGTCTGAATTTTTTTTTTCTTTAGAGCACGGCCGGCCGCGTGTCGCGTGTGATCGATGATGACCGTAGGCCGTGGGTCGAATTGCCCAGCGGTGCGGCGCGGACAAAGAAAACTTGAAGCTAGCCGCGGCCTGTTGGACATGGGTAGATGGGTGATGACGTCCAAGTACGTAGACGGCCCACAGCTTAACGGTTAATAGGCTTAGTACTGACATGCTCGGCCGTCCAGGACGCATCTCGGTCTCGGCGCGTCAGCCAAGCCACGGCGCGAGGGAAAACGGGACCAGGCTGGGAAGCACTCTAGACTTTCATCCTTCGTGAATGGGCGCCATCTCCTTTGTAGGCCTGCACAGCTTAGAGCATCTCCAGCAATACTCTCCAAATTCCACTCTCCAAAAGCCAGATTTACAGAACTCTCCAAAAAATTGCCTCTCCATATCTCCTCCTCTCCAAAGAGCACTCTCCATATCACACTCTCTATTTTCTCTCCTATATTCTAATCATATTCCATATAATGATCATAATAAAGAACTGTTTCTTTTCTGATAAATTCAAACAACTATATTTAAATATGAGAATTTAAAAATTAAAATTTATTGTGACGACCACATTGTAATGGTTATCTTCGAATGGGTAAATTCAAACGGCTATATTTGAACGTAGGAGTTTTAAATTTGAATTTTTCTGTAACTATCATGTTATAATAGTCATTATTAAAATTATTGTACTGAGTCATGTCCCAACAATCATTCCCCTCAGAAGCATTTTCACTGATCGGTTCGTCACTGACACCATCAACCTCCACAACTCCATTTCAGAGTCTTAATCACTGTGAAATCAAACAAACTATCACTGTGAAATCAAACAAATTGGACAAGATAAACATGCGGTCACATTTTGAAAGGAAGAAGCCCTTTTACATAATGCTTTAGTGCTAGCTGATACTGTAAAAAATCAAATTGCAAGAACACATCCAGGCCTTCCGTCTTTTCCTCGGAATATCACCCACTGCTCCTCAAAACAATCTATTGGTACCTGAGAACACACATATGGCTTCATCAAATAAATACAAGTGTCTGTGACTGCTAACTCTGAGATCTTTGCACTGTAGAGTCACTGAGCTTAAGTGAACTTAAAAGAATATATGGCAAGGACATAATACAGACCCAGAGGAGGCTGATTGTCATCAGAGCAATAAACGATAAATAGTTCTTCCGCCCAACATAGTTATTTAGCCACTGCCAAATATGCCCAGATTAGCTATGCACAATTAAAGATTACAGGGTAACATACTAGCACAGTGCAAGAAAGTCACCGGACAATGATGATCATCCATCCACACACTTGTCACAGCTTCTGCAGTGTTTACTGAATCTGTGAACCTGTTTGTAAAGGATGAAAACAGCAAATGCCTGAAAGTGATGTAGAGAGGAGAAATGATGTTTCATGATACCACAAAATAACTCTTCAGATGATGAGAGACATAAAATGACCATTTGCAGGCTTACCACATGAGTATAAGAAACAAACTTGGCAGGTATATTTTTTCTCTAGGAATGCAAATAATTGACTAGCAATGTGAACCGGTATCCATGCAAATTCTCAATCTTATGCCCACATAATCCGACAGTTTATTTACCAATTCCACATGCGAACCATACTATAAGTGGCCTCCTAACAGAATGCCACAATCACATATGCTAAAGATGAGAGGGAAATGTGGAAAATGAGGGAGCATGTCAGGCGCACCCAAATCCTCTTTTATATTCTGATTACTATAGTCACAACCAAAGCATTATCTTGCATCGTTTGAACCTATCGGTGCAAGCTCATACTCGTGTATAGTATATAATCTCTGGGTTTGGATTCTTCAGTAGTAAGGGAATTATCTATGGTGACTGATTGAATCAAGTAACTACTTTGGAACCAACCAAGAGGGCAAGAAGTCAAAATCATCTATCATGGGAATAATTCGTTTATGGTCAATTGGTCAAGCAGGCGAATTTCCCAAGCATGAAGCACATGATTATGTTAACACACATAAAAAAGGCAGATGCAATATTTCAGTTTCATAAAACTGAAGAGTCAATTATGTTCATTTTTAATTGTGTCAAACACAAGGACTGAATGAAAAATCATATTGGTATAAATGGCAAAAAGAACAACTGAAGTTCAGTGAGCTGACTGAAGACTCTTACCTGAAAGTACAACTTCTCTGAATTAGTGAAAGGGAAGATCTTCTGTTTCCCATTCTACAACGCCACCAACAGGCCATCCAGCAGTGCCAAGTGCTCAGCCACCAGCTCGTCCAGCGTCCACAAAGAAATCCAGCTTCTTCTGTACCCTAAGAACAGGCACCCCAGGTGACCTCTCCATCACCACCCCGATCCCAGACAATTTATTCCCCTCTTCCTCCGTGCTTGACACCCCCTTGAAGAACAACCGCACCGAAGAATCATCAAGCTCCCCCTTGTGACACCGGCTGTGAAGGACTCCTCAGCGGCTCAGCGTCCTCCCACTCCTCCTCATCTCCACAGCAGCTCCTGGAGTCATCCTCGCCTCTCGAATTGCCAGCAAACCCGCCTTCCACATCGAATAACCTCTCCTCCATCCTCAAACCCAATCCAATCAAAATAACCTTCTCTCTCAACTCAATTAGAAGGTTCTTTTATCCCCAATTTTAGCAATCCTCATTCAATTGGCTCACCGAGAAGCTAAGCACAATTACTATGGTACCAATGGCCTGCTGCTCTCAAACCCCACAGATTGGGGGCACAAAAATAGCACAAGATTTTAGCTCAAAAATTCGTGGAAAATGGCCAGGAAAATGCCAATGAGAGGTCGCCAAGCTGAAAAGCGCGCAGACTCACCATGGGGTGTAGAACTTGACGACAAGGAACGGGTGATTGGCGACGGCACGGCCTCCGCCTCCGCCGCGGCCTCGCCTCCCTCCGCGCCGCGATTGCACGAACAGCACGACGGCGACCGCGAGCAGCAGCGAAATCCACCGCAGATCGCCATGAAGTGGACAGAGACGACGAGAAGAGAAGCCGCGCCGGTGGAGAGGAAGCCTCGCCGGGCTGCCGTGGGAGAGGAAGCCGCGCCGCGCCGCACCACCGCCTTGCTTCCGCCTCCTCTCTTCTCTCGAGCCGAACATTCCCTGCGGTCGCGCGAAGAAACGGCCCGCCGGATAGCGAGCGGAGAGAGGCTCGCTACATTTAGCGAGTCTCTCTCCGCTCGCTAGATTTAGGGAAGGAGGTAGCGAGTCTGCTGGAGATCGCACAGTACTGAGAATCGGTAAAATTTGACGATAGGGAGCGAGATAGCAAGTCTGTTGGAGTTGCTCTTAGGTAGCCTGCTCGAGCGCCAGGAATAAGAGCTGCACGCAGCAAGCCTCTCCATCGGATGTCTTGCCCTGTTCGCTTAGAGTTTAAAACTAGGTTTTTTTTATTTAAACAGATTTAAAATAATTTGTTTTATATACGGTAGAGGTTGTAATTTTACGCTAATTTCATTACATTGATCTAAAAATAGCATATCTCTAATAGCTTTTGATTTTAAGCTATATCAAAATTTATAACTTTTGAAAGGTCAGCGATCACTGCCCGGCGACCACGTTCCCACGCCATTCCCCGGGAGGTTTGGGCTCGACTCCCAGCTTGCCGCTGCTTGGTTTGAGCGAGCGATTAGCTGCCAAGTTGATTGCAAACTTTCCTTCATAATTAATTAATCTGCGACGCTTGGAGCCGCAGGTTTTGCAGGCTTGTTACACCAAGGTGTCCCCCTCGGAACCGGTGGACAGGACAACCCTAAGCTGGTGACGTGGTCCGAGTCCGTGGCCAACCTCCTCACAAAGAGAGAGTTCCAAAATAGTACACATGTCATCACTGGCTTCGACTATGAGATCTCCCGACATAAGTTGTACAAGGTAGAGGCGCGGCGAAATTAGGTTCAAGGGTTTTTCCGTAAAAAAGCCCGGTGGGAGGGCTTCAACTAATTTTGGTTTCATTTTGGGCTTCTTCTAAAACGTGCTAGCAAAGAGCTACAGGCGAATTTGCGGAAGTACGGATCTTTTTTACAAAAAAATCTTCAAGGTCCTTTTTTAAAAAACTAAAATTAGGATCCGATGGTTTTCTTGGGGGCTATAAAAAAAATGCTGGCTACGAGCCGTTGGCGAATTTGCAAAACCATAGGGTCCTTTTGCAAAAAAACAAGTGGGGGATCTCTAAGCAATTTTAGGATTCTTGGGAACGTTTTTGCAAATAATTTTTACTAGTAGCTTACTAATGATGAGAGGAATAAAATGATATAATAATATAAATCTAAGCTAATAAGCAGTAATCTTGTTGACTAGTAATGATTTTACTACATCTATATATAGAAATTACTATATATATATATATATATATATATATATATATATATATATATATATATATATATATATATACTATAATACTATCACTACAGAGAAAAACATAATTTCGATGTACCAAAACCGTCCACCCTAGAGACAAAGTCGTCCACCATACGTAGGGTCGACAAATGGCCGTCCACCTTAAGCCGTCGAAAGTAAGTGGTGAAACCATAATATTAAATTGATGAGCGAGGTGTCCACCCTATTAGGGTCGACTGACCAAATATAGGCAAATCCACCATAATAAAGCTAAGGTCGACGGGCAAAAGCAGTTGTCCAGTCCAGACTAGGGTGGACAGCCTTTTTGGGTTATTGACCATAATAATATTAGGGTCGACGACCTTTTTCACGTGGCCGTCGACCATAATTTCTTAGGGTGGACGGGCACGTAGAAAAGACTGTCAACCCTAATTTATCAGGGTGGACGGGCAAAAAGGCTATCGATCCTAATTAATCACTATTAAAAAAAACCGTCGCCCGATTCATACCAGGGTGCAGTGGCCGGCAGCATTCACATCACATTTTAACAGATTCATATCACAAATTCATACACATTCATACATTCATATATCCATACATTCACAAATTCATATCCATACATATTCACAACTTACAAACTCATCACAATTCATATATTTGCTCAAATATTAAATCGTAGATATTCTAAACCTTGAGGGGACTTGATCGAAGGGTTGATCAGTGTCAACAACCATTTAACCACAAGATCTTCATTATTTGGCAGTCGAATTGTCTGTACAAAAGAATTAGTGCTATAAGCTATATAAATGTATCTGTACATGCACGGAGTGGTTTCTGATGCATTGAGTTTTTGTTCTGTTTTGAAAAGTAAATGATACTAGCTATCTAGTGCATTATCGGTCATATACTTGTATCTAATTTTTTGGGATACACTCTGTCAATACACTACCTTTTTTCTGAACTTTTATTGTCTACTTGGTGCTTTCTTTAAAAAAATTCATATAAATCGATCATGTCCCTCGTGATCACTGTGTTGTCTATGTTGTATAAACAACAAAAGCGGCATATAAATAATGTGGCAAAAATTCATATATGCTCTCATAAAAACAAAGTATGTACGAAGTATGTACGTTGATGTTCTTCTCTACAATAACTAAAGAATTGAGGGGTTAGCTGTACTAGATTGAGTCACGCGCGATGCCGCGCCGCGAGGAAAAAATCTGGCACGAGTTTTTTCCAAATCGAATTTGTGGAACCACGGTTCTCTTTTTTTCGAAATGCTTTTTTTTTGGCTCTAGTCTAAAAAAAATTGACGAAAAGACCCAAACGTGATTTCCAATTTAACTATAAACCCTCGACGAAGCCGCGTTTATTTTAGAAAATCACGTGGTGGGACCTAAACGTTATCTCGATTTTTTCGGGTCTATTAAAAAAATTCGACGAAAGGACCCAAACGCGATTTTTAATTCAGCTATAAACCGCGTGTAGGGACCTAAACGTAATTTCAAAAAATTTTGAGTCTATTTTACTTAAAAAAACTTCCGAAAGGACCTAAACGCGATTTTGAATTTTCCCGAAAGGACCTAAACATGAATTCCGGATTTTTTAGGGGCCTTGCCGGAGGGGGCGACACGTGGATGCTTTGGTTGAGCGGCAATCTTTGTGGCTATTATATAGAGTATATTTATTATGGTACACATATATTATGTCTGGTAAAAATTGTTATGATAATGCAGCAAAACTAGTTAAAATTACGAAAAATATCTTTGAAATTATATAGTCCCTTCGTTAAGTTTAATAAGGCACATTATCTATCTTGCATCATGTGAAATCCCATAACACAAAAGAATACTTTTGGTTCCGTCTGCAGTACGGTGGATTTCGATCTAAAAGCACTTTCACTTCTAATATTGAATTAACAACTTAAAAACATATCTGTTTTTTCAGAGAAACAACAGAAAAATCTTACTGTATCGATCTCTTCAATGTGGAATTTATATATGTATCTATGTGCATGCATACGCACCTAATAAGGGTTATTAGGCATGAGACTAGTAAAAAAAAAAATCGTGGATGTATATATAGGAATACGAAGATGATCTTTGGTGGGATCGATCTTTATGTTTTCAATGATAGGTCTTCCAGTCCTAGTATGGTCGTAATAGATCAGTATTGATCACTCACGTGCATCAGGATGGGATAATGAGACGAAATTAACATGCTAATTTGGGTCAACTGATTTTGACATTCAGGTGGAGGAGGGCTTCACCGTCACGGCGGAGGAGATGGCAGGCAGGCTCAACTCTGCATTACAAGAACATATAGCAGCAGCATTGACATCGATCGTAACAGGCTTTTTTCGTTTGCTGACATTGACATGCTGACGAAAAAGTAAAAGGAAGGGAAAAGGCAAATCCATCCTAGTCAAAATTCAGAGATTCAGTGACTGGTGTAGAAACATAGTGCTGAAGGAGGAAATTTAGGCATGAAAGGAAGTTTCTTGGATCCACGTAAGAGATTTGATTGAGAAGCACTCATCTCAAATTGACTCTTCGGCTTCTCTGTTTGCTACTTGCTTGTGGCATCTTTTTCATCTATTCTTCGGAGAGACGGCTGACCTATTGAACTATTGCTCATGTGCTACAAATTCATCATGCCACCAATGATCAATGATGTTATGATGTATAGCTAGCTGTATGCTATAGTAGCTTATTTGAATGTATGTGCTAATTCATTTCATGGAGGTAAATACAACCCTATGGTATGGCACCTTTACTAAGACTATGTACGTGTCTGAATTTACCCAACTAAATGTTGCCAGAACGCTGTTGAGTTGCATCATCTTTCTATTACATACATCTATTCCGCCACATTTCAGCATGAATGTACCAATATATCCTAGAAGTATTTCAATGTATCGAAATCCACGAGGAAGCGAATGATAGATTCATTCCTTAGAATAAAAAATATTACTAACTAAAGCGATGAACAAGGAGATTATTAAATAAAGTAAGAAAGATAAGAAGCCAGGTGATCCAAATAATATGAAAATCCTTCCATGGGTTAGGTTCACATACTGAATTCAAGATTTAGCAAATAGACACAATTTAGCAGTGCATATCATCAAAGGTTTACATTCAACAAAAGTTTGATATAGAGGTTTAATTCCAACAAAAGTTCAACGTATATCACATGTCCACAAATCGACAAAGTTCAACAAAAGTATGATACAGAGATTCTAGCTAGGTGGAGGAAAAACCGAAGGCATACGAAGCATCTCATCGACAAAGTCCGCCGAAGCACTGGTAGTGGGTTTGGCGCCACTTCCCACATGTTGAGCTGCACCAGCTGATCTTGAAGCCTCCTACAAAGCAAGAAAATAATGTATAACTTAGAACATTATTTCAATGACTTCCCACGGGATACATCCATCTGTACTGCAGAGGGCCTCCAACCTTTGCTTCATGAGGTAGATGTACCAAAAGATGTTGCATCGCGTTAAAGAACCCAAGAACATATATCTTCTCAAGCTTGGTAATTAGCAACACTATTTCCTTCTCCAACTCTGCCATTCTGGACTCACTGATCTCTTTAGCACAAAGTTGTCTATAGAAGAAGCTAAGCTCAGCCAATGCTCTCCATATGTCCTCATCTACATATCCACGATTAGCCACAGGAACTAACTGTTCAATAAATATGTGGTAGTCATGACTTTTCATTTCATTTATCTTCCGTTGAGCAAGACTCATACCGCGCCTAATGTTGGCAGCATAACTATCAGGAAACTTCACCTCTTTTTGGATCCAAAGAATAACCTCCTTTCTATGTGAGGGTGTTAAACAATATTTAGCTTTAGATTTTTTTGAGGATGTATCACTCATATTCAAGGTAGGTCTGTCGCATATCAAGGCACAATCTAACCGGGCTTTGACATTATCTTTGGTTCTATCAGCTATGTCGAAGTTTGTGCTGAAGATGGACTCTCTCATATTTCTCTCCTGATGCATCAGATCAAGGTTATGAGGCAGTTTCAAGTCCTTTGCGTAAGGGAGACTATAAATACTACACTTGTGAGTCCAATGGTGTTGCTCATCGTAACCTTCATAACCGTTAGGAGTGTCTTTGAGATTATTTTGCCTAGCAATGATGTCAACGACCCGCAGACGTTTCGGTGGACCTTCTTTTATCACCTTTCCTTTACGGAATGCATTTGTCTGTCTCCTGGATGGGTGGCTTGAAGATAAGAACCGTCGGTGACAATCGAAGAAACATGTTTTGCCACCATTCTGCAATTGAAAAGCACCTGTGTCATCCATGCATATGGGGCAAGACAATCTCCCATGAGTCACTACAGGATGGTCCATTAGCACAAGCGGTATTACTGCTTCAAAAAATAATAATTAAAAGCTGACGTACCGCTTGGAAAAAGAATTTTAATTAAAAGCTGTAGTGCCGCTTCTAAAAATAAGCTATCTAAGCTGTCCTACCGCTTGGAAAAATAATTTTAATTAAAAGCTACGGGACCGCTTGGAAATGTTTCTGATACAGTTGGACTGCTTCCAATTTTTGAGTCGCTTTGGGCACGGTAGAGCGAGTCTAGCCCATGGGGATTAATCACTAAAACCCTAGCCATCCTTTTTCCCCTGCATCCCCACTCCCGGCCGCCCTCTCCTCCCTGCGCCTCTCTCTTCCCTCGGTGCTCATCTCTTCTCCTCCTGGCGATTCCCAGCGGTCTTTGCTCTCGCCCCTTGCTCCTTCCTCTGGCGATCTCCTCGAGCCTTCTCCCTGGCTGCGTTCTCCCCTGGCGCTCCCCTCGGGTTGCTGCTCTCCTCACTTTGGTGCAAGGCTAAGGTGGCTTAGCCCGGCTCGGTGCCACCTCGGCCGCGCTGCTCCTCCTGGCCGGCGCTCCACCTTCACCAAGCAGGCAGCGGCAGTGGGCAAACTCCTCCTTCCTCTGGCCGGGCGGCTTCCCTCCGGTCGGTGATCTTGCCTCGGCTCCACCTAGCTCGGCGCCACCTCCGGCCGTCCCTCCCCCCGGCCGGTACCCCTCCTCCTGCCTCTCCTTCTTGTGGTAAGTGGAGGTGAGGTTCTTGTGCTTTTCAGATTTGAGCAAACCTATTGGTTCTTGTTCTTACTAGCTGAATGAGGTATGAATCTTGAGGTTGAGGTATGTTGTTTGGACCAATTCTCTCTTATTCTAGTGACATGCATTTTCCCATTTTCTTGGATAGTATTATTTGTTTAGATTTGGAATTGTATGTGTGCGAAATGGTATGCTTGAGGGTTGTGTACTGGCTGAAATTATGGTGCATTTAATGTACATTCTAAGAATTTCATGAACTCGTGTGTATTGCTTCATTTCTTTTGACAATATGCCATCCTCCAGCACTTTGTGTGGGTTTGTAAAAAAAAAGAAGACGTTAAGACATCAAACAATGACTTGTTTTGGTTGTTATTATTGGGATGATTCTTCTGTAAATGTATTGTCCTCAGAAGAAATATTACCCTCAGAAGGTTTGCATGAGAAATTGGTTGGGAACCATGTTGTCTAAATTAGTATTTGACTTTTTGTGCCTTGAAATTTTACATTGTTGATGATGTGCCATTATAAACAGCATTTGCACTCTAGTTGTCGGGACCCGAATTCGCAATTCGGAAACTCTCTGTGTTTTCAGCACTAGTCCCAGGATCAGTCGCTAGTGCCCATAGTTAACAAAGATGAATATCACAATCATACACAACGGAATAATAAATAAAGAATTCATCTATTAATATAACATATTGAACAACCTTAAGGTCAACTTACAATTGTGAAGCCTAGATGGCTTCAACTCAGAGTAAAACGAACAGCAGCGGAACGAAGAACATCGGTGAATCCCATCAAAATACCACATGCATTTGACAAGGTTCAACTCCTAGATATTCGCCTTCTTGCAGAACTTCTCCTTCTTCGAAGACAAGGACTTCTTCTCAACTAGTGATGTTTTCTTATAGCAAGGGTGAGTACACAACCATACTCAACAAGTCATGCACAGAATGCAGTTCTATTACTACATGCATGGCTTATTCCAAAGGAATGGCTGAATGGTTCTTTTGCAATAAAGCAGCATTTCCAAATGAATATCATAAATAGATTGAAAAGCAGTAAAACAAGTAATACTCATAATAAATTTCGTAGTCATTCTCAAGTAAAGCATTTCTCTTCCTTAACCAATTTCCATACCACATTGTCCACATTCTCAATCTCATTTTTATCAAAATCTAACCCTTGACTGTAATCCCCGAGCAATGTCCAATACCGCGGACACGGCTATTCGAATAGTTTTTACACTCTGCAGAGGTTGTACACTTTACCCACAAGATACAATCAACTCACCACGTCAACCGTGAATCGCCATACAAGAGTATGCGAATGAGCGATCATAACAAAGCCGTTCAGAAACTTCTAGCTCAACCTAGGAACCTCTCCGTGTTGCCTTCACTATCACTTCCCTCACACTGAGCCGAAGTATAGGACCGACGAACACCGTTGGATGGGTACCAAGCCACAAAGACAGTACGCTCCCCATCTGATCACCCCTCGGGTGATCGCCACCGAGTATCAAAGGTGAGATATCAGAATCCTACTAAACTAGGTATGTCCCATACCAGACATGTGGTTGTACGAGTGACTCAGTTCAAAGGCTTGCAAGGTGAAGTCCTTAGGGTGACCAAGGCAAGACTACCCCGAATAATTCACCAACAATACCATCACATAATTCACCAACAATACCATCACATAATTTACCAACAATACCATCACATAATTTACCAACAACACCGCCAAATACCAAAGTGACATATCCAATGCCACTCTTGCCACTTGCCTCGGTCTAAAACATTTTACCACCCCAGTTGATTATTGCGCAACACAATGCCAACAACAACTCAACATCCATGTAGAACCACTCTGGTTCCATATATTAACATCATCGTGTGGCAACACGTCACACCATTTCACAAACACATTTCATAATCCATTAATCAGTATTATCCTTTTATTTTCAAAAGACATGAGTTGCGTGGCATGGCTAAGCAATTATACGCGGTATAACCAACCCACGTTGGTAAGTAATAACAACCAACTAATAATCAACCATCTTAGGGTGACAAATGAATTATGGCATACAAATAATCATGGCAAGGTGATATTAGCAATTGGATTGAATAACTAATCCAAATTAATTCAAATCATTTTAATCTTGAACTAGCATGCAATAATTTGAATCAAAGTAAATTTGTAAAACTGGGAGCAATATGATCAAAGCACAACTTGCCTGGCACTTGCTATAAACTGCTCTTTACTCTTTTAAATTGATCTTCGACTTCCTCAACCTTTGGCTCTTTAATCAAATGCTTCGACTTCCTCGTCCTTCCGCTACTTCGGGTAACTTCTGGACGACACGTCTAATCGACAAAGAAGCACAAATACAACAAATCTCAAAAGGCAATTCAAATAAACTCCAAATTAAGATTAGATTGGTACTGAACGAAAGGGATTGAATTTGATCGAAGATCGAATGAAAGAGAACAGGCTTTCAGAAGATTAAGGTTTACGGAGAGAAGGCATCGACACAAGGGTCTAAATGCGATCGGGCTAGAATTTGGTCTGGGGTTCAATCATACTATGATGAAGAGATTTGACGATGATGAAGCGGCGATGAACAGATAGGAACGTTAGAAAGGATAATGACATCGCGCTACGCTCTTGCTTGAATGCGCGCATGCAATGATAGCGAAGCGAGAGCAAAGCGTTAACGGCGGGACGTTAACGACGAAACATTAACAGCGGAACGTTAACGATGGAACGTTAACGGCGAAACATTAAGGACAGAACGTTAACGATGGAACGTTAACGATGGAGCGTTAACGGCGAAACGTTAACGATGAAGGTGAAGCGATGACGGAACGCATATGAGATTACAAGGTGGCAACCATCGGTTGAAGGATAGGGCAGCAGGGTCATGACATGGCCACGACAAATCAAAATGGTTGGCGGCACAAGACGACGCGCGACGGAAGCAAGAGGCGGCGGCCGACGAATAAAAACAATTTCGGTAGATGCAACAACAAAGGGGAAATGTCCATCGCGTAGAACACAATGAGACGAACTCAACAAAATAAGCGGATTTGGTGATGACACAGCGGTATACACGCAAAACGGAGCAACAATTAATTAGCCGAAATACAAATAAATTCTAAAAATTACAAAAATAATACTGGCAGGAAGGTATTGAATTTAGATGAATTTAGGAATTTGAATCACTCGATTCCGAGTTCGGATGGAGGAGAACGGATCAAACGAAGTTTGAGAAAATCCCGAAATTAAGAAAGTGCACTGTAGCATCGCTACAGTGCTTCGTTTTCCTGCTGTCCGTTTTACAGAGAGCCATTAGAAGCTTTTTGCACCATCATTGACGGAGCTTGGGGACATGGCAGCGCATGGGGAGCGACAAAATGGAACGAGGACGACGATGCGGTACCAAGGCAAGCAACGGCTCGGCGAACGGTGGCTTGGAGCGGCGCCGGCGGCGCTCGGGGCGGCAACCGGTGTGGCTGCGCGGTGCTCTAGCGAGGGGGCGGTATAGGGAGCCGGCTGGGAGGTGCAGGAGGGGCGCGGCGAAGTGAGGAGGCGGGCTGGGCGGTTGGACAGGGCCGGAATGGCACGGAAAGGCGGCGCAACGACGGCTTGGTCGGTGAACAGGCTGTGCATGGCGGCGGCGCGCTTCGGCGGCTGGGAAGGGCGGCCAAGGGGTGGGATGGGGGCGGCAAGGTTAGGGGATGCTCATGGGCACGTCGGCCGACCACGGGGAGGCCTAGGGCAGCGGCGCCATGGACGACCGGAGCGACCAAAAACGGCACGGATGGCATGGCGGCCAAAAACACAATAGAACGTGGAATTTCTCAAAAACAGCGAGAGCACGGTGTAGAGCAAGGTCATACTAGGCTACATCTAAAAGGAATTTGATTGGGGATTACCGGTTTGAGAGGAATCGACGACGAACGGAGCGACGACCGACGACGAACAAACTCAAAATTCGGGGGCAAACTGCAACGAAAATCAAGTCCGACCAGATGGTTGTGATCACGGAAGAAAAAGGCACAAAGTGACACGTCGGATTACCCGGAAACTCACCGGAGCAAAAGATGGCTCACCGGTGTCTTTGGAGAACGCCGGCGTCGGGTTTTCACGAGTTTTGGAAGGGGAAACGATGCTGAAACAACTGGGCAAGGTGAGCACGGGATAGAGGACATCAAGACGCACATTTCAAGTACTCGCACGCCCCAAGAGGTGGAGAGAAGCCTGAGATATTGACCGACCAATGAATTGCCTTCAACGCTTAATTACGGCTGCTACGCGTGGATTGAGGACGAGCAACGACTTGGAACTTGTTCCCCATTATGACGTGGTCGCGACGCTTCAACTCTCAAGTGATTTGGTGCAATATTTTGAGAGATATGGGAGTTTGAAATTTGAGCCAGCATGGGGACTCTACGCGTGAACACTGCCGGCTGCGGGAGGTTGAAGATGAATAGTGAAAGGCCACGTGTCGCTTTCTCATTGGTTGGAAGAAATGAAGGGACAAAAACGCGAGAAATAAAATAGCAAAAATGATCTAAAAATATTGGAAAAATTCCTAAAAATACTAGAGATTATTTGGAACCCACTAAAATTGGTTTCACTGAATTTTAATGATATTTAGAATTTAGACAATTCCGGGACGAATATACTGGATTTAACGAAAGACCGCGAGAGATAAAATACCAAAGGGATTCTATAAATCTTAGAAAATTTCCCAAAATCATTATAGAATATTTGAAACATAATTATATGAATTTTGATATTTTTGGAGTATTTTAGAACTCGGGTGAAATTTCGAATAAGGACCGGAATTGGAAATTTTGACTTTGCGGACGAAAAAAGATTGAACTCCAATTTCGAAAGGATACGGATGCAAGGTTAACTGGAACACCAAGGGAAATCCAAATTTTGAATTTAAATGGAATTTCAAAGGAAAGGTTTGAATTGGAATTTGGATATAGAATTGCCCGAACAATTAATAATTCAATTTAAAAATCCAATAAAAATCCAATTAACATCCAAATGTTTAAATTAATAATTTTAATTAATTTTTAGCAAATCTCAAATTGGGAAAATTTCTTGAGATACAAAGAACACTGTAAAAACTAAATTTTAAATTACTTGATGCACACAGAAGGCACATTAAATTGTTTTAGATTTAGAAAATTCTAAATTAAGCTTCTTTAATCAAATAAGATTGATGTAAAATTTTGGAAAGCTAATTCAAATATAAATTTTTTGAAACCCGAATTTTGGGATGTTACACTAGTCTACTTTATCTTTCACAGTGTTTTGTTCCTCTTGTAATAGGCTAGACAATTAGCATCTAGAAATTCACATAGGCATAAACTCTGTTATGTTGTTTGAAGTATGAACAAATGGTGGTTTTTTACATGTACTTTCCATTTTCTCTGTACTCACTATAACTAAATATCTAAATTTTGGCTTCCTGCACATGATGACATGAAGCAGTTTTTGGTAGCTGATTCAGAAAGCTAAAATTGAACTGGAAACTAAAAGGATGGTTCTCCAACTAAGTTATATAATGATTGCTTGTTACCATTTGCAATTTACATACATCGATAGTTTGTTGCTACATTATAATTATTCACCGTCAAATACTCAAATTGATTTCACTACAACTTGTTCAAGAGTGTTGTGTTTCTAGTGTTGATCATTATCTTACTTACATATTAATAATTTTAGGCCAACAAACATTGCCCACAATCGATAATTTTTCTTGACTACCTTACTCGACATTGTTTTTCTGTCCGAAAACTATACCTTTTCAGGATGTGGTGATATTAAGTAAAGCAAAAACAATTGCTATTTTCCCTAACGCCATAGAAATTATTGAGTCTATTGGATTTGTAGGCTCGCTAATGGTACAATTATCACGAGTGGCGATCTTGATACTAGTGATTCAAACATCAAGATTTCCAAGAGGTTTTCAAAAGTGCGGAGAATGGAGTGAAGGACAACACTATCGCACATAACCCATTCACTTGGGGCCATTTGATGATGATTCCCTAATGGTTTGTTTGGGTCATCTTTTTCTTTGCCTTTTTTGACGTGATCAGTTCTTCTACTAGGCTTTTCTTGCATGACTATTTTGCTAATTGGCCATCACACCTTTTTTCCCAGTACCTAAATCCTATACTTTGATCATGGAGTCGAAGTTGCAGGTTTGCCAGAATTTATTTATTTTTAGTACTATTAAGTATTAGCATAACTTCACCCTGCTAACTTCCTAATAACAGGTGCCTGTGGAAGATCTCTTTAATGTGTTAATGTCTGATGGTGCTTTTGGCTTTTTGGATGATTTCCACAAAAAATGCGGTGACAAAGGTTAATACCTGTTTATTTTCATCTTTTTAATTAACATCTTTTGATCAATAGTATATCCTTGTAAGACCTAGATGATCTGCAGAATTTCGTTGTTCCCCATGGCATCTAGATGATCAAGGAGGACTTATAAGGGATGTCTCATTTTTACACCCAATTAGAACTTATCTTGGTATGTCAAGAGCATTCTGCCAGCAACTACCATTTGACTGAATGTAATAATTGGCATTGAATATGTTCTTGCATTCCATTAATTGCTTTAATTTTCATAATATTGATTCCTCTTATTTGTGTTTAGGTGCAAAATTTGGAACTTGTTAGGAGCTTCAGAAACTTCGTGTGTACAAAAACAGGTGAGTCATACAATTCTCCAGTTTATCAAATTCGCTGTAAACTCCCATGAATCACGAATCGGATTCGTTGAACCTAAACCGGTTTAGGATATAGGGTTTGTGTTCGTAGTGAACATTAGAAGAAAAGGTAGCGAACTGGGAACCCGAATCTCGTACCACGACTTAGACAAATCGTGTTTTTGGTTGTGCATTTTAACAAGTAGATGTATCTTTTGTTCCTTTTTCTGGTTTAGTTTTAGACACGAAAGTTAACATACTGAGAAGTAATAACTATTTGCACTTGGAAAATCCCACTGTAGTTAAATCATTTCTGTCCGTTACCTACCATGTGCTTTTTTTCTTGAGAATAAATGTTTGGTAGATTGGACATGTTAAAACTTTTCTTCTGTTCTCTAAAATTGCCATGGTGACTGGAACTTAATTTTGTTTCAGCTTAGCCCATGTGCCCAATTTGATGTTTCTGAGTAGGCCTAGCCAGAGGTCACTGGGCTTGTCAATGTGTTTTGTTGCTGTTTGGCCTGATTCCTCTTTATTGATATGAATTGATGGGTTTGAAATCTTAATGTGTGACCTACTGAAAGTCACCTGGAACTTGGTCTATGAATAGCCCGAATGGGTGAACCATTCAATCACCTGGAACTTGGTCTATGAATAGCCCGAATGGGTGAACCATTAAGATTATAATTCAAGAGGTCACACATTAAGATTTCAAACCCATCAATTCATATCAATAAAGAGGAATCGAAGCCAAACAAAGAACAAAACACATTGACAAGCCCAGTGACCTCTGGCTAGGCCTACTCTCATGTCTGTGCATGGAACAACATGATGTTTATGATTATTATCATTATTATCTAGAGTCAGGTTAGATGAATGCAAGAAATCAAGTATCTCATAGCCGATGAATCATCATTTTGTCTGATATGTTGCAAATTAAGGCTACCGTTTGATTAATTCTGGAACTATAAGGAGTGTGTCCTTCTGCTCTGCAATGTAGCATGAAACTATAAGGACTTTTCAACATTTTGTTGTAAAAATTGTCTCTTACACTTTTTTGGAAGAACATTTTAATGGATATGGAATATGGACAACTATGCATGGAAATGTTGTTGTTTTGCTCTATGGTTTGTTAGGCTCGCAGATAATTTGGTATTTCAAGCGTTTGATTGTAAATGTGTATTCCTATTTTGTGTGCTTAGGTCATTGATGGCTAGGTCAAGACAAGATGAAGTAAACAAGATAATAGAGATATCCAATGTTGGGATTTCTTGTCATCGGTTAGAAGAAGAGCAGGATCTATGTGATATTGTTGCTCTTCTTGAAGCTCGATTAATTTCAGTCTTGGATTGGCCCGTCCGAGAGATGATTATCTTATAAATCCATTTGGTGTGATTTGTCTGCGTGCTTGTAAGTGTATTTCTTCCTGTACATGTTTCCATCAATGCTTGTATTGCCAAGCGTCTTGTTTGGTCGAAAGGTTTTGAAAAGCTTTCGATTACTTGCACAAGAACTTGCCCAAAGATTATTCTTTGAATCTCGATCACTGATCTAATGGAATTTCATCTTTTATCACTGACCTAACAAAGTGGAAAGCTTGATGGTCCACCCTAGTATGACATGAATGTTGATCTAAATGCCTTGGTTTGTTTCTTCCTATTATTAGCACAACAGTAAATGTGTTACTTAAGTACTTCAGAATGATTTGAATATTGCCTCCTTACATTTTCCATCTTATCTTTGTAGGTCCTATCAATTGATGAATTCGGCTCAAAGAAATCTTGAATCTTTGTGATTACTTTACCATCTGTGCATTGCGAACAAAGTATGTTGGTCACATGAAGATTTGGTCACCAAACCGTATGGCTCATGTTCCATTTGCTTATCGCGCATTTTCCCTCTCCTTTGGTTACAAGTCATGAAAGTCGGCAACCTCCATGTATTAGTAGGGCATACGAATAGATATATATGTCCATGTCTGTGGGAAGAGTAAATTTTGCACTCTAGTTATATTTTGGTATATGTCTATGTATGTGACATGCATGTGAGGGGAGAATCTTTGTACTTCTGCTCTTTATATATTTTGGTGATGTTCACATATTGTACATGTGGATGATTTGTGATAATGAAACTTTGGTACGTTGCTTTCTCGAGGAATTATATGTTTTGGATTGTATGTTATGGGTGCTTGATATTATTATAAATTTGGCGAATATTTGTTAAGTGGATATATATTAAACTAATGCAATTGTTTTTCCAAGCGGTATTTCTATTATTTAGTAATCATTTTTTTGATTTGCTTGAAATGCTAAATGCAAGCACATGTACAGCTTGGAATTTTTGTTAAAGCTGTACTACTGCTTTTAAAATTTCAATACCCCAAGTGGTACTACTACTTTTAAAAACGATTTTACTAGCGGTAGTACCGCTTTTAATGTATATACCGCTTGGAATACTTTTACAAGCAGCCATATAGAAAGCAGTAGATATTAGAATTCCAAGCGGTCCTACTGCTTGGAATACTCTTATTCCAAGCGGTTCTACCGCTTGCGAGGACGTGTCATCCTGTAGTGAGTGCTCCATCCTGAAAACATACCATATGCCGGGAAATCAAGAATGGACCACAGGTAAGAAGCGCGCATCCTGAAATTCTTCTTCGTTGAGCTATCATATGTCAAGACACCGTTTGTCCACAACTCTCTTAGCTCAGCCATGAGTGGTTGCATCAACAAATCCAAGTGCTTCCTAGGATGGCTAGGCCCTGGTATGATCAGAGAAAGGAACATATATTCCTCTTTCATGCAACGTTCCGGAGGGAGGTTATACGGAATAGTGAATACAGGCCAACATGAATATGATTGTGCGCTCATGCTGAGGGGTGTGAACCCATCTGTCGCGAGACCAATACGCACATTTCTTGGATCTCTTGCAAAATCTGGATTCATTTCATCAAAGTACTTCCAAGCTTCACCATCGGATGGATGAACCATGACACCTTCTTTCACACGTTTTCCTTCTTTGTGCCACCTCATATGCTTCGTTGTCTCTTCCGACATAAACAACCGCTGCAAACGTTGAGTAATTGGAAAGTAATGCAATGTTTTCTTAGCCACCTTCGTCTGTTTTGTGTTACCATCTTTGTCGGTAACTTCAACATACCTAGACTCTCCACAACGATCGTAGTGGGTCTTTTTTGCGTGCTCCTTCCAGAATATTAGGCAATATCGAGGACAATAATTTATTTTCTCGTACGACATTCCTAGACCACTTAGAATTTTCTTCGAATCATACAAGTTTCGTAGCATTTTGTGGTCTTCGGGGAGAAGGCTGCAAATAAGCTTCACTAAGTCATTGTAGCATTTGGTCAAGAAATTATGCTTTGACTTAATTGCGATAAGACGTGCGACAGCCGCAAGGAGTGTCACATTTGTTTTCTCATGCAACGGCTCTGAAGCGGCCTTCAGAAGCTTTAAGAAATCTGTTGCAAGTGGGGTAGGCACTTCCTCTTGTGGGAGATCGAACTCCTGACCAATGTTGTCCACCATCTCTTCCATTCTATCAATTTCATCGTAACCTTCGACAATATTGGAGAGTTGTACTATAACAGAACTAGATGATCCACCTCGCACGCTCTCGCCATGATCAACCCATCTATAATAATTTGCTTTGAAGCCGTTCTTACAAAGATGCATCTCCATTTCTGCCCGACATCTCTTCAGGCTATTACCACAGAGAGCGCACGGGCATCTCACTTCTGCCATGTCCGACACAGGCGTCGACCCAAAAGCCTAACGGATAAAATCTTTCGTGCCCTCCTTCCACTCGACAGAGTGCCGTCCATTCTTATTCCAACCATCATACATCCACCTCCGAGAATTTTCCATAATGGGCTGAAAGAATGTAACAAGAACCATCAATTCAGATTTGCATGGACCATGCACTGTCCGTGCTTGGATTTCGATTGGAAGATGCGAGAAAAAGGACTAAATATGCACAAGCATGTAGGTTTCAGTGTGAAAATCAGATATGTATATCAACTGCTTTGCTTCTTCGAGGAAAACAAGGAGATGATAGCCACTACAAGGTTAATATTTAAGTTAGGGACCACTACTAGTACCGGCCAGGTGGCCACAAGCTCCATTATTACTGGCGCACCTAGAAGCTCACTGCAAAAGTTGGTGCAGCAGACGAAGCAAGGGCTACTTGTTGGAAAAATGCAACGGTTACACATACATTGGAACCTTCATTTCATACATTACACAATTTTCTTCTTTTGTTCATTTATGTCAGACCATCAGATAGACTTTGCCTCTTTAATCCTTGTACTCTTTTCTATAGCCAGCAAATATAATATGCTATACCTCATCAAAGCCTCTTGGCACATGAATTTTGTGAATAACATAGTAGTTGGTATAATTTACGGTATATATATACATAGAAATATTATTTTTATTTTATTTTTAATACTTGAATGGTACACCGAATAGACCTAAGTATTAAAACACTCCATTCCAATAAACCGAATGGTCACCGGAATGGAATTGATAACTTTGAGTTGAACGAATTTTGATTCGAGTCTTAAGAATACCACATCATGTTACAAATGCTATTTGGTGGTGAGGATAAAGCCAACAATAAATATGCCATTATCATTTATGAAATCAAGTTGTACTACAATGAGATTATTATAGAGAAGCTGGTGACAAGTATAAAAATCATTAAAAAAAATAGGAGTTCAGAAACCAGACTAAAGCAAAGGTAAAATAGCGGCCCAACTCAACAAATTAAATTTTAATGATCAAGTTCAACATATTATAAAATTCTGGAGACTAGTCCTATCTTTTACTTGACAGTGTCTTCATCGAGGCATGAAAAATTCAAATAAATTGAATAGTTGCTAAACTAACACATGTGTTACCTTCGGATGAGCTAGCAGAATATGGACAAGTTCATGCCACTAAGATGAAAAGTAACTTGTCAACAGATGAAGACTGGCCACTACAAGTGATGAATGTATAAAAGGAGATACACCAAGACAATTTTCCTAATTTAAAACAATAGTTGTCACCAGAAATTAGTATGAAATGGTAATCTAAAAAAGATAAGCACACAACACTCAATAAATATTTTGGTAGCATTTGCGGAACCAAAATATTTTGATAAGAACATAGCTCTCTAGTGTCGGTACTAGTTTTGCTTTTAAGGAACTTATCTCAATAGTAAACAATTCTCTTTAATAGACATACCTCACTATATTTAGGAAGATCCACAAATCCAATGTCTGCTAACAATGTCCCATATTTGCAACAAGATGTCCCTAGAGGGAAAAAATATATAGCAGATTAAATGGTTTGTAATTGATAAACAGTTAATATGAAAATTTTAGTTACACTTACATCTACATTTTATGGTAAATTCAAACAAATTTCTAAAATTAATGTTTGCACATTCTAAGATAAAGTAACACATGATCTTAAGCACACATAAAAATATATCAAATGATGAAAACTGCATCCAGTACAAAAGGAAGCTTGTTATGACCTCTTTCAGTAAGCGCGGAGGAGGCGGCGGGCGGAGGAGGCGGCGGCACTCGGGGAGGCGGCGAGCGGAGGAGGTCGCGGCACTCGGGGAGACGGCGGGCGAAGGAGGCGGCGCACAGGCAGAGGAGGCGGCGGCAACGGCGGTTGCGCACAGAGAAACGCTGAGCAAAATTGATCGATCGAATGGGGATCGAGTTCCACGGGCGAGGTAAATGCCATTTAGGGTCGACAGCCAGATAAGCCGTCCACCCTAATATGGTCGACAGCCACGTGTGCAACCGCCGACCATAAGGTATGGTCGACAGCCAGGGAAGCTGTTGTAAGTTCAACCTTCATTAGTTATGGTTTTGGTGTTAATGACAAATCTAATCTTATGTTAATGACAAATCCAATATTAAGTTTATCCCCTAATGCGATATTGTTATTAATGCAAATGTTATATCGAGACTAACTTGTTTATTTAGAATATCTTTGTTTAGTCTCATCGCATTGAAAAATGGAAAACCCAAGGTATGTTTGCATATTCATTATAGTATTAGTTGCATACTTTGGAGTCAAGTTAAAATATGAATGTCCCCATTATATTAACCACAAAATGTGCATTATGTTTCTCAATCCATATATTACATGGATGCACATATTTAGGGGGAGTTTGTAGTTTAACTTGAAAAGTCTCTTTGTATTGATCGATTCGTTATTGACACACATAAGGATCAAGACAAAGAAACTAAATCCTTGGGTATATATTTGAATTGCCTAGTTATAAGTATACTCATGGTAATATAGGATATACTCCAATGTAATCAAATTGAATATGTGCATATTATCTCCAAGTCAATCATATTTATGCACATATACATGTGGGGTGTATTCTATAGTTGATGATTTAGAGTAATGATCATTTCCATACAATTTACATATAATGGATCATTACTTTTCATCAACATGAGTATATGAAAACTTGTGTAGTTAATATATACTCTTATCAATTTAAATGATAATTCAAATTGAGTTCATTTGTCTTGTTAATCATTAAAGAACATTTCATCATGTGTTGATGGTGTTTTGTGATTAATTGAGGACAAATGAATAGTTCTTAAGTATAATAAAGCATGAGTTGCATTATGGTACTTAAGACACACTTAAATCATTTCTATTGATTTAGGTTGTGCTCAATTGATCTAAAGGCATCCATTATGTGTTAATGGAGTGCAAGAGATAATTGAGACAACCATGCATCTTGGACTAACAAGTTTTATGAGTTGTGATTGAGTTAGGTCCAAAGATGGATGAGATGATAAAGAAGAGGAGTCGAGTGATGATCCCAAGGAGTATCAGCGATGATCATAAAGACCCCAAAGGGATTGCTTGTCTGCGCGCACGAAGGTATAACTAGATAGGCTAAGGACTTTGTAGTCTTTGAGTCTAAGGTTTTATCGCCGTGCTATTAAGAGGGTCGTTCCTTTGCTTGAGCTTCATCATGTGTTGGTGATCTCATTCGCGCTCACTCAAGCTCAAATCTTATTTGATTTGGTTTTTGCATATGGGTTAACCATTTGGCATGTGTTGCGAATGGGTTAAACTTATGCTTGGTTTCTTTTGGTTTTCGCATTATGCTTTGATTTGCATGTGTTGCAAGAAGTGATAAGTGGTGCGTTGGCTTTTTGCGTGAAGTTCACTTTTGCATGTGTTGCATTAGTTGAAGCTTCATGTTTTGGTTTCATAAAACAATCTTTCTTAAAACTTGTGGTTGCTTGGAGCTAAGTTTTGCATGTGTTGCAAAAGGAGAGAGCTCAAGCTTGGTTTTGGTGTTTATGGTTGTGTATGTGCTAGAGGCTGCATGTGTTGTGAGTAGAGAGCACATATGGTTGATTTGGTGTTTGTATGGAGCTAGAGGCTTGCATGTGTTGCGAGTAAAGAGCTCATACGTGTGATTTGGTTTTAGTTGAAGTTTGGTTTTGGTGTTGCATGGAACTAGAGAATTGCATGTGTTGCAATTAGAGAGTTCATGCATCTTGATTTGATGTTGCTTGGAGCTAGACTTTTGCATGAGTTGCAAAGAGTAGTGCTCAAGCATGAAATGTGTTTATTATGTTGTTTGCAAGTTCACAGCGAATAAACCGAGGTTTATGAGTCCGAATTCGAGAGCATGTGAGTGGGGCTTGCAACGGTGTTGGCAAGTTGACCGGTCTTGTGTTGACCTTCACATGGCTAGGGGATTAATCTCATAAACTCGAGTTTGATTTGCTTAATACGTTTTGCAAATAGTTCTTGAGTTGATTGCGAAATGTGTTTTCGCGATTTGGTTTAAATTCTTTGAGTATGAGCTAAGTTGGTGCAAATGTGTTTTGCACGTGTGTATGATCATGTGTTGATCATCTATATGGCTCAAAGAATAGTTTTGGTGTTTAGAGAAATGGTTTTCGGAGTTGAGTCTGAATTTCTCCTGTTGGCCGGCACTACCGCTATGCTTGAGCGGTAGTACCGCAATGGCGGTACTACCGGGAATATAGTGCCGGTAGCTTTTTGGCAGAAGGTTGTTTTTTGATGTTAAGTGTTGGCCGGTACTACCGGGGCTTGAGGGCGGTAGTACCGCAAGTGCGGTACTACCGGGAAATTGCCGCCGGTAGCTATTTTCCAGTGCGTGTGTTTTGCTGGCTGGGCAAGGCCAAGACTACTGCCGGTGGGAGCGGTAGTATCATGAGTCTTGATACTACTGCCCTTAGTGGGTGTAGTAATCTGTAGGGATGAAAACGGATATCCGAATTCGAACAAATTCGACATTTTTAAATAGATATATAACGATTTTGGTTTTCATTTTTAACACTTTAGCAAGCTCATTATAAAAAATAAGATTATAAAATTAGATAAAAAAATTACGCATTATTTGCTTCCCATAAATAAAAAGGTGAAAAAATATCCGAATCCGTATCCGATTGATATCTGAATTTTGTTTCTATCATTTAAATAAATATATAATGAATTTGAGGTTCATTTTTTATGAATTTGAATAAGCTCAACACCACAAACAAGAATATGAATTCGGATAGAAAATTCTATATCCTATTTGTTTCCTATTGAAGAACAAAGACAAAAAAAATTGATATCCGAATTACTATCCGTTTTCATCCCTAAGTACCGGTCAGATGACCGTTAGCCGACCGTTGGGGCTACGGGCGGTACTACCGGCCCTTAGAGGGCGGTAGTACCGCAAAAGGCTGATTTTGCCCGTTTCACCCCCAAACGGCTAGTTTTCTTGTGGGGGGCTATAAATACCCCCTTGGGGGCTTGGGGCAAGGGTTCTTTGGTGTTGTTCTTGTGTGTGGGAGTTGTGTGCATGTGTTGCTCTTCTCCCTTTGCTTCTTGAGCTTAAGAGTGAGACTAATTGTATGTGTTGCAATTAGGAAGTGTTTTGAGAGCCTCCTGTGCATGTGTTGCACTTGAGGGAGGCCTTGTGCATGTGTTGCACTTGGTGATCACCGGGAGCGCATTCGTTGTGCTCGGTGAAGTTCAAGCGGAGGAGCGGCTTGTTGCTCTTGGAGGTTGCCGACTCCTAGACGGCGTAGGCGTCGTGCGCGGGAGCTCTCAAGGTGTGAGAAGCCCCGGCGAAGTTTGTGAAGGTTCGGGTTGAGCCTACGCGCAAGCGTGAAAAACCACGACTAGTGAAAAGAGGCGGGTGCTCGAGCGGGAGCCGGTCCAAGTGTGGGCTAGCCTCAACGTGGACTAGGGGAGACCGGCAAGTCTCCGAACACCACGGAAAAACATCGGTTGTCCCTTGTCTCTTTATGTTCAAGTATTTACCTTTTGCATATTTATCAATTGCTTGAATGTATTAGAATTGCTTAGTACTAATTGATTGTTCAATTTAGCAATTCTAGTGTAGAGACATAAATTTAGTTAGTGCACTAGTGAGCCTAGTTGATTTAGGTTTTAATTGTCAAAACCTATTTATAGCTTCCGCATATATCTTTGATTAGGTTTTGACATAGGGGTTGATTAGAGCGAATCGATTTTAGTGAGCGATAGAATACTCATAAAACGCCTATTCACCCCCCCTCTAGGCGCATCCTCGACCCTACAAGTGGTATCAGAGCCGCGGTCACTCTCATTTTAGGCTTAACCGTCTAGAGAGTAAAAAGGATGGCGCCTAGCGATTTAGTGCACTCCACCGATTCACAAATATTTGATGGCTCTAATTATTCATCATGGAAATTATTTATGATTTCGCATTTTAAATCCATGAGCCCACAAATATAGTGGATCGTAGATGTCGGCATTTCTTCTCCACTAAATGATATTGCTCCAACTAAAGGAGAGGAGAAATGTCTACATCTCGACGCTCAAGCTACTAACGCCTTATTTAGTGTTGTGAGCGTAGAAATGTTTAATCTCATATGCAATCTCAAGAGCGCTCATGATATGTGGATTAAGCTTCAAGATTTATTTGAATCATCCACAACATCAATTGAGGATTGCAATGAGGAGGAAGTGTCGGTTGAGGATTCATCTTCAACATCAAGTGAAGAACCGGCATCTCCATCAACCTCAACCTCCGCCTCAAGCGATGACGAATATTCTCTTCCATCAAGAATCCATTGCTTTATGGCGAAAGGTAAAATTGAGGTATGTAATGATGAAAATGAAGATGAGCCCTCTTATGATGATTTAATGGATATGTTAGAGGAGCTCAATAATTATCTTGGGAAGGAGAAAACAAAATATAAGATTTTAAAGCTTGAACATGAATCACTTCAAAGTGATTATAATATGCTTAAAGAAAATCATGAATCCCTCCTTCTCAAAGAAATTTATAAGTCTAAGGTGGATATAGGAATATCATGTAATTTAATTGATGAAATGCCTTGTTTAAATGTTAATTCAAATATTTCATCAAAAATTGATATGTCCACCTCTTGCAATGATTTAATCGATATACCTTGTTGCTCTAATTCAATTGCTAGTACTTCCTCTATGTGTTTAGATGCTAATCTTGTAGAGGAAAACAATGAGCTCAAGGCTCAAGTCATTAAGTTGGAAAATGACTTGAAAAGGTGCGTTAAAGGAAAAGCCATCCTCGACGAGATCTTGAGCAAGCCAAGGGCGCCTCAAGACAAGCGAGGACTCGGCTACAACTCCAAGAGGGAGAATAGCAAGACGAGGCACAACGCAAGACACTCGAAGACAATCAAATGCTTCGCTTGCAACAAGAAGGGACACCTCGCCTCCGTGTGCCCTAATCAAGTGGATAACAAGGCCACAACACCAACCATGAGGCAAACCGGCAAGGAGCAAGTCAAATCGGTCAAGAGAGGGCCAAATAGCGTGACATGCTTCAATTGTCGGGAAAAGGGACATTTCGGTAAGGATTGTCCCAAAGGTATCACTCCTAAGCCTACTCTTGTAAATGATAATTATTTGCTTAGGAAGGACAAGAATGGCAATGTGTTTGCCAAGCTTGTCAAGTCCCCTATGCCGGCTCAAAATGATATTCATATGCATAGGAAGAGTAAATTTAGAAATGGATTTGCTAAATTTGTTAGCACTCCTAAGCTCACTCAATATAATTCAAACATACTGCTTAGGAAAAATAACAATAGCAAAACATTTTCTAGATTTGCTAGATCCTCTAAGCCATTTCATAATGTTAATAATCATATGCTTAGAAAGGATCAAACTAGAAATAGTTTTGCAAAGTATCATTGCCCTCCTAAGCCAATTCATAAAAATGTCAATTATTTGCCTAGGAGGAATAATTATTGCAATTCTATTCCTAGTCATGTTAGTCAATTCAATAATGTTAAAATTAGGACCATTTGGGTTCTAAAATCCATTGTGACTAACATTGTCGGACCCAACAAGGATTGGGTACCAAAGACCGCCTAAAAGAACATTAGGCAATAAAGAGATGGATTGGACGCTTGCACATCAAGAGGAGAAGGATTACATTTATCTACAAGTGGTGTCAAGCATGAAGATAATCAAGTCCATCATGAGCCAATGCCATCTCGGGTAACAAGTATTTAAATTGATTATTATTTAAACATATAGCCTTGTGTAGGTTATAATGCAATATTAATGAATATCAATTTAGATTACTTGTTATGGCCACTTGCTCTTGCCTCTTATCTATTCTCTTAATTGCAAATCTTGAGCAAGTTAGGCAGTGGCACATTTAGGGGGAGTGTTAATTCATATCCATGTGTATCACATCCCTATGGGTGCCCATATTAATATAAGTGCATATATATATATATATATATATATATATTTTCAAAATCAACCATTTAGCCAAAAATCAAAATTTTGTATACTATTACTACTCTTGTGAAAAACTAATTGAAAAGTGTATACAAATGCTTTCAAAAGGTTTTCCAATGATTTTGGCTTTACAAAAACTAATTTCAAAAGAAAATAAGCTTTTAGCCCAAAATCTAGTTACTAGTATCTTGATTTTGATTTAAACTTATAATTTTTATAGAATTAAATGTAAAAGGATTTTGAAAGTAATTCCAAAACAAAAATCCTAGAGTTGGTCATTCTTAACAATTTTTGTGTTCAAAAGATTTTCAAAAGACCAACTTGTCAAAAGATATTTGATTTTGAAACTCGCCGAAAAACTATACTTGACCCGTAACGGTCATATTATTGCACTTAGTGAGTTTCTCCATTTGGATCCATTCTTGTGTAGAATTGTGATTCAAAATGGCATTTTAAACTCATACACAAAACTTCAAATCTCTATATCTTACCCCATGCTCAATTTGAATTTTTTTGTGTTAATTGGATTTGACTTTGCTTCTTAATTTGGACTATTTAGGTCAAAAGTCAAAAATCATATTTAAAAGGCCCAAATTTGCGAAAAGCTTTGTAAAAGTATTCTACTATGTATTTCAAATGCTTTACAAGCTTTCAAAATGAAAAATCTTATGTTGAAATCTAATTTGGCTCAAAAAGATTTGATTTGATCCAAAATGGCCTATTTAGGCATATAGCTCAAATATTGGCATTCGAGTTGGATTTCATCATAAATCTTGGCTATACACATTCTTGATACACCTATCTAAGCCATGGAAAAGGAAATGGTATGAAATCCAAACCGAAGTGCATTTTGAGGCTTTTCGTGAAAATCGATTTTCGTTTTTGCCTCAAAACGCAATTTGCCATAGCTTTGAAAATTAAATTGTTTTGATGAAAATTCCTTTTGCAAAACCTTCTAATTAGTCCAAAGTAGGTTCCCTGAAAATTTCAAATTATTTGGACTTCTTTTGAATCGTTTTTGCCAAAATTTCGCAAAAGCCCGAAGTTCTAGTCAGTCAGGACCGGTACTACCGGCTCTGTGCTTGTGAGTAATCAATAAACCCGTACTACCGGCCTGTGTGAGCGGTAGTACCGGCCTGGCAGTGTCAGTTCTGATTTTTTCAGAATTTTCCGAATTTTGTTTTGGGATATCTTTTGATTGGTACTTCCTTTTTCAAAAATTCTTTTTTGGAAAAGTTTCTTGTCATCCCAAAGTTCATTTGTGCAAAATTTGAAAAGCTCTGAAATTTATTTGATCATTGTTTTTCAAGTGGTATCAGTAATGAGCACTTTAATTGAACTAAAGAGTGATTTTCACTTGATCTTTTGAAAAGACAAAACTTGTGCAATTCAAATGCAAATAACTCCATGTTTCATTCATTGAACATCTTGGGGAGTTTATTTATTACAAGTTTTGGGCACTTAATTGCTTCCAAGTGATATCATGCCTTTGTTTTGCTCTGATACTAAATCTTTTGGATTTTATTGATCCTTCTTGAGCCTTTGATATCCGTGAGTATATTGCTTTGAGAATATTGCTCTGATACCCATCAACATTATCGATAATTCTTTCAAGTGGTATCAATTCTGTGTGAGTTGATCCTAAGTGGTATCAATTGAGCATTTATTCATCCATATGCTTACAAGTGGTATAATTGAGATTCTTTTCTCCAAGTGGTATCATGGATCTAATTGTTCATTTCTTCTAATGATATCCTTGATTATTTGATTTCCTTTTTAAGTGGTATCATTGAATTCATTATTTCCTACAAGTGGTATTTCATTGCCTCTTTGTAGCATTACTCCAATACCCACATTCTTGATTAAGATTTTTCCTCTCAAATTAAAATTGTAAGTTCAACCACTTAGGATTTCTTTGTGTGAGAGTCCTTATGGATTGAAATACATAAAAGAGGAAAATCTCCTGTTGAGCTTTGTTCTTCATGAAAATTTGAAAATGCTCATTTCTTTTGGATCTTCAAGCAAAGCCCTTGAGATAGAATTAAAGTGATATCTATTTGCTCAAGTGGTATCTATTTCTTTTTGGGTTCCTCGTTTGACCCGTTTAGGCAAATTTGTTGGATTCTTCAAGAGAATCATATTGAAAAGTTGCAAAGCCTAATAAAATGAGGAGTGAGTTATTTGAATGTGTTCCAAATAAACCGTGTGATACCCTTTCGTCGTTTTTCATGCTTATTTTTACAAGTGGTATTTGTCTTACAAGTGGTATCCACAAATCCAAATATGGTCTCTTTTCGAGTTTTCCTTATTTTTAGACCATATTTCAAATAAAAACTTGTTTTACTTCTTGAAAGACCCTTCAAGTTTTTATTTGGTTTGAAATCTTAATTCCTCCCCAAGGTCATAAGTATGCATTCAAATTCTTATATGACCTTCATTAAAAAGAACTGGTTAAATGCTAAAAGGGGGAGAATAATTGCATAAAAGGGGAGAATGTTTTTTCAAGTTAAATGCCAAAAAGGGGAAGAATATTTTTTTAAGTAGATCTTTTAGTTTTTTTTCCATTTTTTTTGGTGCTTAATGCCAAAAGGGGGAGAATTAGGAAGCTTAATATCATTTGGTTTAAAAAGGGAGCTTAATATAATTAAGGGGGAGAATTAATATGCATATGTGTTCAATTAGCTTAAATTCTCTCAACATGTTAGTTTTAATCCAAATGTGCTCATTAAGCTTGGATTTGTCATTAATCACCAAAAAGGGGGAGATTGTAAGTTCAACCTTCATTAGTTATGGTTTTGGTGTTAATGACAAATTTAATCTTATGTTAATGACAAATCCAATATTAAGTTTATCCCCTAATGCGATATTGTTATTAATGCAAATGTTATATCGAGACTAACTTGTTTATTTAGAATATCTTTGTTTAGTCTCATCGCATTGAAAAATGGAAAACCCAAGGTATGTTTGCATATTCATTATAGTATTAGTTGCATACTTTGGAGTCAAGTTAAAATATGAATGTCCCCATTATATTAACCACAAAATGTGCATTATGTTTCTCAATCCATATATTACATGGATGCACATATTTAGGGGGAGTTTGTAGTTTAACTTGAAAAGTCTCTTTGTATTGATCGATTCGTTATTGACACACATAAGGATCAAGACAAAGAAACTAAATCCTTGAGTATATATTTGAATTGCCTAGTTATAAGTATACTCATGGTAATATAGGATATACTCCAATGTAATCAAATTGAATATGTGCATATTATCTCCAAGTCAATCATATTTATGCACATATACATGTGGGGTGTATTCTATAGTTGATGATTTAGAGTAATGATCATTTCCATACAATTTACATATAATGGATCATTACTTTTCATCAACATGAGTATATGAAAACTTGTGTAGTTAATATATACTCTTATCAATTTAAATGATAATTCAAATTGAGTTCATTTGTCTTGTTAATCATTAAAGAACACTTCATCATGTGTTGATGGTGTTTTGTGATTAATTGAGGACAAATGAATAGTTCTTAAGTATAATAAAGCATGAGTTGCATTATGGTACTTAAGACACACTTAAATCATTTCTATTGATTTAGGTTGTGCTCAATTGATCTAAAGGCATCCATTATGTGTTAATGGAGTGCAAGAGATAATTGAGACAACCATGCATCTTGGACTAACAAGTTTTATGAGTTGTGATTGAGTTAGGTCCAAAGATGGATGAGATGATAAAGAAGAGGAGTCGAGTGATGATCCCAAGGGAGTATCAAGCGATGATCATAAAGACCCCAAAGGGGATTGCTTGTGCGCGGCGACGAAGGTATAACTAGATAGGCTAAGGACTTTGTAGTCTTTGAGTCTAAGGTTTTATCGCCGTGCTATTAAGAGGGGTCGTTCCCTTTGCTTGAGCTTCATCATGTGTTGGTGATCTCATTCCGCGTTCACTCAAGCTCAAATCTTATTTGATTTGGTTTTTGCATATGGGTTAACCATTTGGCATGTGTTGCGAATGGGTTAAACTTATGCTTGGTTTCTTTTGGTTTTCGCATTATGCTTTGATTTGCATGTGTTGCAAGAAGTGATAAGCTGGTGCGTTGGCTTTTGCGTGAAGTTCACTTTTGCATGTGTTGCATTAGTTGAAGCTTCATGTTTTGGTTTCGCAAAACAATCTTTCTTAAAACTTGTGGTTGCTTGGAGCTAAGTTTTGCATGTGTTGCAAAAGGAGAGAGCTCAAGCTTGGTTTTGGTGTTTATGGTTGTGTATGTGCTAGAGGCTCGCATGTGTTGTGAGTAGAGAGCACATATGGTTGATTTGGTGTTTGTATGGAGCTAGAGGCTTGCATGTGTTGCGAGTAAAGAGCTCATACGTGTGATTTGGTTTTAGTTGAAGTTTGGTTTTGGTGTTGCATGGAACTAGAGAATTGCATGTGTTGCAATTAGAGAGTTCATGCATCTTGATTTGATGTTGCTTGGAGCTAGACTTTTGCATGAGTTGCAAAGAGTAGTGCTCAAGCATGAAATGTGTTTATTATGTTGTTTGCAAGTTCGTTGTGCGAATAAACTGAGGTTTATGAGTCCGGAATTCCGAGAGCATGTGAGTGGGGCTTGCAACGGGTGTTGGCAAGTTGACCGGGTCTTGTGTTGACCTTCACATGGCTAGGGGGATTAATCTCATAAACTCGAGTTTGATTTGCTTAATACGTTTTGCAAATAGTTCTTGAGTTGATTGCGAAATGTGTTTTCGCGATTTGGTTTAAATTCTTTGAGTATGAGCTAAGTTGGTGCAAATGTGTTTTGCACGTGTGTATGATCATGTGTTGATCATCTATATGGCTCAAAGAATAGTTTTGGTGTTTGGAGAAATGGTTTTCGGAGTTGAGTCTGAATTTCTCCTGTTGGCCGGCACTACCGCTATGCTTGAGCGGTAGTATCAAGTAATAATGTACCTCTAGGGAATATAGTGCCGGTAGCTTTTTGGCAGAAGGTTGTTTTTTGATGTTAAGTGTTGGCGGTACTCATCGGGAAGCTTGAGGGCGGTAGTACTGTAAGTGCTTGTACTACTAGGAAATTGCGCCAGTAGCTATTTTCCGATCGTGTGTGTTTTCTTTGGTGGGCAAGGCCGGCACTACCGCCGTGTGGGAGCGGTAGTACCGCGAGTGCGGTACTACCGGCCCTTAGTGGGCGGTAGTACCGGTCAGATGACCGTTAGCCGACCGTTGGGGCTACGGGCGGTACTACCGGCCCTTAGAGGGCGGTAGTACCGCAAAAGGCTGATTTTGCCCGTTTCGCCCCCAAACGGCTAGTTTTCTTGTGGGGGGCTATAAATACCCCCTTGGGGGGCTTGGGGCAAGGGTTGCTGGTGTTGTTGCTGTGTGTGGGAGTTGTGTGCATGTGTTGCTCTTCTCCCTTTGCTTCTTGAGCTTAAGACTGAGACTAATTGTATGTGTTGCAATTAGGAAGTGTTTTGAGAGCCTCCTGTGCATGTGTTGCACTTGAGGGAGGCCTTGTGCATGTGTTGCACTTGGTGATCACCGGGAGCGCATTCGTTGTGCTCGGTGAAGTTCAAGCGGAGGAGCGGCTTGTTGCTCTTGGAGGTTGCCGACTCCTAGACGGCGTAGGCGTCGTGCGCGGGAGCTCTCAAGGTGTGAGAAGCCCCGGCGAAGTTTGTGAAGGTTCGGGTTGAGCCTACGCGCAAGCGTGAAAAACCACGACTAGTGAAAAGAGGCGGGTGCTCGAGCGGGAGCCGGTCCAAGTGTGGGCTAGCCTCAACGTGGACTAGGGGAGACCGGCAAGTCTCCGAACACCACGGAAAAACATCGGTTGTCCTTGTCTCTTTATGTTCAAGTATTTACCTTTTGCATATTTATCAATTGCTTGAATGTATTAGAATTGCTTAGTACTAATTGATTGTTCAATTTAGCAATTCTAGTGTAGAGACATAAATTTAGTTAGTGCACTAGTGAGCCTAGTTGATTTAGGCTTTAATTGTCAAAACCTATTTATAGCTTCCGCATATATCTTTGATTAGGTTTTGACATAGGGGTTGATTAGAGCGAATCGATTTTAGTGAGCGATAGAATACTCATAAAACGCCTATTCACCCCCTCTAGGCGCATCCTCGACCCTACAGCTGTCCACCCTAATTCAGTTAAGGTCGACGGCCACGTAGGTAGCTGTCGACCATAAGTTACGTTTCTGCCTACACCCAATTTGGCCCGTGTGTCAGTTAGGGTCGACGGCCAGATTTTGCGGTCGATCCTAAACTATGGTGGACGGTTTAACTACATGCCGTCGACCCTAATTTCCAACAATTCCCCCATTCCAAGGCGGGATAGTTGGCACACATTTTTTCACGTCTAGGGTAGACGGCTGTTCTTTCGGCCGTCGACCTTAATGTGATTTTGGTCGACAGGGTGTTTTGACCTTCTACCATATTTGTGGTTGTGGAGAATAAATACTTTTCCTGTAGTGTATAATACAGTAGTAAATTGGTAGGGCACGTTACTGATTTAGTAGTAAATTCATTCGTTGTTCTATAGTAGAATGTAGTAAATAAGATAGTAAATGTTAGTGTATTAAATAGTAAATGAGGGATTTGTGATTCACTACATTTATTAGTGGTTGGCCATGTAATTTAGACCTTATTTGGCAGAGCTCCAGATCCCAGCTCCATCTTAAATCTGGAGCTTGTAGGCTAAAATAAAGCGAATTAAGTTTATATTTTTAGTCTCAAATATAGACAAAATGATCCACCTAAACACTCTTAATGTACCTATAGTTTCAGCTCTATAAATTTCTGAAGTTAGAAATACCCTGCTCCACTAACTCCACGGATTTTGGTGGAACCGAAGTTGTGCCAAGCAACCCCTTATTACTGACGACTAGTAAATGCGTTTAGTCAACACATAGGCGTATGCAGAATGCTTTGCATGCGGTTTTTTTGGCTAGAACGTAGAATAGCTATTCTATGCTTGGGAGTAGTACTCTCTCTCTCTCTCTTTATATATATATATATAACGCACTATTCTACATTTGTGCTTAGAATAGGCTCTTTTACTCCCTAACCAATTAATGCATACCGACCGAGCCACGAATCCAGTACTCAACGCATCAAAACTGTCCATTTGACTATCAGATATGTGGTAAAGTAACTAGAAAATGTGTTTTCTAGTTTGTATATGAATCTTTTTTATTTGTTTTAACCATTACTTTGTATTGGCAGCTCCGGTTCACAAAAAGTTTTCATCAGTAACTTACTAATGATGACAAGAGTAACAGAATTATACAAGTCTCGCCAATAAAAAGAGTCATTTTGATGTCCGTTGACAGATTTTACTATCCGTATATATAGATTTTACTATCATGTAGAAGGTTTAGTAGCCTATGTAGTCTGTACAGTAGTAAAAACTTACCGTATATGAATAGCAATATATATAGTAAAATATATACTATTCATTCACTGAATTATCGATCGCTCTTTGCCACACATGCATGTGCGTCTTTCGCACTGTACTACTCCGGTAATTAGTCAAAAGGTGTTAGAAAATAAGAACATGGCCCGTCCATTGCTAACCTGACACGACCAGTGATGATGACAGGAACATAATTGGAATGGACACTGGAGCTAAATCCAGCTTGCAGATTTCAGGTATGGAAATTGATGGAATACCAGATGAAACTCTTGCTTCTAGTTCTGTGGTAGGAGGGGTGGTTATTGCAGATGAAAATAATAGGTGTGTTCTTATACTGTTGATGATGGCAGTGATCGCCAATGATACTCATGAGTACTTTTTTGCCTAGTTTAGCATACTAACTGAATGCTTTGATCGGAGACCGTTGTCGGCTGGCGAATGAGATTGATCTATTCATTTGTTCGTACGTAGTCAATCGTTCTTATATCTGGATTGGATAGTGGGTGTTCCTTCTGAAATTGAACACATCAATCTGCCGATTGATAGGTTGGTCCTTGAAACGGGTACTTATTGTTTCCTTGATTTGGAGTATGTTTATGAGTTCCTGAACATTTTTTTCTTGAGTTGTCTTAGGGTTGTGATACCAGATTCTGAATACCTTTGGAGTATGCTGACCCTAAAAATATGGGATCTATTTTGGGACAAGCTTTCAAGACTAATTGTCATGCATACATCTTCTACAACCTTCAAGCTTTAAAGATTGGGTTTGGGATTAGTCGGTCTGCACATCGAGTAAACAATAATGGCAATAAAATGAGGTAGGAATTCTACTGCTCACATCAGGTATGTTGTGCATGATAATGCCATTGTAATTCTTGTATTATTTTTCAAAAAGTATAATAGGGAAATTTGATGGCAATTACAATACTAAATATTTTAGGGGGAAAATCCGAAGATGAAAAAACCTTCAATACACGTAGGCTGCGAAGCAATGGTGAGGGTTAATAAACCAAATAGAGAGGGCGTCCAGATTGTGAGCAAATTTGTTACTGATCACAACCATCGAGTGAAAACAAGCATAGGGGTGTCCAGGAACTATCAATCTCACAGCCATATTGATAAGGGAACAAGGGGTATAATCAAAGACATGATAGAGGTATAAAATATGCTAATATGTATGGTATGTTGTCTGGACTGCATGGTTAACCTACGATGGTACCATTCAACAGACGAGCTTTGGATAGGTTAGCATATACAATAAGAAGATATGAGAGCAGTGATGATGTGCAAAGAACACTAGATTTCTTCAAAGAAATGCAAAGCCATAGCAGGAATTTCTTCTATAGCGTTCAAGTAGATGATGCTTGTCATGTTAAAAATATATTTTGGTCACATGCAGTTTCTAGGCAAAATTTTGAGTATTTTGGAGATGTGTTGAATTTTGATACCACAAAAAAGACTAATAAGTATGATATGCCATTTGCGCCTTTCGTGGCTGTGAATAATCATTTTCAGAGCATTTTGTTTAGCTGTTCATTGTTTAGAGAAGAGACAGTTGATAGTTTTAATTGGCTGTTTGAAACTTTCAAAGAGTGCATGCATGAAAAGGAGCCAAAATCAATAGTAACAAGTCGAATAATGTCTAATGCATATACTTTTTTTCATATTTTTCATTGTTATATAGTTTCAGTACAATTCAATAATGACTTTGGGAGAGTACATTCTGAAACTAATTTCCATGCTTGTTCAGATAACTGTCATCAAATGGCATTAAGTATTGCAAATGTTTTTCCCAATTCGTCGTATCGTATCTGCAAGTGGCATATACTAAAGAAAGCAAAGGAAAATCTCAATAACATTTTTAGCAAACGATCTACCTTCAAAGAAGAATTCAAAAAGGTACTGAATCAGTCGCTGACAGTAGAAGAGTTGAGAATGCATGAAAGGAAATAATTTGGATGTTTGGCTTGGAAACCAGTTCATACCTGAAGCATATATGGGATATTAGAGAAAAGTGGGCATTCCCATATTTTGTTGACTTGTTCTATACTGGTGTGACGACTACCTCTAAGTGAGTGTGCAAACCATGTGTTCAAGATGTTTGTTACACCGTCATGCTCGATGAGCGGGTTCATGAAGAGGTATGAAAGATTCTTTATTGACAGATTGTAGGTGGAGGACGCAAAAGAATTCCAAATTGAAAATATGAGTATGGTTGATATTGAGATGTGTGATACTTACATTGGTCAGTAATTTAATCAATATCTTGTATGAAACATTGCAGCATAAGATTTCACCGTGATCAAGATCATCAATCGAAACACATTCTTCAAAAATATATACTAGAGGGGTTTTTGATTTATTTAGCCAACAACTCGATGAGAGCTTATCATTTATGGTTCAACCATCTGAGAATGAGAATGTTGTTAAAGTAATCTGCTTGGGGGGATTAACATGTGATAGCTGGAGACGAAAGAGTTTGAGATATATGATGATAGTAAAAACAGACAATATTGTTATGCTTGTATGATGTTTTAACATAAGGGTATATTATGCTGCCACATTCTTAGGGTAAGTTTTATTATGCATCAGTCGTAACAGTTTGTACTGATTGTTTATACAACGGAGAACTAATTGTTGTGTTGTTTTGTTAGGTTATTATTTAGGTTGGTGTTTATCATATTCTTGAGTGGTATATATTGAAACATTGGACAAAAGACGCTAGAGAGAATGTACCACCAAATTTATTTGGATATAAGGATGATGTTGATGTTGTGGCATCCAGAACATACAGGCATGCAATGCTCCATAGATCTTCTGCTGAGCTGGTGAGGCTTGGAAATACGAACATTGATACATACAAGAAAACCATGGTTGTCATATGTAAATTAGTGGTGGACCTAAAGTGGTCATTATCTTTAGGGATAATGGTTCGCATATGACAACCCTAGGAGGTTAGAGCCGCAAACAAAGTATTCTCAACATATTGTGATTAGGGGTGCAAACGAAGTGGATAATTCTCGACCGTCCATCCATCCATATAAATTCGGATACTATTCGGAGCCTAATTTCATATATCCGTTTTTTCGGATATCGGATACAGATTCGGATAGTTATTTTTCGATACGGAAACGGATTCGGAACAAAACTATCCGTCGGATTCGGATATAACCAGAATTTTATTAAGATATATCCGGATAATATCTGGTAACTATCCGATTTGAAACCTTACTTGAGTTTGGTCCCCGTCTAGTCGTCCCTATCCTCTGGCGGCTGGCTTCTAAATTCCAAAATCCCGTGCTGTCAGTGCCGAACTGCTGACTCCCCAATCCCCATCCCCAGTCGGCAGTCCCCGCCTCCCCATCCGCATACATAGCGACTATCTTCCTGTAAAAATTTCAACTACCCACCTTACCACTCACCCCTCCCGATAGCATGTATAGTGATATAAACAGCAGCTGTCTATAATATATCTCTATATCATCTATAGACACAACTGTTTATACGTACACAAAATAGAAAGTTGTCTATAAGACCGTTAGTTAAATAGTAGACAACACTTTTCTCTCTCCTCTATCTCTCTTCTTCACATCACCTAAAATCCTTTGTGGCATAATCTTATAGACAACTGATATATATCATCATACATGCCCTCACATATAATACCCCAATAGTCTCCTCCTGTCGTTGCTACACTGACTAGCATATCGTGGATAATCATTTATGGGTTCCATACTTTCACATACTTTAGGGTGCTACTGCATAGTGGTGGGCACTCAGGCCGGACTCTTTTGGGCCGGCCTGAGGCACGACTTCATGGTCCGGTCCAAAACTCGATCAAGTATGAAGGGGGCTATACCGGATCAGCACGATACTATAGCATGGGATATGCTAGGCTCGAGAACCAAGCATAATGGGTGGCACGGCTCAGCACAGCCCGGCACGATACTGTAAAATGGGTCATAATAGGCCTGATGACCCAGGGCATAAGGAAGAAACCTAGCATGAAGTTCACCGACTCACAGAGTATGAGTGTTGTAGATGTGCATAGACGCCACCCCTACTGCCGACACCTAAGAGAGACGGGTAAAAGGGGAGAGAGAGCTGAGAGAGATTGAGAGACGGTGTAAGAAGCTTGTCTCTCAGTTCTCTCTCACCCATCTCTCTCAATCTCTTTTGTCTATCTCGCTCATTTTCTTTCTCGCCCATTGCCCCCCCGCCTCGCTCGTGTTTAGCACATCCCCTTGCTCTATGTAACTGTTCAAGAATAAATAAATTTTAGTTCTTTTTCTCAAAATATTTGCATCCACTGCCTCAACTCCATACGTCTCCGGTTCTTTTCCTCTCGTTGCAATTGTGCAAATGGGTCGGATCTAGGTCGGCACGGCACGATGCAGACACGAAGCGTAAATAGGCTGTGCTTGAGCTCGCCGAAGGCAAGTCAGGCTAGCACGGTGGACATGACAAGTCGTCACGGCCTACCATGGTTAAGATATGAAGCACGACGAGTTCGTACCAGACCGGCCCGGAACGGTGTATCGCTCACCTCTTCTACTGCATCAAATTTTCACATACTTCCTCTGCGGGGGTTCCATACTTCCATTGAACTATATAGATATATTTCATGGTACGACATTGCATACACTTTGTACAGGAGAACTTTATTTTTTTACATATTTTGGAACATATATAGAAAAAAATGCGGGTCACACATGTTTAGTGGCTGCCTGACAAGTGTGCAGTGGGCGGACCCGCAGCGGCTCCGTGACCCGTCAGTGACATGTAATTAAGGATGTTGGAGGTTGAGGCAACTATACGTGGTGCAATACTTTTGAATGTTTAGGTCCTATTTGGAACACCGGAAATTGTTTTCCTGAATTTTGCTGGAATTGAACTATTTCCTGCAAAATTCCAATGAAATTCTTGCCTTCCCACCAGGATTTAGCTAGTTTTAGTAGTACAGTGCTGCTGATACATAATATCTACCCTATTACACGCGGGAGAAAGCGCGCAAGGTCAGCTCATTCACGTGTCACCGCACGCTAATTCGCGAAAAAGCCCCTCAGTTTCTTCAAATTACGGATAGATCCCTGTAGATTACGAATAAGTCCTTCGCGATTTTTTGTGAGGGGAAGATTTTTTTCCCTTCGTCGCGTTTGGGTCCCTGGCGCGCTATTTTACGGAAAAAACCTTCCGTTAAGTTCAAATCACGAACAAGTCCTTTTCTAATTTTTCAGGATAGCGGACAGGTCTAAAAACGTAACAAACAGGCCCTTACTCCTTACGTCTAGGTCCTTTCTTCGTTTTTTCCGGAAAAAAATATTTTCAGCACCAGAGAAGTGTGTGCAGCTCTATCTCTAGACTTTTTCCCCAGCTCGATTTTCCATCTCGATCTCTGATATTTTTTTAAACATGTATTATTACTCGTGTAGAGTGTTAGGCTTGACAAAAGAAGTTTGTCATCTCTAATAATTTTTCGCCCTTTTTCCTCTAGACTATTTTTAACCAGTGGGTGGTTTTGCGAAAATAAAAAATTATATCCAGGCCCTTCGATCGGTGGTTTTACAAAAAAGGGCCATACTGTTTCGTATATTCGCGTACGGGTCATTCGTCTTTATCTTTTTGTTTCAAAAAAAATCCGTAGTTTTTTTATTCACAGTTGTGTTCTCCGTTTTTCCCGGAAAAAAAGTTTTCAACACTAGAGATATATGTGCAGCTCTATCTCTAGACTTTTTCCCTAACTCGATTTTCCATCTCGATCTCTGAAATTTTTTTAAACATGTATTATTACTCGGTGAACGCGTAGAGTATTAGGCTCGACAAAAGAAGGTTGTCATCTCTAATAATTTTTTCCCCTTTTTCCTCTAGACTATTTTTCACCGGTGGGTGGTTTTGCGAACATGTATTACAGAAAGAACCCTATAGTTTCGTATATTCGTGTACGGGTCCTCCAACTTTATTTTTTCGAGCGCATGCTATTGAAATTCAGCCGGCGCAACGTAGTGCGCAGATCAACCTAGTAATACCCACAATATAGATGGAAGAGTTCCCGGGAGGAGACCCATCCCACGTGTCCCCCTTGGCAATTTTGCGAAAAAACCCCGCGTTTCTTGAAATTACGGATAGGTCCTTATAGATTACGAATAGGTTCTTCGCGATTTTTTGTGAGGGGAAGATTTTTTCCCGTTTATCGCGTTTGGGTCCCTCGTTCGCCATTTTACGGGAAAAACCTTCTGTTAAATTTAAATCGTGAACAAGCCCTTTTCTAATTTTTCAGGATAGCGGACAGGTCCAAAAATGTAACAATCAGGTCCTTGCTCCTTACGTCTAGGTCCTTTCTCCGTTTTCCTAGGAAAAAAATGTTTTCGACAACAGAAATATTTGTGTAGACTTTTTTCCCATCTCGATTTTCTATCTCGATCTCTGATATTTTTTAAATCATATATTATTACTTGGTGAACGCGTAGAGTGTTAGACTCGACAAAAGAATGTTGTCATTTCTAATACTTTTTCAACCTTTTCCCTCTAGGCTTTTTCCCCACCGCGGTTTTCCACCTTGGTCTCCAATATTTTCCAAATAGTTCGTCAAAAGAGATATTTCTACAACTTTATCTCTCTATTTTTCCCCTGTTTCGCTCATTATTTCGACGATTTAAAAAATAAAACGCCGCCGGAAAAAAATGTAATTTTTTCTACGGGAAAACGACGCGCATGGCGTGTTACGCCGCGAAAAATTTTGTATCCTTTCAGCCGTTCCGCTCGTTATTTCGACGATTTAAAAAATAAAGCAACGCCGAGAAAAAAAGAAAATTTTCGACGAAAAAACGACACGCGCATACGCCGTGAGTCTCTGAGATTTTTTTAAACATGTGTTATTACTCGGTGAACGCGTAGAGTGTTAGACTCGACAAAAGAATGTTGTCATCTCTAATAGTTTTTCGCCCTTTTCCCTCTAGACTCTTTCCCCACCGCGGTTTTCCAGCTCGGTCTCCAATATTTCCTAAATAATTCATCGAAAGAGATATTTCTACAACTCTATCTCTCTATTTTTTCCCCCGTTTCGCTCATTATTTCGACGATTTAAAAAATAAATCACCACCGAAAAGAAAAAGTAATTTTTCTACGAAAAAACGGCACGTACGGCGTGTTACACCGCGAAAAATTTTGTGTTCTTTCAGCCGTTTCACTCATTATTTCTACGATTAAAAAAATAAAACGCCTTCGAAAAAAAATCTACGAAAAAATGGCCGCGCGGCGTATTACGCCGCGAAAAATTTTCTAGTAGCATCTTATGCTCAGAAGATTTGCAGAGCTCCTAGACCCGAAGGTATATTTTTTGCGAAAAAACCCTTTAGAAAATTCAAAATTGTGAACAGGTCCTTCCACCGATTATTTTGCAAAAAAAGACCCTGTAGTTCTGCAAATTCAACTCGGGCGCCGGTTCTTTAAACCCGAAAGATTTGAAATTACATTTAGGTCTAGTTATTTTGCGAAAAAAATCCCGTAGCACTGCGGTTCTTTAAACCTGAAGATTTAAAATCACGTTTAGGTCCGGTTATTTTGCGAAAAAATCCCGTGGCACCGGTTATTTTGCAAAAAGGACCTGTAATTCTGCAAATTCAACTCGGACGCCGGTTCTTTAAACCCGAAAGATTTGAAATTACGTTTAGATCTGGTTATTTTGTGAAAAAATCCCGTAGTTCTACAAAATCGACACGAGCGCTAGTTCTTTGAATCTAGAAGATTTAAAATTACATTTAGGTCCTCCCGGGCGTTGGTTCTTTAAACCCAAAAAATTTAAAATTATATTTAGGCTCAGGTATTTTGCAAAAAAAAAAAAAAATCTGTGGTTCCTCAAATTTGATACAGGTGCCGGTTCTTTAAGCGCGAAATATTTAAAATTATATTTAGATCTTTCTACTATTTTTCGTAATAAAAAACTCCGAAATGTGATTTGTGCGGCACGGCATAGCACGCGATACTATCTAGTATTCCGTATCTCACACAACAGAGGTGGACAGAGAGCTGCGATAGGCAACTTTCATCACCATCACCAGGAGTATACTTTTGGTACAAAATACGGATGGATTCACAAGAGTATTGCCGCTACCTAAGCTTTACATTACAAGGTTGCCGCCCGGAGAGTCGACGTCGTTGTGCAGTTCCAGCACGCACCGAACAGACGGATGCAGTGTCTAATATATATAGTCAACCAATCGATCACACACATAACTCCCAAGTAGATCCTAACGCAACTCCTGTCGGTTCATCTCAGCACAGCAGCCCACGATGATCATCATTAGCTCAAGGGTAGATGGATCTGGGGATGACGATGTCGCCGATGTTGTTGTGCCACGGGTCCGCCAGGTGGGAGGCCAGGTTCTCCAGCGGGCCGGTGCCGGGGTACGCCGACTGCTGCACGCAGAACCCGACGAACGCGAGCATCGCCAGCCGCCCTGCGCGTACAGATGCAACGTATGCTAGCGTTATTTTGTGCGAATTGTCCACTTCCTTAAGTGTGATTGAACTACGAGACGCGCGGTGTTTACGCACCGTTCTTGATCTCCTTGAGCTTGTACTCCTCGAACTTGACGGGGTCCTTGGAGAAGCCGAGCGGGTCGAAGGCGCCGCCGGGGTACTTCTTCTTCTCGGGGTCCTTCTCCATGGTGCGCTGGTGCTCCGCGAAGGCGATGGCAAGGAACTCGATCACCAGGATGGTCGGCAGGTTGCCCCAAGGCACCGGGACGCCGAAGTAGGTCGCCTGCCCGCCGGGCACCGCCGCCCACTCCTGCGCCTTCACCCAGTTGCCCAGCCCCAGCGCCTCCGGCACCAACACCCCAGGCTGCGCGCGTGCATGCGTCGTCCACGGCAACTCAAGTTATTATTACTAGCGAACACCAACAACTCAAAGTAGTAGCTAAAACGGCAGGCATGGCTGCCGCCGGCCGGTTCAGAGAAGTGCAGAGGATGGACGTACCACGCAGAGCATGGCCCAGCGGCAGTGGTAGACCTCAGACTCCTTGAACCGCTCGAAGTTCTCCGGCACGGTGGCGAGGCCTAGCGGGTCGAACCCGAAATCCCTGATCAAATTCAGACGTAAGCATCGTCAACAGATGTACGCTACATGTGAACCACTCAGCCCGATTCACGTACGGCGCGCGGTTATATACTAGCTGGTTGCAGCTTACCCGGGCGAGGAGCCGTCGAGGTGGGGAGGGCGGGGCTGGCCGGGAAACCACTCGGCGGACATGGTGACGCGGCCAGAGGTGGTGGCGTAGGCGCAGAACGGCAGCCCGGAGCGGCCGGACCGGGACGGCGCCAGCAGGCTAGGCACGCCCACGGCGCTGCAGCTCCTCAGCCCGCTCGACGACGCCATCGCCATTGTTGCTTGATGCTTCTTGGTGCACTCCAAGGACAAGAATACGTGGGATATTCGAGACGACACCGGAACGTGAGGCTTCTATTAAGAGCAGGAGAGGCCGGCAAAGAAGCGGGATGTGGATATCCAAATACCGCCCGCCATTGGCTGCAATATCTGCACGGCCACATGCCATTGGGCCACGTCGGATCGTGGTATCTTTTGCTGTCCTACGAGGCATGCCACATACTTAGCCTAAGGCCACAGGTACTCTGATAGGAGGTGAGGTTGCAATGGTCTCAAGGCCACAGGTCCCACATATCCATGGCTTTCAAGCATAGAAAATCTGCACCTACTTAGCCCAAGGTAACTTTTGTCCACCGAATCCAGACGATGATTAGGTGCACAGATTTTTTTTCACTCTCTCTGGTTGGTAAATCACTAAATCTTGGTGTACTTAGTCATAATGCTTTATTCGCAACAAAAGTTCTTGAAACCACCCATCGATATTCGATCACAAGCTTGGGTTGTTAGGAAGGCAAATGAAATTTATTCAGACTAGATTTTTTAAAAAGAAAATAAAGGAGAGATTTGGCTTACTGGCTGTATGCTACAGTAAAGTTCTCGAGATCTGCTTCTATTGTTGAAACCACCCATCGATATTCACAAAGCTTGGGCTGCTAGGAAAGCAAATTGAAGTTTATTCAGACTAGATTTTTTAAACAGAAATTAGAGGAGAGATTTGGCTTACTTGCTGTATGCTACAGTACAGTTCTCGAGATCAGCTTCTATCTGTTGAACATTCGATTTGAACGTATCTAAACCATAATTTCAAATCCAGTGAACCCATGTGCCTCATTTTAACATCCCCTCCCTACTGCTTCCTCTCCTCCCTTCGCCACCACATCCAATTGCGCCTCCACCCTCTCTAGCAAGCTCCGCCCCTCTTCTTCTTTCTCCTGGTGCCCTTTTGCTCTTCCTTCGCCACTTTTTCCCTCTCTGGTGAGTTCTGGGCGCTTCCACCACCGCCACCACTTCCGCCAACCACTACCCACAGCTGGCGGTGCTCTTACCACCTCATTGTGCCTCCATCTTCCCTATCCCTTACCACCTCGCCCAACCTAACCCGTCTGTGTCGTTCGCCTCCACCATCCATTGCCTCCCTCGAACCTACGGCTAGTGGTGCCCTCTTTGTCCCACCGCCAAGTTGTTGCCCCCTTGAGGTGACAGTTTTACCTATGGATTTAGGTACTCACGGATATCCGACCCAATAAAGGCAGGTATGGGTAGCACTTCACACCTATGGATGTTTGGATTTGGATACTCGATAAGATTCTGGGATAGATGTGAGGGCCAATTTGTACCTAATGTAGGTATCCTATGATATGTGGACCCTACTTTTTTGAGATATATGCTAAAAAACAATGATCTTTATAAAGATGATCATTAATGTGCTCTTCCCTTCCTGGCCCGTTACCGTAGTGTTCCCCTTTTTCAACTGTGCTACAATCGTTTTATGGTGCCTTTGAGGAGCATGTAGATGGAAGAAAACTTATGTATTATGCTATGTGGTACTATAATAAGATTTAAATAAGACTCGTGTGATTGTAATTAGACTTAAGCTATGGCATTATGTGATGTGGTTGTGTGTGATTGTAAAATTATGAGACATGTGTGCAATTGTATAATGTACATGATAATCTATGGGTACTCATTGGATATTGAATACCTATTGGGTTTGGGTGGAGGCACAAATTTGTACTCATAAAGCTTAGTGGATTCGAGTGGGCACACGTGTTTAGGTTCGGATGGTGGGTTTGAGGCAATTGTAACCGAAGATACCTACTAGATTACCATCCCTATCTATCCCCTCTCTCTCTCTCTAAAACTAAGGGTTCTGGTAAACCCCTCCGTAGCCTGTCGAATCCTAAACCTAACCCCTTGTTGCCTTGTTGCCGATCACTGGCCATTGCCGGAGTTGGAGAAGGTAGGTAATTTGTCTTTTTGATGTCTGAATTTATCCTCCTCCTCCTTTATTTTCCACAGTTCATTCCATAACTATAGATCACGTATGAGATAGATAGCAAACACCGAAGATAAACACCATTTTGCCTTGCCATTTTCACCATACCTAAGCAAAGTGCAAGATGGGCTGGGCTAGGCCCGTTTTTGCTGGCCCAAAACTAGTACTCCGCGATGTTCAATGAGTTGCCGGTCTGCTCTTTTATGTTCTCTACTTTAGGATTCTCCAGCGACTGATCAACTGATCTTAAAAGCCCACACTTTTGCCTTTATCAAAATCAATGACAACTAATAGAAATTGAAAACTAAGATGAATCGAAATCTGAAATAAAGGAAAAATGCTGGGACTTGTCAGTGGATGCATATTGAAAACTAAGACGAATCCAAATTGGAAATAAAGGGAAAATGCTGGGACTTGTCAGTGGATGCATGGTGGTCGCCCTTGCTGCGTGCTATTGCAAAATGGTGGAGTCTTTACTTCTGCTATGAATGCATTATGTCGTGAAATTGTGTACTACCCAATTGCTGGTGTTAGACAGAGAGTACGTAATCGCTCAGGACCACGTGCAAAAAACAATCTGTCCAAAATGTGATTGCTAAGAACTTATGTAGCTAACTGTGGCCTTTGTAGTTAGTACTGGAAGTAGAAGAATTTTTTAAAGTTATTTCTAGAAGAAATTTCTGGGAAAAATATTGTTCTTATATTAAGAGTTAGAAGTATTAAATACTATCTGCATTGTTATACCACACATCTTAGAGCATATACAATAATAGAGACGACTACTGTCTATATACTCCTCTGTGTCATATAAAGACAAAATAAAAGATAATAACTTCTATAATATATGACATTTAAAGGTATCTCAATGAGATCTTACGATCTTTTAATTATGACATAGAAAAATATTCATTATAGACAATAACTCATACAATGGTGTTTTGTGTTGTCTATATGGTCGTATCGCGCGTCACGGAGAAACACCATGCTCTCCCTTCTTCTTTTACCTCTATGTCAGTGAAAATCTTACGTGGCAAAATATATAAATGACTAATATCACACCATTGTACACACCATCATGCACACACATGAAAAGGCACAATATTAGGTATCATTTAGAATGTAAGGAACTTTTTTTCTTGAGAATTGCTAAGTGACACTCGAGTGTTTTTTTGTCTGCGAGCACTCAATTGTTGCACGTGTTGAAAAAAAATGTTGCAACGTGTTGGAAAAAATGTTGCAAGCGTTGAACAAAAATGTTGCAATAGGCTTCCAAATTTCAGATGTTGCAAGCGTTGAACAAAAATATTGCAAGAGGCTTCTAAATTTCAGACGCGTTGCAACATTTTTTTCCTACGTGTGTAACATTTTTTTTCTACGTGTGTAACATTTTTTTCAATGCGTGCAACATCCGAAAATTTGAGTGTTTTTAGCAAAAAAAACACTCAGGTGCTCCCTAGACACCCCTTTTTTCTTATCCTCGTGGGAATTGAATTGTTTCGTGCAAAATTTCTTTAAAATTCCTGTGTTCCACATAGCTATGTACCATTGTACCATATTAAATGTCTCTCTCTTACTGCCTCATTAATTTGTTTGTCCCCTAAACAACCATATTTAGTTCTCGTGACCGGTGAACAATGATTAACCTAGTACAATGTAGCATATACTGAGTAAGTCATGGATAACTTAGGAAGATATGATTATGTTTCACTCTGAAAACATCGAACGTCATTTATATAAGAACGAATTTGTTCTCAGGAACGTTATCTAGAAAACATCAGTAGTAGCATTATTTAAGCTGAATCAGCTTCGATAATCATGTGGTAATCCCCAGAAACAATTATTCTGTACACCCACCAGCAGGAAACAAACACATCCAGTACGGGGGCAGACGGCAGCCACACACACTGATGGATCTTGGCTGTAGCTCCTAGTTTTCTTGTTTCCTGTCTGTCAGTTCTGGGATCCTTCATGTTCTTCCCACTTTTTTAATCCCTCCAGCGCACAGAAAATTTTAGCGCTGGTAACACTGTCATTATGCAACAGTAAACTTAGCTATGCTACGGCTGCTGTACTATTAAAATTTTGGTCTTGTCAGGCCGATTCCAGTGAATCAGCTCACTCGTTTTCAACGGTTGGTGGACTGTAAACAAAGCGCAGAAATGCTACTCAAGAAAGCAACCCCCCCCCTCCCCCCTCCTCTCTCTCTCTGCGCGAGTGGTGTGTGCCTGCTGTCCTGCAGCAGCGACAGCTCCTGTTTGGAGCTCAGGCACCCAGGAGTCCAAAGGGACTCCATACTTCCAGTCCAGAGCACTACTGCTACCAGCTCATTGAAGAATCCTCCAACTATACCACCCTTTGCTGTGGCTTTTTGATCTGTGGGTCTGCTGGTGTCTCAATCCAAGATTAATACCAATCCATATCAAGAACTCCCTTGCCTCTAGCAGCAGCAAAATCCATGTTTTGACCACTGAAGCTTGGAGAAACAGGTTGCAGGATGCTTCTTGAACTAGATGCTAACCAATTGCAAGGTCAGCAGTTGTTCTCTTCCTCTATTAAATGGTTCTTGTTTCTTCAGCAAGTTTCTTGTTTTCAATCTTTGTGGGTTATATTGATTTATTTCTATCTGAGATTTAATGGGGATATTTGTTGCTTGAACTTCTTGATTGCCATGGATCTCACTAGAAAACTGAGAATATGCTTACATCCATTCTGCAATTAAATATTCGATTCTATTCTACTTGGGTATTACAATAAATTCTCGATACTCTTGCAGATTTCTAGCTTGTTTTTGCTGTAATATCATATAGGTTAATGTTGTAGCAGTGAAATATTTTGCTTTCAAGAAGCAGTCAGACAAACAGAAGCATCGGCATATATCTATAGAGCTTGTTGCTCCACTTATTGCCCAATACAATTCCAGGTTAGATATTCCTGAATCGAATCAATGGGTAGGGGAAGAGGCAGGGGAAGGAAGCTCACCAATGACAGGAGCCATGAGGATAAGGGGAGCAGTGGTGAGGAAGTTGTGCCTGCAAGGAAGAGGAGAGGAAGGCCCCAGAAGCGCATTACCGATAAAATCGACCAAGCAGAAGTCAAGAAGTTGGTAGAGGGTGATGATGGCGACGCAGACTCTCAGGAAGTAGGAGATGATGCAAAGCTGAAGGCATCAAGAACAGAGAACAACTCTGCAGGAAAAGGTAACAAGAGGAACAGGGTGCCCAAAGAAGAGAGCTCAATTCTGGACCTGGAAGAGAATAGTTCAAGCACTCGATCTAGCAACGATGAGTCTACCAGGTCAAATGGTTTCCGGCAGAACGGAAGCCGGCGGAAGAGCACGCCTCGGCGAGCAGCCGAGGCGGGGCTATAGATGGGAATGGAACATCCATAGATTCTTGGGTATCAGTTTGGCAGCTGCTCTTCAATTTTGTCAACTTCATATGTGGTTATATTCAATTGTTATCATATTCATGTTTACTAGGACCTAAATGAATGTAAACATATAATGATTGTAAGTCATGGAAGTTTTACTTATGAAAAACGTATGTACTTCTTGAAATCCACAAAATTAGATATTCTATGCTGAATAGTGGGTACTGTTTTACATGACATCAACTAGTGGTGCTAGCATTAGCTCTTGCAACTATTGCTCATCGTTTGCACCTTTTCTTTGCCATTTCCGGACAGCAAACCTTGCTTGGTGGTATTGGCAAGTAGTCCTAGTTCTTACTAAATCAAGATGCCACGAGTGTGACTTCAAGAACTATTACGCGATTTGTGCTAAGAATCTAAGATAGATCCAGGTTCATTTTGCCCATTGGTATAATATGGAGACCTTGGATTTCAGATGATTTATTTGTTTGGCGTCCAGTTTGCCTTCTGCTTGGCTGCTGCCTCAGGATACTCGAGTGTAACATTGTGTTTTAGATGCAGCGAATGACTAGTAAGCACTGAAGGTAATTAATTATACTACCAGCTGGTCATAGTTATGCAACATGACCTTAATGGATGATTTCAAGAGGCGAGTTGTGACTAAGAAGTTAGGGGGTTTCACATGGATCATTACGCATCAGCACGCCAAAGATTTCGCTGTTCGCTCGGTGGCATCACTGGCACGACTTGTAAAGCAGCTGTACAAAATGATTTCCATTTTTCCAATATCCAAGTGCCTCCCCAGAAACAGCCTAGATATAGAGCCCAGGTGAACATATTAACACAAGGCTAGAAAGAAACTACAGGCACAGCCATGCCGCTGCCTCTCGCTGCTCATCTTGCTCTCGGCCTTCTTGATGGTGTCGCTGTCCAACGCAAAGCCAAGAAAGATCACTAGGAGTCAAACTCCCTAAGGACTTCCTCTTCGGCACAGCCTCATCCGCTTACCAGGTAAGTAGAACAATCTGGAAACTACTGGAAGAAGTATGAATGCTTTGCTCTTATGTGCCTTTTGATGCTTGATGCAGTATGAAGGCGCCGTGAGGGAAGGTGGCAGCGGACCAAGCATCTGGGACACCTTCACTCACAATCACCCAGGTCCTCTGCTCTATTCACGCACAAGATTACACAGCATTTTGGCTGCCTCTTCTATTAGTTGTAGATTTTTCACTAACTGGCAAATGCATCATTCATCTATTTAGCCATATCATCGTGACTGCAACTAACAAGGATACATAACATGTTCAACAAGGTATCATTTCTGTGAATAGTAAGATCTGAAATAGGACTAGGCTAAATTTTTAACTATTGTCAAGTTGGTGAGTAATATAGGTTATAACTTTGAGCAACATCATGACAACCTCCGGGCAGGAAAAACATGCAAAGATTCAGCAGACTGAAGTATAACAAAATAGCACCTTCCAAGTCCAATCCCCTCACTTGAACAATAAAGTTGGATGCTTCTGTGCGTTCTGACAAACCTTGTACACATAAAATTTAGTTTTGTAGCAGTTCCAGATGACTAAGCCCACGCAAATTTGATTCCTGAAAATTTGCAAAAACCCTCACAGGTTGCCACAGGTTTGTGGCCCATAGAACGAAGAGCTTGCTAATTCCTTGTTTCCAGATTTCTCGGTGAGCTAATGATGAACAGCTGAACTACAAGCCAACATAAAATTGAGAGGTTAATCACTTAAAACAAATTTGAAGCTAGAGCAAAAAAGAAAAAAGAACTTCTCACTCAACTTCCAAACAAAAAAGCACAGAATCCAGTGATCTACTGCTAGCATAAAATAATACTACTTGATAACCAGATCAGTCCACTTCCATAAAGAATATCAACATAAGTGCTTTCTTGCCATAGCATGTCAAACATGTCTAATTTAAGTTTAGAAAACAGCTATATAGCATACAACTCTGCTGCACCTGACATTATATAATATTTATAGTCTTTTCACCATGAAAACAAGATTGTGCAAAAGCCCATTTCATTAGGACCTAGAAAAGCACTTAAGCCATCTCGTCAATTGATCTATAAGTAATGAAAAGTAATTGATTATTCATAAGGTCATAGCACGTAAGTACCAGCAATCTTCATTTGGGTCTACTAACAAAGCATAGAAAAAGACAAGCAAGTGCCAAAAAAACTAAATGAACATCTGATAACTGAAATAATGCATGACTAGTTTAATGACCACCTTCACAGTCAATAATTCAGTTACTCCATGTGAAAACAACGACAATAAACAAACAGCTCAATTTTTTGGTCTTAGCTCACAGTAGTGCCATAATTTCAGGGGATATCAATCTGGACTAAATTCAGATAGTAGCTAGTTATTTTTTCATAAATTATACTTGAGTACTTGATAACTAGAGAATTCAAGACAGTTTACTATGCATGAAAGAAGTGCTTCCAAAAACTCAAGTTCGATTCATTCATACTCAGACTAGTTATGGTGATTAGTAATCTAAGTCCTACTAATTTCTCGATACAGAGAAGATAGCAAATAGATGCAATGGAGATATAATAATAAATCCCTACCACCAGTACAAGGTAATGCTTATAATGACTATGCTAACTAGTGACCACCCTTCTATGTTCACTTCAATACCTAGCATTATCAGATGCCCTTTTTTTTGTGGATGATGATGTCAATATCATGAAGGATTTGGGCTTTAATGCATATAAATTCTCTTTCCTGGATAAGGATTCTGCCTAGCAAGTGGTTCCTCATAGCCTTTTCTAGTTTTCTCATGCATATAGGGTTTATGTCCTAGCTATAAATATAATGATAAAAGAATCTTGATAACCTTATACTTAATGCACCTAATCTATCACCTTTAAACATATCCCAGCCAACCACTTGCCATAACAGCTATGGTAAAACTAACAATATTTTCCATTATCTGAAGTGAAACACTAACATACTTGTAACTAAGAACCAGTCTAGATTATATAAAATAAGATATTGAACCCAAGCTACTAGCTGATGCAATGACAGCATGGGTACAGATGGAAAACTGAGTGGACGGGTCAACATGGAAGGAATTAGATAGTAGATACTGCAACAATCTTATTGACAGGCTCATTTCAGAAGGTTACAGACTTACATATACTAGTAATGTCAAGACTAAAGATGATTTTTTATATTAATATCTATTTGCATGATGTATCTTAATGTCTAACCAACAATGCAGGTGTTGAACCAGTTGTGACCCTTTTTCACCGGGACTCCCCACAAGTATTAGAACAGCAGTACGGTGTCTTCTTAAGCCACTTTAATGTGTAAGTAAACATGACCTATCAGCTCATATGACTAACATGGACCCCAAACTCGCTACTCTGACCAATAACAAGAACCATGTTGAAATTAAAAAGAAACAAAGAACTGGGCCTAAACAAGTTGGGCCAACATCATCAGGAAAGATTTCCATGACTACGCCAACATCTGCTTTAGGGAGTTTGGTGACGGTAAAATACTGGATAACATTCAACGAGCCTTGGAGTTATGATCAATATAATAAAATATGCATTCTAACATGTAAAAGGTATCTATAGTATAGCATTCTAGCTTATGAACATTGAAGGCTTCTCAGAGAAGAACCTAAGATACCAGAGATATTCAGCCTACACAATCTACTCCTAGAAACAAGAAATGAAAATGGACTATCTATAGCACTGCCAAAGATCTTCTAGTTATAGACTGACAACAGAACTAACACAAAAAAAGGTGGCTCAGAATACAGACAAGAAAATGGACTAATGGAGGTATCTAGACATGGTATCTAAGGGATGTTTATATAGCTTTTACCACTAAAACCACTAGGCTATATTGTACATTTAATCATTTCGATGTATTTTGCCAGCTTATTGTTGACACTTGACAGTGATAACCATTAATCATGCAGGTGTAGCAAAAAGGAAAAATAGGCATTACTATAGTTAGCAATTGGATAATCCCCTAGTCAAATTCCAAGACAAGGATGCTACCAAATGTGCATTGGACTTCATGTATGGACGGTGAGTTTTCATTAAATCCAATACAAGATAGACTTCAGGTTCATACTTGAAGTTTCAGGCCACTACCATTGGAAAAATCCTTGTAAACTTTATTAGACACAAAACTCAATAATAAATTGAACATGTCCACGGATCCTTTAACCAAGGGAGACTATCCACTCAGCATGAGAACACTGGTTGGTAACAGATTACCAAGATTCACAAAAGAGCAGGCAAAAGCTGTAAATGGATCATTCGACTTCATTGGCCTCAATTACGATACAGCAAGATATGCTCAGAATATTAAACACAAAAGCAATAATAACAAAAGCTACAACGCTTATTCACTGACTAATCAGAGAAGTAATCATGTAAGCTATCTGTTTTATGTTCTCCTTCCCAAAAACTTTGGTGAGCTAATAGTTTTCTCTACATGCAACAACAGTAGAAAGAAATGGAACAGATATTGGCCCAAAGGTATGACTTGCTCACAGAGAGATTATCTTGCTTCTTGTTTGATAGTTGTAAGCGGGTAGATAATAAAAGACCCATTTTACAGTTAATTTAGCATAGAAAGAGATTCCCAAAGTATGTAAAAAAAGAACACTGATATATATCTGTATCCAGGCTGGTTCTTCTTGGCTCTACATCTATCCAGAAGGAATAGAACTATAGAAGAACTCTTGCTATACACCAACAAGACATACAACAACCCTACTATCTAAATCACAGAAAATGGTACAATAGCCTAACTGCAAAGTATGACAATATGTTCCACTGCTTACCAAAGAAACACTTATAATGCAGGTGTTGGTGAAATTAACAATGAAAATTTACCGCTTCAAGAAGCCTTAATTGACAATACCAGAATAGAATTCTACCGGCAACACCTATTATACATTCAAAGAGCCCTCAGGTGAGTTTGATGCTTGATTGCTTGATTTACAATTGAGAGCATCACAATGGTTTAACCTTATTTATATCAAAACGATTTAAGTATTTGTACCAAAACAAAGAGTACTATCATTACATCTCAGGGAATGAGTTCACCTACAAGGATATTTTGCATGGTTGCTATTTGACAACATCGAGTTGATGGATGGTTATACTGTTCGATTCGATATTAACTACATCGACTACAAGGATGGTCTGAAAAGATATCCAAAGCGAACCAGCCAATGGTTTCAGAATTTCCTTCATGAATAAAAATTTGTATTGTATAAGTCTACAGTTTTTTATGAAGCAACAATATCAGTGTAATGTGTAGATTCTGTTGTGCTTGCTATCCAACATTCAGCAGTCCGAGTGGTTCTCTTGTAGCCAAGATGACATAGATAACTGGATTGTAATTTCCCTAAGCTTGCTAGTGTTTCTAAAGTAATACTAATGCATAAAAGATGAATCCATTATAGTCGGTCTTGCTGGCTCAACAAGACAGCCTTTGGCCATCCTAAGCATACATTAGATGTTCCACTCACTTCAGATACATAGCACCGCAACGAATAGCAACAATTCAAACAATTTGAAACAAGGTTCTAAAATCGACCAGTTAGGCCTTATTATTGGCCAGTTAGGCCGTATAATCAATTAAAGGTGCGTGACCGATCGAATACCGCAAGAAACTTGATTGATATCATTGATTAATTGAACTTTTTGAGACCACACTACTTCCCCGGTCATGTGCATTCTACACTGTATTCATTTTGTGTTTTCAGTGGCCTACAATGTAGTCTATAGAGCATATTCATAAGAGTGAGTCCGATAAGTCATACATTCATATTTTCAGAAAAATTGTGGCAGCAAAAATAACACATGAGCAATGAATTGTAAGTTGGAAAAGTATATACCGCAAGATAATCAGCCTGCTTTAGATCTCATCTTATTTTGGTTCATGAAGGGTACAGTCATCCAGCTAATTGACTCACGCTAGAACTCAATAAAGTATTGATCTCTCCAATTATATGCACTGGCCTGCCATCAAAAATAGATGATAGTGTTGCCTCACAGAGCTTCTTTAGTTCCCTTGTTTTTGTAATTGCTGCCTCCTGTAACATTATAAAGTTAAATCATCAGCATACACTCCTTGGCTACAGAAAGCACAAGGAGATCACAAAAAACTTCTCCAGGGTATATAAGGTAAGTATTAGAGTTTTGGTTCATTAGCACATGACGGACCAAAAGCTAATACTTTAGTTAATGGAGAGTAGGAATAAGAATGTGGTTCTTCACAGGATACTTTCATTTCAATTTAGATCACATCTTTTAGGATGTATCAAAGATCATAAGCCACTTTACTGATGTTTTCCTCTCCAAGTGGACCATAGTTCAATGAGAATAAAAATATATATGTAATCAACCACTATGATGGAGAAAATAAAAATATATATGTAATCAACCACTGTGATGGAAAAATTGTCACTTACTTGCTTCGGCCAGGATGATGATAGTGCATTTTGCAGCTCCATGCGCTTAACCGACAGATCACCTAAGCCTTCTCGTAGTTTCGCCTCATGATGCTTTTTATCTTCTAAGGTTGACACCAATCTTTCTAAAAACCTTGGAAGAGGGAAGGAAGCAATATTCAGTTTAAGAGATGTTAAAAAAAATGCAATTAAGGCAGAAAAAAAAAACAGCTGTACTATGTAAGTATTCGAGCAAATGCTATGAGGAACAATAAGTGCACCACTGTGGCACTAATGAAAGACATAAGCAAGAGCATGAAGTTTCAGAATATATCTTCTTACCTTTTAGAGTTGAGGATCATTATAAGGTCAAGAGTTTTCTGGTTAGTGAGCAAAGAGATTGCCGAGGATACCTCTACAAGCATATTCTCCAAACTATCTGGAGCAAACTGTTGGAGAACAAAAGGTGAAACAGCTTGCACCCGATGCTGTAGGGATGATGTATCAGCATTCCTCATCTCGCCCAAGCACTGGATCAAAAATGATTTTACCTGTTTCAAGTGTCAGAAATTAATGAGCTACAGTATTACTAAAAGAAAGAGGATATGTTGGCAAAGCAACTTGAATATTAAAAGAGAGAATTTCGATACAAATAGACATAAGTATTGATAACTTATGTAATTATGTAGAATGCTGCTAAAGTACATTTATAATTGCAACTTTAAGGACTAGAAGGCGGCATAAAAAATGTCAAAACATACCTCAAGTAAATCATCTAGGATATTATTTCTGTATTCTTTCTCCAGCAATTGGCTTCTTTCTTCAGCTAAACTTTCAGATTGTCCTGATTTAGTTGGAGCATTCTGAACAATAGCATTTCCATCCACATTTTCTTCAGGATTATCAGTAGTCATGTCCCAGCAAATCTCAGGCTCGGATGATTTACTTGTAGGACCTTCTTTGTTCACAGATGGATAGTCTGAAACTCCCACATTATAATTCTCAGAATCTGCCAGCTCTATATTGGCATCAATAATTTCATATGATCCAAAACCATCCCCAGATTCTTCCACAGGTTGTTCCACAGCACCAATGTCCCAATCAATTCCATTATCATCCACAGAAATGTCCCAATCAATATCATCTGCAGGAATATTTGAATCAATGTGTTCTCCAGTCATAACAGATCCACAAGCTTTTGATATCTCTCCAAGGGAATTTTCCACCTCGGTACATACTGAGACATGGAGGGAAGGAGGATTAGCCCGCAACAGTTTCAGATTGTGTAGCACAGACTCACAGTTTTCCTAAATTCAGAAGAACAAAGCGGTTAAAATTCACAATAAGTTCCTTGCAGCAATTTCTATGTTCAACATCTCATATGTTCCATGTAGTACTGGTTATACCTTATCCTCAGTATGGCAATCCCTAACAAAAGTTGTGTAGTACTCGATGGCCTTCGAGACAGAATCACTGTTCAGGACTTCCAAGATTTTGCTAAATGTTGAAGGAAGTGTTTTTGCAGACTCTATCAGTTCTTGCTGCACATTTATTCCCTGTAGATGACGAGTGAAAAGCAAGTAAGCGGCATATTCAACAGCATACAACCCAAACTGTGCCTCTCAGACACAGAAACTAACCTGCAAACCAAGCTCCTGACAAGCTTCTGCATATCTACTTGCTGACAGAGCTGCAAGTCGCTTAATGTCGGCCTCCCTGCGGTCCAGTTCAGCAAGCTGCTGCTGAGTCTTCTGCATCTGCTTCCTCTGATACGGACTTGAGAGAGCCAAAGAAGCAAGTAAAATTAGCCATGGCCAAGCTTGGTCAAGCACAATTTAATTACTAGTCAAACCCAAGATGAAGGAAGAGACTCTTCCGTACATGTCATAGTTCACGTTCTGGACCATGATCTGCGCGGCCTCTCCCAGGAAAACATGGTCCTTCTCGTAAGCTTTAACGATGGACTCCCATTCACCCTAGACATAGCATTTGCATCAAAGCGTATGTCGATTCCTGCACTCGCGGGTATTTGTCTCAGAAAAATTAGCAAGCCTTACCGCTGATCCCGTCAGGCGGCCAAATATGTTCCTACTCTCCGTGTTGGATTCCAGGAGTATGCTGTATATCTTCTTCGCTTCAAGATACCCAATTTCTACCCCCATGAGAAGAGAAGAGAAGCAAAGAATTACATTTCACATACACACAAACTACTGAATTCTGCAAGTAAACATGCTAAAGGGAGGGGTTTTAAAGCGCTGATTTTGCCAAATTTACTACACTGATGCTGCGCAACAGGGAGCCAAGATGAATTACCGTCGGATTCGAGGGTGAGGAGGGAGGGGTGGAGGTCGCGTGGGAGGGAGGCGAAGGCCGCGGCGACGCGGGCGCGGATGCCGGCGAGGCGCTTCCTCCAGTCTTGCGGCACCCGCTTGCGGTCAACCAGCCACTCCTGGAGGCGACCGAAGGCGATGTCGATGGGCAGGTTGCGGATCTCCGACGGGTCGTGCATGGCGGCCGACCACGGGGTCGGCGGATCACGGATCACGGGGAGGAGGCGGCGAGCGCCGGAGGCCGGAGCCAATCGGGAAGACGAGGGGAGAACGATGGATGGACTCTGATGGACCGACTCAAGCAGATTCTTTGGGCCGTGATTCTCTCGGTACAGCACAAATCCATGTCCAGGAAGCTGCTATAAGCCCAAACAACATCTCCTCCTGCCAAGCCGCCCCATCCTCGCCTCGCGAGTAAGTCTGGAAATTTGGCTGTGGCTCGCAGCCGAGCCTTTTTTTTTTTTCTCGTTTTTTCAGCGGGCCGGCTCGGTTCGGCTCGAGCTGGCTCGCGAGTCATTCGTTGGCTCGGTCCAATTAGTCCACATAAGCAAAATTCTAAATGATACGTTCTGAATTTTGAATTCTTGAACTCTTGATGATGCAATATCAATGTTTCTGTTTACTAATTGTTCTATTGAACCTCTAGGTTTACTAATTATAAATGCAATGTCAGTGTTTACTAACTCTGAATGTAATTTCTTGAACTTTTGACAATGAATGCAAATGCAATTTCTTTTCCTTTGACTGACATGTGATATGCTATGTTGAAATTTTGTTTTTTTTGTTAATAATATCTTGACTTTATTACTTGAAAGTTATGTTGTTTGGTCATTTCTGAAGTTATATACTAAAATTTGAAAAAAAAAACTGATCTGGCTCGACGAGCCGACCTCGAGCCGAGCCGAGCCGATTTTTTGAGCTCGCCTCAGGGCCGAGCCGAGCCTGGTTCGGCTCGCCACGTGACCGAGCCGCACCGAGCCGAGCCGAGCCTGGCTCGGCTTGGCTCGTTTCCAGCCCTACTCGCGAGCCACACACACAAAGAGAGATATTACGGAGCAAATGATCAATTATATAAGAAAGTAAAAGCATTTCTCTACTATTCTTAATTTTCAGTTGGTGGCAGCGGTCCGTTTTTCTTCAGACCCCCCCCCTCTCCCAAATCCCCGATTTCCTTGCTTCCTTGTGCGAAGCACCTCCTTCCTCCCCGCGTCCCCATCCCCAATCTTTCCCCCGAAATCCTCGCACGCCTCAACGGCAATTCCTTCCTCCCCGCGTCCCCACTTTCCTTCCCCACCCCCCTGCGCCGGAAACACAGCGCCGATCCAGTCCCCCATCGCAATCTCCCCACAGCAGCAATCTCCGCCCCCAACCTTGCCCCCCGCCGCATCCTTCCTCGCGCCGCAATAAAAGATAGTCGCCCCCTCCCGAACGGATCCCCTGCAGTGATCCTCACCCCCTTCCAAGATCCTCGTCCTCTCTTCACGTGATCCTCGCTCCAGCTCTGCGCCGCCCCCTCCCGATTCCCCGTCCCCCACGCGACATCCCCACCGAGCCACCCCTCGCAAGCCCCTATCCCCTGCGTGACATCCCTCTTCCACTGCACTGCAATCCGGATCGCCCCCGATATCCCCTGTGCCACAATCATCGCCCGGATGTGCTGCTCCCCGGTGCTTTCCTTCCTCCCCGATGATCTTCTGGCCTCTTTTCCTTTTATGGACTTTCTTTCGATTGTTGAGTGTATTTAACCCTCCGTTTCTCCCTGCTGTTTTGGCGACGAGGGAAGGTGCATCCGGTGCGAAGGCTTCTTACCTGCGTGGTTGGGAGTCCCGACGGCGGCGGCGGCGGAGTGGCTGCGTGCAAGGAGTTCGTCAGTCACGGTAGGTTGGCTCCTCCATTCGGCTGGTGCTTGAACTGTTTTGGCGAGATACTAGAGCACTTATACTTGTTTCAGACTGGTTCTGATCAGTTAACCAGCGACAACAAACGTTCGGCAACAACCGCGACAACAGAGAAGATCAATAGCGCCAACAGAGGTTCAGGTATTTTCAATCTTGCGGGCTTTATTACAAATTGTTTTATATAGATTTCAATATTTATTAGTATCGAGGATCCGAGATACTAGAGCACTTACTTGATTCAGACTGAAGATCCCGTGTATTACTTTGTCATCATGCTTTCTCGCTTCTTGTGAACCATAGTCTTTATATATGTGCAATACAAAAATGGAAAAGCTGTGGTATTTTGCAGTAGAAAAAATCTCTGTTTCTTTGTCTCTCTGAATTTCAATCTGTTCATTATTTTCTGCTGGGCTGGTTCTGATCAGTTAAGCAGCGACAACAGACGTTCGGCAACAACCGCGACAACAGAGAAGATCAACAGCGCCAATAGAGGTTCAGGTATTTTCAATCTTGCGGGCTTTATTACAACAAATAATATTCCGTTTTTTAGACTGTAGTTTGGGCCTTAATTCATGCCAAAGGAGGAACTATAGTTGAGCTTAGCTTGTGGTTTGAGCGCTATAGGAGTGGTGGATGCCGGATTGTGCGTTAGATTAACGTTTTGATCTTGCGGATTGATAAACTTGATTGTGTTTTTTTAGCTCAACCTTGCAATGAAGCTGTAACTTTTTGACGAGTAACGTTTGACCTTGTGGATTGATACACCTGGATGTGTTTTTTATCTTGCCATGAAGCTGCATTTTTTTGTTTTGCTTGTATGCCCCTCGTCCTTTTGGTTTTGTTCTGCAACCTGTAATTTGTTTTGCCGGTGTTGCATGATTGCATGAAGAACTATATGTGAATGTGGAAATAAACAGTATCTAGACAGACTCAATATCATAATTCAGTTGATCCTCCTGTCAGCTATAGTATAGCATGCTGTAATCATCTAATCCAGATCACAGCCTGTAATCCTGTATAACCGTTTTCTTGCAGCTTCATCTTTGTTATTTTTATCACCATTTTCATACCTGCAGCATTCAAATCTGGTTAATGATGTAGATAATCGACCATGGAAGTAAAGGTACAATTTACAATTATAAGGCATTTCTGTATAGATCCAAAATATAGGGGTATTTTCATTGATCAAATAGTACAGAGGTGGAAAATATATTCTATTGAAACAAAAAAAACTTCAGTGTCATTACAACAGAGGACCATTTTGGTTTTGATAATGAGATATATCTTTCGGTGTTTATGAAATATGAGATGCATCAAACTGTCATAAGAGAAATAGACAGTAAATCTTAATTTGCTGCTGCAGTGTAAGAAACTGCCAAGTGCCAGTGCAGTGACATGACTTTGCTTTCTGTGACCTTGGAGGGTGGAGTCGCTTAGGTTTTTTGTTCTTCTATGTTCTTATGTTCTTATGACTGTGTTTAGCCATTGCAATTTCATTGCTTTAGTAGCATCTATTTATGTTTAGTGAGGAATGTACAGCATTGATGTGTAGGAATCAAGCAAATGTATAGTAGCATTTGTGATTTGTTTTTTGTTTTCCTAGAGGTGCTTGGTTTTTCTTTTCCATAGGTGCGAAATAACTGGATCTTGTTAAAACCAAATATATTAAATCAGAAACCATAAAATATGAAATATGTGGCGACTTATTATCTTAACTCAGTTTTGACAGGCAGCTTGCTCTGGATAGGATTTCTGCAATAGCAGGATTAAAGGAGCTTCAGAGAATATCCCCGCTCCAGTGAATTTAATACTTCATTAATCTTACTCTCGGTATGAAAATTAAAAAGAACTACATCAGATTTATACTGATTACTTCTGCAGGGGCAAGATGTTGCTTTTAAGCTAGCAAAGCTATTGTGGGTGATCCAGAGGGGCTTCCTCCATAAGTTGCTTCTTGTATTAGAGAGGACCATTTTGGTTTTGATAACGAGATATATCTTTCGGTGTTTATCAAATATGAGATGCATCAAACTGTCATAAGAGAAATAGACAGTAAATCACACATGAGATCATCGTAGTTCTAATTATATGGTATCTTTGATTCCTCTGATCTCCTATCACTGAAATTTTGCATCCTGTCTCAAGAGTCTGCCATTTTCTGAACTGAAGGCTTCACCCTAGGATAAAATTAATTGAATTTCACTGTGTTGTGATAGCTAAATAGAACCAATTGTTGAACCATTGCCTTTTGGATCTTTTTACATTTATTAGCAATTGATCTTATCATGTATACCATCAGTTTATTTTAATTGTATTGCTTTGCGTGGATTTGCAGGATTCACAGCCAATACATAATCTTTTTGGCAGTATTGTCCATTAAGTAGTTTCCTGAAGGAGTCTCCTGAAGGTGATATATGCTTATGTGCATATAAATTCCTAAACCTTACAGATTGATTTGTTAAATTAAATGTCAGTTTTGACAGGCAGCTTGCTCTGGATAGGATTTCTGCAATAGCAGGACTAAAGGAGCTTCAGAGAATATCCCCATTCATTAATCTTACTCTTGGTATCAAATAGAACTTTGTATGCTTATGTGCATATAAATTCCTATGCTAAGTATGTCTATTTTTTTAACCTTACAGAAACCTCTACTTTCTGAAATTGAACTTTGTATGCTGTATGTATAAAGATTTTTTTGGTAGAGCTTTGTGATTGCTGGTATAATATGAAATACATATTATATTTATGGATAAACACTATTCAAACAATATGCCTTATAAACAGCACATCCCATGGTCAGCTATAGAAAATATCCATTTAAGATACCTTTTTTGCTTGCTCTGTCAAATCTGCTTAGAACATCAAGAATACATATCTCTACTACTTCTAATTACGAGTTAGTGGCGGTGGTCCATTCTCCTTCGCCCCCTGGCATACCCACGAAACGGAAAAAGTTTTAATTCGGTTGGATATTCATGCATGTGTGATCTGCGGTGTATCAGACTCTTATCTCAATCAGCCAATTCTATTTCCAAATATTGTACATCCGATTCTTTTTTCATATACTGCATGCATACAACTTCTGAGTTACCATGTGCCTTTGAGTTGCTATATGCATCCTTTCCATTAAATATTTACTTGCATGTGTAGATAAGATCATCTTTTCTTTTTATCTAATCATGTATGGACTCGATTTAAGCTGGCCAACAGCATGTGCATGGCCATACATGACACGATTAGATAAGTTTGTTATCTCTATCTCTACTAATTCTAATTAGAAGTTGGTGGTGATACGTCCGTTCTCCACATTCACCCTGATACGTATGCGCACCTGCGTGGCTGAGTGGAAAGCGAACAGTGGCCACACTGGTAGATTGGATTGAATCATCCCGTCGCAGAAGGTAAATGAATATGTATGACTCATTTATTGCTTTTCTTTCTCCTATTGATCTGGCATTTGAATCGGCGGCGATTGCTCCTAGTGCTTTTCGAGTTGGATTGATTGATTCCCTTCTGAAGAAAGTAGAGCTCCTATTTATGGAGTTGGGTCTCTTCTCTCTTCTTTCCCTTTTGTTGTCTTCCTTATTCGATGATTTCTTAATCTGGATTCCATAGATATCTTCTCAGTTGCTGAATCTATATAACTCCATCGCTTCTTGCCTCTCCTATAGATGTGTTGAGCTTATCCGTTAAGCGGAGGTAATTTGCGACCTTCCTGATATTGTTGATGCGGCGTAGGGGCAGATCGCCGGTGGTAGGCGGTGAGATAGGCTGGCGGCATTGCTGGATCTCGCTCTGATGGATGATGTCAATAGGTTGAGGGAGACTCACAGAGGAGGGGGCGAGGAGGCGGTGGAGCTTGTTCATGGGCTGGGCTATGGTATGGCCGGAGCAAAGCGTACGAACTACGCACACCGCTGATGATGGCAGCCACATACGGATGACACATACCTCTTAAACGCCTTTCTATCCATGGGGCAACAGGTGATGCCTCTTTCGGTCGATCAATTGATCTCGAATTATGGCGTTACAAATTTACAATCTCAAGTGTTGTGATGTTATTATTTAAGTTTATGAAATTAAAGTTAATTTTAAGCTCAAGTTTGTAAACAGGTGCTTGGAATTTGTATGCTTCGATAAATTGATTTAAACCTCTAACCATTGCACATTCAAAGTGAACATTATTATTAGACAAGGTTAGTGCTCTTTGCAAATAAATTTTTTATTGTAAATTAAGTTTCTGTTGCAACGCACGGGTACAAAACTAGTTATTGATTATTTGGAAAAAGAGGAGCCTCACCTCACGAGCCAAAGAGAGAGATAAGAACGGCAAGGACTCGACGCCGTCCAGTGCCACGTCGAGCTCGCGGGCCACGTCTGGACGCTCGGGCTGTATGGAAGCCACGGCGCTGCCGCTGCCGTCGAGCTGCTCGTACGATGGCACAACATTAGCATTAGCTTCACGTTCTTCGCTAGCGCCTCCTGTCAGCTGATGCGAAGGTAACATGAAACGCTTTGCGATTTTTCTGTTGGAAATAAGCGCAAAATTTTTATTCCAGATTTTATATTAAGACAAAGATAACCAGTGGCGGAGGGAGGGGGGCCAGCAGGGGCCGTGGCCTCTGCCAATGTTAGCGGCAAAAAATTTTTACTCACCGTTAATCATTTGATCCTGTGATCCGTTTCAGACTTTCAGCATCCAAGGTCTAGGCCCAAGTACCCAACTTGGCATTGGCAGTCTACGCATGCATTAAATCGTGTTATAAGCTAAATTCGAACCATTTGTAATCACTAAATCAAGTTACGAAATAGAATTTGATACATTTGTAGTCACAGCTAACAGGGTTCTAAAAACTTTGAACCGTTTAATTGTACACCTTTTAATTAGATAGCTTTTAAGCATACAACTTTCGACTAGACATCTCTGAACCAGGTAGCTTTCGATTAGAGACTATTCCACATCAACTAGACAATTTTTGACTAGAAAACTTTCGACTAGCTCACTTTTGACTAAACACTTTTTGAATTAACAACTTTCTATCAGGGGCGGGCCTGCCCGCCCCCTCCCCCAACCGAAAATCAAATTCATTAGCAAGTAATTAGTAACTAGCCAGTGCCACGCGCTACGCCGCGCTGTGCAAAATTTCGTAGCGTGCATTATGTGTCATGCGAAATTTGGGAAATTCGGTTGTGATGTTGCTTCACGAAAAATTTTGTTTGATAGATATTTCTGCTAAGTCTATGATGGTCTGCTAAAAACCATCGGCGAATCTTTAGATTGCTAGGAGCCATTGGTGAATCTGTGTTTTTTTAAAGAAAAACATAGAGAAATCTAAACATATTCTTGGTTTTTCTTTTGCATAATTCCCGCGTAATTTTGATTTTCTATTTTTTTTAAAAAAATGGGTTGTTAGAAGCTATCGACGAATCTTTAGATTGCTAGAACTGTTGGTGAATCGGTGTTTTTTTTTTGAGAAAAACGTAGAGGGACCTAAATATATTTTCATTTTTTTGCGAAATTCCGATTTTTGTGTGTTTTTTTTAAAAATAGGTCGTTATGACCCATCGGCGAATCTGTGGACTGCTATAAACGGTCTGCAAATCTGCGGTTCCTGTTTTTGGGAGAAAACAAACGTATTTTCGTTTTTTGCGTAATTCCGATATTCTTGCTTTCTTAAAAAAAAGGGTCGCTAGGACCCGTCGGTGAATCTGTGAACCGTTATAAATCGTCGGTGAATCAGTGTTTTTTGTTTTTGGGAGAAAACCACGGAGGGATATAAATATAATCTTGTTTGTATTTTTATTTTTTGCGTTAGGACCCGTCGGTGAACATTTGGGCTGCTATAGATCTTCGACGAATTCATTTTTTTTTTAAAAATGAGTCGATAGGACCCGTCGGTGAATACATAGGCTGTTATAAACCTTCGACAAATCTGTGTTTTTTTAGAAAACCACGGCTAGGACCCGTCGGTGAATCTATGGGCTACTATAAACTTTCGACGAATCTGCGTTTTTTTAGAAAACCGTGGCTGTTTTTTGTATGTATTTTGGGAAATTTGGTCGTATTTTTGATTTTCATATTTGTTTAAAAAAAATGGGTCATTAGAATCCATCGGTAAATTTATGGGCTGCTATAAACCTTCGACAAATATACCTTTTTTTTAGGAAACCGCGGCTACGACCCGTCGGCGAATCCATAGATTGCTATAAACTTTCAACGAATCTATGTCTTTTTTAACTGAAGAGGGATATAAAGTAATTTATTTTTTTAAAGGGTCCGTTTCGCTAAAAAAACACCCGGAGGCGAATCCATGGGTTGCTATAAACCTTCGACGAATCTGTGTTTTTTTAACTGTAGAGTGACCTCAAGTAATATATTTTTTCGGGGTCCGTTCCGCAAGAAAACCATGAGGAGGACCTAAATATAAACCGTGAAGGGACCTAAATGTAATTTCCTTTTTTCTAGTCTATTTTATTAAAAAAATCCACTGAAAGGACCTAAATGCAATTTCCAATTTTCTGGAGGGGCTAATCGCGAAGACGGATAGGTGGCACACCTGAATAGCCGGCCTTTCCTTCCGCTATAATATATAGTATATATTATATATATACTTGAATTTTCAAGTTTTGGTTGGTCTCCGTGGCCCCTCTAACTAAGTTTTAGTTGGTTGTGTGACTTGAATTTATTAGCTAGTAATTAGTAATTGTGTGTATAGTTAAATTATCAAGTTTTGTATATTTGAAGAGTAATTGTGTGCTATGATAATTTTTTGTTGGTCCACGTGGGCCCCTCTAACCCGAAATCATGGCTCCGCCCCTGAAGATAATAAAAGACTAAAGATGCATAAAACAACATGCAACACATTGTACTTCAGAATATGCACAATAATTGTATTTTAATGAAGTCGATTAAGCACACGAACGACTTACAATTGGGCTTGCTGAAGAACAGGAGACAGTGCAACGTAGATGTTGTCGTGGAAATAGTCGATGTCATAGAAGAAGCAAAGCGGTCACTCTGAGCTGCCAGAAATCTTATTGTCACCTCATGCAGGTGAACTCTACAACAATAGCTTGGAGATACCGCTCACCCTTCTTCATGGTGCACGCTGAGGAGGAAGGCCAACAAGATTCAATAGCTCAACTCAATAGTACACCAATTTAGAGAAGATTAAGAATGGAGGAGAATTCAGTGTCACCATCCTGGACGACTCGAGGAGTTTACATAGATGCATACTAATAACTGACCACATTACGTCAGTTAAATATGACAGTTACTAGTAACTGACAATTTAAATATAGCAGTTACTAGTAACTTACTGCACAATTTGGATGAAGCCATGGTTTTTGCTATATTGATTGACTTCTGATGAATACACAATGGGAGTTTTTGTGTGGGCAGATATGGATCGAACATTTGTTTGTCACTTTTTTTTTCATTTTTGATTGTTTAAGATTGGTGCAGCCAACATCGCCACTTCCATGTTCCATGTAATCTCCGTGCTGCTACTCATGTTTCCCACGGTGGTGTGAAATATTATCTGCTCCTATTCTTATGGGTTTTTTATGATTATTTTTCAGATTGTTTGAACACATCAACCTATTTTTGTCACATAGATGTCCAATTCAGCACCGATGATGCATATCTGATTGGTTTTGTAATGAAAGAACCAAATTGACGAGCTTATGGAAGATGTGCATCAGTTCTTGGTGTCATGAATAAGAATTTCAACAATTAATGGTTCATGCAATGAGAATTGTTGATTAGGCTGGACTTTTGTTCAACATAGAAAATTAAGATCAGTTCTAGGTTTTCTTTGAAAGAGGACGTAAACCATTTGGTGGGAAAAGAACTCCCTTCTAGATATATATAATCATGTTACCAAAAGAACTCCCTTCTAGATATACTAGGCACGTTTTGCTGCGGTGTACGCTTGCGCGTATGTAACGAACGATAGCGATACATAGATGGTTTTCTGGTCGAAGAAAATAATAGCAGTAAAACCAATAACTTGGAACGATAATGTTTACCTCACGCTTTAGACAATTTTCATCTTCTGAAATAGTTTCCTGGCACCTCATCATGGTCTTGGCATTGATGCTATTTTGCCAGCACCACATATTCCTGCTTTCATGCTCATCCTCCCACTTCTTATACACAGCAAGTAAACAGATATGCGTCCAGGTGACGGAATGGGACCTTCAGACAGTCTGTCTTATATTTCTCCTCATCAGTGCCCACTCTACAAAATATGCTGCTAGATTTGGCTGATGCCATGAGGAGGAACAGAATAGCAAGATAAATTCCCCAAATGTTCGCTCTCCACTAGCGGCTAGAACCCTAGCCAGAACTCACCGAGAACAAAATAGAAAAACGGAGCAAAAAGATTCAAAAGCACGAGAGAATAGAATTTCCGCCTCAAACCCCAAAATCCAAGCGCTGCATTGGAGGAATCGGCACCCATCTACTCCCAAAAATCGCCCAATACTCAACCCTAACCCTGGAAGATTAAACCTAGAAGATTTTCCGGCTGCTCCGCGCCACCGCACTTGACATTATTGAAGCTTTCAATATCTGTCATGTCATATACGATATGAAAAGTATTGTAAGAAATTTTAACTCCATGACCATTCTAGAGAAATGTAGAGCCTGAAAGATAAAGCACAGTATAAAATGTGAAAAGGAATATAAACAAGTTCAGTTCAATAATGACCAGAGTAAAATGTAAAGCTATTCCAACCAAATCTAAACCATCGAATTACATTAGAGGAGTAAAATAATACAGCCGAAAGAAATGATTGTAAGTGTGCAATCAGCATAAAATGCAAAATATGGGTGTTCAAGAGGAATTACAATAATTCCATGAGCTCCCGATAATGCGCTTGTTATTGTCTGAACCTTTCACGGCTTTCTTGTGTCCCCTTGAACAAGAAACACGACATCATTATAACAAGCTGGAGGGTTGAATGAACACAGGTAGATTTTGTAAAGCAAAGCATGACCTAACACATCAAATCTTGCCTAACAATTAATTGTCAATACCCTAGCTTCCAATTGTTTATAATATATGCTACACTCTGATATCTCTTCTTATGCGTAGCAGCTCCCGGATCAAATCAGAGTTTGTGAGATATGATACAAGCATATATGGTCTCAGGAATGAAGATGTGAATCTCATAGAGAACCAAAGTAACGACGTTGAAGCAACTACGGTGAGAGAGAAAAGATTTGACAAAGTCGATCACAAATTCTTTAAACATAACCTCAAAAAAGTTCAATGGATTGTCACTCTCTCACAACCCCTTGAACCTTTTAGGACCCTCATATCCTTACTCTATTTAAGAATCTAACCTACCTTCTAATCCTTTTGTATGCCTCTTGCCTTGCAGAAAAATATAAAGACAAACAGAACTATTGGGGTAACATAAAAATTACAAAATTAAGCACCCAAAACAAGCTAAAACACTTGCTTTTGTTGGTTCTAGATTCACCAGACCACAGGCACGGGCAGTAACACCACGGCAACCATGTGAAATGACCACAATACCAACTGAATCCGGACCAAGCTAATCTCATGAAAACAAAAGCGAGTTAGCACATTATTTATCTTTTTAGTGCTAATTACGTAACAAAAAAATTCAAGAGTTGGCATGTAACCTTCATCCGGGCATCTGGACCCAATCAATAAATTGTCCCGATAGCCTTTGAGAGGAACTCTGTCAAGGTTTCCTCCACGATTGAAAGGAGCACGGAACATAAAAACAAAGCCAATTGAAGATAGGATGATTACAGAATGACAAGGTTGGCGGCAAGAATCCTTCCTAGTTGCCTAGAGTTATTTACTTACCGGAAGGGTTACTTGCATCCCTTAGGGTAGTCACATTTGATTCGCGACTTGTATCATTTGCCAATGATGTACGTAACAAATCAATAGATGCTATCAGAAAAGTAGGGTAAAAGTAGAACAATTCATGGCAATTCTAAACCGGTGATGCATATGTGCGATGAGTGGGTTCCAATGGAGGCGACACCATGGACTCCGGCCTCTAGGTGTTGCATAAACCTATGGACCTACCTCAGCAATGACATAAGGACTCAACATCCTTCTTGGCATAATTAGAGATATATCAACTTTTGAAAGTAACGCACTAGTAGCACACTACCACACTCATTTACAAAATGGTACAGAACTAAACTTTCTTGCACACACCATGTGTGCTACAAATGCACTATGAAATGTGAATAAATAAGACTTGAGGAAAAAAAAAACATGTTTGTGAAGGGATGCGACACCAACACCGGCACATTGAGAACTTACATTCTGCATTTCTGCCGCATGTGAGCATTCTCGTGAACCGGTGGGAGACACGATTCGAGAGCGCTCATTCTCTTCCATAAGAAGCTTGTTCATCGCCGACAATTTTACATTCACGATCAAAGCCGTGAAGATTCTTTCCATTGCTTATCTCGGCACCTACAACAACATAGACACAAATACAATCATCCACTTCAGTAAAATATGAAGAAAAAACGAAAAATCAAGATTGAATACAGGTAAATAAAGCCGTCAGCTGTAGTAGCTAATGCACAAACAACTGTGATGATAAGCACTTGAAATTACAACTTCCCTCCATATAAAAAAAAATACTGATCATCTTCACAACAGCAATGCAACATTTTGGAGTCCAGACATTTTTTTAAGAATACAACCATAAATTTGTTTAGACCCACCGTACAGGGAACATAGGCAACCGTGGCAAAATTACCCAAAATTCTCCCTTTTTTTTTGCTCCAGGGATCTCAGCCAAAAAGGCCACGGTTGCCTATGTTCCCTTGCAGTTCTTTTAGCCGTTGCTCCTCTAAAGGATCAGGACTCTTCAAACACCGTTTGGTACACCTGTACATTTTATAAAATGAGGAATAAATTTGACTATATGAAACAGAAATGTTTAGCATCAAGCCAAATGAACCAAGTGGTTGAGAAAATTACCTATCCAGTTCGTTTAAAGCAGGGAAGGTTGGCATGAAGTCCTTCAATTTAGGTAGAGGAACCTCACGGAACCACTCATCTTTGCAAAGGCGACATCCGTGATATCTGTTGCACAAGAGAAACAAGTGTGTTCAGACATATAAAAGGATGATACGAGAATCACAGTCACAATCGCTATTGAAGAGTATACATTTATTGCATTACCTTATCGAGGATCGTAAGTTAACGGTCTATTCAGCAGATCAAAACCCGACAGAGCAGGAGTGGGCCTTGTGAAAAAGATGCGGTGGGAACTTCTCCTTAACTTTGTTGTATCTGAAAAAGATCAAAAATAGGAATTTTGTCATACAAATATATATTCACTCAATGAGAACAACAAATGCAAGTATATATGGAGACACTTACGGTTGTTTGACAAAATTAGCTTTCACACGGTAATTTGGCATAGCCAGGCCATATCTTCTCATTAGGTGTGCCAAGTGTTCTAAATATCTACAACAAAGTAGCTTCATAGTGAGATATCATAAAATAAAATTTATTTGAAGGGTTATAGGTATACTGCAGCGATAAAGCAGATCCACCATGAGATCTCATAACAAAGTTATAATAACTGCATGAAAAGTCAAATGAAATACCTTATCAAGCTGTTCAAACTCAGTTTTTCCATTGAACAATGGTTCTTTGGCTAGAAGCTCTACCATTATGCAGCCCACTGACCACATATCAATAGCAGTAGAATATTCCTTTGTTCCTAGCAATAATTCTGGTGACATATAGCCAGAAGGAGCAAAGTGGTAAGTTTGATAAAAAGGAACTTACGGTGAATAATTTAAGAAGAATGTCAAAACAGTGCTGAGGAATCTGATGTTAGGCGATGACCTACCTGTACCACAAAGTCACAACCAATTGAATATAAGGTTTTAATGGGCTCCCATATTGACGAGACAGTCCAAAATCACATATTTTCAACTCACCGCGGTTATTCAGCAAAAGATTTGAGGTCTTCAGATCCCTGAAAAATGATAAGAGGAATACCAGTATATAATCACCATCAGAACAGATAGGATAATATATGCAGATCAAGAATAGAAAGTAAATCAACCATTACCTATGAAGCACCCAATTGTCATGAAGATACTTTACACCCTCTAATAGCTAAAGCAACAAACATTTGAGGGCAGCAAATCGACGTGGCCTCCCAGAGGTCAGTCAGTGCTCTTCTCCGACATGAGGTGGCGGTGGCCTCCCAGATAAAACTAATCGACGGCGAACCTGCAAAGAAGAGTCACAATCCATCGAACAAATTGGGGAAAAAAAGCAAACAGCGTCTTTAAAAGCGCAAAACAAAGCGGAAGAGAAGCAATCGATCGATAAAAAGCGCACAAAAAGCGGAAGAGAACAAATTGGGAAAAAAGCAAACAACGTCTTTAAAATTGAGAAAACCGCGGCGGGAGGAAAGAATCAAAGGGTGAGCTGCATTCCCGACGCCGATCTGGCCGAAACCACGATGGCGTGGAGCGCGAGGCGAGGAAGCGGCGGCGAGGCGGACGAGGAAGCAGAGCGGGGTGAGGAGAGCAAGCTGCGGGATAAGCGAAAAAACGATCCGCACAACACGAATCGGCGGAAAAATCACCTCGCGGCGCCACGCGTCGGCCGGCTAAAACCCGGTAGGGTCTTGGCGGACAAGGCTCGAGCAGCGGCGGGGCTGCAAGCGAGCGATCTTACCGCTTCACGCAGCGCTCGGATCTGAAAAGCACCCGCGCAAAATACTTAAGCCGTATTTACGTTAACAAAGTGGCGGCCAGCGGTATGATGGTATGCTGACCCGTCGACGAAATCGGCGTGGCGAGAGGCGGCTAAAGCTCCCAAATTTAATATAGGGATGATGATGTAGGGTGTGTTTGGCAAGGATTCAGCTTCATTAGATTCGTGAAGCTGGTGAAACTAAAAATTCTAGCTTCACCAAATTCGTGAAGCTAGAGCTGTGAGTACATTAAGAGTGTTTAGATGGATCATCTTGTTTACTTTTTAGACCAAAAATATAAACTTAATTCACTTTATTTTAGCTTACAAATTTCAGATTTCAGGTGAAGCTGGAATCTGGAGCTCTACCAAATAGGCCCATAATCATGTCTCAATTCTTTTATGTTGTGTTTGGTTGCTTGTACCAAGTGGTACATGTATGAGATGATTCAAGAAAAATATCATCTATGTGTTTGGTTGCTTAAATGGAACCATCCCGTCCTGGACGGTGTGATACAAATTTGAGGAATATTTCATATAGATGTTGAACCATTTGTGTCGACGATTCGGGAACCGGTCCCCCGCCGAGCTTACTTGTTGAATGAGGGATCAACCTAGGGCCCCATTTTCGCGGAGGGTGTAGCGTCTAAGGGCCTACCGAGCTAAGTGTCGCGAGAACACAACGAACAAGGGATCCTTTTTTTGTCTAATTCGGGCCTCTCGCGAGGGAGATAACAACCCTACGTCCAGTGATTGCACTAGTTTCCAAAGGTGGATTACAGGGTGCTTGCCCGGGGGCCTGGGGGACTCCAAGGACAATCCTCATGGCCACCGGCAAGTAACTTCTACGTGCGAGGAGCGAAGTAAAGTGAAGTCGAACCAGTCGAGAGCGGAGAGAGCCAGATTCTACGTGCGAGGGGGGTATTTATAGATGATTCTGATGTTTGACATTTATTACGGAGTGGCGTGCATTGTTCCGGACGTGGGTGAAACTGTTTCCTTACTTTTCGCCATATCGTGACGTGGGTACAGTGGGCTCGGATCGTGGCCGTGCAGTCCTCCAAGCCGCCGGGTGATTAATGCCACGTCACCTTCGTGGACTGCGCCGGCTTTTAGTGACGCTCGAGGCCCTTCCCGCGGGCCTGGTTGTTTGGTCGCGCATCCCCAAGCTAGCATGCTCGGGGGCGGGCTTGGTTGAGAACGGGGTAGCCCCGGAGGTCGGCCCACCCGAGGGCCTTCCCCGGGGGCACCACCCAAGGGTGGGCCAGGTCGACAGCCGACCTGGGTACGATGGTCGTCATGGGAGATATCCAATCCCCGACAGCTAGCCCCGAGGCTTGAAGGGAAAAAGACTTCGCCGAGGTTTTCGCCTTAAGCCTCCAGTTTTTAAATGAGGGATTGGAGCTCCACGATGAAGGACCACCGCGACATCCGAGCAGGTCTGCTCGGGGACGAGCGTCACGCGGCGAAGAACTACCGCGCCATCCGAGTGACCTCCGCACGGGAATAAGAAATCCCGCAGCGAAGAGCTGCTGCAGCATCCGAGCAACCCTGCTTGGGGATGAGCATCACGCGACGAAGAGCTACCGCGTCATCCGAGCGAACTCCGCTCGGAAATAAGAAATTTTGCAGCGAAAAGCTGCTGCAACATCCGAGCAACCCTGCTCGGGAACGAGCATCACGCGGCAAAGAGCTGCTGCGTCATCCGAGCGAGCTCCGCTCGGGAACAAGAAATTTTGCAGCGAAGAGCTGCTGCAACATCCGAGCAACCCTGCTCGGGAACGAGCATGTTCCAGCGAGGCTGAGCGCGTTTGACCGTGGTCCGGTCAAAATAGCGGTTGGGGATAGAGGTGAAGGGTCATGAAGGTTCCTTCTCCGCGAAGCCTCGCGGGTACGGCTCTGACAGTTTTTGGAAACCACGCCATTACAGGACAGTTTCAAAAACCGCACTGCCGCGTGTCGGTTCGTGAACGGGCGGGGCAGTTTTCCTATCCGTTCGGCTTCTCCGCCTATAAATACAAGGCGGGGACGTTTCTGGAGACTTTCCTTCTCCCACGACTTGCAATTAAACTTCAAAAGCTTCCCATCTTTCAAACCTTCGTCCAGTTCTAGCGACCTTTCCCCCAACCCTTTCCATGGCGAAGTTCGGCACGAGCAAGGTCACCGCGGAGAGGCTTCGAGTACTTCGAGACTTCGGGTATCTCGACGCGGGCACCTGGTGGATCCCTGACGGCGAAGGAGCTCCAGCGCCACGCGACGACGAGGTCGTTACATGTGAGCTCTACACCATCAACGGGCTTCGAATGCCCGAGAGTGAGTTCGTGGAATCCGTACTCGCGCAATGCGAGTGCGAGATCACCCATTTGAACCCCAACTCCATCCTCATCTTGACCATATTCTCCCACCTTTGCGAGGGCTTCGTGGGCATCCTGCCCACAGCAAGTCTCTTCTTCCATTTTTATACTTTGTTCCGCATCGGTGGCGCTTCTCGCACCGGTGCTCTATACTTTCGCTTGCGAGCCAACCGCCCGTACGAGTACCCCTTCTTCTCCCTCAAGGACTTGGTGGTGGGCTGGGTCGACTCTTGGTTCTACCTGCGGAAGGCACAGGGGATCTCTCTGCGCTACACCGGAGCGGCGGCGCCCAGCATCGACACCCCGCGCCCGCCCGTTACGGCCGAGGAGGAGCGGTCCCTAATGCTGATCAGCGAGCTCACGAACATGGGGCTCACCGGTCGAGACATCGTCCGCGACTTCCTCAAGAACAGGGTGTCCCTTCTGAGGAGGAGGGAGCACCCCTTCTTCGAGCGGAGCAACGTGGTAAGCTGCTTCACGATTAATGCTCGGGGAAAGCATCCCGAGCCCTTCTGATGCTTTTTGCCTTCTGGCAGGAGAAGGTTGCTCTGGAATTGGCGATGGCCGAGCTTAAGCCCTTGGCGGGCAGCAAGGGAGTACTGCTTCCAGCTGCCAAGGGCAAGAAAGGAAGGGGCAAGAGGCAAGCCCCGCCGCCGACCACCAGCCGGCTGACGAAGAGGCGGGCGAGCTCATCCAGCAATCCGGCGGTGCGGCATTTGGAATTTGCTGACCGAAAGGAGGTAAGCCGCTTAAAGCTTTGGATGGAGAACTACGGCCGGGATTGCCTCGAGCAGCTCGAGGATGAGGCGAGACTGACCGAGGAACTGGTGCAGGCCGAGCAAAGGGCTTTGGAGGAGGAGCTTGCCGAGGTTAAGGCCAAACTCAAGCGAGTCACCGAGGCTCGGCGAGCTGCGGAGCCCGAGGGTGCGGCCGTTGATGAGGAGGAGGAGGATGTGCTGCCCCTCATAATGAGGCGCGGGCGCTCAAAAAGACGCTGGAGGTGGTCGACATGGAGAAGGTCGATCCCCTCCTGGCGAGGATCAGCAGCACCGCGGAGAAGAAAGCAGAACTTGTGGTTGCGGCAGCGGCCAACCTAGCCAGGGATGACAGCGAGGGCCTCGCTGAAGGTGAGCCCCGAACTTCGCTTTTTCCGTTCTTTGTTTCGCGCGTGCTCTAATCGAGCTAACCCCACTCTGCTAACGTGAGCGTAATAGCTCCTAAGACCTCTCCAGATTATGGTAGAATGGTTGACGAAATCTTTGGTCGTGTCGTAGAGAGGGAGATTGCTCGAGCCGCCGACCGCGTGATGGGCGAGGCCGTGGAAGCGATGGACAAGCTCGTTGACGGCGACCAAGGCATCGAGGACCTCCCTGCCCTGGAGGGACCACCTCCCTAGGGCGTGCTTCCCACCCTCCCGAGCACGGAGGGCGTACAGGGAGGGGAGGAGGTCGGCCTCGCAGTCTCGGGTGAAAAAGCTGCCCAAGGAGGCCCGAGATCCCCGGGCGCACCACCTGCCTGGGACATCGGCGTGGAGCCTCCGAGCGGACGGCCTGCTCGGGTTGAGACAACGCCAGCCCCGAGCGAACCGCATGCTCGGGCAGACGCCCCGCCACCCCCGAGCGAACAACGTGCCGGGGCAGACAGCGAGAAGACCTTGAGCGGGCCAGTCACTCGAGAGGGAGGCGCGGCGTCCCTGGGGGGACCTCATGCCTGGGGGGATGACTCGACGTCTTTGAACGATCCGCCCTCTTGGATGGACCCCGAGGAAGTCCCGAGCCCCCTGCTGAAGCATGAAGATCTTCGGGGGGAGGACGTTACTAAGAGTTTCCAGGACAACCTCTGTGTACATCTCGCGCGGGTGAGTATGCTTCTTTTCCTGTTATCGCATTTTCGTTTCTTTTAAGTCTTGGAGGTGGCATCTGAGGTCTTTCCTCCTGCAGGTCCTTCAAAAGACCATGGAGGACTTTGACGCGGCGACGGTTGCCCCCGAGGCCATAGCCTAGTTGCACGCTGAGCAAGAGGCCCGGATAACCGAGCTTGAGCGGCGAGTGGACGACCTCAAGGCCAGGGACATGTTGCTCGTGCATCGGTGCCACCATGCCGAGAAGGATATTGCCGGGGTTAAGGAGAAAAATCTTTTGCTCGAGCAAGAGCTCGAGCAAGAGAAACAACGCTCTCGCCAGGCCGGGGAGGACGTCGCCGTCGACAAGGAGAAGATTCTTGCGCTCGAGCAGGAGCTTGAGAAGGAGAGGCTCAACTCACGCCAGGCAGAGAAGGTCACCGCCGATGGCAGGGAGAAGGTCCTTGGGCTCGAGCAAGAGCTTCAGCAAGGAAAGCAGCACTCCCGTGTCCTTGAGGTGAAGGTGGCGGAGCTGGGCTGAGCTGCGCGAGCGGCCGCCGATCTCGTCGATCAAGGCAAGGAAGAGGTTGATCAACTTCGCCAGGAAGCCTGCGAAGGTCGTGAAGCTCGGCGGAAGGTGATCGACCTTGAAGCCAGGATCGACGACCTGAGGCAAAAGTTTTCTGCCGCACTTAGAGGGGCGAAGCCCAGCGCGTAGAGGACTTTCGCTTTTTCTTTTTTCTTCTTTTTGATGACTCTTGGATAACTTTGGTGGCGCCAATGAAGTGTACATTTTTCTCCCGCCTAAGGGCTTTTGTCTACTGCAATGCTTCTTCTATGTTCTTCTAGTTATTTCCTGCAAGCAACGAGCATGAGGCAGATAGCGAAGCACGGGCAACATTAGCACGGGCAACACAAGCATGGGCAACACGAGCATGGGCGACACGAGCCCGAAAATAGGTGGGTGACAAGTGCTTTAAGAAAGAAGTAAAGGTAGCACAAATACGAGCTTAGGTCGAGGCACTTGGCCACCAATTTTCCGAAAAAACGTTAGTACGGTAGGTAGTCCATTGCAAATGAAGGTCGTGCACCTAAGTTGCGAGCACGAGCTCGTTCACAGAAGATTTAGGAAGGTGCGCGTTGTCCCATCGACCAAATCACCAACTTCTGCGCAGAGCGAGCAAGGTTTAGATCGGGAGAAAAGAACGCGCGAGGCCTCGACTTCCTTAGCACTTGGGACGCACGCCCCTGATTTTGCGAGCATGGTCGCAGGCAAGGAAGGACGCGCGGTTGCCCGACAAGGCATGTGATGACCAAACGCACGCAAATCAAACTAAAATGGCGGATCGGCCGAAAGGGTGTCTGTATGCGACTTGGAATCGCGCAGCGAAGAACTATTGCGGACCAAGGTCGGCTTATGGGGCGGGCATTTGCGAGGAACCGACCTTGGAAAGGTGGTCGGCCAAGGAATTGTCCTTCCTGGGGATGTAGAGTACTTCGAAATTTCTAAAGTACGCTCCATCTTCCTCACCTTAACCAAGTAAAGCGCCATTGAGTGATCAGAACACTGATACTCCTTGTTAACTTGGTTGACGACCAACTGCGAATCGCCCTTCACAGTCAGTCGCTGGACTCCGAGCGCCTTGCATGCTCGTAGCCCAGCTAATAGGCCTTCATACTACGCCGCGTTATTGGTCGCGGTGAAGTGCAGTTGAATGATGTCTTGGGTGATCACCTTGAGGATACCGGCATGACACCGACCCGGCGTCAAAGCTCGGGACCCGTCAAAGTACATGGTCCAGTGACCATCCTCAGATCCGTCGGGCTTGGCGGCGGGTGGCGCCGGGTTGGTCCATTCCACTACGAAGTCCGCCAGGATCTGGGATTTGATTGCTGTGCAGGCCGAGAAGTGGACATCGAACTCGGCGAGCTCCATAGCCCACTTTGCTATCTGGCCGCCGGCGTCTTGATTTCTTAGGATCTCCCTAAGGAGAAAGTTGGTTGGCACGACGATCTTATGGGCTTGAAAGTAGTGGCGCAGCTTCCTCGAGGCCACGAGCAGCGAGTACAAGAGCTTCTGGACCTTAGGGTATCGCTCCTTCGGTCCGTGCAGGACCTCGCTGATGTAGTATATTGGTCACTGCACCCCATCTCGCTCGATCGCCAAGACCGCGCTTACGGCTTGGGGGGTTGCCGCGAGGTATAGCAGGAGCGCCTCCCCTGACCTCGGTGTGGCCAGGACGGGCGAGCTGGACAGGTACCGCTTCAGCTCCTCGAAGGAGAGGTTAGCTTCTTCTGTCCAAGTGAAGCCCTTGTGCCTGTGAAGTGCCTTGAAAAAGGGCAGCCCGCGCTCACCCGACCGGGAGATGAAGCGGCTGAGAGCCACCATGCGCCCGGTCAAGGCCTGGACCTCCTTCACACAGCTCGGAGGTCGCATTCTTTCGATGGCTTCGATTTTCTCCGGGTTAGCGCCGATGCCCTGTGGCCCGATGAGATAGCCGAGCACCTTGCCCACTTTGACCCCAAAGACACATTTTCCTGGATTAAGCTTTATTCGGTGTCTATTGAGGTTACAAAAGGTCTCCTCGAGGTCAGATACATGACTTGAGGCGAGCTTACTTTTCACCACAATGTCATCTACGTACACCTCTAGGTTCCGACCTATCTGGTCCTGGAAGGTCTTCTGCATCAATCGCTGGAAGGTCGCCCCGGCATTCCGCAGACCGAAAGACATGGTCGTGTAGCAGAACGTGCCAAATGGCATGATGAAGGAGGTCTTCTCTTCGTCCCTAGGGGACAAGCTAATCTGGTGGTAGCCCGAATAAGCATCCAAGAAGCTCATCACCTGGGACTCTGCTATTGCGTCGACCAGCTGGTCTATGCACGGCAGTGGGAAGTTATCCTTCAGGCAGGCAGCGTTTAGGCTGGTGTGGTCAACACACATGAGCCATTTGCCTCCCTTCTTTTTGACAATGATTGGATTTGCCAGCCACTCCGAATGCTCGACTTCCCTGACGAAGCCAGCCTTAAGGAGCTTGTCGAGTTCATCCCGGATGATTGCTTGTTTCTCTAGGGAAAAACGCCTGAGCTTCTGGCGCACAGGTTTCTTATCAGGCCGAACAGCTAGCCTGTGCTCAATTACTTCCCTTGGGACTTCGGGCATGTCGGACGGTTCCCAGGCGAACACGTCCGCGCTCCTCCAGAGGAAAGTAATGAGCTCGAGTTCCTATTTAGGATCTAAGGAAGATCCCAAATGAAAAACCTTGGTCGGGTCTGCGTCGTTCAGAGGGACCGCCTTGGTTCCTCCTCCGGGCTGGAGGGTAACTTTGGGGTGAGAGTGCGTCGACTCTTGGTCAGGGCCTCGCTGAGGCAGCTGCCCGACCATGTCGAGCGACTTCTCATCGCAGTTTAGGGCCGCCCTATGGTCGCCCTTGATGGTGATGACGCCCTTCGGCCCGGGGACCTTCAGACATTGGTAAGCATGATGCATGACGGCCATGAACTTGGAGAGGGCCGGCCTGCCGAGGATGGCATTGTAGGCCAACTTGAAGTCAACGACCTTGAAGTTGATAAGCTCGATCCGAAAGTTGTTGAGGCTCTCGAACGTCACGGGCAAGACGATCTGGCCGAGAGGCTTGATCGAGGTGCCCGGGACGATCCCGAAGAATGGGACGGCTATGCTCTTGATCTTGGACCGAGGAACTTGCATCTCGTCCAGGACCGTAGCGGATATGAGATCTAGGGAGCTCCCGCCGTCGATGAGAACCCGGCCTACTTTGGCATTGCTGATGGTCGGGCTCACGACCAATGGGAGCTTCTGAGGCTTGGCCATTCCAAGGGGACAATCATCCTTGGAGAAAGTGATCAACAGCTCGGACCACTTGAGCTGCTGCATGGGCGGCTTGCCTTGGGCGATTTGGCAAACCTCCCGCGCCACCTCCTTTAGGTCCCTGCGGGACTTGTACACTGAGGAGCCCCCGAATATGACGGCTATGTGGTTGTGGGGTTCCTGGTAACCCATATGTCGTCCTCTTCCGCGGGACCTTTGCCTTTGCCACTGTCGCCTTTCCCTGGGAGCGTGGGCATGGGACCTTGACCGTTGTAGAACTTCTCTAGGCGGTACGCCCAGGTTCGGCAATTGCGAAGGTCGTGCCCGACCGCCTAATGGAGCGGGCAATAGCGGTCGCCCGAAGGAGCACTTCTTCCCTCGTGATCTTGGTCGCTGCGATCCCGGTCGTGGCGACCCTGATCGTCACGACCCCGGTCGTCGCGAGCTTGGTCGTTGCAACCTCGGTCGTTGCACAGCGGGGGTGGCCGGCCTCGCCCACCCTCGGGCCGCCGAGCTGGCGGAGCCCGCGGTGGACGGTGCTCAACTGCGGCCACTATGCCCACGGCGTGCGACCTTTTCTTCTTCTTGATCTTCTTCTCTACAGAGCCCGAGTGCTTACTCGGGAGCCCTCCAGGCACGGCTGGGGCGGCAGCTTGCCTTCATCCAGCATCTTTTTATACTGGACCGCTTCGTCGGCGTTTGTGTAGTGGTCGGCCATGCGGAACAGCTTGTTGGCCATAATGTCGGGATGGATCTCCAGGTCTTGCATGAAGCGGACGTCGCGGACCCCGAATTTGAAGGCCCGGACGACCGCCTCATCCGAGATGCTCGGAATGGAGTTCCTCACCTTAATGAACCTTTGGACGAAATGCCGCAAAGGTTCCTTCTCGGTCTGGATCAACCGCTCGAGGTCACGCTCGTTGCCTAGGCGAGTGTAGCAGCTCTGGAAATTTGCTCGGAGTGCCTCACAGAGTTGCCCCCACGAGCGGATCGAGCCTTCCTTTTGGTTGAAGAGCTACGTCCTGGCGGAACCGTCGAGAACCGTGGGGAGGTAGTTGGCCATGACCCCCTCGTCCCCCTGTAACATCCCAAAATTTGGAGTTTTGGAATGTTTAAAATAAAAAATGAACCATTTGCATTTTCTTGGAATTAACTGAAGCTTAATTTGAATTTTCTAATAATGATAAGATTTAATCTGATTAATCTATGCATCAAATCAAAGGTTTCCAGTTTTTGTTGGGTTCTTTGAGCTTTAAGGAATTTTTATGTATTTTTGGAGATTTTTTCGAATTTATTTGGTATTTATTTGAATTTATTTCGATTTATCTAAAATTCTGGAGTTTATTTAAATTGGAAAATGATTTTCTATTCCTATTCGCTTCTCGGGCCGAATTCATCTCGGCCCATCGCTGTTCACCACCATGGCCCAGTCTTGTTTTTCTTGCCGCCCGGCCCAACCACCAAACCCTAATGCCGCAGCCGTTTGATTCTGATCCAATGGCCATCCGCTCGCCCGCACTGCAACCGTCCGATCGGCGTCTCTTGGACGGCCAAGCCGATGCCACGTCGCACGACAGCTGGAAACCCTAGCCGTCGCCGGTGTCCTCACGCCGCACGTCACCTTCCTTGGTCTCCGCGTTTTTCACGCCTCCCGAGGCTATAAAAGAAGCCGCCGCCTCTAGCCCGAGGTACGCTACTTCTTTCTGCACCCGTCGCCCTACTCCTCGCCGCCCAAGACCCTGCCGTCGAGGAGAACGAGCTCGCCGAAGTATCGCCGCCTGCTGAGACCTTTCGCCATGATTTTCTTCGCCGTCGGTCCACCTCCGCCGTCACTGTTGGCATTCCCGAATTCGTCACGTCGAGGACTCCCGGATCCGCAACCTCTTCCATCCAACCTGCCACCCAAACGCCAAAACCCAATTCGTCTTCTCCACTACCGATAAATGTGCGCCGCCCCTCGCCGTTGCTCCGCAAAGCCAGGCCGTCCGATCGTCTGCCAATGCACCCGATGGCGCCACGTCGTCACCGTGCCTCCCTTGCGCCGCGTCCGTCAGATCGCTCCCCAATGCTTCGAATCGGGCCGCATCGTCTCGTGTCCCGTGGCCATACGATTCGGATCCGACGTTCCGGATCTTGCCGCATGGCTAGCCCACGTCAGTGCCGCCCCCAGCCGCTCGCGTCAGCCGCCACCTTGGCCCTAATAGCCGAGTGGCTGCCACATGGGCGCCACGTCAGCCCAGTCTGCCATGTCACCTTCCTACACTACGTCAGGATGGGCCTATAGTAACACGCATATGTGCTACTATAGCTAAAAAAAAGTGTTACTGAGTCCTACAGTAACATATTTTATTAGTGTTTCTATAGCCTATGTTGCTATAGAAGGGTCTATTGTAACATGTAATAAGTGTTCTTGTATATAAGAAAAGATGTTGCAACCATGCTACGGCAACACGTATCAAATGCGTTGCTATAGACTCTAGTAACACCTTTTTTAGTAAGAGCAACATAGTAGTGCGTGTTGCCATATACCCTAGTAACACCTTTTTTTTTTGCTAAAGCAACATAGAAGCATGTGTTTCCATAGACCCTAGTAACACCTTTTTAGATACAATAATTGAACTTAGTAACACCCTTTTTTAACTACAACAACACAATGTTGAGCTCCTACAATAAATTTAAATATCTTTATTATTTCCTTATTTTTTAGTGAATGTACAAATTAAAATTGTTTTATAGAATATCCTTGATAAGCATAACACATTGTACAATATAAAACACAAATGACCATAAGTGCAACAATCATAACATATTGCATTGCATCAAATAAATAAATATTAAGTACTTCACACCATTCGATAGAATACATAATGATTCGATTTCTAGAGGAGACAAGTCTTTAGTCTAAGATTCTGAAATACATCGGTCTAAATAAAAAGAATCTAAAATATATCTAATGTTGTCTAATCTTCATAAAATTCTTTGCTTCTAGATCCCTTCATGTAGTAAGCAACTAAATGTATGAATTTCAACCATTGATTTTTTCAACCGGCACAAAAGAAAGCGTTAACATTTATGATTGCAATTACAAAATTTGATATATGCACTTCATCACAATTGAAGCAAGTTGTTCGCTATTGAGGCTTTAATGGGTAATAGCTGCACAACTAGTTGTTCGCTGGAGATCAATTTAACAATATTGGATAATTGTTGGACAACAAGAAGTTGGCTAAAAATATTTGCAAGCTCTATATTGATGGTCATCTGAATTGTACAAACACTTGCCTCTTTTATGGTAGCTTTCACGGGCACACCAAAACAATTGCTCCATGCCTTCGCTGACATCTTCTAAGACCTAGTCAATGATATCACTCATCAAAATCGATATTTTTCCTTGAGAAAACTTCAAAGCATTTGGAGCTATTCTATTTTCTCTTTACAAAGCTACATGCACACTAGAAAAATACTTGTTTTAGAATACAAAATCACAAGAACTAATAAGAAATTCATCAATAAGGCAGCACAAAAAATTCAAAATTTGGATAATTTGTTTAGAAATTTATTCCAAGTAGTTCATTAGCATGAAGATACATCAGTTGCAAATCGTAAGGAGAGTTTTACGTAGGTTGATAGATGTGAAAGATGTTTTGATCAATACTCGAAATAAGAGCATACTAAAGAAAATATGTCGGTGCAAATGCTATGGTGGATAACTCATCTTTGGATCACGGGGTCAATCTTTTGGCATCTTGAGAGGAAACTAAGGGTCTTGCGAATCATGGACACAAACAAGTTACGAATCTCCATCAATTTCCGCCAACAAAAATATATATACAAAAGTAAAAAAAATGGAAAAGGATCTCTAAAATATTTATGCGAGAAAAGCAACATAAGCGGCGAGGGTAGAAGCGGGTTACCACTAACACGAAGCCCATTATAAACAGAGTCTTGTCTCTCTTTTCCAGGCGTGCAAATTTAATTGATATTTGCAAGTTCTCAATAGTATCTGTGGAAATGGAAGATGATAATTCACTGACCACTAACTCGAGAGACACCATTGTATCGTGTTTAAATGTAGTCATCTGATTGACTTTGTTTTCTTTTCAATCTGTAAGACGAGAAAACAACAAATTGAAAAGAAAGCAGTAGCCAAAACTGAATGGGACTAAGCAAAAGGAAACAGTAAACCTAGCCTTTTCTTTCCAAACGAATTGGAACCAAGTAGGAAACAATAGCGAATGGATGAAAGATGGGCATGCTCACACCGAAAAACAAGCGTTGATTAACCAATATTAAGCTCTCTGGCATTTAAACAATTGTGGAGGCGATTGCACAGGTTGAGCTCCAACTATTTTTTCCTCCTTACACAGCAATTGCTCCTATAAATCCTATAATAACACATAACAAAGTTATGTAGCCGAGTTAGATCTCATGAAAAAAATTTGATATCATAACCTATTTAAAACTTTGTTTAAGAAATACCTATCGAGTATCCATTTCAACCATCTCAATCAATCTTTTGAAGAACATCTTTGCAACTCATTTAATCTAAATCATGCGAACCCAAATGAAGTTCTGTAATATTTTCTAGGGACAACATAATCAATCTAATAAAGAAAACAATGATGATAGAACAAGAAGGCAAATAAACCAGATGGAAAAATATTTTCAGATTCACATCCGATCATCTAACAGATCTTGGACCCTAGTTATTGTTTGTCAAAAACCCGCCAATCTGCACCACCAACAGAGATGTGTAAAATAGAAGGAAGAAGCAACCAGTAAGCTTACACACACTTAAAAGCAGAAAACTTACATATAGCGTGCATCAGCCGAATTAGTACAACTTAATGTCTCCATAGCTGTAAGAATATGGCAAAAGTTATTCGACCTCCACTCTAAATCTGAAATAGCCCCATGTTTCTCCTTCTCTGATAGATAATTTCAACCTTCGCCATGAAAATATTGTAAACTGGTCTACGGTCAGAGAAGCGAGACTCTCCGCGAACATAAGACAACTGCATGAGGCCATTACCATACCACAAAATATGATCACACCTTAGATAGAAAAAGAAGAAGAAAACATTCCTCAGTAAGTTGCTTATAACTAAAACAAAGTAGGAGAGTATTCTGGTGGATACAAGTACTAAAGAAGTTACCAAGTTGGTGTTCGCCTCTTTTCCTTGGGTTGCACACCCTCACCAGAATGCCGATATGAGCTGAATGAGTATTTATATGCTGTATAGGAACAAGTTCTACATTTTTTCTCACAAGTTCAAACTTTTGAGCAGCATTGAAATATTTTCCAATTATAAATTTCTTGTCCATCTTTGTCCCTCTATTCCTACAGTTGCACAACAATCCTTCCATGGAAATATTCCAGGCATGAAGCTTAAGCAAGTTAGAAATGAACAAAAGAAACAAAACAAAAACTTGTTGAAGTCGCTGTAAATGGACAAAGGATTTTGCTGTCAATACGGAGTGTGCATACAAATCTGAACCAAAATAACTCGAACCTGTGTTCTATTCTCGTCCTAGGGTTTTCGATAAAAACAAAACCCTAAATTCAATTCCCCTATCGGCCAATCCCATCAAACATCCAGTGTTAGCTCCTAAACTAAGAGCAATCAGGCACAGATCGATCAACCTGAACCCCAGAAAAGCTACAGCAAAACGCAGATCAATAACCGGGAGTGAGAGGGGGAGGAGGAGATCTAGGGGGCAGGCGGACGCGCACCTCGATAGCGGATGAACCGAGAGGACTCCATCTCGACCGCATCGGCGTCGGCGGCGGCCTTGAGCTTGCGCCTGGACTTCTCCGAGGCAGAGCCGTCGACGCCCACGGGCGTGGTAGAGGAGGCGGCGGTGGGGGAGGGATGGCATCGGAGAAGGGGCAAGCGGCAGCGGCGCGTAGGACTGGGCAAAGAGGGAGAAGAGACGCCGGGATTTCGTGGTATAAGGAGGCACGGGAGAGGAAGCTTCACGTGAGGCACGGGCGCCGGGCGACGTATGCGGGTGGAGGGGAATGCACGGGAGCGAGAGATGCAGCAATCGCGGCAAAAAAAAAGAGCTCGGCAGGACTCGATCGCGTGACTTCTCGATACGAAGGGAGAGCTGTACCTTACAAATCACGTGTTACAATATTCCTCTATAACATATATTATATGTTACTATTGTAGTTTTCTGTAACATTTTTCACATCTCGATAAGTATGTGTTACAACATATCTTTGTAACACAAATTATATGTTACTGCAATATCTCTTTGTAACACATTGTTCAATGTGTTACAGAAATATGTTATAGAAAATATGTTTTGTAGTAGTGCTATCGCCTCGGTGAACCCAGTCCACGATGAGCCGAGCCAATGACGTGCAGGCCCCACACGTCAGTGGTATTCCTTTTTCCTTTTTCTGATTTTTTCAAAAATCCAAAATTCCAGCCAATCCCGTGCTGACACGTGTCACCCCTTGGATTTTCTTTGAATTAAATCTTCCGGAGGCCCGTTCTCCTTCATCCGAACTCCGATTGGAGTGATTCAAATTTCTAAATTTTTGTAAAATCGAGCTCTACATTCCAGAGCCATTTATTTTCAATTTTGAGCTTGTTTTCCTCTTTGTTTTATATTTATTTGGTTTTATTGCTTTATTTTTCGATAGACGCGAACCCCGAAAGAGTGAACGGAGACTTTGAAGACCACGATTCAGCACTTGAACAGCAAGGCAAGTCGTAACCTTTGATCATATTAAACCCATGTTTGCAAAAGTACTTTGTTTTATACAATTGCATGCTATTTATGTATCGATGCTTGGTTTTGGGAGTAGCTATTCACCTGATTGCCAGTATGCCACCTTGATTATTGGAATGCCATGTATCCATTGTTAACCTTAGGTTGGGACATTACTAGTTGGACATAATCATAATACCAACATAGGGTTATCGTAGCTATGCTTAGCCATGCTTAGTTGTCCGATGGGATTCATTTCACCTGTGAACTAATGTTAATCTTGACTTAATGAGATATTGAATTGTGGCTGTTGACCACTGTTGTAAAACTTGTTGTACCATGGCAGGGTATGCCATTAGTCTTGGTTGAACAAAATGTTTCCCTCAGGCAAGTGATCGTGCAGTAAAGGGGGTGCTTTCTAGCACATTGGGATGTGGCTGTCTTGCCTGAGATAACTTAAGGACTTAATCTTGTGCGCCATTGAACTGGGCCTAACCGTGCAACCACAAGTCCGGTATGGGACGGACCTAGCTGATTAATTTGCAATGTCTAGTCTTGAGTACTACCATGTGTTGGTGTGGGTTCCGGGATGGACGGGTAGACTCACATGGCTCAAGAGGGGGGCCCCGAGGGGCGAAACCTTAGAGGGCAGTACTGGGTTTAGACATGCATTGTAAAGGCTTTGTAATGATCTCTCTATCAACACACCAAAGGAAGTGTGTTCGTAGCGCTTGGCACTAAGGGATGATCATGTCTTGTGGGTAAAGCTGTGCAACCTCTACAGAGTGTAAAACTATTCGAATAGCCGTGTCCGCGGTCATGGACAAGCCCGGGGATTTCACACGGGGTATAGAGTGTTTTCTTGAAATGTGGAATTGTTGGGATGTGAACGGGGAGCTCACTGTTGTTTTGTTGTCTCAAGCTATACTGTTGAATTGTGTGGTTGATACTTGTTTTGAATGATGTAGGGTGATGCCTCGCCATTCTGTTCATATTGTCTACCATTGATTTACTAGTCATTTATTATTGTTTTTATAAATCTGCCTTCAATCTATTTATTGTATTTAAATTCAAGTTATTGCTTTCTGCAAATGAACCATATGACTATCCTTTGTCAAGCCGTGCATGAATATATTGCATCACTTCCCTACGGCTTGCTGAGTACGTTTTGTACTCACGGTTTTATGCCCTTGTTGTTCAGTTGCTGAGGAAGGACCAGGTAATGAGTATCAAGAGGAGGAGTACTATGAAGACTACGTCGACTAGGAAGGCGTTTCCCCAGACGATTGCTTGTGGCATGTCAAATGGCCCAAGTTATCTTATTTCCGCTGCAACAATTTTATTTGTTTCTTAAGCCATGAGGCATTGGTGTATGAACCTTGACCATAAGGTCGTTTGCTTTATTCAATAATAAATTGCTTCTTCTTAGTTATTTCGATGTATGGAATGATATGTCATCTATATTTCCACTGTGTGCACTAGCGTGATGCTGGACTAGTGCGATATACACAGAGGGTTTCAGATTTGCATATCCGGGTCCCGACAGAGATGGTATCAGAGCCATATCGACTGTAGGTCGCTATCTTAGTTAGCATGGTCTTCAAAATTATTTTCTAAATCAAACCAATAAATTGGTATTTAATAGTTTATCTTCTCTCATCTTATTCCTAGGTTCTTATTCCTCTCCTTTGCTGAAACATTGCTTTGAAATTTAAATTGACCTTATCTCATGAAATTTCTCAAACCCCAAGGCATCTGCAAGGAATCAAATCAAAGGAGGTGTTGATCAAGCCGTCGAAGAGTATGTCCAAGAAGACTACCATATAAGATAGGTTGTGATGCTCCGTGGAATTGAGCAAGCCATTTCTGTTCAGTTTAGCTACGTTTAGTTTGCGTATACTAGGATTTTCATTGCTTGTGTGCCAGGTATGTTGTACACTTACCTCCAGTAAGGTGTTACAACCATACATTAGTTGGAAATTTTTATTGGTTCTTTATTTTGTAGCCTTTTCGGCTATGCCCTTGGTTGGTCTTTGTCCTTGGGTATTACCTTCTCTCCTATATGACTTTACCACTTTCCTATTGTTTTTTCCTCTTACCTATCAAACCTTTGTGCTGCGTCGCAGATGGTTGACACTCGTTCTGGAGCCGGTCGCAGTTCGCTAGTGGATGCCAGTGCTAATGCTAGTGCCAGTGGCACCCCACCGCCACCACCGGCAGTGTCAGATCAGAACTTGGGACATTTCTTGGCAGCCCAAACTCAGCTTATGAACACAATGATGCAGAATATGAACAATATGATGAATCAGCAGAACCAGACTGCAGTTGCCCTGGCTAACTTGTTGAACCAACAAAATCAAGCTGCTGCTGTTGCACCTCCTCAAGCTCGTCCGCAGTCCAAGCTAGCATAATTCATGAGGACTCGTCCGCCTACCTTCTCCAACTCTTCAGAACCCTTGGACGCAGATGATTGGATTCGCTCCATTGAGAAGAAGCTCGCCATTGCTCAGTCCACAGATCATGAGAAGGTGCTATATGCTGCTCATTAGTTGGAGGGCACCGCCGCTGAATGGTGGGAGAACTATATTGCCGCCCATGATGACCCTCAGACCATCACTTGGGCAGAGTTTTCAACTGCTTTCCGCCACTCCCATATCCCTGATGGAAAGGTGGAGATGAAGAAGAATGAGTTCAGGGAGCTCAAGTAAGAAGGGATGTCAGTGAGTGAATATCTCAATAAGTTCACTCAACTTGCTCGCTATGCCCCAGAGGATGTAGCCACAGATCATGCTCGCCAGAAAAGGTTCAAGCGTGGGCTCAACCCAGGATTAAAGGTACAAGTCTTTGGCAACGATTATGCAGATTTTCAGCATCTAGTGGACAAAGCTATGCTTATTGAGGAGTCTCGTCGTGAGTTGGAAGAATCCCACAAGAGGAAGATGATGCAACATGGAGCTAATCAGAGTCATCCGCAGAAAGCCAAGACCAATACTCAGCAGCCTACTCGTTTCACTACTCCTTCATCAGCATTCAGGACACCTGCACCAGCGCCTCGCCCAGCTCCTTCAGGCAACCCCAACTTCAGTGCCAACAGCAATCCGCCTCAAAGGACCAACAATCCAGCTGCAGGAGTTACATGCTTCAATTGTCATGAGCGTGGTCACTATGCTAACAATTGCCCCAGGAAGCAAGCTGTGACGCTAGTTCGTTTTAACCTGTGATCGACACCAGCCAAGACCCCCGCACCAGGAGCAGGACGTGGAACGTCTCAGACCCCAAATCAAGCTACCAGGACCCCACCGCCTATTGGAAGAGGTCGTGTGAATCATGTCACTACTGAAGATGCCCAGGCTGCACCAGACGTCATACTAGGTAAGCTCCTAGTCAACTCAGCATCTGCCATGGTTTTGTTTGATTCTGGAGCTACGCATTCGTTTGTTTCTCGGAGTTTTGCTGCAAATCATCAGTTAAAAACGAGGCCTTTGAAAACTGTTTTATTGGTGCAATCACCTGGTTCGGATTTGAGTACGAACCAAGGCTGCCCCGAAGTTAAGATATTAATCGGAGGGGTAGAATTTCTAGCCAACCTCATTGTCCTAGACGCCAAGTCCCTAGATGTGATCCTAGGAATGGATTGGCTCTCCAAGAACCAAGCAGTTTTGGATTGTGGAAATGGAGAGATCACATTAACTAGTCTAGATGGAGTTAAGTTAAAATTCCAAGCTGCCGCAGATCAGACCGAAGGGATAAAGATTTGTAGTGCCAAAGGCATAAGTTTGTAAGATGTGCCAATCGCTAGAGATTTTCCTGATGTGTTTCCAAATGAGTTGCCTGGTATGCCACCGGATAGAGATATAGAGTTCTTGATTGAGCTAGTTCCTGGAACGCCACCCATCTCCAAGAGACCGTATAGGATGCCTGCTAATGAGTTAGCTGAAGTAAAGAAACAGATCAAAGAGTTGCAAGACCAAGGTTTTGTTAGACCAAGTTCTTCACCATGGGGAGCCCCAGTTCTTCTAGTTGAAAAGAAAGATGGAACTCAGAGAATGTGTGTGGATTATCGTGCTCTAAATGAGGTCACCATTAAGAATAAGTACCCTCTACCAAGGATTGATGATCTGTTTGACCAGCTTCAAGGAGCAGGAGTGTTCTCGAAAATTGACTTGAGGTCAGGTTACCATCAGTTGAAGATCCGTAAAGAGGATGTACCCAAAACAGCTTTTGTGACTCAGTATGGACAGTATGAGTATACCGTGATGTCTTTTGGTTTGACCAATGCCCCTGCCTATTTCATGACCCTGATGAATAAAGTATTCATGGAATATTTAGATAAGTTTGTCGTTGTCTTTATTGATGACATTCTGATCTATTCCAAGAGTGAGGAAGAACATGAGGATCACTTGCGCCAAGTGTTGACAAAGCTAAGAGAACATCAACTCTATGCCAAGTTCAGTAAATGTGAGTTCTGGATGAAAGAAGTTGCATTTCTAGGTCATGTTATATCAGCTGAAGGAGTCGCTGTTGGCCCTGGTAAAGTGAGAGATGTGCTCAATTGGGAGTCACCCAAGACGGTAACCCAAGTCAGAAGCTTCCTTGGAATGGTGGGATATTATCGCCGTTTCATAGAAGGTTTTTCCAGAAAAGCTAAACCGCTCACTCAGCTTTTGAAAAAGGAGAAGAAATTTGCTTGGACATCAGAGTGTGAGCGAAGTTTTCAAGAGCTAAAGAAGTGTTTGACAACTGCCCCAGTGCTTATTTTGCCCGATATCAGAAAGGATTTTGAGATATTCTGTGATGCATCCCGTCAAAGACTCGGTTGTGTGCTGATGCAAGATAAGAAGGTTGTGGCATATACTTCATGGCAACTAAGGCCACATGAAGTCAACTACCCAACCCATGATTTGGAATTGGCTGCTGTAGTGCATGCTTTAAAGATTTGGCGTCATTACCTCATCGGTAATCGCTGTGAGGTGTATACGGATCACAAGAGCCTGAAGTATATTTTTACCCAAGTCGATCTCAATATGAGGCAAAGAAGATGGTTAGAGTTGATCAAGGATTATGACATTGGATTTCATTATCATCCAGGCAAAGCAAATGTCGTAGCTGATGCTTTGAGTAGAAAGAGTTATTGCAGTACCTTGATGATTAAGGAAAGTCAGCCAGCTCTCTATGAGGAATTCCAGAAGCTTAGTCTAGAAGTGGTTCAAGAAGGTTACTTGGCTACTTTGGAAGTGCGTCCAACGTTGGAAGATCAGATTCGAGAAGCCCAAGTTAGTGATGCTGATATCAAAGAGATCAAGAGTAATATGAAGAAAGGGAAAGCCCCAGGTTTCACTGAAGATGAAAAGGGTACCATTTGGTATGAGAATCGTATTTGTGTACCTGATCAGAAAGAGCTCAAGGAGCTGTTACTCAAAGAAGCGCATGAGACTTTATACTCCATCCACCCTGGAAGTACCAAGATGTATCAAGATCTCAAGGAAAGGTACTGGTGGCCTAGCATGAAGCGTGAGATTGCAGAATATGTTGCTCTTTGTGATGTCTGCCAGAAGGTCAAAGCTGAGCATCAGAGACCAGCAGGGTTGCTTCAGCCATTGAAAATTCCAGAGTGGAAGTGGGAAGAGATTGGTATGGATTTCATTATCGAATTTCCTAAGACCCAAGCAGGTTATGATTCGATCTGGGTGATAGTGGATCGATTGACTAAGGTAGCTCACTTCATTCCAGTTAAGATTACCTACACTGGAGATATATTGGCAGAATTATACATGTCAAGGATTGTCAGCCTTCATGGAGTGCCTAAGAAGATAGTCTCCGATAGAGGAACCCAGTTTACCTCTCATTTTTGGCAGAGTTTGCATGAAGCTATGGGAACTAATCTCAGGTTTAGTACTGCTTATCACCCTGAAATAGATGGACAGACTGAGCGTGTGAATCAGATTCTGGAGGACATGTTAAGAGCCTGTGCCTTGACCTATGGTGCCAAGTGGGACAAGTGTTTGCCCTACGCTGAGTTTTCATACAATAATAGTTATCAGGCCAGCCTTCAAATGTCCCCTTTCGAAGCCTTATACGGAAGAAAGTGCAGAACCCCTCTCAATTGGAAAGAGACCGGGGAAAGACAGTTATTTGGTCCTGCCATACTGCAAGAAGCCGAAGAGCAAGTGCAGTTAATCCGAGACAAGTTGAAAATAGCTCAAAGCAGACAGAAGAGTTATGCAGATAATCGGTGCTGAGATTTGAGTTTCGAGCCCAATGATTATGTGTATCTCAGAGTCACCCCTCTAAAAGGAGTTAAGCGATTTTAAGTAAAAGGAAAGCTTGCCCCTAGATATGTTGGACCGTTCAAAGTCTTAGAAAGAAGAGGAGAAGTTGCCTACAAGCTTGAGTTGCCTCAGTCCTTCGCTGGAATCCATGATGTGTTCCACGTGTCGCAATTAAAGAAGTGTCTGCGGGTGCCAGAAGAACAGATGCCGTTAGAAGCCATCGATTTGCAAGAGGATCTCACCTACAAGGAGCAGCCAGTGAAGATTTTGGATGTTGCAGAGCGCATCACAAGAAGCAAGATCATCCGTTTTTGCAAAGTCCAGTGGAGCAACCACTCAGAAGAAGAAGCAACTTGGGAGCGAGAAGAGGATCTACTATAGCGAGGCTTATATCAGACGCACGATCACAGATGGTTTTGAAAAACCATCGTGATCTGTAATATCCTGAGCGGTTATGTACTCAAACCGTCGATGTAGATATCCTGAGCGGTTTTATATTACGGCCGTCGGTGATGTAAGAAATATCACAGACGGTTTCTAAATGTAACCATCTGTGATGGCTACAGTACTCATTACAGACGGTTTCTAAGTAAAACCGTCTGTGAAATCACAGACGATTATATAACACAACCGTCTACAATATCTACAGTAGTCATTACAGACTGTTATATTTAGAAACCGTCTGTGATATTTCTTACATCACCGACAGCTGTAATATAAAACCGTCTGTGATATCTCACGTATAAATAGAGCCTCCAGCCACTTCGTTTATAGGGTTTCGGTTTCTATTCTGAGACTGGCGGCTGTGGAAGTGAGGCGATTTTGTGAAAGAAGGCCATTGATTTTGAAGGGTGGTATTAGATTCATTTGATTTTGGTGATCTAAGGTTAGTAATGAGTTCTAATTGCATGCATCCAATTCAATATCTAGGTTGGTTAGGAGAGAATTAATTTAAAGATTGTTTGATTAGATCTAGCTTGTAGCTGGATCCATATGTTGTTTGTGATATTGGTTAGTAATGTATTTTAATTGCATTATATTCAACATCTAGCTTGATAAGGAAGGAATTTGATGATTTTTTTAGATCTAGCTTGTAGAACCATATGTTGGTTGTTTGATCTAAGGTTAGCTGATAATGGTTCCATTTGCATAATATTATATTCTATCATGATGTAGCTAGCTAGCTTGGTAAGGATAGAATTTAAAGATTGTTTAGATTTAGCTTATAGATCAATTCAAGTCTTTTGGTGATCTAAGGTTAGTAATGGGTTCTAATTTCATTATTATATTGAAGATTAATTTGAATTGTGTTAATTATTTTTTTGTGATGTAATTAAGGTATATAATTGCATAATTAGTTTAAGAATGGGTGCATACGCACTACACTTGGTGCACTTAATATTTAACACTAAGTGTTACATGTGTTGCATAGATGGATCGAAGTTGGATGTACGCTGAGAACCGTACGAGTGTTGAGTACCTTAATGGTGTCTCCACTTTTAAAAGAGCTGCAGAGGAGGATATGTTTAATAAGGGGATATAATTCATGTCATGTCCGTGCATTGATTGCGAAAATCTGAAGATGTTTCAAACTCGGTATGCAGATCGGCTAACACTTGATTTGGAGGGGTTTCAAAAGGGGCTATACATATTGGACCATCATGGCGAAGAGCATAATATACGTGAAGCGACAAGTAGTGTTAATATCGTCGACGGAGTCAATGATATGTCGGATGATCATATCGATTGTGCCCGATGAGGACAAAGTTCAGGATGACAATTTGGATCAGATCTTTGCTTGCGATGCGTATGAAACCTTGATGACAGGGAATATGAAAAGTTCTAGGGCTTGATGGAGGACTTGGAGAAACCTTTGTTCGCAGAGTGCAAGTTGAAATACACAAGGTTATCATCCATGCTTGAACTACTCAAATTGAAGGCAAGCAACGGTTGGTTCGACAAGAGTTTCACAGCGCTGTTACGTCTATTGGCGGACATGCTTCCAGAGGGAAATGAGTTGCCGACAACCACCTACAAAGCCAAGAAGGTTCTTTGTCCCTTGGGAATGGAAGTAGAGAGAATACATGCATGTCCAAACGATCAGATCTCAGACGCAAAGAGTACACAAACTTGCATATATGTCCGTGTGCAACGATCCCTAAGACAAGCGTAAGAGTAATTCAGATGATGATGGCGAGAGCATTGAGGTGAAAAAAGGACCTCCTACTAAGGTGGCATGGTATTTGCCTGTAATTTCCCGTTTGAAGCGTTTGTTTGTGAACCCAAAGGAGGCAGAACTATTGCGTTGGCACTTTGAGGAGCGTAAGAATGATTGAATGCTAAGGCACCCTGTTGATTCCATCTAGTGGAGAAACATCGATAGGAGCTTTCAAGAATTCGGTGCGGATCCGAGAAATATAAGGTTTGGATTGAGTACAGATGGAATGAATCCTTTCGGTAACATGAGCGGCGGATAGCACTTGGCAGTAAATCTCAGATCTACAACCTTCCTCCTTGGTTGTGTATGAAGCAGATGTACATTTTGTTGTCTGTGCTTATCCATGGACCGAAACAACCTGGGAACGATATTGATGTGTACCTAGCTCCATTGGTGGAAGATCTAAAAACACTGTGGGTTACCGAGGTACACGTATGGGATGCGTACAAACGAGAGAACTTTACTTTGCACTGCTTGTTGTTTTGCACCATAAATAATTACCCTACCCTTGCTAACCTGTCAGGCCAGAGTACAAAAGGAACCAAAGCCTGCACTCACTACTTAGATGATACCGAGGGTTATGGCTGAATCACTCCCGCAAAACCGTATACATGCGTCACCGTAGGTTCCTTCGGAGGAATCACCCATATTGCAAGATGAAGCAACTTTTCGACGGAAGGAACGAAAATGGTTCAGCTCCAAGGCGTTTGAGCAGGAGAGATGTTCATGACATTGTTAAGGATTTGGATGTTGCGTATGGAAAGGGACGTAAATCAAGTACCCGTGAAAAGAGCATGTGGAAGAAGAGATCAATATTCTGGGACCTACCTTACTGGGAGCATCTAGAAGTTCGCCATTGCATCGATGTCATGCACGTAGAGAAGAATGTCTGTGACAGCGTGATTGGTCTCTTACTCAACATTAAGGGTAAAACAAAGGATGGTATCAACGCACAGCTTGACTTGGTCGATATGGGCATAAGACCTGAGTTAGCACCAAAAGAAATCGATAAAGGCCGACGTGCTTGGAACTCGCTTGTTATACTCTGTCAAAGGCCGAAGAACTGAATCGTGCGGTGCTTGCATGGTGTGAAAGTTCCGTCGGTTACTCCTCCAACATGAAGAGACTTGTTTAGTTGGAAGATTTGAAATTAAGCGGCATGAAGTCTCATGATTGTCATGTCTTGATACACGATGCTCCCTATCGCAATTAGAAGTATTTTGCCGGTTAAGGTCCGAGAGACAATCACTAGGTCGTGTTATTTCTTTAACACAATCGCCGAAGGTCATCGATCGAAGGACTAGATGCTCGCAAGTCGAGGTGGTGATGACTCTATGTAATCTTGAGATGTATTTCCCTCCATCATTATTCGATATCATGGTCCATCTCATTGTTCACCTTGTGACAGAGATAAAGATATGCGGGCCAGTGTTCTGTCATGGCCCCAAATTCGAAATCGGCTCATGTGGCTATAACATTAGTGCCAACCAAGTTTTGGCCGCATGTGAAATCCACTGCTAACTTCAGAACCTATCCCAAATTGCCACAGAAGAATTTCCTAACTTAGCAAAAAGTTTAAGAGCTAGAAATTTCAGTGTGCAAATAAGGTTTTCATCAAAGTTTGTAGCCTTGTAACTTGAGATCTATAATGATCTAGAGTGTGCATGTTAGTAAAATGAAAACTAGAAACTTTTATCTATGCAATGGTTGATTTTTGAGCCCAATCCAACATCAAATACTAATTTAAATCATAGCGTCAAAATTGAATCCCCTGCTGAAAAGTCTGGGGACTTAGCCATTCTAGCTCTCCTTACTAGTGGGGTCAAGTGATCTCAACACAAAAGAAGTGGGGGCAGCCAAAAAAACTGAAATCAGCACACCTTTCTTTTTTTTCTTTTCCTCCCCAAGCCAGCCTCCCAAGCCCTCACTCATTTCAGCTTCTTCCTCCAGCCCCCAAATCGAAGCCCCTCACCTCCAGCCTTTTCTTCAAGCTTGCGCCTCCTGCAGCTGCTCCCTGGTGGCACCCCTTGCTGCTCCCCAAGCTGGCGCCTCCTCTCCTCCAGCTCCTCCCCAACCGGCGCCTCCCTCTTCTCCTCAAGCGACAGCCCTCCTCCTCTCCTCTCTTGATCCCCATGTGAGCTCTTAAGGTGAGACCTCTCCCCTAGGGTTTGATTGTTATTTCTAGTTTTGAGGGCAGCAATGGTGGTTTTGGGGGTTTAGGTGAGTAGAGATTTGGGATTTGGATGGGGAACAACCATTCTAGGGTTTGGGGAAAGTTTCAGATTTTCGAGCAGATTTCATAGCTCCTGTTCTTGACTGATTCGAGCAAGTTACGAGCATTTCCTGCTAGGTTGACTGTAGAGAAAGTTGTGGGTAATGGAATTATCTTACATCTCCAACTAGAATCACTCAATCTCGTTAATCCAGCTGAAAGTTATGTCGATTTTAGTGTGTGCTGCTCTGAAAATGCTGAAAATGTGGAGCTGAAACTTGAGCTACGAATTAAAATTAGTTAGAGGTGGAATTAGAAATTAATTTTTCCTGAGGAGTTGTAGGAAATTTCGTGTAAATTGTAAAAATGTCATCCTTTACTCAATTCCATTAAGTATAGCAATTTATATGATGAAATTTGTGCATGCTGTTCTGAAACTCTAAAACTTCTGAACACTGAAACTGTTCTCTGTTCCTGGCCGAACTGGGAATTCTCTGTGCAGAATCTGGGTGATTGGCCAAAGCTAAGTGGTAGGTTTATGTCTTGTGGTCGTCTAGGATCTGAGTTTGCTCAATTTGATTAAGTGATCAAAATGTTATGGCCATTTGTATCAATGCTGTCCTGAAACCTGTTTTGCTGAAAATTCAGACTTTGGGGCTGAAGTTCAGAGTTTAATTGCAAACTTTAAATTTGTATTCTGAATGTTATGATACATGGTAAAGTTAGATCACCCTCTTGTGGTATTTTAGAGTCCAAGAAATCAATTTTTAGATTAAGCATTCATAAGTTATGCCTGTTTTGGGATATATGCTTGTTGTTTTCAGATTTTTGCTATAGAATAGAAGTGGAGTTTAACAATTTCATTTTCATTCTTTAATTGAGTTGAATGTTTGCACTTTTGGAAACTGCCATGGTGATGCATCTAGCACTTCATTTCATATGCATTGCATGCATCTCATTTTTCATGCATTGTGAACGTGTAGAGAATGAACCCGCGGAGATTGACGCGGCGGTGACCGAGGGGGGTACCGGAGGGCCGTGTGTTATTGAGAACCCGACAGAAGCTCAAGGCAAGCACCTAAGCATTTTCAACCTTATATAATTGTATTTTGGCGAATAAATTGCTTATTGGATGATTATGTCTTGCATTAGGAATTGAAATGTGGGATAGGGTTAGAACCTACTTGTTGCACATACACTCATTGTTAATTGTTGAACATCTTCCTTGGAGCTAGTGTATGGGTAATTATAATGTGTCCATGCTTAGTTTGCTTAGATGTCGGGTATGGGCCAAGTGGTGGATGGCTCCATCACTTGAGATTAATTACTTCACTCTAATGGGTTGCAATTGGTTATAATTATGCTTTGAAATGGAAAACTTGAGACCGGACGAGAGGGTTGGATCATTTGGGTGTGGAGACTCAAATGTTGTAGTCTCGCCTGTGTTGGTTAAGGACCGATCCGTTGTTTGCCATGTTGATCGAGCACCCCTTGTTGATCGCATGCCCGATATAATGGTACAGTAAGCCACCCTTTCATGGCATACTACTCGATGGGTCATGCCCTCATGTGATTGGACGTGGTTGAGGGCGAGGCTTGAGCCGCTCGAGGGAGGTTGCTAGGTGCTCGGGCCGCATGAGGATGGTTCAACGAGTAAATATGGATGGGAGGAGGGTTGACATGAGGTTCCTTGTGGCACATGTCATGCGATTGATGATCCCTGCGGGGTGAATAAGCGATTCAATTGCAGCTCTCGGATATGAGCACGCTTGTATCATCCGACACTTCAACGTAGTAATAACTTAAATTGAAACTAGTTGGTATACTTGATGCGGTTACTTGTTCATGATTTTATTTGCTCTCTTAAATGTTTAAATTCAGCTCTCACTTTAGCAATAGGTGCTATACATAACTGCTATAAAATTTGTAAATTGAGTAGTTGAATGTGAAAATGAACCAAAGTTAAGCTTTTATGCACTTTTACCTTAAGCTTATCCTTGCTACATCCAAATGCATATTCCTTCGAGTCGGTCATATATGGACCACGGGTAAGTCTTGCGAGTACCTTCTGTACTCAAGCTTCTGCTTTGTGGTTTTCAGGTGAGGACCCCGACGGGTGTGAGTTCTGTCCGTACTGCTTCTCGGTGGTCGGGTGGGGCACCGAGTAAAAGCTAGCTCAACGATGTAAACGCCCAGAAGTGTTCAAGGGCAGGACACTTTCGGAGATATCTAACTTTTGGGTTGAATTTGGTGGTTGTTCATTTATTTTGTTGTAAAGTTAACTTTAAAACTTGCTATGGCTATGTTTAATTACTTGGCTACTTCCGTTGTTGAACCTCGTTGTATCACCGTGCTTAACTCCCGTCTGTGATGTTATTGCTATCCATGTCATTGTTTATGTTGTGGTTGTAGTTGTGATATATTTGTTTAGTTAATTGTTTCTTCTGTCTGCTGAGTGGATGTCCGTACTTCTAGAGGAGTCATGCCGAAATTTTGTAGAATTTCTGAGTCTAGGCAGGATCTTGCGAATTGTCTGTTTGTGAGTCTTTATCTGCTGTTGTTGGTTCTTGCCTCGTGTGGTTATCTGGTTTGTCTTTGTGCTTGAGTTGGTGTTGTTTTTTGTGCTTCCGCGTTGCGTGTCTGGTCGTGAAGTTTTGGGTTCGTTGCCCCCTTTATGCGAATTGAATTGATATGGCAATGGAAACCGGTATGCGAGGCGATCCTGGGCGAGTTTCGGGTTGCATACCGGGGGAATACCGGGATTGTTGTCGAGCTATTCAAATGGGTTCGTTGTTGTCCTAATTGGGCTTGGGTGTTAGTACTGTGAGCACCATCGGTGATCCATTGCTAGCCTCCAAATCCGATGAGGGCAACCGGGCATTCGAATAACCCGAAGACGGTCTGGGCGGCTCCTCACATGTTCCTATGTAGCATGTACCCGTTCGAGAGGTACATGGGAATTCTCAAGTCTTACGTACGGAATCGATCTCGTCCGGAGGGTAGCATTGTGAAAGGTTATGCAACAGAAGAGGCCGTCGAGTTCTGCGTCGATTACATGACCCAGGTCGAACCGATAGGTGTGCCTCGATCTCGCCATGAGGGGAGGCTCCAGGGTATCGGGACCATCGGAAGGAAAGCAATCACGCCTGATTCGGTTGCGTATGCTCGAGCCCATTTCACGGTTTTGCAACACATGGCTGTAGTGTCTGCCTATATCGTCGAGCACAAGCAATGGCTACTGCAAGATAATCCAGCACGGCAGGAGTCTTGGATCACGAGACAGCATAATCTTCAGTTCAACAAATGGCTGAAGGAGCGACCTATCACTGGGAGCTCGTCAGATGACACACTGACATGGTTGGCAAAAGGACCAACTTTTACAGTTGTCACATGGAAAGGATTTGATTTAAATGGGTACACATTTTACATGAGAGATCAGGATATGAAGAGCACAAACCAGAACAGCAGTGTCCGCATAGATGCATTCAATAATACCGCTGGGTTGACGAGGAACTCCTACTATGGGTTCATAGAGGAGATATGGGAGCTCGACTACGTACTTTTCAAGATTCCCCTATTTCGGTGCCGTTGGGTCCACCTCCAGCACGTGAAGGTTGACAAGAATGGCATCACTACTTTTGACCTCGAACGTGTCGGATACCAAGATGAACCATTCGTACTCGCTAACCAAGTTGTTCAAGTCTTCTATGTAACCGACCCGTCCAACAAGAAGTGCCACGTAGTTCTTCAGGGAAAAAGGAGAATTGTCGGAGTTGAGAATGTAGTAGATGAGGAAGAGTACAATCAATTTGATGAGTTGCCACCTATCGGAAATGACATCCTAGTCCCAGAAAAACAACATGAGGAAGCAAGCTACACACGCGTCGATCATCATGAAGGGCTAATTTTCATACAAAAGAATAAGCATGTGGTGGAGTAGTTATGAGAAGGGTGCATTATCATCATGTTTACTAATTTTCATGTGTAATAATATTACATTAATGCTATTGTAAGGATGATACGACCCATCATGCTTTGTACATAGGAAGCATCTGAATTATGTATATAGAATTGTGATGATCTTTGTAAGTAGCTTGTGAAGCATCTGAATTATGTATAAAGGATTGTGATGATCTTTGTAAGTAGCTTGTGAAGCATCTGAATTATGTATAAAGGATTGTGATGATCTTTGTAAGTAGCTTGTGAAGCATCTGAATTATGTTAGTGAAAAGTATATATCACAGACGATTCTATAACATAACAGTCTGTGATGTTAATTATCACAGACGGTTCTATTATATAACCGTCTGTGATAATTAACATCACAGACTGTTCTCTTTTAGAACCGTCTGTGATAACTAAACATCACAAACTGTTATCTTTTAGAACCGTCTGTGATAACTAAACATCACAGACTGTTCTCTTTTAGAACTGTCTGTGATACAAACATCACAGACTATTTGCTTTTGGAACCGTCTGTGATATAATCTCCTATATATATCTCCCGCGTGCAGACCTTTTTCACAGCGCGCCAAACCCTAACCCTCTGTGACATTTTGTCTCCCGCGGCGGCCTCCCCCTCGGCGTACGTGCTTCCGCGGCAGCCTTCCCCTCTCGGCGTCCTCCCTCTCGGCGTCCTCCTCGGCATCGACCTCCCCCTCGGTGTCCTCCCCGGCATCGACGTCCTCCCCCTCGGTGTCCTCCCCGGCATCGACATCCTCCCCCTCGGTGTCCTCCCCGCAGCGACATGCTCCCCCTCGGCGTCCTCCCCCTCGGTGACCTCCCCCACGGCCGTTGACCTCCCCCGCAGCGACGTGCTCCCCATCATCGTGCCTGGCCTCTCTTCTGAACAGCAGTCGGTGCTGTTCTGCTGTAAGTGTGCTGTGCATCATTCTTTCTTTCTTTCTGTTGGCTATGGGTGATTGGTACACTGCTCTATGATAATTTTGGGTTATATATGATCAGAACAATTATTCTATGATTTGGGCCTTGAACTTGTAGAACTACATGCTAGAAAGTGTTGTTTCAATTTGTCACGACCACAAATGAATCCGAAAAACAAACGGCAAGATCAAACCCAAGTTCAGTTAAAACCAGAAGCAAGGATCAGGAAGAACAGAGGAAATAGCTAACAGAGAAGATACGCTAACAAAACTAGGAGTAATCTAGATAGGAAATATCCATTATGTTCCATTCTCTCCGCACTTCAGAGTTCATATTCGGTACATTGTTTTACTGGAGTAAAAGGAAATAGTAAACCATAAAAGACTCAGTAAATAAAGACTGCAGTTCAACTACTTAAAGCTACTTTTGTCGGATATTACGACTGTGCCTTGCTAACAACTCTCTGAGTTCGGACTCCTCCTCGCAGCGCTCCTGACACAATTACTACTTGATAACCTGATCATGTTTATCTATTGGCCTGGACTTTATCAGTGGATTTAGTGATTGTTTATCTCCTGTCTGTTTGTGTATCTAGTTTCTGATTCTAGACATTTTAATAGTAAATTGCTAAAACAACTCTTTATAGTGCATGCTAAGGTGGTAAGAGTTCAAGGCCCCATTCACTAAATAATTTGTTAGCCCATTTGTGATTGTGGCGAAGATTCTTATCTTCATCCAAACCCAACAAACTGAGAGCGATCACACTTAATTAACACCATATTGCCAAGAAAGATAAGATTCTATATGTGAATGATATTATATTGCTTTTATGTTGTTTCTGAAATATGTATTCTTCTGCTTGTCTGCTATATATGTGGATGTCCTAGTTTTAGGGGAGGTGCTGCCGAAATTTTTATTAAGTTCGGCAACCTCGTAGTTCGCTTGTTTTGCTAAAATTCTCCAGTGTTTTGTAATTATTTTGCTTGAGGGTGTAAAATTCAGGGCACGTGGGGTGCCAGGGTGTTAATTTGAAGTATTGGATGGTTAGCTAGTTCTTTTAAAAGGCTAATAACAAGCCATGGTATCCACAAATTTATTCACTCTAATTTGATTTTATTTGTTCTTCTCTTTTAGTTCGCTTGAAACTATTTTAACTTACAAAGAAGATGTCGTCCTCTAATCTATCGTCTGAAGGAAATGATGTGCCCACAAAAGGAAAATCGACCCGCGATGCAAGAGGACCAAACAAAAGGCCAACAGACCAATATACCATTACGGAGATAGATCCAAAGGATGGGACCCCTACAAAGCCAAAAAAGGCAGCGAATGCATTTCGGAATATGTGCGGGATAGTCGCACGGGAACGGGTTCCGATCACGCTATCTTCCTGGAGGTTGCTGACTATTGAGACTCGCAATGCCTTGCTGACGAAAATTCTTTCATCGTTCCACATTCCAGAAGAATCCGCTCCCCTAGTGCGACGGTATGCATTGCTAGCGGCAGGAAAGGCATAGAAGAACTTCAAGCACACGCTTTTCATAGACTACGTCAAGAAGGATATGGTTCCATACTCTAAGCATGGGTTCATTGATGAGGACACGTGGCGGCGTTTTGTTGAGATGAAGACGACAGACGAATTCGTGCATCAAAGTGAAGCAAACAAGGCCTTGCAGGCAAGGAACACTCACCCCCACAGACTCGGCACTGCTAGCTACGTGGGGAAGAGAGCGCAATGGGACAGGGAGGACGAGGAGGGTATCTCGCCATTTGCATCGATCACAGATCAACGTGCCAGAGACTGGCTAAGAGCGAGGTCAACTGCCACGTCATCCGCAACCATCTCCTTTGTAAACCCCGCGGACGAGGAAGTCTGCCAACGCCTGGTAATATATAAATCGAACTACCAATTTTACGTAATTAGTCCATGACTTCATAAGTGAGATAACACTACAAGAAAAGTGATTATCTGTGACGAAAACGTCGTGACGTTGTCAGCTTTTGTCATGAAAAATCTATTTTCTATGACAACTTGTTTATGTTCGTCATTAATTGTATCAGGCGCCGTTGCCCCATGTACTTTTGTGAAGAAACATAAAATTTCGTCATGAAATCATAATACATATCGTCATAGAAAATGAATGGTTGTTTGTCTTGGACTGACTTCAAACATATGTCTATATTGTGACGATATGCTTTTTCGTCACGGAGCCATGGCCTATCGAGAGGCTATATCTAGAGGGCCCCTTGTCCGAGGTGGCCTTGTTGTTCGACTTGGCCTTGTGGTCCCATATGTGGGTTACACCTTACACACTGTCAGTTCTTGCTTATGTCCTTTCATGGTTAGCTGATTAGGGTTCAAATCTGGATTAGTTGGTAGATGCATGTGATGTAGTGCAAGACTTCATTGGAATCCTTCTATATGATTGGTGGCTTCCACATTGTTCCTTGCATGGAACTAATTTTAATTGTCTTATATTTGAATGCAATTGCTTCCTTCTTGTCGATTTCCTATTGAGTTCATTTTGGATGAATGCCAGTGCTAAAAATAACTTGTGTTACTCAAATTGAATCTTATATATGAGATTAATTCAAAATATTCTCGATTTGTCCATTTGTAAAGTGAAATAAAAACAGAGTTAAATGGACCAATAGTATGATCCTATCTATGGGTGTTACTACAAAGAAAATTGATTTGTACTTGTCTCAATCGTGTACTTAAAATGGCTTCTGAATCAACTATGGCACAAATCAAGGAATTTATTTAAGATACTAGAATTCTACTACACAAAATAGGTGTGATTTATGTCGGACGTCTGCAATATTTTTTTTCATATGTGCAACATTTTCTTTCGATAATAGTACGAATGGCGACCAAGATTGCTGCAACATTTTTTCCCATATGTGCAACATTTGTAATCACAGTGTGCAACAAAAACGCTTGATAACAGTAGGAGCGTGTGATTTAATTTATTTTTAGAAAATAATCTTTTGGGATGAATGCAAGAGTTTCAAACAACCCAAGCCATAAAACAATTCACAAGACATGGTCGAAGGGCGACTTGCTTGGATGAATGACCAAAGGGTTGTCCACGATGAGGATGTGACTCTAGTCGCCCTTTGAAGTTATGAAAGAGATTTCCTAATAAAAGCATCAAGTATTAATATTCATGTTTTTCTTAGATTGGGTTTTAATTTCCAATGCTACATTTTCCATGATTGCGAATTATTTTACTAACTCGTATATTTTGAAACTTGTGACGATTTATTTATTCATTTGTTTTATCTACATATGTTTATTGGAAGTTCAGTTAAATTAAAGAAAAGAAGAGAAAAACAAGAAATGAATTTTTCTTTGACTTTGTTTTCTACTGTTTTCAAGTTCTACTTTCTTCTTCGAAAGTTATGAATCATGCTATTTCACTCAAATAGTTATTTACTTATCTATTTATTTATTTATTTATTTACTTGTTTGTTCATGAATATTATTTATTTATTTTATATATTACTTATTTACTTATCTATGTATCTATTGATCTATTATGATATTTATTTATCCAATTATTCTAAATTTTCATTTTTTTCGCCACCAAATCCTTAACCTAACCCAAAATTACTTATCCCCTCTCCTCTCACCTCACCCGGACGTAGCCTCTTCCCCTCCCTCTCTCTCTCACTTTCTCGCCTTCTTCGCCCACCCCCCTCTACGCGCACCGCCGCCTCCCCTTTGCGCCAGGCGCCGTCGCCACAAATCGGCCGTGCCGCCACTTGGATCCACCGCCGCCCCCTAGGCTCCATCGCCTCTCTCTCTATCCTTCTTCCCGAGCGCCACTTGTCTCCCCTACGCACCGAGCGCCGTTGGCCGTCTTCGGCGATGGCCCATGCCTCCACCTCAGATCTGCGCGCCACTAGCTCCTCTCCCTTGACCGAGCAATGACCATACTACAGCAGAGCTCACAAGCTAAGAACCCTAATTTTTTTCCATTCTTTCTAACCCTGTTCTTCCTCCTTTTATACTCCAGGTCACCGACGTTTTGACTGGCCTCAAGGGATGGGTCCCACTGCGGGCGGCATCCTCGGCGGCACTGAGAGCGTCCACTTCGACTACTACCGGCACAACCCCCCTTCCAAACCCTAAAAGCTAAGTTCTACTTCTTCCCCATCTACTGCTATCCATGATCTCAGATTCTTAAGTATCGAGTCGATTAAGTGTGTGGTGTGTTGTGTTAGATAAACCTGTTGCTTGTCACAATTTTTTGTTTTTGGTTTAGTAGTCATTCTTTGTGTCTCATTGTCCGTGGTGTCTGTTGTCGTAAGTTCAGGAAGCTCCGAGTCGTGCTCTGTTTCGCACTGGGGGAGCTCATCGAGTCCGGGTCTCGCAGCATGAAGGAAGGATCGTGCTTTCTCCACACGAGCGGAAGATCATGCCGCATGTTTAGGAATTCTAGTAATTATACTTAGGTGATGTTGCAGTATAAATAAACAGAGAAAGAAAAATTGAAAAGCTGCACCGTTCTTTTCCGCAGCGAAAACACTGTCTTTGCAAAGTCATTTCTGTTCATCATCTCATCTAGCCAACTTGTGCGTTTGAGTCCTGAGAGTGGGTGAGGTTTTTGCTGGAGTTAGACTGACATGTTGGTCAACTGAGATGTATTAGCTATTGAGAAAAAAAGAAGTTTCTTGTGTATTGAATCCTGTCGACTTTGCTTGAATATCTTGTATTGATATCTTGTATGGATACCTTCGCATAGATTACAGTATGGATATCTTGTATGGGGTTTGAACTTGAGGTATAGAATGATTACGTGAGTGCATGAATATTTGAGTTGAGACTGCGAGTAAGAATCAATGTATTGCTGAATTCTGTGTGAGCAACTGAATATATAACCATATGTGCATGATTATTGTTCTATATATATTCGTGTTCATGGCAAGGTTGTATTTAGGTTACTGGTTTGCATGCATAAAACAGATGTTTTGAGATACCATCAAAATAGAAGTAAGTTTTGTTAACTAACACAAAAATTGTAGATGCCTATGAGGAATGTTCGTAAGATACCATCAAAATAGAAGTAAGTTTTGTTAACTAACACAAAAACCGTAGATGCTAAGATATGGAGATGATGCTAAGTACTAAACAATTTATTGTCAACTCATTCTAATAAACAGATGATGTGCAGGCATAGATGGACATGTCGTTTCGAAGCCCATTTGTGGGATAAGAACTCGGAACCCAACACAGAGGAAGAAAGGGAACAAGGAAGGTTCTCTCAAATTTTAGCTTCCTCTTCTCTCTGCTTGCTACATACATCTGTATAAGATAATTAGCACTGAATATGCTCTTCAATTATAAACAGTCTATTTAGGAGCATATGATGAGGACTTGAGGAGGCATTGCAGAGGCTTATGACCTTGCGGCCCTAAAGTCTTGGGGACCAACCACCTATCTGAATTTTCTGACGAGCTTCTTTGTAGTTTTACCAACGTGAAAGAAGCTTTTTCATAAATATTTGCTAATTGTTATATAGGATTAACAAAGCTGAAAGTTTAGATGTTTAACAGTTTAAGGTTGAAATAAAAGTATGTTACACCTATATGCCAAACTGAATTATTAATGTTAGTTCGTTTGATGTCTTTTAGGTCATGGACTACAAGAATGGCGAAGATAATGGAGAACCTCACAAAGGAAAAGTACCTTGCATCATTAAGGAGGTAAAACTTGAACATTTCAAACTCCTCTGCTGTTATATTACCTACTTTAATCGCTAAATGTCACATAAATACAGAAAGAGCAGTGGTTTCTCAAGAGGCGTTTCTAAGTACAGAGGTGTTGCAAGGTAAAATCAACAAAACATTTAAAACTATATTCATCAGTAGTTCCAAAAATAAATCTATAAATTGAAGATGGGAAATGCAAATTGCAGGCATCATCATAATGGAAGATGGGTTGCTATAATAGGGAGGGTCTTTCGAACAAGTATCTCTACCTTGGAACTTACAAAGTGAATATATCAAGAAAATTTCTACATCCTAGTCAACAATTATAAAACTCCAAATTATAGGAACTCATTACATCGATTACCAAATTCCTCTAAACAATTAATCAAGACTTCATAACTCAGATTTTAACTTTATCATTTGTAATTTTGCTACAAGGCACACAAGAAGAGGTTTGACGTGCATATGACATTCTTTGCAATAGAGTATAAAGGCATAAACGCGATTACTAATTTTGACCGAGGTCATACATCACATGGCTAAAGCTAAATGTGTCACACATCGCAAATCTTTGAAGCTCTTGCAATGCCAAATTGCCAACTCCTCTGTGAGCCTTTTCCCAATAGAAACACGATGTTCTCTCGAGAACAATCCCTTTATCCTAGATCATAATGCACCACAAGGTAATGAAGAGGTCTTTGTCTCTACCAATTGCTTAAGAACAAGAGTATCATCCATTGCACTTGATATGATGTTTAAGTAAATCGGTGTTCAGCAATTGGTTGAAGAGAACTCAAATGCCAACAACAAAACAAGAGGGATATCGGTGAGCCGTTTCCCAACCGAAGCTAATGAATATCACGACTTTTTCATGGAGTACTTAAGACATGTAGGGCTGTTCTCGCCAACCGGAAGTTATAGTAATAGCATTGGATATTGAGAGAATAATCTGTATAGAGACAACAGTGAGAGAATAACTTGGAATGTTCTTGCAAGCATGCTAGATTTTACAGTGATGTCGCAAATGAAGTAACCAACACAGAATACATCTGACGTTAAAGCCTGTTTTCTATAGAACAACTTTATTTTTCATTGGTTAACTTTTATTTTGTATATCCCACTGCTCTAGCACAGAAAGAATGGTTCATGAGAAACCAGCTATTTGTGAAGTTGATAACCATTGCCTGCCTGCCTTGGCTAATTCCTTTGTTTGTCCTAACAATTTGCAGAACAAGATGAGGGTCTTGAGAAGCTGGAAGAGACAGTTCTGAGTATAAAACATATCGCATTAGCAGTCAATGAAGAACTTACCCTGCATACAAAACATTTGTTTGGCTTCTCGCCAAGTATCTGTAAAAAAGAAGTATATGTAACCTTTGTTTGCGTGTCACTTTGTTGAAATGTGCTGTCATTTAAAGGTATATGGTGGTTTCTATTTCAATCTTTCATTTCATGAGTGGAATGGTTATTATCTGTGGATAATTCATGCTGATCTGTCTAATGTATTGATTGGTCTTTTGAAAATATTGTGTGTTGTGACTGCTGACGTGGCACTAGAGTGTTCAATAATGAAAATGCATGTCCATGTGGCATTCATTTGTGACAAAACATTTGCGTCACAACACATGCCACGTCACCTCATATCGTGGCTGCTGACGTGGCACTAGACTATTCAATGACGAAAATGCATGTCCACGTGGCACTCATCTATGACGAAATATTTGCGTCACAACACGTGCCACGTCACCTCACATCCTGGCTGCTGACGTGGCACTGCACTGTTCAATGACGAAAATGCATGTCCACGTGGTAACAATCTGTGACGAACAATTTCGTCATAAATAAAATGGTCAACGCTCATTTTTGGCCGATCGGAGTGTTCTTTTATGACGAATTTGATATTTTTCATGACGTTTTGGGTACAATTCATGACGGTTATATTCGTCATAGAAATGACCTTTTCGTTGACGAAAATGTAATTTGTCATAGAAAAGTTGATTTTTTATGACGAAAAAAAGTAATTCGTCATTGAAAACTTTCTATGACGCACTTACTATGACAAGTTGAATTTCGTCATAAATTCGTCATAAAAAACCTACAATGACAATTTTGGGACTAATGATGACGAGTTTGGACTGTCATTAAAAATCACTTTTCTTGTAGTGTAACTTGTCAGGATCTTGCAGGTAGCGTTGAGTACACAATCGGGCGATGGCTCTTTTTTGCCAGACCGGGAGAAAGATGCACTATCCATGGCCTTGGGAAACAAGGAACACCCTGGTCGTACACGAGGCAAAGGGGTTTTTGTTCCATGGAAGACTGGATTCCCAGACGACTTGGACAAATACCGAAAAAAGAAGAGAACTAAAGCCGAGCGCGAGTCAAAGCTTATAAAGAATTTGGAGGAGAAGTTGAGAGGAGAGTTGAGAGAAGAGTTGAGGGGACAACTGAGAGAAGAATTTTATGATATGATAAGAAGCCTCGAGAAAAGGCTCAACAATCAAGAGAGAAATACTACACAAGCCCCAGAAGTATGTCCGTAAGTCAGCCCCACTGCCCATAAGAGCAACTGTGCCCACTGAACATAGCGGGAATTATCCTGTATGTGACATTAAGGTGGCCACGCGGTGCAATCTCCAAGTGAGAATTAGCAATGGCACCGTTCCTCTTACGGCTGCTTGGGGCATCACGTATCCATCCACTAAGGGGACCATGGTGCACGGTACCATGATAGCGCCGGGTTTCACCAAGGTCAATGTGGACGGGGTATTTGATAGTTTCAAGATTGTCGATCTCTGCCGCCGTAAGCGGCGAGATCGTGGAATCGGGGATGCCATTGGCACATTCATCCAATGGCCTAGCAATGACATCTCCTCGGTCGTCCCTTCTGTCATGCAACAACCGCAACGATCTGATTCGCCTATTGTATCTGATCAGTTGGCTACCAAATCAGCAGTCGTAGCCCAGACTCCACTTGAAGTACATAATGTTGACTTCTTTCCTGCCCATTCCTCTCCCGTGAAGGCTTCATACAATACAAAGAAAGGCAAGGTCAAACGGAAGAAAGAAAGGCAAGAACAAATCGACTATCCATCTGCTGAGTTGGCTAAACAATACAAGCTAGGAGAGCCTTTAATAACGCAAGACATCCTAAATTCACTTAGTATGTCTTGCAAACAGTTGCATTTGTGGTACACCCAACAAGCTGGAAAGCCAGAGCATGAACGTACAACAAGTATCACGGTTAGGTTCCAATATAACCATCTATTCAACGAGTCAGCGGGGGGCTTCTTCACGGTCGATTTTCTGGACTTGTTCCATCTCTACAACCTCGACGCCCTCGACGCTGCACTCATGAGATGCTGGACATTGTAAGTGTGTGCTATCACAGTCTACATTCGTCTAATAGTGATAAATGTCCTCCAATATATATATTTCGCCTTTGTATATATAGATACATGGTACTTAAAGCGACAAATAATAAACAATCGTTCGGTTTCCTTGACCCACATATAGTATCAAAGCAAACAATAGATGAAGATATAAACATGGTCGAGAAATACGTGACACAGGCATTGCTAGCACAAAAAGATAACGAATTCATACTTATACCCCATAACCCAGGGTAAGTGCTACACCACATGCTATACTTTGGTTTGTACTGTGCAAACAACTCTATTTCATTCTTTGTCCATTGTGATATACCTGTGTAGGTTTCACTGGGTTCTAATTGTAATTGAACCAGCCACAAACCGGGTTAAGTACCTTGATTCCGCACGTGGCGGAAACCACGACTTGGTACCTATCGCAAAATTACTCAGCAGGTAATCACGTTTCCTCCGTACATAACGTACATGGTCGTGTAAGTTGTTCCAGGTTTATATTGCTATTGGAATGGCTTAGGCTAACCTTTTGCAATCTCGTAAAGCGTACAAAGTGTTCAAGGATGGGACTAAACTACAGCATGATTTTGCCTTTCCGGTATCCGCTATACACAATAATCCTATATCAAACCCCGTAATAGTGACTCTAGAACTAACCTATTTTTTATTTACAGTGCCACCAGCAAAGTCAAGGAAATAACCTATGTGGATTTTATGTTTGCCACAATATGCAAACCATCGTCAATACAAAAAATAGCAGTACGGTTACAGCTGCGTTGACTGAGAACCATTTGAGCGTCATTAGAGGGAGACTTTGTTACTTCCTGCTCAGCGAAGTAATAAATAAAAAAGGCACGTTCCACGTAGACTACTAACTTCTGGAGTTGTACAATTGTCAAATGGTATTCATTCGAAAAATATGTCAAAAACTTGCGGTTATTCTTGTTTGTACGATTCATTGTATTGTCACATGATATTATCCTTAATACATATTTGCTCATCTTGAATGCAACAACTTAACAATGTCTTACTTGTTGGAACTAGATGTTTTTCCTACACCCTCAGCAGAACCTCCATTATTTATGGTTTGTTGTTCGAAATTTTCCTCTACTTAGGTATTCCTGCATCAATATTTACGAGACACAGCCAGATATAGATGTTGTAATTGAATATCTACACTTCCTATATGCATTGAGGCAACATTTTGTCCGATCAGGATAGACTTAAAATATAAACATTTGTAGCGCTTTTTCTCCCTTCTTATGATAATGTTGATGGAACTCGACTAATAAATCAACCAAGACTCGCACGTAGCATGGCGAGGCGACGGCAACCATAGTCTGCTTGATCGAACTTGACACACTAGAGTGTGTGATTTGTTTCATGCCATTCGAAGTGGCCTTGCGCAGCGTCACCATCATGCCACGGTGCAGAGTACCCGGACGACATGCTCTTACGCAGCGTCACTGACGTCACACCGTGGCACGTCCGCTTGTCGATGCATGCTGCAGATTGAGGCACGTAGGGGTTTGATAGGTGGCCGTTGGATCTGGAGCGGTGGTCCAGATCGCGCCGCAGCCGAGCCACTCCGAGTCTGACATGTATCGGTTGATGTCATGCTGACATCAGTCGGCGCACGACACAGTGCCGTGGGTGTACGGTGGACCGACCCCATGGTGCACCCGGTCCACGGAACAGTGCCGAGGGACACGTGTCAGCGCACGGTTGGTTCGGGTCCAATGCTGACGTCAGCATGACATCACGGTGACGTAATAAATCATATTTTCTTTTATAAAAATAATTTGGATATTAATTGATTTTCCAATTTTTTGATTTTTAGGAATTTGGATCTTCCGAGAGCTTGTTCTCCCTCATACGAACTCCGATTGAGGTGATTCAAATTTCTAAAAATTTATAAAATTGAGATATATCTATTGGTGAATTTTATTTGGTTTTTAGAGTTTGTTTGCTCTTTGTTTTGGTATTTATTTGGCATTCCTTTTCGTTTCGCATAGACGATAAATTATGCGACGCATCCGGGGAAGATTTATCAACCCAAGATTGAGGTCCAGAGCATGGATAAGGATTTTCCTAAGGCAAGTTGTGCTTTGATCATGCTAAACCATGTTTGCAAAATTGCTATTTTTTTTTTACCTTATTGCATATTATTTCATGTGTACAAATTATTTCAATCTAAATTGGGACTTAGCTAGCATACCCGTTGAATTATAACCTACCTTGTCAATCGTATGCCATGATTCACTTGTCAGCCTAAATTAGTTTACTATAGTTGATCAATAATAAAATCAACATGGGATGGTTAGACCGGATTAGATTGCTTAGCCATGCCACGTCATCACATGTATTTGAATTATTTATAAATAATTTTGACTAATGAAATATGGAACAATGTTATGAATTTGTGTGTCATGTGTGGTCATACGATGAGATTGAGTTGTTGTGGCGATGGATGTCACGCAACGATATTGAATTGTTGATGGCACGTGGTGCATGGAAATCAACTAGAGTGGTTATGATTTAGATCGGAGCAAGTGGCAAGGGCAAGTGTGCCTGGGTGGGCCCGATGGGCAGAGGGTATGTACAAGTCTTGCTTTGATCATCTTTAAGGACTTAACCTTGCAAGCCTTTGATCTGAGTCAATCATGCAACCACATGTCTGTTATGGGGCACACCAAAGGAAGTGTGCTAAATGGCCAGGCACAAAGAGATTATCATGTCGTGTGGGCTGCAGAGTGTATAAACTATTCGGATAGCCGTGCTCACAGTATTGAGCAATGCTCGGGAATTACAGTCAAGGGTTAGACTTTTGCAAAATAAAAACTTGGGATGGATGGCAGGTTACCATGGGAGGTTGAATCTTGACTTAGGATGGAAAACTTGGTTTACTTGAGAAACACTGAATCTATCTATTATTGTTATTTGTTTTGTTATTGTCTTTTCAATCTATATACTGTACTTGTTCATAAATGCTGCTTTATTGCAAATAGCCATTGTTAGCCTTTCCTTTGAAATAAGCCTTGCATATAGTTATGTTAGGATTGCAATCTGTGCACAACTTGTTGAGTGCTTTATGTACTCACCCTTCCCTACAACATCACCAGTGCTGAAGAAGGTGAACCATGAAGGGACGAATGTTTAGGGTGCGAGCCTTGTCAGTTGCCTGTGGTATACTGAGGGGTTACCTACATCTTCATTCTGCTGCAGTTTAATTTGTTGTTCAGCCTTATGAGGCATTGTCATGTAAGTTGACCATAAGGTCATTCAACCAGTAATATTTAGTATATAATGTCTTTTATCTTATTTCCGCTGTGTGTGATTGTGATATTCACTAATGTTGAGCCTATGTGCACTAGCGTGATCTTGAACTAGTGCAGTATACACAGAGGGTCCGGATTTGCATATTCGGGTCCCGACAGCGATGAAGGCAGCCCCGAGGTGGAACACTCGGTAAGCTCGTGAGCGGGCGGGGCAATGCCCCGAGCCCGCGAGGCCGTCCGGGAATTGCTCCGAACGTCCTCACAGTACCGATCTTGCGTCCCGCGGCCTTCCCGAGCAGGACTTCGGGGGCGCCACGACGAGAACGAATAGGGGAACGACGCTTATGATCCCGGGAAACACTCTGGGGCACTTCTCCACCGGGGGGGCCAGGGAGCCCTATGTCGGCGGCAAGCTTTTCCAAATTTTCGGCCACGACCGCCCCCATAGCTGCCAAGTCCGCCTGGCCGGAGAAGTTCCGAAGGCTGCGTACGACCATCGCCATGGCACGCAGCCGCTCGGCGCTCTATGGAGCGAAGGGGGGCAACCTTGGGCGATGATCGCGCACATGCTCCGGGGAGCGATGCTCGCTGGATCCTCTGCGGGCCGAGTCTCCAGCCCTGGCGTCCGCCCTCCCGCTGGCTTGGCGACGGACGGTCGTCAGGGTCTTGCCCAGGGACAACTCTGGGCGGTTTTCATCAGTATTGCGCTGACGACGATGAGAGGTCTCTGGAGACTGGACCTCGTGGATCTCTTCCCTTCCCGCCTTGTTGACGCTGCGGGAGCACCAGGACCGTGAGGGCGGCATCGTGGCGTCACCATGCATCACAGTCTTCCGGCTGCACTCGGGATGGTCAGGGGCGTCCGGACCGTCACGGAGGCCGCCAGATTCCTCCTCATCAACGAGGGTATCATGCTGCGAGCGGAGGGAACGCTCTCACGCTGCAGCCACCGGGGAAAGACTCCCGGTTTCGGTGTGGCCTTCCGGGTCAGCCACGCCATCGTTGGCGTAGTACATGTCGTCGTCCTCCACGTCGTCGAAGACACAGAGATCTTGATTGTCTTGAGAATTCGGCATCCTCAGGGATTCCTCGCGAAAGGACTCAGTCGATCCCCACGGACGACGCCAGTTGTCGACGATTCGGGAACCAGTCCCACGCCGAGCTTACTTGTTGAATGAGGGATCAACCTAGGGCCCATTTTTCACGGAGGGTGTAGCGTCTGAGGGCCTACTGAGCTAAGTGTCGCGAGAACACAACGAACAAGGGATCCTTTTTTTTGTTTGGTTCGGGCCTCTCGCGGCGGAGATAACAACCCTACGTCCAGTGATTGCATTAGTTTCCAAAGATGAATTATAGGGTGCTTGCCCGGGGGCCTGGGGGACTCCAAGGACAATCCTCCTGGCCACCGGCAAGCAACTGCTACGCGCGAGGAGCGAAGTAAAGTGAAGTCGAACCAGTCGAGAGTGGAGAGAGCCAGATTCTACATGCGAGGGGGGTATTTATAGATGATTATAGCGTTTCAGCATTTATTACGGAGTGACGTGCCGCTGTTCCCGGACGTGGGTGAAACTGTTTCCTTGCTTTTTGCCATATCGCGACGTGGGTACAGTGGGCTCGGATCGTGGCCGTGCAGTCCTCCAAGCCACCGGGTGATTAATGCCACATCGCCTTCGTGGACCGCGCCCGGCTTTTCGTGACCCCGAGGCCCTTCCGGCGGGCCTGGTCGTTTGGTCGCGCATCCCCGAGCTAGCATGCTCGAGGGTAGGCTTTGTTGAGAACGGGGTAGCCCTAGAGGTCGGCCCACCCGAGGGCCTTCCCCGGGGGCACCGCCCAAGGGTGGGCCAGGTCGGCAGCCGACCTGGGTACGATGGTCGTCATGGGAGATATCCAATCCCCGACAATTTGATTCACCCAAAACAATGGAACCAAACAATACAGGACCATCCTATCCCATTCAGCCACATCCCATCAACCAAACACACCCTAAAACACAACCAAATGGACATCGGAGAAAGGAGTAGAGCGAGGTGAGCCCATCCTTACTCTTAAAGAGGCAGATGTTGTCGTCAGCCGCTGCTTGGATGAGCTGCCACTACGGCGCATTGGGATCGGCAGGGCGCGGAGATCTGCGGCGCTGAGATCTGTAGAGTGAGGAGAAGGGGCGGGGATTAGGGTTATAAGGGGAATGGTCGAAGTTGGATAAGGGGAATTCCGTCGTCGGATTAGGGTTATAAGGGGAATTGCATCGTCGGTAATTTTGGTCTCCAGTAGAACCAGTTTATAGAAGCTGAAAATCGAACCGAAAACCAAAAACTAGATACAACCGAAATAAAAATCGAACCAGAACCTAAATACCAAAAAACCAAAATATTCTGTTAAATTGGTTCAATTTTTCGGTTTTGGTCTAAAAAAGGCCACCCCTCGGTATCCAACTCGTAGGAACGACATTATGTCCTCCCCTACAAGCATTACATACGAACAAATGGCACGGCTGAAGGATCGAGTTAGCCTAGAGGGGGAGTGAATAGGCAACTCTTTAAAAATTTCAGATTTACTCGCAAAAAATTATCTTAACCCCAGAACTTAACTACTATAGATTCAAGAGATCGACAATAAAGCACAAACAACATAAAAACAGCAAGAGATAATCACAACAAAGATCAATAGCAAGAAAGTAAATTTGAGACACGATGATTTATCCCGTGGTTCAGAGCCCAACTCCTACTTCACGTTAGAGCACTTCTCACAAAGTATCGCTCCTCCAAAGCTAGTCGCAGTAGCTTTGGTTTCCACTAAGGTAACTCTTTCACTACTCCGGTGAGGTGAGTCCCAACCTCTCACAACCAGTGGTAGCCTTCCACAGTCATCTTTGGACAGGTCACATCACACCTCCTCTAAACCATCTAGAAACAATTGGTCCCAAGAGTAATAGACTATCCACAAGCCATGTCTCTTGGTTCACATAGCACAGCACTAACTAGACTAAGCTTGAAACCAAACACTTAGAAAGTATAGAGTTTGAGTTGAAGCTTGGTCTCCTTGATGGAATAAAAGCTCTAGGGTACTAAAATATCAAGGAGATCAAAAGATATGTGAATGAAAGCCCTGGCAGGGCTTATATAGCCATTTGAACTGTATATAGCTGTTACACCTACCACAGGAGCCGTTGGAACGTGTCAAACTATCAAAACAGCCTAAACACATTTGCAATGGACTTAGAAAGATTAAGCTTCAAACTTAGTTCTTTGTACTCCAGACCAATATTGTTGAAAAGAGCATTTGCGTCGGACTAAATAAACTTGGTCCGTAGTACATAGGACTTGAGGAAAAATAAGGATCGGCGAAAAGATGTTTTTAGACTTGAGAACCGAACCAAAAATATTGGGTCCACCGTAGAAGAGATTTGAAGGAGCTTGCACCGGCGGACTTTCGAAAGAACAAGACATAACTTGACCGAGAAGAATACATCTGCGCTGGACTAAATTTTGTGTTAGTGGAAGTAGGTCTGGCGTGAATGGAGTACACTCAGTTAAACTTTTGTTCAAGAGTTTTTTAACGACAGACTAAAAGGAGATGGTCCGGCGAAGACAAAGCTTGCACCGGACTAAATTTTATGAGTAGACAAAGTTAGTCCATCGTGAATGGAATGCACTCAGTTAGAAATTTGACTGAGTAATTTTCAGCACCGGATTAAAAATAAAAGGTCCGGCGTGGACTTTAGATGGCTCGAGACAAGATTTTTGTATGAACAAGAATGGTCCAGCGGAAATGGGATTTTGACTGAGGTTGGATAGGACTTAAGGAAAGAGCAATGAAGTTTGAGTCTGAGGAAACACATAGAATTTGTGTGAGTGAAAGACTAATTTAGAGGGGAAAATATGAATGAAGGATTTTAACTCCAAGCAGTCTAACTTACCTTAGCCTATGAACTAAGACTTGAACTTGTGCGCAATCCCTCTTTATAGTATGGTCATTCTAAAACTACCCTAGCTACTTGGTTTGAATCATCTCTCAAGCCAAAAACTAGTAATAAGGGTCCTTAATCTTTGACCTTTTTGATTGATGCATTCTTTGATACCCGAACAATAGTCCTCATTGCTTAGTAGTTATTGACTTGATCATCAACACCAAAATCATATTATTTAAGATAAAAATTAGGGGGCCTAGATGCTATCAATCTTCCCGTTTTTAATGATTGATGACAACATACCTTTTCTTAGTCAATGACATCTTAAATGGTCCGCAGAACAGAGTTAACTTGACAGAATATGTGCAGTTTGTGCATAAATAACTCTATGCTCCCCCTAAATTTGTGCAAGAGAGTAAAGCAAGACACAACTTCGAGAGCACATTCAGGAAACAAGTTTAACTGAATATAAGATCAACTGAAAAAGAAAACATAGTAGCATAAAAGGCTCACTTAAATAACTTAGGCTAAGCTTAAAGGTCCCTCAATCAAAACCCCTTTACACCTTAAGAAACACAGAGAACTAGCTACAGAAATTCTCCCCATTTGGCATCAATTGCCAAAAAGGGTCTCTACTTACGCTTGGAGAAGGTTCTCTTGAGTTGACTAAAATTTGAACTCTTTCTTGGGGAGAGGCAATCTTTACTTCCTCAGCAAATTCTGCTTAAGTTTGCAAACCAGGAACTGAAGCCATTGTTTGATCATGCCAACTGGGATACTCTGTGTCTCCAGGCTGAAGAGACCAACTATGGAAGTCATCTTGGAGCTTGTTCAAGGATTCTTTAATCGCATATATAGATTCGTTTATCTCATATAACTCGTCGTCAGTGCGCCTTTTAAAATCATGTTGACAATCATGAATTACGTTATCTGCGTTGTTCGTGTAGTCAAAATGATCTTCCAGATTCTCTCCAATCCAATCAAGAGAACTTTCATTTGCTTTAAATCCATCATTGATATGGCTAACAATTTCCTTTTTGGTCTGATCCATCTTTAAGTTCATATCATAGAGTCTGTCTTTGAGAAGATTTTGATTGGTCTTAACTTCACCAATCCAATTTCTCAGATCCCACTGATTGCTTCTGATTTTGTCAAACCTCGTGAGTGTCTCATCTCTGAACTTGGTTTGCTCCTCATATTGCTTTCTAACCATTTCTTGTGCTTGCTCATGATACTACTGCATGGCTCTCATATGTTGATCATGCCTCAAAGCTGCCAGTTTTTGATCTTCTTCATATCTGGCTTAGAATCCTCTTTGATCAACATAGTACTGTTGCTTATATGACTGGAACCAAGGTGGCTGAGTGTCAAATAAGCTTTGCCACCCTGGAAAAGTGTCTTGCTGAGCATGATCTGGATGAGCTTCTGGAGGTGGAGGGGGATAAAAGGGTGAATCATGCCCTTGGGGTACACCTGACCCCCCAGACTCATGATCATGCGCTCCTGGTCTAACTCCATGACTATCCATGAATCTTGCAGCTGTAGCTAATTTTTGAAGTTTATGGATGTCATGATATTCTGCCTGAGAGGAAGCATATGAGTTTGAAATGATTTGAGTAGAAGCATCTTCTTCATATGAAACTTCTTTGGGATATAAGGGACTAGTTCTAATTACCTCAGTTGCTTCTTGAGTATGGAAAGAGAGAGTTCTTGAGGCAGTTGGTTCCAATCTGGGCGTTGAAGGATGGTTTGGAATGGGAGACTGATGTCCTTGACTGTGACTGAGATGGATGGGGCTTATGTGAGCAACATAGCTAGATACCAGCTCACCCCTTTCATCAGTTCTTTCATGATGACTTGGCTCATTTCTCTTCTCAGAACCTTCTGCACTAACAGGACCACCCTGAACTAGAGAATGAAGAGATTGAAGTCCATAGCTATCAATTCTTGGAGCTATAAAACTACCAGCAGAACTATCTCTTTCATCATCAAATTCACTATGAGCACTTGGCTAATTTCCTTCTTCAGGATTAGACTATAAATCTTGCATTTGTTCCACATTAGGCTGTTCTTGCTCTTGTCCCATATTTGGTTCATTTTGCTGTAGAGAATGAAGAAATTCTAACACCCTAAGTGTTTATATAGTTCCCTTTTGCATTGAATACTTCTTGGGAAAACACTTAAAATCCCTATTCAGCTCTTCCTGAGAGATTATTCCTTAAGTTAGGAACATTTGGGTAATTAGCTGAGCAAAAGGTAAGGGACTTGCTATTTTCTTATAGATAGCCTCTTCAATTTTCACCAAATATGTAGTCCACTAGGTCAATAGGCTGTCTAGATAATATTAGATGAAGCAGCCATGCTAAGGTAGGAGTCACACCTTCTTTGTATCTAGACTTGGGAAAAATGGTGTGTCTTAGGAGCACTTTGGCTTCAGTAGTCAAGCAATGCACCATGTTAGGGCAAAAATTTGCTTCAGTAATATCTCTATATATATGTGTTGACACTTGCAGATCTGACATGTCACCCACTTGCCTCCATCCCTGTCCAGGGAACATTTTCTCATGAATCCTAGTCGTGTTGAACAAGGGACTTGTTGCACCAATGGCAACATCAAAATGTGGTGACCTTACTTTTCTGATTTTCCCATCTATGGTGAACATTATGTAATATCTTTTCTTGTTCACTAAGAGAGAGGCATAGAATTCCAAAGTTCTGTTTACATTCCAAGAAATAGTTTTATTTGACATTATACCTGCTAGACTAGGGGTTGAATTTATGCAGTCAAATAGTCTACTTGAACCAGCTATAGAGTTAACTTGGTTCCAATGCACATACTGATGGTTTGACAGGGCTGACAAAGGTGTTCCATTTCTGTGCCTCCTACTCTTATATCCAATAAAAATGTTATTTTGCAAACTGGTAATAAAGCTTTCATCCAAAGGTGGTCTGGAGACTGGGAACCACACCTTTTCACTCACTAGTCTCACAGCCCTTAGCTTTTTCCCTCCAAGTACAACAAGCTTTTCCCAATCCATCGTATCAACTTCATCACATAGATCTTCATCTTCTGAAGTGGGCTTGCCACTTGGCTCATAATCACTATCTTCAGAAGAAGATGATTCTGACTAAACCACTTGTTTGCCTTTCTTCTTCTGAGGGTGTATAGTTACCACTTTCCTATTAACCCTTCCAGTAGTATGAGAATCTTGTAAGAACACAAGTCCTTGAGGTTGCCTTGACAAGGATATTTCTGGTGATGAACTGGTTGTTTTATGCTTCTTTCCCTTAACTTTTTCCACCAATTTCTCTAGCAAACCCCTCTTTTCTGGATTCTTAGACCTCGACATTATGGAAATACTGACTTTGTCTCACAACTGCTCAATCAGACTCAAGAGACTCTTTTACCAAACATAGCACATATCAATCCTAAAATAAGATAGACAATTGAACCTTAGGTCTAGAATCTAGGTCTAGAGTTTGATTATCAAACAGGAGAAAAAGGTCCGAGGGACTCACCAAGTCTTTAGAAAGAGCACTTGCATAGGGAAGACTAGAGATCATCGTTGAAACACCCAATTAGGGTTTGCTTCGGTGAAAGAGGGGAGAGTACTCTAGCCTAGAGAGATTGTGCAAGAGAGATGGGAGCAGTTTGGGGAAATTTTTGGCTGGTGGAAGTTACTACAGTAATGGGAGAGAGAACAGAGAGGGTGTCTTGAAAACTGACGCCTTTAAGACAAGGTGGTTGGTAAAGACCAAGTGCTTTTATATTGGTTAGTGGGACCCATCAGGTGAAACTGATTTTGGAGGATTTAAACAAGGATACCAAAATCAAAGGCAAGATAGCATAAGATAAGTCCTAAGAATTTAGATAAGATTTTGAACAATTTTGAACTGAGATGAGGAAGTTTTCAAATAGAGTTCAAATCTGTTTGAATTTAGGTAAGAGACTGATACAGAGAGACACACGAGTACGACAGACTGAATTGAAGAAATACAGAGAGTTTCCCATTTGCATCAGACTAAATCATAATTGGTCTAGCACAGAAGGGCAACCGACTATTTTTCACAATTGGATTTTAGGTCCGTCGTAAATGTGCAGCTCTCTACTTTAGAAATTAAGAGGCATAACTAGACTCTTTAGAGATTTTCAAAGATTCACTTAGAAAAACCAAATATAAACAAGAAGATGGATCCTGAATAATCTTTAGATATGAAAATTCAATCAACAGTAAATCCAAAACTAAAAAAGAAATTGTATATTTTGGAATTGTATGAGCCTTATTTCCAAATGAGCATGAATATAGGCAGTTCAAACTAAACTGATAGGACTCAAGTGTTGAATGGAAATACTTGGTTATTTTGCAGCAAATTTTTGAATGAAGACATTTTTGACTTATTTACTACAGTTTAGTTGGGATAAGATAGAACCATAGAAAGGAGAGGCATTCAGCAACATTTATCAATTTTAGTTGTAGAAACTCCTTTTCACTTAGAAAGATAGTTCTATCCTATTTTATCACTTGGAACTAATTTGTTCACATAGTGGGTAGCAAGAGATACATAGCAAGCAAACTTGACTCCCCCTTAATATGACATTAACAAAAATCAAGCAACATTTAAAAAAGCAATAATATTTAATTTATTTCTTAATTTAGAGAATTTGGCCTCATCAAGGGGTTTAGTGAAAATATCAGCCAATTGGTCCTCGGTTCTTACATAACTAAGTATAATGTCACCCTTAGCAACATGATCACGAATGAAATAATATCGGATTTCAATATGCTTAGTTCAAGAGTGTTAGACCGGATTGTTTGCTATTTTCACTGCACTTTCATTATCACATAGAAGAAGCACATTTTCAAACTTAATGTCGTAATCTAAGAAGATTTGTTTTATAAATAAAATTTGAGCACAACAACTGCTGGTAGCCACATATTCAGCCTTAGCAATGGAAAGTGCTACAGAGTTTTGCTTTTTAGAACACTAAGAAACTAAAAACCTTCCAAGCAAATGCCAACCCCTAGAGATACTTTTATGATCAATTTTGCAGCCGACATAATCGGAATCCAAATAGCCAATAAGATCAAATGAAGCAACTTTTGGGTACCACAAACCAATGCAAGGGGTATGCTTTAGATATCTAAAAAAAATTTTTACGGCACTAAGATGCACTTCATTGGGGGCAGCCTGAAATCTAGCACACATGCAAATACTAAACATGATATCGGACCTAGATGCTGTCAAATAAAGAAGAGACCCTACCATGGACCTATAGAGCTTTTGATCAACAGGCTTACCTCTCACATCTTGATCAAGATGTGTATTTGTTACCATAGGAGTTTTGATTGGCTTGCATTCTTCCATCTTGAAGCGCTTGAGGTCCTTAGTGTACTTTTCTTGTGAAATAAAGGTTCCCTCCTTCAATTGCTTAACTTGAAATCCGAGAAAGAATGAAAGCTCCCCTATCATTGACATTTTAAATTCCTTTGCTATCATGTCACCAAATTCCTTGCAAAATGAGATATTAGTACATCCAAATATAATGTTATCTACATAAATTTGGCAAACCATTAATGCACCACTAATTTCTTTTAGGAATAGTGTTGGATCAATCTTCCCAATTTTGAATTTCTTTTCCAAGAGAAAATCTCTAAGGCGCTCATACCATGCCCTTGGAGCTTGTTTTAAACCATAGAGTGCCTTAGACAATTTGTAAACATAATTTGAAAATTTTAAGTCTTCAAAATCGGGTGGTTGTTCAATATAAATAATTTCATTAATGATACTATTAAGAAATGCACTTTTTACATCCATTTGAAAAAGAGTAATATTAAAATTAGAAGCAAAGGCTAGAAAGAACTGTATAGCTTCAAGGCGAGCTACGGGAGCATATGTCTCCCTATAATCCAATCCTTCAACTTGAGTGAACCCTTGCACTACTAGCCTTGCCTTGTTGCGTACCACCACTCCGTTTTCATCTTACTTGTTCCGGAACACCTATTTTGTTCCTATGACATTGTGATCTCTTGGGTATTCCGTCAAGTTCCAAACCTTGTTTCTTTTGAAGTTGTTGAGCTCATCTTCCATTGCTATGATCCAGTCTACATCTTCTAGTATTTCTTTTACTATTTTAGGCTCAACACAAGAAACAAACGAGTAATGTTCATAAAAAGATGCTTGTCTAGAGTGAGTTTGAACACCCTTAATGATCTTACCAATAATTTGGTCCACGGGGTGATCCTTAGCAATTGTGTGATGGCTCTTTATGAAGGTTGGTCCATCTTGATTCTTTTCTTTCTCTTCTTCTTGTGTTCCATCATGTGGCTCCATAGATGGTGTAGGTGGCTCATCTTTGTCTTCCTTGGGCTTGATATCTCCAATTTCCATCTTTCTCATAGCTTGCACCAAAGCATTATCACCTACATCATCTAAATTCTCATGCTCACCTTGTGAGCCATTAGATTCATCAAATTTAACATCATAGGTTTCTTCTACTAAGCTAGTTGAATTATTGAACACTCTATAAGGTTTAGACTTAGAAGAATAACCTAACATAACACTAACATAACATCTCCTTTGAAATTTACCCAAGTGTGTTCTCTTCTTGTAGATGTACACTTTGCATCTAAACACACGAAAATAGGAGATGTTCGGCCGTCTTCCTACTAATAGCTCGTATAGAGTCTTCTTGAGTAGTTAATGAAGGTAGAGACGGTTGATAGCATGACATGCCGTGTTGATGGCTTCGGCCTAGAAAGCATCAAGGGTGCCATATTCATCTAGCATAGTCCTAGCCATTTCAATGAGAGTCCTATTCTTTCTCTCAACCACACCATTTTATCGAGTATAGGTGGCTGAAAGTTCATGCTTTATGCCCAACTCATCACAATATTCAATAATATTAGTATTAACAAACTCGGATCCATTATCACTTCTAATTTTCTTGATGGGACAGTCAAATTTATTTTGGGCCTTTTTTGCAAAAGATTTGAATATTTTTCCAACTTCACTCTTATTTGGCAAAAAGAATAATACCCAAGTAAAACGAGAGAAGTCATCTACTATTGCAAGACAATATGAGCTATCACCAATGCTAGCATATGCAGTAGGGCCAAACACAGCCATATGCAAGAGCTCAAGTAGTCTAGTGGTAGACATGATGCTTTTGATAGGATGAGAATTAGCTACCTATTTGCCGGCTTGGCAAGCAACTACATAGCTTATCCTTTTCAAACCTAACATCTTTCAAACCCACCACTAGCTCATTTTTGAAAGGCTTTTTAAGATTAGACATACCTATATACCCAAGACACCTATGCCAAAACCAACCAAGGGAGACTTTAGTTAAAAGGCAAGTCGAGATGCACGAGAAGTTGGAGTTAAAATCAATAAGATAGAGATTTTGAAATCTAAAATGTTTGAAAATAAGCTTTTCATTTTTTTCAAAGACTGTTACCCCATCCTTAGAAAAGACACAATGGAATCCAAGATCACATAATTGAGCAACCAAAAGTAAATTGAAATTTAAGGAATCAATAAGGAGGACATTATCAATTGAATAATCATTTGAGATAGTAATCTTACCCATACCTTTTACCTTTCGCTTGCTATTGTCTCCAAATGTGATCTTGTGGCTGGGATCATCTTCTCCCTCAATAGAGGTGAACATCCTTGAGGTTCCGGTCATGTGTTAAGTCCAGCCACTGTCAATCACCCAATGCCACCCTCCACTTTTGTAGTTCACCTAGATAATGGAGTTCATTTCTTGACTTTAGGTACTCAAATATTTTTGGGTCCTTTGGTGTTAGTTTCAATAATTTTGGGGCTAAAGGGGTTTGTAAGCAAAGATTTAGGCACCCAAATAGCTCTAAGTTTCTTATCAAGATTAGAGGGGCTAACATAAAATCTTTAAAAAGCATATAGTGAGTATCTACCATGCAGCCTCTTTTTACTCTAGCATGAGGGGCACTAGCAAGATTACAATTTTTAGAAGCATGATTTGATTTGTGACAATAACAGCATTGAGTGCCCTTCTTGACAAAATTCTGTTTAGATTTGGTCCATCTATTTTTCATAGGCAAAACCTTAGACTTATACCCTAATCCTTTCTTACCCAAGTTGACCCTTTGTTCCACAATAATTTTGTCAAGAGTGGTACTACCAAGGAAGCATTTTTCTAATCCTTTATCAAATTTTGCTACCTTAGATTTTAGCTCTTCATATTAAATCATAAGCTCCCTAGCCCAAGATGCTTTTTTGCAATTTTTACCACAACTACTCGATGAGCTAGAGGCAATGGACAAGATAGAAGTATCATTCTCATCATTAAACAAATCACAAGCAATTGAAACATTACATAAAGATACGGCCTTGGATTTGCTAGCGAGCATTTCATTATCAATTTCTAGCTCACAATGTCTACTTAGAAGTTTATCATGATCTTTAACAAGTAAAGCATATTTAGTTTTCAAGTAATCATTGGTTTTAACAATCGAAGCATGGTTAGTAGTTAAATCATTATGATCATTCACAAATTTTTCATGGTTATCAACAAGCTTATTGTAGCTACCCTCTAGTTTATCATATTTGTTTTGCAGTAAACTATGTTTATCATTTAGGCTAGTAATTGTTTTCTTTAGAGCTTTGTCTAAATTGGTTTCAGTATGTAATGCATTGTTAAGCTCTTCAATCATTTCAACTAATTCATCGTAAGAGGGTGCTTCATTTACCTCATTGTGTTTTGCCATGAGGCAAAGTGGAAATGACGGCAGAGGAGGAGTTGACTCATCAAGAGCAATCCCGGCCAGTCCTTTAGATCTTGTATCTTCATCATCCGAGGAGGATTCATCACTTGAACTTTCTTCATCGATGATCCATTCATCGATATGAGATTCCCCCTTTCCTTTCTTTCATCGATGATCCTTCTTGAAGTATTTCTTTTTGTACTTATCATGTGCCTTCTCCTCATCTTCATCATCTTTGCCCTTGTTATTGCCCTTCTTGTTCTTGTTGGGGCATTGGGCAGCAATGTGGCCTTTCTCATTACACTCAAAGCAAATAATGTTACAGAAAGAATTTTTCTTTGAGTAGTAAGAGATTGACCATCCTTTTTCTTTATAATTGACTCTCTTCATAATCTTGTTTGCTTTTCTCATTAGTAAGGCCAGTTTTTTTATATCCTCATCTTCATCGTTGCTAGATTCCTCATCATCTTCGTTGTCGGAGGAGTCTTGAACTTTCTCCTTAGCCTTGAGAGCAATTGATTTCTTCTTTGGAGCGTCCTCATCAGCCAAGGTCAGCTCATGAGATGAGATTTTGCCTAGCAGCTTAGTGGGTGTAAGCCTCTTGAGGTCACCACTATTAGACAAATAGATGATCAGTGATATGAACTAGGCATCCCGATCTTTCGATGAGAGGAGGTAGCGTCGATCTGGTGGAGGGCAAAGTTGGCGGTCCGACTACAACGAACCCGATGTTGCGCCTTAGCGACCGGTACACCACCCTCCTAAAGGTTATTGATCCCGCGGGAGGCGCGACCAACCTGACCACGAAGGTCTTTGTTCCTGCGAGCAATCGGAGAACCAGCAAGAACAAGAGATTACAAGCAACTCAATTGCGAATATGAATTCAGATCGGTTCTGAAACAAGAAACACTCGAAGTTGGAGTTTCGATGAACAAGTAGACGGGCGGCCTAGTCGGCACGCGCGAGTACAAGCAGTAGCAAAGGCTAACTGAATCAAACAAAATCCAAACCCTAATTAAGGTGGCAGCTGGCTAATTATAGACCAAGGGGCGTGCAACACTAGGCCTTAACATGGGCCAACTGATTACAACTCAAACTAAAAGACTAAAGCCCAATTAGACTCAGACTAGAAAAGTGCTCTGCATTGTTTTGCGTATTCCTATTGACTCGGAAGGAATTTTGAGATGATCTCGGATCGGTTTGAAAGAGGATGACCAGAGCTTTCGTTCTTGTACTCGTAGACCTCTAGAAGGCTTCTGGATCAAAAGTTATGACCGTTTGAATTTGGCCATCTCTGGGAGTTCGAATCTGATTCCAAGTTGCTCTTCCCTCTGGACGCGAACTCCCTTGTGCGTTGTAGGTCTTCCCCATGGTTCCTAAGAATAATCACATCATCACAAAAATTAAGTAGCATCCCATTCATTGTATCATTAATTGGAATACTTGGGAACGCCTTCACCTGATAATTTAGTTGACGTGCACGGGCTCGAGTGAGTGGTCCTTGAAGTGGTGGTTCATCCTGGTGAGTGGAGTTAAAGCTGGTTGTATCCGTTGTGGAGATGTCCTCATCAATCAGACTATGGCAGGCTCGGGGCAGCACCCTTATCATTTTCTTGTATACCTCAACATCAGAAATTTTAGTTCCTAGGCCTTTAAGTTCATTAACAATAGGATTAAGCCTAGAAAACATATCATTGGCATTTTCATGAGGGAGCATTTTGAATTGATCAAAATTTTCTCTAATAACAAAATACTTTTCCTCATTCACATCGGAAGTACCCTCATGAATTTCTTGCAATGTGCTCCAAATATCATAAGCAATAGCTAGATTACTAACTCTATCAAAAACTTCTATATTAAGACAAGAGAATATAGCATTTCTAGCTTGAGCATCATATTGCAAGTTTTGGATCTCACCACGAGTGGGATCTCCTAAAATAGATTGCCCTTTAGGCTTGATCCGTGGAAGTAAAGGTTTTTCTGTGACCCTCCACACATCACACCCTATGGCCTCTAAATAACATCTCATTTGAATCTTCTAGCAAGTATAATTTGTACCATCAAAAATAGGTACTCTTCCTACACTAACAATAGTAGATCCATTACCCTCGGCCATTTACCAAAGCTGATTAGGCTTTTTACGGTAAACCTTGCTCTGATACCACTTGAAGGATCGAGTTGGCCTAGGGGGGTTGAATAGGCAACTCTTTAAAAATTTTAGATTTACTCACAAAAAAATATATCTTAACTCGAGAACTTAACTACTATAGATTCAAGAGATCAACAATAAAGCACATACAACTTAAAAATAGCAAGAGATAATCACAACAAAGATTAGCAGTAAGAAAGTGAATTTGAGACACGATGATTTATCCCGTGGTTCGGAGCCTAACTCCTACTCTACGTTAGAGCACTTCTCACGAAGTATTGCTCCTCCAAAGCTAGTTGCAGTAACTTTGGTCTCCACTAAGGTGACTCTTTCACTACTCTGGTGAGGTAAGTCCCAACCTCTCACAACCAGTGGTAGCCTTCCACAATCACCTTTGGACAGGTCACACCACACCTCCTCCAAGCTGTCTAGGAACAATTAGTCCCAAGAGTAATAAACTATCTACAAGCCTTGTCTCTTGGTTCACTTAGAACAGCACTAACTAGACTAAGCTTGGAGCCAAACACTTAGAAAGTGTAGAGTTTGAGTTGAAGCTCAGTCTCCTTGATGGAATAAAAGCTTTAGGGTGCTAAAATGTCAAGGAGATCAAATGATATGTGAATGAAAGCCCTAGCAGTCCTTATATAGCCATTTGAACTGTATATAGCCGTTACACTTACTACAGGAGCCGTTGGAACGTGTCGGACTATCAAAATAGCCTAAACACATTTGTAACAGACTTAGAAAGATTAGGCTTCAAACTTAGTTCTTTATACTCTGGACCAATATTGTTGAAAAGAGCATTTGCGTCGGACTAAATAAACTTGGTCCGTAGTACATAGGACATGAGGAAAAATAAGGTTCGGTGAAAAGATGTTTTTAGACTTGAGCACCGGAACGAAAATATTGGGTCTGCTGTAGAAGAGATTCGAAGGAGCTTGCACCGGCGGACTTTAGAAAGAACAAGACATAACTTGACCGAGAAGAATACATCTGCGCTAGACTAAATTTTGCGTTAGTAGAAGTAGGTTCATCGTGAATGGAGTATGCTCGATTAAACTTTTGTTCAAGAGTTTTTTAACGACAGACCAAAAGGAGATGGTCCAGTGAAGACAAAGCTTACACTGGACTAAATTTTATGAGTAGACAAAGTTAGTCCATCGTGAATGGAATGCACTCGGTTAGAAATTTGACTGAGTAGTTTTCAGCACCGGATAAAAAAGGAAAGGTCCGGTGTGGACTTTCGATGGCCCCTGACAAGATTTTTGGATGAACAAGAATGGTCCAGCAGAAATGGGATTTTGACTAAGGTTGCGCTGGATTTAAGGAAAGAGCAATGAAGTTTGAGTCCGGGGAAACACACAGAATTTGTGTGAGTGAAAGACTAATTTAGGGGGAAAAATATGAATGAAGGATTTTAACTCCAAGCAATCTAACTTACCTTATCCTATGAACCAAGACTTGAACTTGTGCACAATCCCCCTTTATAGTATGGCCAATCTAAAACTACCCTAACTACTTAGCTTGAATCATCTCCCAAGCTAAAAACTAGTAAAAAGGGTCCTTAATCTTTGACCTTTTTGATTGATGCCTTCTTTGATACCCGAACAATAGTCCTCATTGCTTAGTAGTCATTGACTTGATCATCAACACCAAAATCATATTATTTAAGATAAAAATTTGGGGGCCTAGATGCTATCAACGACAACACATGGTACATACACAAAATATTTCCACTTATTTCACAGAACCAGTGCTCTCATTATTTGAAGAACTGTTCAAATTGCTACGAAAAATTCTAAAAAAATACATAGATAGGTTATGATATAGTCTTTGGCTGTGTGTATCTCATGGTGTAGAGGCCGAAAGGTTAATATATTCTACTATTGTCTTAAAAAAGGTTATGATATAGTCTAGCTTCGTACAAAATCTGAGGAAAAGAAAATCCCAAACAAAAAAGAAAAAACTACTATCAACCAGCATTTGCCATTTTTGTTCCTCAAAGTGGTGCTCGAATTTAAATGTGAAATTTTGTAGGATGCTATAATCATACCTTATCTATGCCACATCAATTTTTTTTAATAATACAATTTTTTAGAAATTGCAAAAAAATACGTCAAAAAAATTGCAGCATTGTACTACTATCGTCTAGTGGCTAGGCAATAGGAAAAATCGCTTAATCAAACGGCGACCAGGGCCAAGTCACTGGATCAATGGGCGACAAGGCGCCATGTCACCCTAGTTGCCTGATGAAGTGGCGACACACTAAAAATTGCCCGATGAAGTGGCGACAGGGGGAGCGCGGTGGCGACAGAGAGGCAATAGAACACCATTGCGTGGCACTGTGCTCATTTGAGTGAGGCAGAGATGAGCAACTGGCCAGAAAAGAGAAGAAAGGGAGAGAAGAGGAAAGAGAAGAAGAGAGAAAGGAAGGAGAAGAGAAAAAAAGAGAGGGAGGAAAGAATAAAAGAAAGTAGAGGATCAACCCAAAATGCTGAGGCATGCAAGTGGAAAGGGAAAGGGGAAGGCAAAGGAAGAGGGAGGTGCTTGGGACTGGTCGTGCAATTCAGTGTACCAGGACCTCTTCTTACATCGTGGGGCTGTCCCACCGATGTGTATGTGCAGAGATCCATGCAGGCTTGTCCGCTCTTTGAAAATTCCAACTTGGAAGAGGAGGTATTGGAAGTGCCGCAACTACGCCTTTGACCCACCAGAGAAGAGCTTGAAGAATCGCCAGATGGTAACAATCATACATGTTTCGTAATATTTCTACATGAAACTTTGCTAATTTATGTTTCATGCAGTCACCTCCGCCACTATGTGAATTTGAGCAGTGGTTTGATATGGAGATCAACCCCGAAGACCAAAGACTCCTTGATCAAGCCAACCGGGATGAGGAGAAGGAAGCCAAGAGAGAGAGAAGAAATGAGAGAGGGCACGTTGTGCCAGAGAAGCCCCACCGAAGGCATGGGTGAAAGGGAAGTGGCCTAGATGCACTCAGTAGACGTCAAGTTGTAGCTTTTATTTTCCTTGTTCATGATGTTCCTCCTAGTTTTAAGTTGTAATAAAGAGTGTGTCATACCTTATTTTCTGCAGTAACTTTTGATTTGAGAACCGCCCTCCCTCTAATCTCCCTCTCCCACCCATGTTTGCAAAAATCAAAAGAGCCACACACGGCCACAAAACCCCAAAATTGTGGCCACTTAAGGGTTTTCATAGCCTCGTGGGGCCCACCGGATAAGGCCCAGAAAATATGGGAAAATCACGAGCCACCTACGCAACATAAGCTACCAGTGTACGTGGTCGTCGATGAGGTGGTCGTTTCAGTCTGAAAAGTGGGCTACAGCATGTTATCATTTTAGTCTGAAAAGCGGGCTACAGCGTATTGTCGTTTCAGTCTGAAAAAGCGGTAGGTGGCATGGTGTTGTCACTTCGCTATGAGGTTGGTAGAGTCTTGTCCGTTGGTCTGAGATGGACGGTGTTTTATCGCTTGGTGGTGTGTAGAGTGTTGTCTAATTAGTCTGACAAAGCTACTAGGTGTGTGTTTTCCAATCGACGTGAGAAAGCTAATGGAAGGATTAACTAAGTCCATAAGATTAAAAGTACCAACAATCCAAATACAATAATTCGTACAACATATTTGGAAGGATTAACTATGTACATAAGATTGAAAGTACCAACAATCAAAAACATAAGAAACTTACTGCCAGCCCATTTCTAGGTGGCTCCTCGTGGCTGTGCTGGCCTCCTCCAAACCTAGCCTTGCGAGTACGTCAACTGCGTCGGCGCGTGGTGGGCCCATGTGGTCTAGCTAGAGGTGTAGCGTACTCTGACTGAGAAGGCTGCGTCGGTGGTGGTGCTCCATGCAACTGTGATGGGCCAGGCTCATCTGAATTGACGAGGTACCTCAACACATAATCCTAGTTGTAGTCCTCGTGATCTGGATCATCAACCTGCCCCTCGTAGTTGTCAGGTGCATGTAAAGCTGTAGGCGGGAACCACCGTGCCTGTGAGCCTGTAGCAAATGAAGAATTGTTGAGAGCATTCAAAAAATGATTGCAAAACATGAAAAGTGCATTTAAGTACTCACCTCCAGCATGAGCTAGACCAGCGTGTCCAGCAGCTCGCCCTCTCGCAGCGGGCGGCGTGACGGTGGCACGGGAGGCTATAGAATGTGAAGATGTACGTGGAACACCCCTGCATCCCCTAAGCGGTACACCGTGAGCCACATCGGGAGGCTGGTGGCATCCCGCCAACTTGAGGGCACATCTCGAGCCATCCCGAAACCTCACGAGCAAAGAGGTCACCTCCTCTCTGGTCACGTCTAAGCCGTTGGTCAGACGTGAAAGGAAGCTCCCTGACTCCTCGTAGACCCGGCCTAGCATATCAGTCTGGAAAGACATTATGAATTAGTTAGTACAGTTACGAACTGAGTGTACATGAGATCGTACATACGACGCAACGTACCGCACTGTGCAGAGCCAAGTCCGTATGGGTGGGATACGTGTCCCTCACCCTGGGAACTTGTCTAGGAGGATTAGGATCGATGCGTACCAAACGTAGACAGGTACGAGAAGTATACCACTATCGGTAGGCATGGTACGTCTGCGGGTCGTACACTACATCCTCAGCATGGACGTCGTCCAGGGCTCCTCCCCACTGAACCCATGGCGCCATACGTATGTGCCAAGGGGTGGCCCCATGCATGTCCTTCCTAGTCTGGCTGTCGATCAGAAATAAATATAGCATTATTAGATGGTATTACACGATAATAATTATAGAACATCGATACATGGAACTTACGTGTGCGCGCCGTGTGGGACCACAAGGCCGACCCTGACTGGGAACTCCTGTCGTAGGCCAAACTGCCTCATCACTCGATGGACAGCATAGCCTTTGATCTGGACGTCAACCAGGAGGAACCGACATGTGCGCTAGTACGCCGCGTCTCGTGTGCATAGGGTGGACAGCCCACCCGTCACACGTAGCTGCACCTCTACCTCCGTGTATAGCGTCCAGCGTACGTGGTCGTCGGTGAGGTGGTCGAATGCAACGATGAACTACGGGTAGCCCAGCCGTACAGTCCTGTGTGCCCACCTAGGATGCAGTGACGACAAAAAAATGAACGCAAAAAGTTACCGTTAGTGGTCACAAATGTTAAAGCAAAGAAATCAAAATCATGATTTCAATTTCTTACCCGTCGGTGGCACCAGATGGTGCCCATGGTCGGAGCATCGACGTCGTCATCACCTGCATGTACAACAGGCTGCATGCCGATGTTGGGCTGCCAGATCTGAAACCTCTCATATGCCCATAGCTGTACTAGTAGCGGACATCCGGTGAAGGTCGAGCCATCGGCGATCCGTCCACAACCATCGCAAAGCGCACGGTACGTGGCACATAGTACAGCTGATCCCCAGGAGTACTACGGCACGGTGTCAACGGGTACGTCCACGATCGCCCTCGTGAACTGGACGAGGTGCCTATCCACACTATCCCTATGAGAGCTCGTGAACATACACCAGCCAAACAGCCACAGTAGGTACACCTCTAGGTGGTGGCTCACCCTGACCTCGTCCGCAGGTTTGACGATGTGCTCCGCCTGTAAATTTAAGCTTACTTGTTATTTTAAGAAGTGTATGCACAATTAAGTTTTAAAGGTTAGTTGCATACCACCTCAGAGTCAGACCATGTGTGCTGGTGAAGGGTTGGTACACAGCAGCTGGCAGCACACCCTGGAACCAGTCAAGTAGCTCCTAGCACCATGTCAAGTCAATGTCCTGGGGCACCACAGGGTCACCGGCAATCGGGAGTACAAGGAGGTAGGAGACGTCCTCCAAAGTGATCGCCATCTCTTCGACAGGTAGATGGAAGGTGTGTGTCTCTGGCCTCCACCGATCCACCAAAGCGATCAATAGGGACCTGTCGAATGGGAACCAATGACCCATGTCCCCTCCCTACACCGCCTCCACCATCCGGGCACGTGGGAGCAATCCTGATGCTTGAAGCCTATGAAACAAAAATTTGTGGTTAGTATCGGCACCACACACATTAGTTAATGTAAACAATAATACGTTACCTGGGGATCCAACAAGGATCGAGCATCCAGGAGTACTGCGGTGTCCTCAATCGTAGAACACATAGCTCTAGAGGATATTGTCCCTCCTTTGGAAAGGTAGTCGCGAAGTGGTCACAGTGACAACGATCGATGATAAGATCTAGCAACTCAAATGGACAGTCATCATCTCCATCCTAGTAAGCCATACCTACAAATTAGAAAAAAGAAATTTATAATTACAATGCATATAGAAATGAATGCGTACAAAAAACTATACGAGCATCATAACAATATGTAGAAACACATTCCAATAATTTAAGATACAACACTCACAGCTACATGCAACTTGCTTACAATTAGGTAAAAAATAAAGTTCATACAACACACATTACATTAATAAAATATGAATTTGACATAAAGCATATGCTTCTCATCTGGTATGATGACGTCGTCCACCACTCCTCGCAGACGACAATCCCTCCCCCACCGTCGGATTGCCATCTCCTCCATCATCTTCATGTTGTGCCTAGCAGTTTTTAAACATATGTCCTATTTGGTTGCACAATGAATATTTCTTCATGCGTTTGCTAACTTCAGACACATCCATGTCATTTTTGATATGCCTTATTTTTCGATGGCCCGCTTTCCATGTTCTTACATCAAAGTCAGGAAGCCTTTCATCAACACTAGGAGTTGTGGTGAAAGAGCCCACAACACCATAACCATAATGCTCCTCACTCCAAGTTGCCATCACACTTTCCTTCGTAAAATATCCAGATAGATATGTATTGGGTTGCATTCCAAATAAAGCACATACGGCTATCACATGAGAACATGGCCTATGCAAAAGGCAGGGCTTGTTACACAAGCATTTACAATTAGCCTGTAAGATGCACTCCTCGGTGACAACCTTCTGGTTGGTTCCACGCCATCCTTTATCCCTGCATATCACCTCTAAGCGTAGTATTCGTGCATCAACTTTGATAGCTCTATACTTGGCCACCTTTCTGACTCTTCTCACCCATGTATTTAGTGATCATGGAAGAATACAGGAACTTCTCATCTGTCATTACTATTTCAACAGCTTGATGCCTGTCCACAAAGTACTTGGTTGTGCCACATCTTGACAAGTTTTCACCATCCCGATCTCTCATAGTTCTCGCTTTCTATAAAGGCGAAGGCAACAGGCAGAATCTGGTTATTTCCATCAACGCCCACAACTGTCAATATTTGCCCTTTGTATTTTCCGGTCAAGAATATGCCGTCCATGCACAACAATGGACGACAGTGATAGAATGCCTTAATGCAAGCTCCGAATGTAAAGAACACTCTCTTCAGATGCCTCTTAGTCAGCCACTTGCTCTTGATAATCATAGTAAGTGCCAGAATTTCTTCCCTGAATGCAACTGAGCAGTGCGAGCAGATTATGGTATGAGTCTTCAAACTTCCCAAACCTCATTTCTAAGGCCTTCTATTTCGCCCCCATGCCTTCTCGTAGCTAATTGTGTACTGATATCTGTTCTCGATTGCTCGGATAATAGCACGAGGCTCAAAATTTAGGTTCTCCACTATCTCTGCGTACATGATATTTGCAACATACCCGGATGACAGGTTCCTGTGAGCCATCAGTGTTTCCTCAGTCATACAGCTATGCTTCTCAACCTTAAAACATAGCCAATAGGTGCCCCATTTGGGCTTGTACGCGTGCACTCTCTAGGGGCACCTATGGATCTCACACACCACATCGTAGCAGTTTGGGGTGGACTTCTTAACCCTGAAAGTCCTTCTTACTAATGAGGCCCAATCTTTCACAGCATCCTACACTGCCTCTTTTGTCAGGTACATACTGTTAGGCCTAACCTCATTGTCACTATACTGCCAAGGTGTATCATTGCTTTCATTGACAACCAACTTAGTAAATTGATGTGTGCTCCACTTGGTTGGCACAAGCGGCTCCGGAACTCCATCTTCCTCATCTGACTCATCGTCATCTTCCACTTCTGTTCTGGTGTACTCACGATCTTCCTCTTCTATCCTAGCTTTTATTTCCTCAATTTGCTCACCTTCGTCTACTTGTCCCCGTGCTTCTTGTCCAATATTTTCGTCATCCTCCCCAAACTCAACTTGTTCACCACTTTGGCAAATGATGTCCCCGTTGCATTGCTGAACATGCTGTTCATGGCTAGATCCCTCAATTTCGATGTCACCATAACTGAATTCATTTTGAGGCTCACTACACTCACCGGCGTCCAACTGCTACTAGGGTGCAACAACCCTATCATATGCTTGCACTAAAAGCACCCGATACCATCCCCGTTGCTCTGTCCCCCTAACATATGATCTCCATGATGCGGTTCCCATCAGCTCAACAAGCTCCCAATAAATAGGATCATTTTGCATACTACATAGGCAAAATAACATCAGCTGGTCTCTTGTTCCATCCGAAAAGTATAATACAACCAATTCAATACAGAAGAAAATGTGTGCTCTTCGACCCTACTCAAACTTCTGTCCACAAACTAGAAGTTACTCAGATCCGTACCCGCTAAACCATACATGACAACTCTTTCTCCATAATAGATTCTAAATGAAACTTGTTTTGCTATATCTGCGAATCCATTCAGTCACCCACGAATTAATCTCTTTCCGTACAAAATACACTGACACCTAACATAACTATATCTATATGCAAAAAAAATATAGATCTATCTGTAGAAAAATAACTACATTCCTAAACATATATATCTACCAAGATCTATCTACATTCCTATCCTAAAAATATACACCTGAAGGATCAGGATGGCAAACAGAGGGGGATGAATGATCGAAATAAAATTTTCCCACACACAGTATTCCAAAAGACTAACACAAAAGATCACTAAAAAGGTTGAGGTTTTGTTTAGAAAAGCTGGTAGTACCCCTCTAGAGTTGGTGAGAGTACCAGACTCAAAAGCTCCTCAAGAACAGACAGCTAAACCCAGAATAAGAAATATGGAAACTTTTGATCGGTAGAACAAAACTTCAAGAAACATGGTAGATGAGATCTTAGGATAATTAGAAACTTGAATCTCAAACCGATCTCCGAGATTGATCTCAAAAACTTGACCTTTCTGCCCGAGAATAAGGAATATTTCAAGAAAGGCAGAAAGAACAGGGAATTCGGTTAAGGCTTGCTTTTGAGAGCTAAAAAGAAAACTGAAAGATCTTGGAAACTTATCACAACAAGTTAAAGGCGCAACGAAATGAAATACAAGATCAACAACTCAAGAACGCAAAATACACAAGAAGAAAAGAATGCAAAAGGAGAAGAATCAACTTGCGTGGAGTTAATTTGTGTAACTTAAATTGCAGAAAGTAACTTGCATAATGTAAATGACAAAAGGTAAAATGCAAATATTTAAATCTTTGAGATATAGCTTGTATTCTTAGAAGGGATATTATATAGCTACACACACAAAAGTGGGCAAAGCTCAATAGAGCGCTCAAACCTCTAAAACCCCTCGGGATCCTGCACCTCGAAGGCAACCCCTCCACACATATTTATACAACTCTCGGGCCACCTACCACCCCTAGATGCAGCCCTCAACCGTAGAGTCTCATCCAAGGGCTAGGAAGAGCCCACTCACACAGCCTGCAAGGGGAAACCCTAAACCCGCTAATACAGGGTTTTTCTTGCACGGCTCCCAAAGCATACTACTAGACCCGCTATTCCTATCAACTAGATCGTACACCGGCAGTCCTCATTGATCCTTACAGCATCTAGCTAGTATCTGCTCCTTTCCTTGCCTTCTTGGCATGCCCGAACTCCGTCTCTGGTCATCTTTCGGCGATCTCCCAACCGTTCTGGACCTCCGACGTACCTCGCCTAGTCCCGGTCAACTTCCGCCTCACCATAACCCAACACTGTCATCCTGCAACCATCAAAAACAAGGAAACCTTTCACATAGCAATGCCCACAAACATATCTGCTAATTATCTCAAAATAGTCAGTCACAATTTAATCACAACCAGTCGGCAAACCCATATACTCTAGCCTACTCGGCTAAAGCGCTTGGCTAGCCACAAGGCTAAGCACTCAGCTATTCACCTGGTTAACCACACGTCTAACCACTTGGTTAACCACTCAGCTAAACACCAAACGCCCTAAGAACGACTACCAGCGCCCCAGAGAACTTTTGGAAACTCAGACAAGGGAACTCTACTGAGTCCTTGACAAACCTCTTGCCTACAACAAAGTACTCAACCAAGAAGGAAACCTGTCAAGAAACTAAAAACCATGTAGCAAGGACTGGAGGCACTCGGCACTCAGCCTTCACTAAAGGAAGAAAACTAGTCAAAAAGCTAGACACACTTAGCAAGGACAAGAACCACTCGGAACACAGTACTTAGCAAAGAGACTAGTTGGAAAGCTAGAGGAACTCAGCAAAGGCTGGCAGCACTCGGCAATTAGCACTCAGCCAAGGAAGAAAAACCAGCTGAGAAGCTAGAAGTACTTAGCAAAGAAACACGACTTGGTTGGAAACCATTTTATCAAAATGCATCAAGTCACTCTTCAATTCGGATCAACCTTTAATCTAGTCAATTACTCATCACACAAAGGTATAGACCTCCACATAGTCTTTCAATCTCCCCCTTGATGAGTATATTGACAAACACACAGAAAAGGCATCAAGATGAGTTTGAACAAAGAAAGCATTTTGATTACAAAACCGAACTTGATCAGGGAGGAAGTGACAAAGAAAGCCTATGACCAAGTCGGTAACAAAAATCCTTAAAACACAATGAGGACGCACGCCAAGATGCCTTTTGGGCAACTTCTCCCCCTTTTGGCAATATAGGCATCAAGACGGCATTGTTTTTTATTTTTGTTGTTTTTATGCAAGAGATGCAGCCTAAGGGAGCTTTGAAGATTATCCAAGTGATCAACAAGTCAAGTTTTGACACCAAGCTAAGTTATGACAGAAATAGACTAAGCGATAAGGCATGTCCAAGAGCAAATAGATATTTTGCTAGCAAGAGCTTGGAAACTATGTCATTTTACATGAGCAACACTTGTCATTAGTTTCCAAACTAGAAGCAAGGTCATTCAAAGGATCAAATGGAGAACCTAGAGTTCAACCTACTCAACACTTTGGGAAATCTAGAAGTTCATACAGGGTCCTTCGAGCTTATGTATATATATATAATTTTATGGTATGCAAATTTTCTTTGAAATCTTTGAAAGACATAGTGGGGTGTAAATGTTTGATATTATTTGAATTTGTTCAGCAATTAACTCAAGCCATGTTTGATCATCTCAAGAAGAACTCTTAAAAGAATGGTCTTGGTCATACACAACACATTCCAAGTTCATTTCAAGTGCAATGAGAAGCCGTCTTGTGAATGTGAGGTGTTGAGTCCAATGCGCACAAAAAGAGTCAATTTCGCTTCATTTTCGTTGTAGCATTTTGATTGTTAAGCTAGTGAAGGACTCAAGTATGGATCAAACAAGATTAACCCAAGTTGCTATAGGGACTCTAGAGAATTCTAGAATTTCACAAATCAAGGCAAATACACCTAGAGAAGAAACATAGCAAGTAAACGCAACATGTTTTGTCTAGGTTTTCTTTCAAAGCTTATTTTTTTAATTTTGCAAGCTTAGCAAGATAAATGAATTTGGACAGATCTAAGCAAGTAATTTTTCTTCATAATATAGCATGGTCAACAAAATGAAACTTGGATTATTTGCATAATAGACAAAGCTCATAAAATGAAAAATTAAGTCTATATGCAATGCATGAGACAGATCCTTAAACTCCCCCTCAACATGTGGTTCAATTTTAAGCACAAATCTGGTTTAAGTTGAGTTATTAGCAAGATTAGGTTCACGAAAGATATCAATTTAAGGAATCAAAGGTAACTCAACGAAAAGACCAAAAACTCAGAACAGGAAGGAGAAGATAAGAAACTGACTTCTGGGTAGCAAGAGAGAAGAGAACTCAAGATAATACAAGAAGAACCAACAAGTACCCAGAGGAAAAAGAGGGGGAAAGGAAGGATTGAAATAAGATATAATACATAATATACAGATCAGCTCCCCCTCATAGAAGGCCGTAAGGGCACACGAGTCTAAGCTCACTTCTCAAGGCAACAAATCTAGAGCTATCCAAAGGCTTGGTAAAGATATCGACCAACTGGTGATCACTCTCCACAAACTGAAGCACTATGTCTCCTTTCTCCACATCGTTTCTAAGGAAGTGATATCTAACATCAATGTGCTTGGTCCAGGAGTGCTATACTGGGTTCTTGGCAATGCAAATAGCAGAAGTGTTATCACAGAAAAGTGGAACACTCTCTATCTCTAACCCAAAGCCCCGCAAGGTCGATCTCATCCAGAGTACCTGGCTACAACAACTGGCTGCAGCAACATACTCGGCCTCAGTGGTAGACTGTGCAACTCCAGACTGCTTCTTAGATGACCAAGAAACAAGGGAAGTGCCAATGAATTGGCAAGTGTCAGAAGTGCTCTTCCTATCTATCCTACAGCCAGCAAAGTCTGAATCAGAAAAGGCTCTAAGGGATAGACAAGAAGAAGAAGAGTACCACATACCATAATCAATGGTAGTTCGAAGGTACCTGAAGATGTGCTTCACCGCCTGGCGATGAGAGACGCGAGGAGAAGCCTGAAAGTGAGCGCACATATACACGACAAAGTGTATGTCCGGCCGAGAGGCAATGAGATATAAGAGAGAGCTAATCATGCTCCGGAACTCCTTTTGATCAGCAGGCTCTCCATCCTCATCGAGCTCGAGGACAACAGTGATGGCCATAGGAGACATCACAGGCTTCCCATCAGACATATCAAACCACCTCAGGAGGTCCCGAGTGTACTTATCTTGGTGCAGGAAAGTACCCTACCGAGTCTACTTGATTTGGAAGCCAAGAAAGTAGCTCAACTCACCCATCATACTCATCTCAAATTATGTGCTCATTACCTCAGAAAATAAGACACAAGAGACTAAGACAAGCCACCAAAGATAATATCGTCCACATAAATTTGAACGAGAAGGAAATGAGAATCTTGGTGTCTGATGAATAGAGTTTTGTCAACTAAACCCATTTTGAAACCATGACTGAGAAGATAGGATTTAAGCCTTTCATACCAAGCTCTAGGAGCCGGTTTAAGTCCATACAAAGGTTTGAAAAGCTTGTAGATATGGTTTGGGTTTATGGGGTTCTCAAATCCTGGAGGTTGCTTGACAAAAATCACTTCCTCGATGAAGCCATTGAGGAATGCACTCTTGACATCTGTTGGTGTACTCTGCACCGAGGTACCCTCTCCGCCGCATAATTAGTGAGCCCAAGAAGCGGCCTGGCCCATGGGCGGCTTTGGTGAGCAGTGGGCGATCATGCTCGCTGCGGCGGTAAGCCGATGTGGTGCCTCGCCGAGCGGTGGGCGATCATGCCTCGCCCAAAGCGAAGCCCACGTGGCGGCTCGGGCGGCGGTGGCGGTCATGCTCGCTCGGCCGGGCGATAAGCCCATGTGGCGCCCCGGCGGGCAAGTGGGCGATCATGCCCTGCCCGCCGGGCGAGAAGCCCACGTGGCGCCTTGGCGAGCGGGTGGGCGATCGGGCCCCACTCGATAGGCCACGGAGGCAACCAAAGGAATGAGGAGAAGGCTTCGCCTCGAAGTCTCCTTCCCCTGACATGCTGCTTCAGGGCCATTAATTGCGAAGAATGCTGCTATCGACACGACGACGGCCCATCCCTCTGACGCCTCTCACCAAACCCGTCGCAGGAGTGTTATATCCCAGGCGGACCGGGCGAAGCCCCACAGCGGCATTAAATGGGGATTGAAGGACAAGGCTACAGTGATGGGTGTAATAAATGAGTCATGGGTCGATGTAAGACTGGAATGATGGATGCAATTAATGAGTCGTAGATCAGTATAGCATCACCTTCTCCCCTACTCGGGCCAACCCGTCTATATAAGGGCGTCCCGTTGCATGGAGAAGGGGGCGGCACAAAAGAAACATAGGGGCCAAAAAGGGGAAAAGAGATAACTCTCCCAAGCTCAAGAACCATTGTAATCGCCTCCACATTTCCTCAACAAAGATCTAGCAGGACGTAGGGCTATTACCCGCGTTGGGGGCCTGAACCTGGGTACATCACCGTGTCCATTGATCCGTTGATCCCTGGGATCCACCGTGCGCGAGAGACATTAGGGTTTCCGGCCACGAGTTGACATGTGGTAACACTCGGCCTTCACGTCGTGCGAGGAGGGGCAACCAGGAGCGTGAGTGCGGCACGGTGGCTCAAACGCGGCTCGCACACCTTGGGTTAGCTCCGCGAAGCGCCGCTGGCTATCACCACGAGCACCGCAAGCCCAATACCACTCATGGGAACCTGCTCCCGTGGCACGCAACGCCACGGGCTGGTCCCGAGTCACAAGGGCCTAAGTTCCAAAGAAAAGGACCATGACATACCCGCGCAAGAAGTTGTGTTTTCAATATGTTTCCTGCATGCTTTGCATAACGCCTACTTGTGCTTTCAGTAGCTATGCGCAATCGCAGATGAAGTGTTGGAGCACTGACCTAGCTCAAACATCCAAGATGGCCCCGTGGTGGCCTAGCGGGCAGGCGGGCGACCACGCCCAACCCGCCGGGCGAGCAGGTGGGTGACCACGCCCTGCTCGTCGAGTGTTGGCCTCCGTGACTAGCCTGGGGGCTGGTCGCCCGGTGGCCTATAGCAAAGATAAGTTGCTCGCCTTAGCAGTATTGACTTATCTTTCGCATCTACACCCTGTTAGGTTGAGTTATGCGTGGCTGTCATTGGCCCTAATAGCCTAATGGCTCCTCGTCGATAAAAGGAAATGCCCAGCTTTTGCGCCGCAAGGATGGGTGACCGGGAGTGCGAGTGTGGCACGGTGACTCAAACGCGGCTCGCACACCTCGGGCTGGCTCCGCGAAGCACCGCAAGCCTGATACCGCTCCTGGGAGCCTGCTTCCTTGTTGCGCAACGCTGCAGTCAGGTTCCAAGAGATCATAAGGATATAAACTCGAAAAGGGTAGGAGTCAGTGACACCCTTGCGCAAAGACTTAAGACTTTGCTTATCTATATCTTGCATGTTCTGCATAATTTTTGTTCGCGTTATTGCAATCACTCAAAAAAATGCCTAAGTATCGACCTAACCTGAGTGTTTAGGTTCATATCATGACAAGGCTGGGGGCTGATTGCCCGATGATTGGGTTGAACAAGCACAACCAAAACGCGAACAGGCGAACATGCACAGGTAAAACCAGAAAAAGCCAACTTCGTTACAATTGATAAGATTGTTTTGGTATACAAAAAAAAACAAGAACAAAGAAGAAATGAAGAAAAGAAAAGAAGCAGGCCTGGGCCATCAGTAGTCGTTGGCGACTTGGATGTGCCCATCGTCCTCTTTGGCCTCCAGCTCCAATGCCAATGCGCCAAGGTCCGGGTCCTCCACCGCCATCATGCCGACGACGTGCTCTGCAGCCTCATGCACGCGTGCCTGCGCCTGGGCCTCGTCTCCCTCAATGCCGTCCGCGATGGTCATTGGGTTGAAAGCGGTATCGCGGCTGGCGTAGCACGCTAGCACGAAGGTCGCGGTGGCCCTGGCAACCTGTCGCCCTTCCTGGACGAAGCGGGCGGCCATGGTGGTTGGTAGGCCGAAGAGTGCTGCGGCGACCCGAGTGATGCAGTGGGTGTACTGCATCACTATGGGTTAGAGCGGCTTGCGAAGGTCCACCCCCAGCGGCTCCAAGACCCTCACCATGCGCCGGTAGGATGGCTGGAGCATGGTCGCGAGGTTGTGCAGCACGCGCCGTTGCTCCTCTGCCGCCTCCGTCTGCGCTGCCTCGACCTCCTGCGCCCAGGCGAGTAAGGTCGCCCCGGTGGCCCTCTCTTGGGCCAGCAGCGCCTCCTTCCTCTCCAGCTCCCCGCTCAACGCCGCCACCTATTGCAACACATGTGCTTCGGGCTGGGTGGCTGCTGTGAGGAGGGTACTTGCGGCTTTGAGCACTTCGCCAAGCTCGGCAAGCAGCACATTCAAGCCGGTGGCGTGGGCGGTAAAGACGTTCGGGGCAGGAGGAGCAGAAGCGCTGGTGCCAGCGACGTCCAGTCCGGCTACTTCAGAGCCACCAGGATGCCCTTGGGCGGATGTCCCCGCTGTGTCTATTGGCGCTGCGGATGTTTGCGTGGCCAGGGCACCCTGATGGGCCGCCCTTGGGGGTGACTTGAAGCTAAAGGAGGTGGCTGGAACTGTAAGCCTGCTCGGGCGGGCACCAGCAGCGGTCAGAGTTGGCGTCGGTGCAGCCAACACCGGAGGAGGGGCGACGGGCGTCGCCGCCCTAGACGAAGACGCCACCGCTCCGGGCGCGCTTGGCGGCAAAGGAGTCGATGGCGCAAGTTTGGTCCCGACGACAGTTCGCAGGGTCCGCGCTGGCGCCCAGAGCGATCGGGCGTTTGCCTACACCACGGGGCCGCGGGTCGGCACCACGGCGGGACCGGTGGAGTCCATCGCCAGGAACGATTGGATGATCCGAAGGCGCTCTGCGAACTCTAGATCGCAGAGCGGTCAGGCCTCGGCTAGAAAGTCCAGGCCGCTTGGCACTGGTGGGAGCAGCCCGGATAGCCATCTGGAGATAGTAGGGCCATCCAGATTTCCCTCGCCTAGCGCAAAAAGAAGACAAGAATATTAATTGATGTTCACCACGAGGAGTAACATGCGTTCAAACGAAGGGCTCCAGGACTTACGGCCCGGAATGCGTGCATGTCATGTCGCTGCGTCCTCAGATATCTTGCCATGCGAAGCACGACGACGAGCGGGGCTGATCGCCGAGCCCGAAGTCCGGACCACCAGCGCTCCAATTAGGCTGGCGTCCCGCAACCGGTCAATGCGGGCCGCCATCGCCAGGAGCTCCGCTGTCTCCTCAACGGGCGAACTCCAGCTTTCGCGGGCTTTCGCCCACGCGCAGGGCACCCCCAGGAGGTCAACCCCGCTGTCGTCACTAGTGTAGAGCCAATCGCCCCGCCACGACTTCCAGTTGGATCTTGGCTAGAAGGGAATGTAGCGAGGGGCCGACCCGTCGCGGAGACGGAAGTGGCAGCTCCCCACGATTCTAGTGTCAGGGGAGCTATGGCAGATGAAGAAATAGCGAAGAGAGGAAGGTTGGGCATTACCCCTACGAACATCTCGTAAAGGTAGGCGAAGATGGAGAAAAGGATGATGGAGTTGGGGGAGAGATGGAGATGATAAACCTCGTAGAAGTGATGGACGGTGAGGAAGAACTCCGAGAATGGCGGCACCAGGCCAGCCAAAAGCCCCCAGGCAAAGATGATGATCTTCCCTAGTTCGCAGCTTGGCACGAGGGTTCCCATGCGAAGGTGGAGGGAGCCCTCGGGTGCCATCTTGGCGACCAAGTCCACCCTGCCCTGGCCAGCGGTGGAAGGAAGCAGAGGGGGTTGCGCCATTGATGCAGAAGCGAGATTTCTTGAACAAAGAAGATAGAAGGGCAAAGAACAAAGTGCGCAAATATCAGAAGGCGTGAACTGCTAGTTGGGGGCGCGCATATATATAGGCCCCCCACATAGGCGGTTCGCGAACAGACTAAAGGAAGCGACATTTCGGGTCCCAAGAAAAATCGGTTAAAGTGGGGAGGACCGAGGTGGTTGCGTGCTCCGAAGTGGTGGGCCCATCCAGGAACGCACCGACATTAAATGAGGACTAAAAAGGACTGGCGCGCGTTCCAGGACGGACCCGGGGACTACTGTCAGTGTACTCTGCACCGGGGTACCCTCTCCGTCGCATAATTAGTGAGCCTAAGAAGCGGCCTAGCCCATGTGGCGGCCTGGCAAGCAGGTGGGCGGTCATGCCCTGCTCGCCAGACGGTAAGCCCATGCGGCGCTCTGGCAGGCAGGTGGGCAATCATGCCCTGCCCGCCGGCCGAGAAGCCCACGTGGCGGCCTGGCGAGCGGGCGGGCGATCGGGCCCCACTCGACAGGCCACGGAGGCAACCAAAGGAATGAGGAGAAGGCTTTGCCTCGAAGTCTCCTTCCCCTGACATGCTGCTTCAGGGCCATTAATTGCGAAGAATGCTGCTATCGACATGACGACGGCCCATCCCTCTGACGCCTCTCACCAAACCCATCGCAGGAGTGTCATATCTCGGGCAGACTGGGCGAAGCCACGCAGTGGCATTAAATAGGGATTGAAGGACAAGGCTACAGTGATGGGTGTAATAAATGAGTCATGGGTCGATGTAAGACTGGAATGATGGATGCAATTAATGAGTCGTAGATCAGTATAGCGTCACCTTCTCCCCTGCTCGGACCAACCCGTCTATATAAGGGCGCCCCGGTGCATGGAGAAGGGGGGCGACATATAAGAAACATAGGGGCCAAAAAGGGGAAAGGAGATAACTCACCCAAGATCAAGAACCATTGTAATCGCCTCCACATTTCCTCAACAAAGATCTAGCAAGACGTAAGGCTATTACCCGCGCTGGGGGCCTGAACCTGGGTGTGGGGAACCGTCCCCGGGACTCCACTGATTCACCCAAATGCATGGCATATCTCGAGTGAATCAAGGGAACCTCAAGGCCCCGTGATTATACCGTGTTGGTCCTGTGATAGTTCGCCAACACGAGCACTCTCATCCAACAGTTGACATCACAACACATACATAATTAGCGGAAGCATAAAGCGTTATTACATACCAAAAGTAGGACTGCTGTCCATAACGACATATTTAAAGTTATTACATCAAGTAGCAGCGGAAAACATAAGATAAACAACAAAAGGGCCAGCATGGCATGCCCCCAAACCTCGGGCAACCAATCTGGGGCAAGAACGGCGACTAAACGTTAGAACTATCGAAATCGCCCGGAAAAGTCCCCGTAATGTCTCATCCTCACTGCAGCAAGTGGACAATCCGATTGAGTACAAAGAGTGTACTCGCACAATAATATACATTTCATGCTGATCTCTAGCTACATGTGGTTGATACATCAAGGAAGGCATAGTGGCAATTTCAGATAAAGCAATATTTGAGATAAATCATAAGCAAGTATAGATTGAAAGATTTGCATTTAGTAAACATTTGCAAAGTCTAGTGCATGATATAACATCATCATAATCACATTCATATCATGCCTTCAAGCATTCTCCGAACCATGAGTTCCATCGCTCATGTTCGACTACACACACAGTACTCCAATACTCATGTCTTTTAAACACACACACAAGTACTCCAATACTTGTGTCTCTTTTTCCACTCCCATCCCATTCTTACCAAGTCCTTAATGCTCGCCCAAAGGATCGACAATTCAAGAGATCGTCCTTAACCATGGACGCGGCTATTCGAATAGTTTAAACTCTGCAGAGGTACGACTTTACCCACACGACACGCCACACTCGTAAGCCAAGCTATTAACACATTTCCTTAGATGTGTCGGCCGAGGTGAAACGTGACAAACCATTTTCCAGTATGCATGGTAGTGTATCTAAACCATCCGGATGGTGTGATCCTCGATCCCGTGCCCGGTCTCGGTGTGTGTGGATCAAGGAGTACACCGTTGTTGGACATCCCCAACTCAACAAAGTTCGAGGGACTCCGAGGACATTCCCTAGCACTCCACTAAGCCCAGGGAATTCCGGCGGTCATTCCTTGACGCTCCACTAAGCCCAAGGAATTCCGCGTGCACATGGTTTACATATCCTAGTCATACATAAGTACTTGGTTACGCCGGTCCCATAAACGGCGTGTGGTTCGCACGATAGTTACTCAAAGAGACGTCACCAGGATTCAATCCTTAAGGTCCTTAGCCAATATCTCTACTCACTACTCAATAATTAAAATCAACATCATCATCACAATAATAAATCTTGATCATTGCGACCGATGGACTAAATCCATCTATCGCGGTTTCTAACGGTGATCTAAGCATGGCTAAGCAATTCGCACGAACCCATATACAATAATAAACCAACCACCTAGGGCGACAATGGAAATATGGAGTGAACATGCTAAGGGTATAACACACAACATGGTGATAGCTAAGAATTCTACCCAAACATAATTAATTGAAGTAAGCATGCCTTCGATAAAATAATTTCAAAATGTAAGTGTCAAAATAGTAGGAGCAATCGTGGTCAAGGAATAAGGTAGTGCCTTGCTGCTCGATCTTGGTCTCAAAAGCGTAGTCGTACTCGGGGTGCCCTCCAAACGCCAACACCTAACGAGAAAATCCAATTCAATAAACACCAAACAAGGATTCAAATAGTGCACATGAGTAAAAGATGCATGACATGCTCATGATGTGTAATACTAATCATAATATGCAAGTACTAATTGAGTGTTTATGCTAAAAGTTCAAGTCTTAAAGCTTTTATTGAATTATGTTCGAGTATCCGAGTTTCACTTGACCGTCCGAACCGACCCTCTCGAAGAAGTTGAATTTATACTCGGACTATCGAAATTATGTTCGAATGTCCGAATGGTTCGACTATCCGAGTGTTCGCCGGAATGTCCGAGTGGACCCTCTCGGTTAGCCAATTTAGTTCTCGCTAATTCCTATTCGGACTATCCGGAAATTATTCGAGTATCCGAAGGTGTTCGAATATCCGGTGAAATCTCGGACTATCCGAGTAGACCCCTCGGTTAGCCATAACAGCCCTCGTCAATTCCTATTCGGACTATCCGGAACTTTGTTCGGAATATCCGAAAATGTTCGGAATGTCCTGAGTGAAATCTCGGATTATCCGAGCTAGGCTTCTCTGTTTTAAAAACGACAATTCGTGTATTGGCTTCTACGCTTTATAGCAATGTACTAGGACTTAAAAAGGGTGGTCTAGGTAGAACCTTACCACTACAAGGTCGCGTTTGCACTTGGTGAAGATTGGTTTTGGTGAGGAATGACGAAAAGTGTCAAACGCCGGTTCTCAAGGTTCGTCACCTCCTTGCTCACAGAGAGCGACAATGCCGCCACTTGCTCGTGCTCCCAAGAACAACTAGCCCTCCTCCTCAAGCTTCCACGTGACATGCACGACCCGATTCATGGTTGGATGATGGATTCCATGGGAAAAGAAAGGAAATGAGTTACAAGGTTCTAAATTTCAGAACATGGAGGAGAAAGAAACGATTGCTACTCACCCAAAACTTGATGCCTCAAAAATCCACTTGGATGGATTTGAAGCTCTTGATCTTGGCTTCAAGATGGTGTAACATGCACAAACCAAAACTCAAGTTTGGAGGGATTTGTGGGGAGATATGGCAAGTGTTGGAGAAAAGGTGGTGTGCTGTTTTCTGGGTTGAGGATGAACAAATGAGCAGTATGGGGAGGAGAAACCAATGTTTAGGGCTTATATAGGCTACCCACTCATACCTTACATGTGGGGCTAGGTCCCACATGTCATAGGGGTGGGTAAAGAGGTGGGTATGGGTGGTTTTAGTGAGAAAAGACATGGAAAAGATGTGCAGTCCACAATTCCCCATGCAATGGTAGGTCCCATGTGTCATAGACTAGCTAGGTGGGTGGGTAGAGGTGAGTAAAGTGAGAATTTATATGGTAGGTATGTGCAGCCTACTCTCCTCTCTCTTACAAACATGGCCCACATGTCATTGAGTAGGGTGAAGTAACATGTGTGCAGTTTGGAAAATGATGTTTAGGGTTTTGCTACTCCCTAATCATGCAAAATAATGCACTAACACTTGTATGTTCATAACTAAGTGAGGGTTTTAACAACGGTACGGAAGATGTTAACATGGCAAACCTCACTTACCGGATTAACGAAAATTGGGCTGTTACACTGGGTACATCACCGTGTCTATTGATCTGTTAATCCCCGGGATCCACCGTGCACGAGAGACATTAGGGTTTCTAGCCACGAAGACGCCCTCTACCGAACCATTCCTTCCATCATGGGAGTAGTCAACCTGTTCGTTGACAGGGTCCTGTCAGGAGGAATACGCTGACAACATCCATTTGATAGAGCTTGAATCCCTGGGATGCAGAGAATGCAAGCAGGATCCTAATTGCTTCTAGTCTAACTACAAGGGCAAAGGTCTCCTCAAAGTCAGGACCCTCAATCTGAGTGAAGCCTTGTGAAACTAGTCTAGCCTTGTTGCGAATGACAACCCCATCCTCACTCTGCTTGTTTTTGAACACCCACTTAGTCCCAATGACATTATGACCAGACGGGGATTCTACAAGTCGCCAAACTTTGTTCCTCTCAAAGTTTTCCAGTTCCTCATGCATAGCATTAATCCATGATTCATCGGATAGTGCATGAGTAACATCCTTTGACTCAAAAGAGGCAACAAAGACAGAGTGAAGGCAGAAAGAAGATAAGCCTGATTTTGAGCGCGTAACACGCTCAAATAAATCACTAATGATCTGCTCAGGTGGATGAGAACGCTGAATGTGTCGAGGAGGACCAGAAGCAGAAGTGGCCTCCACCTCTTGAGCAGAGGAGGCAGGAATAGAGCCACTTGCAGAGGAGCAGTCGGATGGCAAGGGCTGGTCTTCCTAAGGTGCAGAGATGGAAATAGGAGGCACCTCAGGTGTAGAGGGGACTGGTTCAGGTGAAACACCAACATTTTCATCATCCTCTACAAAGATGGTCTCAGAGGGATAAGAATAGCCTGAGATATCGGGTCTAGCTCCAGGGCTAGCCTCATCAAAGGTTACATCACAGGTCTCTATTATCCTATTCGCATCACAACTCTAGACCCTATAGCTACGAGAAGAAGTCGAGTAACCCAGAAAGATACCATCAGAAGAACGAGACTCAAACTTATCCAGATTACCAAACTTCAAAATAAAGCACTTGCAGCCAAAAATGCGAAAATGAGAAACACTGGGCTTTTGCCCATTCCTCAACTCATAAGAAGTGCGATGCAAATGTGCTCTCAAGAAAACGCGATTGGAAACATGACAAGCAGTAGCTATAGCCTCAGCCCAAAACATCCTAGGTGTACTGTACTCGTCTAGCATTGTCGTAGCCATCTCAACTAGGGTCCTATTCTTTCTTTCCACTACGCCATTCTGCTGTGGGGCGTAAGGAAAAGAGAATTGATGCTCTAGACCAGACTCCATACAAAATCTCTCAAAGTAGGAATTCTTGAACTCTGTCCCATTATCACTGTGGATAGCTCGTAATGCACCTGGGAGTTCACAAGATAACCTACTGACAAATCCACTGAAGTAAGAAAAAGTCTCATCCTTCGAGACCATGAAAAATACCCAAAAATACCTCGAAAAATCATCAACAATGATAAGGACATACCACTTCCCACCTGCCAACTACACTCTAGCCGGACCAACAGTGTCCATATGCAAAAGCTGTCCTGGTGCATCATTCATCACTATGGTGACTGGAGGGTAAGAAGCAGTAACCATCTTGTCATGTTGGCAGGAAGAGCAAACTAAGTTTTGATCTTTTTGAGTTTAGGCAGACCACGAATGAGATCACGGCTGCTAATTCTAGTCAAATGATCAAAACCAATGTGACCAAGTCTCCTATGCCAGAAGGAGAGATCACGGGACTCGGACGCGAACAAACAATGAAGAGAGTCTCTAGAAGAAGAGAAATTAGCACGAAAGACTGTCCAAAATCTAGAAATCCCACAAACTAACTTTTCTGAAGAATCAAGGATTCTGCAGGCATTACTTTTGAAGCTTACTTCGAAAGAGTCATCAATAAGCAGAGAGACTGAAAGCAAGTTGTAACACAGCTTACTAACCAAGGCTACATCTTTAAGAATAAAATTCTCATTAATGCAAACAGTACCTTAGGCAATGACTCTAACTGAAGATGCATCCCCAAAAGTGATCAACTCATTACCGAGGACTCGAACTAGGGAAGAGAACTACCGAGAGTCTCCGGTCATATGGCGAGAACAACCGGAGTCAACAATACATACATCTCCCTTCCCCATCCGACGGACCTGATCAAGCCAAAAGAGAGAGAGAAAGGACTCAATACTGGGATATAATGAAGACTTGGGAACCCAATACTGAACCACACGACGCCTCAAAGTACCAGCTATAGAAGAAGAAGACTGGACTTTAGTGTCTCTCTGACACTCAACTCTCACTAGATAAAAAGAAGTGACTCTAGTAGAGGATCTGGGAGCTGTCACTGGTTTGGCCTGCTGTGATGCAAAGGCCGGATCATCCCAATGAGGCTGCCTAAATCTCTTACCTGAAAATACCTCAGGCCGCTGATATCTACCTCGATAGAAAGAATGAGGAATATCAAGAGGACGGTGGAAAGACTGACCACAAGCAACTCCAGGACTAAAACTCGACTGAACAATATGAAAACCGAGTCCTGGATGTTGCCCAAAAATAGGCGACTTTCTAACCTATCTAGTAGTAGTATGTGCCTTTAGAGCACTCAGAATCTAGGGATGACTCTGAATACCCCTAGGGGCAGCAACACGCTCATGCTTCGTGATCTTGGCATGCCTAAAACAGAAATCTACTAGGTGACCATCCTTCTTACAGAAGGTGCATGAATACTTCGCCTTACTAGAGGCAGAAGTGATAGGAGAAGCACCCTTCTGTTCAGAAGTGCCTTGGACAACCCCAGTAGACCTAAATACAGTGGTATTCACCCTGGGAGCTACCACTATCTCTCCACTCTTAGATCCACGCACAATGGTAGGAGGATGAGTCCTAGTGTGCTCTAAGTAGTTAAATCCTAGACCTTGATTAAATTTGCTAATTTTTTATTGGTCTAGAATGAGATTAAACTTCTTCTTGCCTCCTACAAATTTTTCAAGAGTGCTTATGAGGTATTCACACTCCCCAAAAAAGAGAGGCACACGAAGAACAGGGGTGAGAGGAAGAAGAAGAATCGATGAGAGAAGTAGGAACAACAGCACATGCGTCTTTCTCCCTCAGCACGGTTGCCTCAATCTTGAGGGCCTCACAAGAAACGCAAGGTGCTTCTCTAATCCTATGGGATTAGTCTTCTAACTTCCTCCTAAGTTTGACTTGAATTTTATCCAAGTCCCCCTCAATCACAGAACAATGCAAGCAACACTTAAAGCTTCATTATCAAGTTTTAGTTGCCTACAGCCCTCACATGAGCTGACAAGGTCCTTAGAAGCATGCATTTCAAGTTCATCATTTCTACAAGACAGCTTCCTGAGGTAAACGCTTATGGCATCTATTTCAGCAAGTAACTTAGGGCAATTATCACATGAAGGAGTAGCATGAGCATGAAGAAAACTAGCATCTAGAGAGGAAGCATCATCAGTCCGAGTGCTAGCATTCTTCGACCTAAGAATTTCTAGTTCAATGTCCACACTATCATGTAAAGTCCTTAGGTTCTCAAGCTCCACAAGCAAAGCATCACACAGGGAACAGTCATCAGTGACTCGGGAGGGAGAAGATCTAAGAGAAGCTAACTCCCGAGTCAGGGTACCTACTTCCTTCTTAAGCTCCAAACACCTAGCTCTAACTCAAGCTCCATCGACTGAGATTTTGTCTTACGAGAGACGACGTCGATCTCATGAGTCTTGAGTCAGGAATAAAGCCTGTCAAGAATCAAGGTCAACAAGTCGGTAGTATTCTTGATGGTGGTCACTTTCATTTCCCAAACACGAAGATCGAGTGCGGTCAAGAAATATCGAGCATTGTCCGAGTCAGGGTATGTACAACCAACTGCCTGGAGATCACTCAAAAATTTCATAAATTGATTGAAACACTCGTTAAGACTCTCACCAGCATGTTGTTCAAACTTGTTGCACTCACGCTTCTATTGATCCTGCCTCACGGTCTTGATTTGGGTAGTGCCCTCATGGTATGCATCGAAGGTTACCCAAATCTCGTGAGCAGATCACATGTGAGAGATCCTATCATACTCACTACGGCTAAGTCCCTGTATGAGGATGTTTCTTGCCTTAGCATTTGCCTCCACATCACCCAAATTTTCGGCCATGACGTGTTCATCGGTAGGAACATCATACGGGAGCTTCACCTTCTACCAAATCAGGAAGCCCAGGGCAGTGATGTATGATTCCATCCTCGACTTCCAAAAAGGAAAATCAATGCCGCAGGCTTGGTGGAATACTTGTTTGTCGCCATGGCTATTGAGACCGGTCAAGATCTGTAAAAAGAGCAGAACCGGGCTCTGATACCAATTGAAGGATCGGGATGGCGAATAGAGGGGGGTGAATGGTCGCAATAAAATTTTTCCACACACAGTATTCCAAAAGACTAACACAAAAGATCACTAAAAAGGTTGAGGTTCTTGTTTAGAAAAGCTGGTAGTACCCGTCTGGAGAAGGTGAGAGTACTATACTCAAAAGCTCCTCAAGAACAAACAACTCAACCCAGAATAAGAATCAATGAAACTTTTGATCGGTAGAACAAAACTTCGAGAAACTTGGTAGATGAGATCTTAGGACAACTAGAAACTTGAATCTCAAACCGATCTCCAAGATTGATCTCAAAAACTCGACCTTTCTGCCTCGAGAATAAGGAACATTTCAAGAAAGGCAGAAAGAACAGGGAATTCGGTTAAGGCTTACTTTTGAGAGCTAAAAAGAAAACTGAAAGATCTTGGAAACTTATCACAGCAAGCTAAAGGTGCAACGGAATGAAATACAAGATCAACAACTCAAGAACGCAAAAGACGCAAGAAGGAAAGAATGCAGAAGGAGAAGAATCAACATGCGTGATGTAAATTTGCGTTACTTAAATTGCAGAAAGTAACTTGCATAATGTAGATGTTAAAAGGTAAAATGCAAGTATTGAAATCTTTGAGATGTAACTTGTATTCCTGGAAGGGAGGTTACACAGCCACACACACAAAAGTGGGCAAAGCTCAACAAAGCGCTCAAACCTCTAAAACCCCTCACGAATCCTCCACCTCGAAGGCAACCCCTCCACACATATTTATACAACTTTTGAGCCACCTACCACCCTTAGATGCAGCCCTAAACCCTAGAGTCTCATCCAAGGGCTAGGAAGAGCCCACTCACATAGCCTGCAAGGGGAAACTCTAAACCTGCTAACATAGGGTTTTTCTTGCATGGCTCTCAAAGCATACTACTAGACCCGCTATTCCTATCAACTAGATCGTACACCGACAGTCCTCATTGATCCTTGCAGCATCTAGCTAGCATCTGTTCCTTTCCTTGCCTTCTTGGCTTGCCCGAACTCCGTCTCTGGTCATCTTCCGATAATCTCCAAACCGTTCTGGACCTCCGACGCACTCGCCTAGTCCTACCAACTTCCGCACCACCATGACCCAACACCGCCGTCTCAAGAACCATCAAAGACAAGGAAACCTTTCACATGGCAATGCCCACAAACATATCTCATGATTATCTCAAAATAGTCGGTCACAATTTAATCACAACCAGTCGGCAAACCCATACACTCTAGCCTACTCGGCTAAAGCGCTTGGCTAGCCACAAGGCTAACCACTCGGCTATTCACCTAGTTAACCACACGTCTAACCACTTAGTTAACCACTCGGCTAAACACCAAACGCCCTAAGGACGACTACCAGCACCCTAGAGAACTCTTGGAAATTCAGACAAGAAAACTCTACGGAGTCCTTAACAAACCTCTTGCCTACAACAGAGTACTCAACCAAGAAGGAAACCTGTCAAGAAGCTAAAAACCATGCAGCAAGGACTGGAGACACTCGGCCTTCACTAAAGGAAGAAAACCAGTCAAAAAGCTAGACACACTTAGCAAGGACAAGAACCACTCAGAACACAGTACTTTGCAACGAGACCAGTTGGAAAGCTAGATGAACTCAGTAAAGGCTGGCAGCACTTGGCAATTAGCACTCAACCAAGGAAAAAAACCAGCCGAGAATCTAGAAGTATTCAGCAAAGAAACACGACTTGGTTGGAAACCATTTTATCAAAATGCGTCAAGTTACTCTTCAATTCGGATCAACCTTTAATCTAGTCTTTTACTCATCAGATCAACCATTAATCTAGTCAATTACTCATCACATAAAGGTATAGACCTCCACATAGTCTTTCAACACCTCTCTACTTCTATCCGTAAAAAACATCTACATTCCAAAGAATTTAACTATATCTAAAATTTAACCAAGTATAGCCCTCGGGTATTATCGAGGATTGGATAATTTCCATAATGACCATTATACCCCGGCAGTCGGTTTTTAGCCGACCATGCATATACCCTCAGATGGTGTCTCCGAGGAAGATCTTCGGATGTGTTAGCTAGTGGATCCGCCCCAAGCATGTGCCTTAATCCCCCGAGCATGCTGACTCAGGCACACGCAGCGGTCGGTCAAAGTCGAGGTAGAATCCCAAGCATGTCTGGCAGGTTGTCCTCAATCCATAAAGATGAAGTGGCAATAATTATGCTGCCATTTGAAAGACCATTATGCCACGATCTAACTTCATAATATCCACGACACAGCATGGCGAAAGTCAGGGGAGGCAGTTACAGCCATGTTCAAGCATAGTAATGGTGTGTCATTTGGCTGTAGTTGCTGCAGTCGCTTATAAATACCCCCGCTATAGATTAGGGGAGAGAGATATCAGACACACATCGAATACACACAAGATTCCTATACAAACTCAAACAATATCAAGATCCACTGGACGTAGGGTTGTTATCTCGATCGTGAGAGGCCCGAACCAGAAAAAAATTTCTTGTCCACTGTCCTTTCGAGCATAGCATCCTAATAGTATTCTTCGGATGTAAACCCTCTGTAGAAAAGGGGCCTGGTTGATCCCTCAATCAACAAGTAGCTCGGCGAGGAACCCGTTTTCCAAACATCGACAGCTGGCGCCATATGTGGGGATCGACTGGTGAATCCTTTCGTGAAGAATCACTGAAGATGCCGAATTCTCAGGATGGTCAAGACCTTTGCGCCTTCAACGACGTTGAAGATGATGACACGTACTACGCCGATGAGGACGTAGCTGGTGTGACTGACCCAGACGGTCACACTGAGCCCGGGAGTCCTTCTCCAACTACTGCAGCATGAGAGCGTTTCCTCCGTTCACAGCACAATTCCCTCATGTATGATGAGGAGTGTGATGGTTTCTACGATAGTTTGGATATTCCTGGCCATTTTGAGCCTGATCACGAGACCGTGTCATGAGGAGACACCATGATGTCGCCTTCGCGATCTCTGTACTCTTGCAATGTCAACATGGCAAGAGGAGAAGAAGATCCTGAGGTTGAATCCTCGGGGGATGCTCGTCATTGACGCTATGAGGTAGCCAAGAGCCATCTGGAGGCGTCCCTGAACAGAACCTTAGCGAGCATCAGTCGCTAAGCTCGTGAGAAGCCGGGCGCTAGGGTTTGAATCCTTAGCTCGTGGGAACCCCGCGGGCACCTTTCACCAAAACACATGCGTGACCGACGACCAAGGTCACCCCCTCCCGTTTCATAGAGCGTCGGATGGTTGCAGGCTATGGCAATGGTCGTGCGTGACCTTTGAAATTTCCCTAGTCAGGGAGACCTGGAGGCAATGGGCGTGGTCGTAGCCGAAAATCTAGAGAAGCTCACCGCGGACATGAAGCTTTCAGGGTCCCCTTGCAATAAGGAAGCCCGGAGCGTTTCCCGGGACAATCAACGTCATTCTCCTGTTCGCTCTCGACACGGCGACTCCCGAATTCCTGCTCGGGAAAGCCGCAGGAAGCATGATCGCTACCACGAGGATGTTCGGAGTGATTCTCGGACAACCTCGCGGGGTCAAAGGTATGCTCGATCTAATCACGGGCACACCGAATACTCAACCTCGGAGCGGTCTCTGCCACATCGATATGGAGAGGTATTTTCTTGCCTTGGTCCTCGTGTGGGGAGTCATCACGGCAGTGACCACCGTGATCACCATGCTCGGAGGGGTCATCGCGACAGCCCGACCTTCAGATGCTGAGCTTTCTCAGCATCCCTCCATGACGTCTCATGGCCGAGCAAATTCAAGCTCGGTCATATTGAAAGGTTTAACGGGACTCAAAATTCAGATGAGTTCCTCTCGATTTTCTCCACTGCAATTCTGGCAGTTAGAGGGGATGAGGGGGTTATAGCCAACTTCCTCCCCACAGTCTTGGATGGAGCCGCTCGGACGTGGCTCTTAAACCAAAAAGAGGGGTCGATCCGCTCTTGGAGACAACTCAATGAGATGCTTCAGGCAAACTTTCAAAGCTGCTACATTTGCCCAGGCAAGGAGCATGACCTCGAGCGCTTGATCCAGACCGAGGGGGAGTCCTTGAGACACTTCGTCCAGATATTTATCAAGGTAAGGAATTCAATTCTGAGCATTTCAGATAAAGCTGTCATCCGTGCCTTCAAGTTTGGAGTTCGATATATCCACTTCACGCAAGATTTGTGTAACATCCCAAAATTTGGGTTTTCAAAAATTTATATTTAAATTAGCTTTCCAAAAATTTAAAAAAACAATCTTATTTGATTAAAGAAGCTTAATTTATAATTTTCTAAATCCAAAACAATTTAATGTGCCTTTTGTTTATATCAAGTAACTTAAAATTGAGATTTACAGTGTTCTTTGTATCTCAGGAATTTTTTTTAAATTTGATATTTCCTAAAAATTAATTAAAATTATTAAATTAAACATTTGGATGTTAATTGGATTTTTAATTTGAATTATTAATTGTTCGGGCAATTCTATATCCAAATTCCATTTCAAAACATTTCCAAAAGTCTCATCAATTAAAAATATAATTTGGAGACAAAATAAAAGATTTGGTTTTGCTAAAACTATCTTATTTAATATAAATAAACCTAAGGGAATTTATACGAAATTTCCTACAATTTTCAAATTATATATTTTCTAAAGCATTTCCGAAAGCTTTAACAACATAAAAATATATGTTGATATAAAAATAAAATATTTGGTGGAACCAAAATATTTTAGTTGATCTCAAAATGTCCTAATTAAACTCCCTGAATTTGTTTAGAATTTTTGGGGTTGTTTTAGTATTTTCCAAATTAAAAAGATATTAAACACAATATAAAAGTATTTACTGTACATGAATAAAATTATTATTTTATGTAATAATATTTTATTTGTCTTACCAAGGCTGTGAGTGACGTTCCAGATTTTTCCCAGATTTTTGAACCATCGTTTGCTATTTATTTGGATTTTACTGGTTAATTCGGATTAAATAAACAGTTACGCTACAGTAATTCCGGCAGTTTCCAGTCATAACTCCGGCGAGCGTTTCCCGACGATCCGCTGGTCCGATTGCCGTATAAATTGAACCACAGATTCTTACGTGCGATTCCTTTACAACCCAATTGGAATTTTTCCCATCGGAGTTCTGGATCTCCCTGCGTGAGCTATTATTTTCAACTCCGGCGAAAAGTTCAACGAGCTCTCCTGGTCACTCCCGAACTTCTTTCGATCTGAAATTTTTACCAGAGCTTCCTCTTGCTGTTCTCTACCTTTAATAAAATCAGATTTTGAAAATACCTACCGGAGCACCTTCGACCACTGATTTATTTCTCAACTCCGGCGAGCTTTTCCCGTTGATCCACCACTCCTTTGTAGCTAAAAATTGAACCATAGACTCCTCTCCTCATTACCCACATCATAATCAAAGATCAGTATCAGAATCGCAACGGATCGCCCTCGGCAAGCCTTCTTCCCCAACTCCGGTGAGAACTTCGGCGAGCTCTACCGGGCGCTCCCGAATTCCGTTCATCCTCAAATTTTTTGTGGAGCACCACCATGATGTTTGAAACACCCCTGTGAAACAGTTTTAGAAGATTCCAAACGGAGCAGCCGCGCCGCCGCATCGCCCCGAGCGCCGCCCTCACGTCGGCCTGTTTTGGCATCGCGTTCCCCATCAACTCGTCAACTCTTTTCAAGATCCGTTTGCGTCACGTCGTGCCTCAAGGTACCCTCTGTCTTCCATCCAAATTTAGTACAATTTCATTCACTGGATCAAAAGTTATGGCCGCCCAAAGATCAAATCTTGCCGGAGCCCGTTCTCCCTTGTTTTCGCGAGTTTGGCCGTGAAATTTTTATGGTAGACTCCTCTTGATATACCCTACATGGTGCTCACCCTAACCCATAGTTTTGACCTCGTTATTTTGCGCAGAAAATTCTTTTCCCCGATCAGACTGCGTTGCAGACAGCAGAAAACTTCGTCGCGCGTTCCCCGTTGATCCAGAAGGAAAAACTCAGATCCGTTCATGTCACTTTGTGCCAAATGATCCCAGATAACTCCTGTAAATTTTGGTTAGGTTTCGTGAAGTACTTTAATAGTTATGGTAGTTTGATCTATTAGCTCCGGGAGCCGTTCATCGGCAGTTTGTGATCAATCCGGTGGGTCGTCACCAAATCCGCTTATTTTGTTGAGTTCGTCTCATCGCATTCTACGCGATGGACACTTTTCCTTTGCTGTTGCATCTACCGAAATTATTTTTAATCGTCGGCCGCCGCCTTTTGCCGCCGCCGTGCGCCGTCCTTTGCCGCCACCCAATTTAGTTCTCCTTGGCCGAGTCCTTCCATCCAGTGGGTCGTTACCCTACTGTTTTGGCCATCCTTTGAGTGCATTTGGTCCCCGTTTGCCGTCAAAGCCTTGTTCCGGTTTATAACCGTCGTCTTTTCAACCTAGTCCTTTGTTATCGATTCACGTCTCAGTTAGCCGTCCTTGGTAGCATTCTATTGCTGCCATGTCATTGCACCGACGGGCGCCACCTTGTTATTCCATGAGCATTCCATCATCGCTTCACCTTCGCCGTTAACGCCGCCGTTAACGCCCATCGATAACGTTTCGCCGCTAACGCCCATCGAAAACGCCGCCATTAATATTCTATCGTTAACGCCCGCCGTTAACGCTTCATCGCTAACATTCCGCCGTTAATGTTCCATTGTTAACGCCCCGCTGTTAACGCGTCCGTCGTTAACGCTTTGCCCTCATCACATATGTGTTTAGCCTCGTCTTCATATCATTGTCGCCTTATCATCGTCAAGTCTCCTCATCGTAGTATGGTCAACCCCTGCACCAAATCCTAGCCCGATCGCATTTAGACCCTTGTGTCGATGCCTTCTCTCCGTAAACCTTAATCTTCTAGAAACCTGTTCGTGGACTTGGTCAATAGACCATTGGCCCATATGTCACCCTCTCGTATCAAACCCTAATCTCACTCTCACATCAGCTCTATCTATTCCATCAGTCAACAAAAGTCAACACCGTGCCTGAGTTTAGTTCATCGTGAACCAAATCATTCTCGTGGACCCGATTTATAGATCGAGAGCCCATATGTCAATATCTATCCAATTGAGTTAATTAATCTCGAATGATATTCCCTGGAATATACTCCGTTCTTTCCTAATTATCAGTCGTAACCTTCTCGATAAATCTTCTGAAAGCCTGTTCTCTTTCATCCGATCTTCGATCAAATCTAAGTTTCTAAATTCAATCCCTTCCGTTCAAGTACCAATCTAATATTAATTTGGAGTTTATTTGAATTGCTTTTGAGTTTTGTTGTATTTGTGTTTCTTTATCGTTAGACGCGTTGTCCGGAAGTCATTCAAAGAAGCTGAAGATCAAGGAAGTAAAGATTGAAGATCGAAGATCCAGAGTCAAAGATAGAGAGTAAAGAACAATAAAGATAGCAAGGGCCAGGCAAGTCGTGCTTTGATCATATTGCTCCCAGTTTTACAAATTTACTTTGATTCAAATTATTGCATGCTAGTTCAAGAATTAAAATGATTTAAATTAATTTGGGATTAGTTATACAATCCAATTGCTAATATCACCTTGCCATGATTAATTGTATGCCATAATTCATTTGTCACCCTAAGATGATTGATTATTAGTTGGTTGTTATTACTTGCCAGCGTGGGTTGGTTGGACCGTGTATAATTGCTTAGCCATGCTACGCAACTCATGTCTTTTGAAAATAAAAGGTTAATACTGATTAATGGATTATGAAATGTGTTTGTAAAATGGTGTGATGTGTTGCCACACGATGATGTTGATATGTGGAACCAGCGTGGTTCTACATGGATGTTGAGTTGTTGTTGGCATTGTGTTGCGCAATAATCAACTGGGGTGATAAAGGATTTAGACTGGGGCAAGTGGTAAGTGGCTTTATGCGGGTGGGCCATCGTGGCATTTGGGTGGGTTGAGTGTTGTGAGGGTCAGGCGCCAATTTTGAGAGAAGGATGTCTTGCCCCCGTCGCTAAGGACTTCACCTTGCAAGCCTTTGACTTGAGTCACTCGTACAACCACATGTCTAAATGGGAAGACCTAGTTTAGTAGGATTCTCGATATCTCACCTTTGATACCTCGGGTGGCACTATCCAGGTGATCAGATGAGGGCGTGACTGTCTCTTGCGGCTTGGTACCCTATCCAACGGTGTTTCGGTCCTATACTTGCGCCTGGCGAGGGAAGTGATAGTGAAGGCAACCCGAGAGGTTCCTAGGTTGAGATAGAAGTTTCGAAAGGCTTTGTTATAATCGCTCATTCGTGATACTCTTGTATGGCGATTCACTACCGACGTGATGAGTTGATTGTATCTTGTGGGTAAAGTGTACAACCTCTGCGAGTGTAAAAACTATTCGAATAGCCGAGTCATGATCTTGGACAATGCTTGGGGATTACAATCAAGGGGTAGAGTTTTGAAAATAAAATGAGGATGGGAATGTGAACAATGTGATATGGAAATTGGTTAAGGATGAGAAATGTTTTACTTGAGAATGATTACGAAATTTATTATGGGTATTATTTGTTTTACTGCTTTTCTATCTATTGTGATTATTTGTGAATGCTGCTTTATTGCAAAAGAACCATTCAGCCAATCCTTTGGAATAAGCCATGCATATAGTAATAGAGCGCATTCTCATGCATGACTTGTTGAGTACGGTTGTGTACTCATCCTTGCTTTAACAAAACATCACCGCTTGAGGAGAAGTCTTTGTCTTGAAGAAGGAGAAGTTCGCAAGAAGGCGAATATCTAGGAGTTGAACCTTGTCAAATGCCCGTGGTATTTTGATGGGATTCACCGACGTTCTTCGTTCCGCTGCTGTTCATTTTACTCTGAGTTGAAGCCATTTAGGCTTCACAATTGTAAGTTGACCTTAAGCTTGTTCAACATATTATATTAAAAGATGAATTCTTTATTTATTAATCTGTTGTGTATGGTTGTGATATTCATCTTTGTTAACTGTGGGCACTAGCTACTGATCCTGGGACTAGTGCTGAAAACACAGAGGGTTTCCGGATTGCGAATTCGGGTCCCGACAATTTGGAGATCCATCCAGACCTGACGGCCAATGAGTTGTTCTGAATGGCCGATCGATATGCAAATGCCGATGAGGCAGTCCAATGGAAGTAGATGCTGGACGAAGGCATGCTACTGCCTCAGCCGGGCTTAGAAGGCTCCACGAGCAAGAAGAATCCAGGCTCTGTGGAAAAAAATATTAAGAAGAAGAAGAGGCCGTCTGCGCCGAGCATGGTGGTGGCCATCGAGCATCATCGCCATGGGCTCCACAGTCGCAGTGGCGTGGGAGAGGTAGGGGCCGACCACCTCAGCGGCGCAATGACCAAAATCGCAACGACCAAGTTCATGACGTTCAAGATCGCAGTGGCCAAGGTATTCTGCTAAACGATCGCTTTTGTCCACTCCATTAAGCATACGGGCACGACCTTCACAATTGTCAGAACTGGGCATTCCGCTTGGAGAAGTTCTATAATGGTAAAGGCTCTATGCCCACACTCCCAGAGAAGGGAGAGAGCAGTAAGGGTAAGGGCAAGGGGCCCGCAGATGAAGACGACGAAGACATGGAGTACCATGAGCCCCGCAATCATATTGCGGTTATATTCGGGGGCTCCTCGGCCTATAAATCTCGCAAGGATCTAAAGGAGGCAGCACGAAAAGTACACCGCGTCACTCAAGGCAAGCCCCCTGTGCAGCAGCTCAGGTGGTCCAAGCTGCCCATCACTTGCTCGAAGGATGATTGTCCCCTTGGAATGGCCAAGCCTTAGAAGCTCCCTTTGGTTGTAAATCCGACCATCAGCAATACTACGGTGGGATGAGTCCTCATTGATAGCGGGAGTTCTCTGGACCTCATATTCGCCAAGGTTCTAGATGAGATGCAAGTTCCTTGATCCAAGATCAAGAGCATAGCGATCTCGTTCTTCGGGATAGTTCTGGGCACATCGGTCAAGCCCCTTGGCCAAATCATCTTGCCCGTCATGTTCGGGAGTCCGAGCAACTTCTGAACGGAGATGCTCACCTTTGAAGTGGTCCATTTCGAGTCAGCCTACAATGCCATCCTCGGCAGGCCAGCTCTTGCCAAGTTTATGGCCGCTACGCAACATGCGTACCAATGTTTGAAGGTTCTCGGTCCAAATGGCGTGATTACCATAAGAGGGAACCAAAAGCGGCCCTGAATTGCAATGAAAAGTCACTCGATATGATCGGGCAGTTGCCTCAACGCGGTCCTGACTAAGAGCCGACGAATTCCCGGCCAAAAGTTGCCCTCCAGCCAGGAGGAGAAACCAAGGCAGTGCCGCTAAGCAGCGCGGATCCAACCATGGTCGTGCATTTGGGGTCTTCCTTAGATCCCAAATAGGAACTCGAGCCCATTACTTTCCTCCGGAAGAATGCGGACATGTTCGCCTGGAAGCCGTCCGACATGCCCGGAGTCCCAAGGGAAGTAATCGAGCACGAAGCTAGCTGCTTGACTGATAAGAAACCCGTCTTGCGCAGGCTTCGTATTTTTCCCCAGAAAAGCAAGCAATTATTCGGGATGAACTCGGCAAGCTCCTCAAGGCCGGCTTCGTCTGAGAAGTCGAGCATTTGGAATGGCTGGCGAACTCGGTCATTGTAAAGAAGAAGGAAGGCAAGTGGCGCATGTGTGTCGACCACACCGGATTGAATGCCGCATATCCCAAGGATAACTTCCCTCTACCATGCATAGACCAATTGGTCGATGCAACAGCGGAGTCCCAGGTGATGAGCATTTTGGACGCCTACTCGGGTTACCATCATATCAGCATATCACCTGAAGATGAAGAGAAAACTTCATTACTCCATTCGACATGTTTTGCTATACGATCATGTCTTTCGGTCTTAGGAATGCTAGAGCGACCTTCCAGCGCAGCTAGAGCGACCTTCCAGCGCCTAATGCAGAAGACCTTCCCAGATCAAATAGGTCGAAATCTGGAGGTCTATATGGACAACATTGTGGTCAAAAGTAAGCTCGCCTCAAGTCATGTATCCGACCTTGAGGAAACCTTTTGTAACCTCAACAGGCATCGAATAAAGCTTAATCATGAAAGGTGTGTCTTTGGGGTAAGGGCGGGTAAGGTGCTCAGCTACATGATCGGCCCACAAGGTATCGAGGCAAATCCAGAAAAGATTAAAGCCATTGAAAGAATGCGACCACCTAGTTGCGTAAAGGAAGTCCAAGCTTTGACCGGACTCATGGCGGTTCTATGTTGTTTCATTCCTCGATTAGGCGAGCATGGGCTACCTTTTTTCCAGGCCCTCCGCAAGCACGATGGTTTCATATGGACAGTAGAAGCAAATCGCTCTTTTGAAGAGCTGAAGCAGTACCTATCCAGTCCACCTGTCTTAACCACACCAAGGTCGGGGGAAACCCCACTGTTATATCTAGTAGCAAACCCACAGGTTGTAAGTGTGGTGTTAACAGTCAAAAAAGATGGGGTACATCGACCAATTTACTATATCAGTGAGGTCTTGCATAGACCGAAGGAGCGATACCCCGAGGTCCAGAAGCTCTTGTACTCGCTGTTCATGGCCTCTAGAAAGCTATGCCACTATTTTTAAGCCCATAAGGTCGTAGTCCCGACCAATTTTCCACTTAAGGAGATCCTAATAAATCAAGACACTAGTGGTCGAATAGCAAAATGGGCCATGGAGCTCGCCGAGTTTGACATCCATTTCTCAGCTCGTATAGCGATCAAATCCCAGATCTTGGTAGACTTTATAGTAGAATGGATGAATCCGGCGCCACCCGCTACTAAGCTCGATAGATCTAACGAAGGTCGTTGGACCATGTACTTCGATAGGTCTCGAACCTACGAGCGCTCGGGGGCTAGAGTCGTGCTTGTATCGCCCTAGGGAGATCAACTCCAGTACGCCATTCAATTACAATTTGCCGCGACCAATAATATGGCAGAATATGAAGGCCTCCTGGCTGGGCTACGAGCATGCAAAGCGCTTGAAGTTCAACGACTAATTGTAAGAGGCGATTCGCAGTTGGTCATCAACCAAGTCAATAAGGAGTATCAGTGTTCCGATAACTCAATAGCGCTTTACTTGGTTGAAGTGAGGAAGATGGAGAGGTACTTTAGGAATTTTGAAGTACACTACATCCCTAGGAAAGACAATTCCCTAGCCGACAATCTTTCAAAGGTTGGTTCCTCCCAAATATCCGCCTCGGCGGGAGTGCTCGTCGAGCATTTATATAAGCCCTCCATTCCCTCTGTAGAGGAGGAATCGGAGACGTGTGGTAATGTCTCCCTTCTCGAGCATAGTGTGAATTGGATGACGCCATTCATCCAATATCTTGCATATGGGACACTGCCCTAGGAAGAAGCTGAGCGTTCCCGGCTTATGAGGCGATCCTCTCCCTACAAATTAATCGAAGGCACCTTGTACCGCAAAGGAGCACTAGGAGTCCTCTTCAAGTGCATATCTCAAGAAGAGGGCAAATTCCTTCTTAGAGATATCCATGAAGGAGTGTGCGGAGCCCACTCGACTTTCAGGATGCTTGTGAGCAAAGCCTTCTGATTGGGTTATTATTGGCCAATGGCCTTAGCCGATGCTCGGTCAATTGTGACAACTTGCCGAGCATGCCAGTTTCATGCTCGCAAGGCACATCAGCCGGCATAAGTGCTTTAAACCATCCCTCTATCATGGCCATTCTCGACCTGGAGAGTCGATATTATCAGACCTTTCCCCCGAGGTCAGAAGGGCTGCAAATTCTTACTCGTGGCTATCGACACTTTCACCAAGTGGATCGAAGCTGAACCCATGTCAACCATTTCGGCTCAAGCAGCCAAGAAGTTTTTTCGCAGTAACGTGATGATGCATTTTGGTGTTCCCAATCACCTCATCATGGATAATGGTACTGTTCACCAGTGAACTGTTTCAGGCCTATTGCGAAGACATTGGGACAAAGGTCTGCTTCACCTCTGTAGCACATCCGCAGAGCAATGGAGCGGCCGAGCGACCAAATGGGCAAATTGTTCAAGGAATCAAAAAGAGGATTTTCAAAAACCTTAATTAGCACGGTCAATCGTGGGTGGACAAGCTCCCTTTTGTCCTTTAGTCAGTTCACACTACAGCAAGTCGGGCTACAGGTGAAACCCCTTTCCAGCTTGTCTATGGTGCAGAGGCCATATTGCCCACTGAAATAGTGTTGGGTTCTCCAAGAGTGCACTTGGTCGACAGCGTTGACCAGGAGCTCGAGCAAACGGCTTTGCTTCAAGGTCGAGGACTCGCCGTCAAGCTTCGACAGCGTTGACCAGGAGCTCGAGCAAACGGCTTTGCTTCAAGGTCGAGGACGGTGCACTGAGGAGACATGCAAACGGGCTTTGCTTCGATCCGCGGTTTACCTACAGGCTCTTCGTAGGCACGCGGCTAAATCAGTCCGACCAAGGACCTTGCAAGTTGGCGATCTAGTCCTGCGACGAGTTCAGGACTTGTTAAAAGCTAACAAGCTGTCCCCCAGATGGGAGGGTCCATTCACATTCATCTCGATAGCACGCCCAGGGGCTGTCCGTTTAGCGATGGAGGATGGTTAGATGCTCGCCAGCTCTTGGAACATCGATCAACTTCGTAAGTTCTTTGTCTAGCTTTTATCTCCTGCGTGTTTTACGTAAGTTCAGCCGATTCCCTTTATATAAAATTCGTTTCTTTCGCCCCCGTGATTTCCATTCTTTCCAAGATTTTGTGAATGTCTTCGAGATCCCTACCCGTTGGTAAGCCGACCCAGTCTCGCACAAGGGCACACTCTCCTTCTCACGGTCTTAATGATGAGATGAGCGCGTGCGGGCAAGAACATACGCTTCAATCAGCCTATTCTAAGGTTCGGCTAACGTGCGCACGAACGCTCAGAGTGCTACGACCAATTCCGGTTCACTAAGCTCGCCACCAGAGGTTTCAGTCTACATAAGCCGATTATTGTCCACAGTAGTTTTTCGCTGCAAGTTCACAATCGCATACAGACACCCTCTCGGATGGTCGAGAGTCTTAGCTCGATCCACGCGTGTTTGGTCATCATGCGCTTTGTCGGGCGATCGCACGTTCTTCCTCGTCAAGACTATGCTCGCAACTGAGGGGCATGGATTCAAGACGCTTGAGAAGTTAAGGCCGTGCACGTATTTCTTTCTCTCGACCTAACCTATGCTCGCAACTCAGAGAAATGGTAGTTAGGTCGTTAAGGGGAGGAGCACGCAATTTTTTATAACTCTCTTGTGAAAGAGCTCGTGCTCGCAACTCAGGTGCACGACCTTCATTCATAGCGGAGGCTTAGTAGGGACGAACTACCGTGTTTTTCTAAAAAAAAGTGCTCATGTTTCATTCTACTTTTGTTCGTTATCCTTTTCGTCTGCTCGCCTTGTTTCGTCTGTTTTGTGCAGGCACTCATTGAGGGACAAATCATCAAAGATACAAGGCAAAAGTCATCCATTTTCTCATTCAAATATCAACAAGTTTACATGGAGTAAAGTCCTAGACAAAGGAGCTATTTGCCAAGCTTTACTTCTCTGAGTGCTGAAAGTTTTTCCTTCGCCTCATCAAGCTCGGCTTCAAGGTCGAGGACTCGCCGTCAAGCTTTGCGTCCTTCACGGGCCTCTTGGCGGAGTGGCTTCACCTCCTCCTTGTCTTGGTTGGCAAGTTCGGTGGCCTCCCAAGCAAATTGGCTTAGCTCGTCCACCTTCCTTTCCAAGGATTGAGAGCGTTGCTGCTCTTGCTCTAATTTTAGCTCGAGCTTGCACATCCACTCTCTATTCCTTGTGGCATTTTCTTTAGTTTGGCAATGTTTTCTCTGCATCTCCTGGTTCCAAGCTTTAAGCTCGGCTAGCGCTTGCTCGAGCTCGCTATCTTAGCATCTTGCTCAGTAGAGCGCTTGGCCACGACCATAGGAGGAATGGTTGCTGTCTTGAAGTCTACCATGGTCGCCTGGAGCACCTGTGAGCAAGAGGGTCTTAAGTTTTTGATCATTTCCAAAGAAGAAGGATTTAGACAGGAAGTGCCCTTACCTAGCAGAGGCGGTCACTCAGGTTCTCCTGGAAGGCTTTGGTGACGTCCTCCTCCTGAAGGTCCGCGAGATCTTCCGCGGCGGACTTCGACTGGGAGACTTCGTCTTCCTCCCGGACATGTTCTTCGCTCAGGGCCTTCTTATCTTTGTCCCAAGTAGGAAGTTCGCTCGGGGGCTTCGCGCCTTTGTCCCGAGCAGGAAGTTCGCTCGGGGGTTTCGCACCTTCCTCCCGAGCAGGTAGTTCGCTCGGGGGCTTCGTGCTTTCTCCCCGAGCAGACATTTTGCTCGAGAGCTCAGGGTCTTCTCCTTCTTCCCGAGCATCCGATATGCTCGGGAGCGCCAAGTACACCTCCTAGAGAGTTGGTCCCTCCAGAGCTGGAAGCTCCGCGATCATTGGTCGGTTTCGAGCAATGATGTCCTCCTTCATACTGTCTGAAAGCACCTTCGCCATCACAAAGGTCCAGACCGAGGATGAGCTGCCTCTCTGTTGCACGATCGAGAATTTCATCAGCCGTAGCCCCAAAATCCAAAATACCCCTACAAGCTATCACGCCCACATTAATAGAGTGGGGTTAGCTCGGACAAGCAAAGTAAAAAGAAAGAAGGGAAAGGGAAAATGGAGAGCAAAAATTACCTTGGTTGAGCTCCTCGTTGTCGTCTTCGATGGTTTTTGCCGCCGCCGTAGCCACAAGCTCGGACTTCTCCGTGGCAGCGCGGCTGATCCTTGCCATCAAAGGATCGACCTCTTCCATGTCGACCGCTTCTAGAGTCTTTCTCGGGCGTCGACGCTTCAAGGCGAGAGGTGCTGAGTCTTCGTCCTCTTCCTCGGACTCTCTTGCCAGAGAGCCCGAAGTAGCTCGAGCAAGCTTGGCTTGGAGAGCAGCGATCTCTCCCTTCAGTGCCTTGTGCTTAGAATCCTTCGCCTCCTCAGCCAGCCTCGCCTGCTCCACGAGCTACTGCAAGCGAGCCATCAGACCCGGTTTTCTCTCGGAGTATTCCTTCATGCATGTCTTCAAGTCACTTACCTCCATTCTATCGGCATACTCTAAGTGTCGCCGGGGAGGGTTTGACGAATATCCGGGAGATAGGTATCCCCAGCGGCCCGGGAGAAGCGTACGGGCCGCCGCCGCGCCTGGGCCTCAAACGAGAAGCCCAACATAGAGACTCGCGACCTCCGACCGAGCCGACCCCAGAGGGCGGTCCGACCAGGCGATATAGGACCGGCGCCCGTGACCTCAAATGACGAGGACCCGTGGTTGACCCAGCCAATGGGTCCGCCGTCGGCAGCTCGAGCGAGCTCGATTCGTCTCCCCATGAAGCGAGATGCCGGATCGCCGAGGCAAGCCCCTCTTGGTCGCCAGGTCGACCGAAGCCAATCGTCTGTCGGCGAAGCGGGGCGTGACGCGTCTTCCCGAGACACCCGGTGACACCCTCGGCGTCGGCCCCGACGCAACCTGAAGCGAGTGTGCGTTTCACGGAGGAGCGGACCGAGCCGTCCCTCGTCTTCACCAACCCAACACGGACGTACAACCACCGTCGGAAGGCGATCTAGCGATCGACGCCGAGGCAAAAGACCGTGACTCCAAGGCGTGGGGAGCCCCATCCATTTTTTTTCCTTTTCGCACTCCGTGTAACCTCGCGCCACCGTCCTCCCGAGGCTATATAAGGAGGTGTGGCCCCTTGAGGCGAGGGCGATCTAAGCGACCAAACCAGAGCACCCGAGTCACCCTCGTAGTCGGTCCGAGTAACCCCACACGAGGCGCCCGAGCAGAGCTCGGCCCTCGCTTGTAAACACAGCGGATACAGGAATGAATAACATCCGATCACCCCATGTTGGGTAGGGGCGTTACGCTAGAACAAGTATAACTTGTGGACCCCCTGTCTTTTGGTCTAACCATTCAAGGAGCGGGAGCGCGTAGCCCCTCTAAACCTACAAATTTACTCGCCGGTTCTCGAAACAAGCCGGTTAGCATGCGCCAGGGGCCCAGCGCGCCATCGGCATCTCCGGATTCCCATTTGTCTCCTTGATGGCTCCCACCACGACGGCAGCGCTTCGCGCCCGAGCCGAATCCGTTCAGTTCTTCGACTTGGCCCGTCACCACGGCGGGACAGCTCAAGCTCGCTCCGCGCTCCTCTGGCGAGCCCCCACGGGCGCGCTGGACCTCGTCGCCATGCCCTCAACCACCTTCGACTTGAGGACCTGCGTCGCCCTCGGCGCAAGCGGCCAAGCCACCGCCACGCCACATATGCTACAAGCGGCGATCTCCGTCTTGCAGCGACGCTACCACCTTTCGCGATCGCGTTTACGTGGCGATGGCGGCTCTGCGCCGACCTCCCTCCACGAAATCTTGGAAGTTCTTCGACACGACTCTAGCTCGACCACGGGCGACCATCAACAGGACCTTACTCCCACGAATGCAGCGTGGTGGCGTAGTTAACGATCGGCGCTACTTCCCGAGCAGGGAAGCCATGCCGGCTCAAGAAAGCCGGAGGTTGGGCGCCCGTATGGCGGCATGGGTCTCTCGGATCCACCACGACGAGCTTCTCGGAATGAAGCGGAGTTCTTGCGGCGGCAGGCAAGGCAAGCGGTCGACCCGTCGAGACCAAGCGACTCACGCCGCCACCGGCGCTGGCGGCGCATAGCAAGCTTTCTTACAGTCTGAGAATCGGCGGAAAAACGAGTTGTCGCACCGTGTTTTCCCTTCCTAGCCAAAACCGCCGCGGTACGCAATGTTGCTCATGGCGTCCCAGCCGGCGAGCACGAGGCGGGGAGCCACCTACCGGACCTCCGGAGCTGGTAGAGCATCTGCCGCCGTACAATATGTACCGACCCCGGCGCTAGTCACTCGAGGTCCCCTTGGCCGCCAAAGCGAGCTCGCCACGAGCGGTGAAAGCAGCGCCGCCGTTAGAGCGGCCCGGGCCTCCACCCCGGTGCGGCGGCGTCTCGAACGCGCCACGACTATCGCAACACCCTCGATGCTCGCAAAGTCGGTGGTATTGAGGCCCGTTCGCGGTCGCGGAATGATCGGCGTCCACGCCGCGATCCGAGCCGGAAGGCGGGACCTCGGGCATTCTCCCGGGAAATCCGTCGCGTGGATTTCCCCGCCCGATTCCGGGCACCCGTCAACATAGCCAAATACACGGGGGCCACGAACCCGGTGTTTGGCTCGAAGACTATCGGCATCTTTGTCGGCCGTGAACTACTAATGATCTTTTATCATTCGGTACCTCCCATTTACTGGCGGACTCACCCCGAGCACTGGCTCGATACCGCCAGGGACTATTAGGAAGCGGGCGATTTGAAGAAGCGCCGTCGGAATTTCGGGGGCACTTACAAGCGCCACAGGGAACTCCTGAGACCTCAAAAAGATGGCAGCGGCCGGGCAGCTCGCGACTACATCGGCGCTTCTCCCCATGATGTAATGAACTCGACGACGGCCGAGCGGCGACGCGTTGTGAAGCGTTCATCTATGGCACAACGTCTTGAGCCTTAGTCCACAAGTGGGTTGCGTCAAACCCAGACTACCAAGGAAGCCGCTCGGCGTCGCCACCAACCACGCCTCGGCGAGGAAGCCGTGGGGCCATTTCGACAAAGGAAGGCCAAGCGAGAATCGGCTCTGAGCCGCCGCCTTCCGATCACTCAAACAAGCGAAGGGGAAGCGGTCCGTGAGGACAAGCAGTCGCCGCCGCCCGCGCCCGACAAGCGGCGGCGCGTGGCGCCTCGACCACCGAAAAATTGATGGAGAGCCGTGTCGCATCACGAGTACCCGTCAAGCACAAATATCGGGCTAAAGTCTGGCGTTCTCTCCGGAAACCCCCGATCCACGGGTAAAGGAAAAAGCGCGACCGATGCGAAGGTCGGGAAGAAAAGCGGATGGAGGGTTCCGGAACCCGGCGGATGCCTCATGATCTTCGGTGGCAGGAGAGCTCGCAAACAAGCGGCGGCAAAAGCTTCGCCTACCGCGAGGTGCATCGGTGACCGGCGGTCGAAAGTACCTTCGGTGGTGAGTCTCCGATCACCTTTGATCAGGCGGAACCACCCGACCACATCCGCACGGGAAGATACCGCTTCGTCGTCGATCCCATTGTGGGGTCGGCGCCTCCGAAGGTGCTCATGGGCGGCGGCGGCCTCAACATCTTGTATCTTTGAGGCGCTCGGCGCCTTAAGTGCAGCGCTCGACCCTCGACCGAGCAAGGTACCTTTCCGCAGTGTCATCGAGCCGCCAGCCTACCCCTCGGCGGTCGACTGCCGTCACCTTCAGGGGCCCGAGAACTTCCCAGACCGAAACCCTCACTTTCGAGGTTGTGGGATTCGCGAGCTCTACACGCCATCTTGGGGAGGCCATGTTACGCTAGGTTTATGGCGATCCCCAACTACATCTACACGGTGAAGATTCCGGGGCCACGGGGCATCATTCAGTGGCCTCGTCATCGGCTTGCCTTCAAGCTATGGCCAGCGATTGCGAGTTAACCGGCGGTCATCGCCCGCCGAGCTCGACGACTACGAAGGAGGCCTCGGGTCCGTCCTCGGCCCGGCAAGTCGGGGCTGGATTCTTCGAGTCGCGGAGGACGAAGAGGGTGATCGACCCCAAGACGATCAAGACCGTCTGGGTAGGGTCCGTCCTCCCCGCCAAATAGGAAGCGCTCGTCGACTTCCTCAGGGCGGCAGGGCGTCTTCGCTGGAAGACCTCCGACATGCGGGCATCCCAAGGAGGTCGCGAGCACATCCTCAATATCCGACCGGTGCGAGGCGGTCGCCTAACGCTATGCGCCGTTTGACGAAGAAAAGCGCAGCTCAGAGGGCGAAAAAGTAGCCAAACTTTTGGAGGCGGGGTTCATAAAGGTCGCCACCCCGAGTGGCTTGCCAACCCCGTCCTTGTAAAAAGAAGTCCGGGCAATGGAGGATGTGTGTTGATTACGGGCTGAACAAGGCGTGTCCCAGGACCATTTTCCTCTGCCGGATCGACCGTGTCGTTGATTCCACCGCCGGTGTGGTGCTCTCCTTCTCGGCGCCTACTCCGGTTATCACGAGATCCCGATGAAGAGTCCGACCAGCTCGCGACTTCTTTTATCACTCCCCGGCTCGTTTTGTTACGTGGCGATGCCCTTTAATGCGAAGAACGCGGGTGCTACATATCAGCGGTGCATGTACACCTGTTTCGATGACTAGATCGGCCGTAACATCGAGGTCTATGTGGACGACATCGTCGTCAAAACCGGAAAGGCCGGCGACCTCGTCGCCGACCTCGAAAAACTTTGTGAACCTCGGCGACTTTCGCATAAAGCTTAACCCGAAAATGTGTCTTGGGGTCCCCAAGAGAAGCTTTCGGCTTCATGATATCCGACGCGCATCGAAGCCAACTCGGTGAAGATCTCGCAATCATGAGGATGGGCCCGATCGCCCGACCTAAAAAGGCGCCCAAAAGTGACGGGTTGCCTCGCGGCTTTGAGCCGTTCGTGTCTCGCCTCGGCGAGCATGGAATGCCGCTCTATAAAGCGCGAAAGATCCGACCGCTTCATTGGACCGGAAGCTCGGGAGGCCCTTGACCAACTAAAGGCCTTCCCGAGCGTCACCCCGTCTGGCTGCGCCCGGCGCCATGTGAGCCTCTACTCCTCTACATTGCCGCCCGACCCAAGTCGCGGAGTGCGGCACTTCGTCGTCAGCCAGACGGAAGAGGGCCACGCCCATAAAGTGCAGCAGCAGGTCTACTTCGTCGATGAAGTACTCTCGAGTCAAAAGCCCGTTACCCGCAGTCTGAAACTACTCTCTGGCGGTGCTAATCGCAAAGAGAAAAGCGATCCACTACTTCCGGCCAACACCGTCTCTGTTGTAACCTCTTCGCCATTGGCGAGATCCTCCTAACCGCGGCGGCCGGGAGGATAGCCAAGTGGGCACTCGAGCTCAACGGCCACGACATTTCATTCGTCCCCAAGGCGGCGATCAAGTCCCAAGCCCTGCCGACTTCGCCGTGAGTGGTGGAACCCGAGCCCCTCCGGTGCTTGAAGATCCCGTCTTTGGGCGATGTGCTTGACGGATCCTACACCAAGAATGGGGCGGTCTTTGGGTCGTTCTCGTTCCCGCTTCGGCAACAAAGTCCAATATGCCGTCCATCGCTCTTCGGCCTTCTGAACAACGTCGCCGAGTCTGAAAGCCCTCGTCCGCGGTCTCCGGATCGCCGCCGACCTAGGCGTCGGCGGCTCTCGATATCTGGCGACTCCAAGCGGTGGTCGACCAGGTCATGAGCCTCGGAACCCGAGATCACGCATGGCGGCGTCTTGCCTTGAAGTCTGGCGGAAGAGAAGTTCAAAGGGTTCGAGCTCCACACGCCTCTGGCAAGAACAACGGCGAGGCCGACTACCCGCCAACCTCGCTTACGGCAAGGGCCCCGTCCGGCAGGATCTTCGCCCATGACCTCCACCAACCGTCCATCCGTGGACCCACCGATCAGGCCACCGGAAATGGCCGACCACCAATCAACCGGATCGCCCGCTTATCGACTCGAGTCGGGACGTGCTTGCGGCCGAACCAGATTGGAGGAAGCCCTACGTCGATCGCTTGACGAATGGGACCCTCCCTCCAGACCCGACCGAGGCCCGGCGCCTCGCGCGGCGAGCGAAGTCTTTTGTCCTCGTCAACGAAGACCTTTACAAGAAGAGTCCCTCAGGGGTCCTCCAGAAGTGCATCCTGATTGACCAGGGCAAGGAGCTGCTGCTCGACATCCACGGCGGGGTGTGTGGTCACCACGCGGCACCACGATCCCTCGTGGGGAAGGCCTTCCGTCAGGGTTTCTATTGGCCAACCGCCGTTGCCGACGCCGAGCAAATCGTTACGCTGCGAAGGTGCGATTCTTTGCTCGACAAAGCGCACTGCCAAATTTCAAGCCCTTCGTGACAATCCCCATCACATGGCGTTCGCGATCAGGGCACTCGACCTTTCGGACCTTTCAAAAAAGCGCCGGGCGTCCGCACCTCTTCGTCGCGGTGGACAAGTTCACCAAGTGGATAGAGGCGGCCGTCGCCACTATTACGTCACAAGACAGCGCCAACTTCTTCGCGACATCATCTACGGTTTGGGGTCCCGAACTCCATCATCACCAAACAATGGCCGCGGTTCACGGGAAGGAGTTTCTCGAGTTCTGCGGCGACTTCAACATCGCGTCGATCGGGCGTCTGCCGCCCACACCAGACTAACGGCGGGCCGAGAGGGCGAACGGCATGATCCTGCAGGGGCTCAAGCCGCGAATCTTCAACCGACTGAAGAAGTCAGCAGGGCGATGGGCGGCCGAGCTGCCCTCCGTCCTTTGGAGCCTGCGAACCACTCCGACCCGGTCGACCGGGTTCACGCCGTTCTTCCTGGTGTTCGGCGCCGAGGCTGTCTTGCCAACCGACCTGGAGTACGGTGCTCCAAGGTTGCAGACCTTTGACCAAGCTCGGGGACTCGACTCACAGCAAGACGCCGTCGACCAGCTCGACGAGGCACGCGACGTCGCCGTCCTCCGATCAGCCAGGTATCAGCAGACGCTGCGACGATATCAGAGTCGCCAAGTCCGCGGCCGAGCCTTCAATGTTGGCGATTTGGTCCTGCGCCAAGTCCAGTCCAACGTTGGCAGGCACAAGCTTTCGCCCCCATGGGAAGGCCCCTTCACCGTTGTGGAGGTAATTCGGCCTGGCACCTATCGACTAAGAGACGCCGATGGCAACATTGTTTCAAACGCTTGGAACATCGAAAAGCTTAGGCGTTTCTTTCCCTGAAACTAATTTTCTTGGCCGGACCCCGCCCGAGCGGCGCGAACCTGCTCGGGAGCTTCTATCCTACGTAACCTCGTTGTGTGGTGCCCAAGTCGACCCAAGGTCCTCCCAGCGAAGGACCCGCTTCGCCGGACCATTACGGTCTACGTCTTGTGAAAACTCCGGTAGTTTTTCTCGACTACGACTACTAAAGTAGTAGTCCGCATAAGCCTTGATGGCCTCGCGCCCGCGACCCGGACGGTTGGCAAAAGAGTTCGCGGCGGTTGCTAATGACGAGCGATCGGGCGGGGCTGAACGATAAGATTCGAGTCGGCAAAAGCCGCAGTGTCCATTACAAGACGAGGCGTAAAGCGACGATACAACTTGTGCAAGTCTGAAGCGAAAAGCGCAAAAATCGCAAAAGCAAAGAAGCCGGACAACGAAAGCGGAAGGCGCCCGGTGCCCAAGATACCTCGCGCACAGCGAGTTTAAGGCGGCTGGGCGGCCCCTAAGTCGGGAGCCAAAAGCGTCGTCCCGTCGCCTTCCGGAACCTCGCTTCGCGTCGGTCTCGTCGTCCGAGACCTCGAGATCTGGCCGCTCCGCCACCGTACTGCCGCCTCCGCTTTCTGCCCGCGCCGCCCGTCGCCTCGGATGTAGAGAGGCGGTGGCAGCTAACGTCAAAACGAGCGGCTAGCGCGAAGACGCCCAAGACGTACTCGGCCGCGAGGCGGCGACCCTCACGCCCTTCTCGGCGGGCGCTCCCGAGAGGGCACGAAGCGAGCCCTCCAACGCCTCGCACGCCGAAGTAAGCCAGCGTCTTTGCGCGCGATGGGCTGAACAGGCTCGTTCGGCTCCACCGGCTGACCTCGAGCTCCTCCCCATGCTCTCGTAAGCATGGCGGAGCATGGAGAGAGAACCCGCAGCGTGGAGTCGAAATCCTCGTTCGCGGGCTATCTACGCCTCGGCCAGATTCAACCGCGCCCATTGAGCTACCGCCTGCCGTCTTCGCGGCTTGCACCGCGCCCGCCCGTCGCCACACTGCGTCTCGAGGGCGCGGAGGCCCCCACCTGGGACACCGGTGACATCTGCATCCGCACGTGGCGTCCACCATGCTCGCCGCCCGATCCTGAAACGAGCCACTCCCATTGCTGAGGTGCCGAGCCACCCCGGCGCTTGTCGGCCTTGTATTTGGCCGTCGGACTGCAAGAGGCAAGTATCAAAGATGAACCTCAAATTAGCAACTAACGCCCCACTAAAACCACTAGAAGGACATATACCCGGCGAGGGCTCCGGATAAGAACCTTGGCGAGGCGGCTCGGCGCCACCTCGCCATGACCTTGAGGAACCCCCTCCGTCAGAGCTTTCTTGGAAGGAGAACCCCGGTCGCTTCATGATTCGCTTCCCGAGCCTCTGTCATCATCACCGCCACCGCTCGCCATAGTCCTCGAGGAAGTGCTTCCAAGATGAAGGAGGCGAAGGCACGCAAACGTCTGAACCAGATGGGAGTTCCGCTACCCTGCACCCGTATTTATAGGGGTGGTTTCACGCAGCCAGAAACCGCCTTCGCATCGGGCGCTCCGCGAAACTCCCTCTGACACGCCCACCGTCCGATGTGCCGACGCGACGGGCATTAAAATCCCACTCCACATTAAATGCGCCGTGAAGCGACACGCAGAGCAGAGGGCGCCGCCGTCTGAAGCGGCGCGACCCTTCGATCTTCGCGCAGAGCCAGTTATCCGGACAACCTCGAAATCTGCGCCAGGCGCCAGCGAGCCGCTCGACTACCGACCAAAAGAGATAAGTCTCTCGAATCTTGGTCTCCTTTACGACTATCTCGAAGGACACCTGTCTGCTACGACCACGGCACGGTCGCGGAAATTGCTCGAGGCACGAACGCGTTTTCACACTCATACGGGCGGTGGACCGGCCAGACCACTCGGCTCCCGGGCGGGTAATCCATCCGACCCAAACGCCTCGACCTCGCCCGGCTCACGGTTTCAAGTAGCGCTTTGTGGTAGGAGCTACCACTGCAGCGCGAGCCACAAGTCGGTCGAGCCGTTCCTCCGCCGATGAAACGTGAATTTTGTTCTCTAGCGTCGTTCATACTCATCTGGGCGGGTGGGCCGACCGACCACTCGGCTCCGTGCGGTAAGTCGTCCGACCCAAACGCTCGACCTCGCCCAGCTACGGTTTCAAGTAGCGCTTTGTGGTAAAGGGCTACCGCCGCACGGCGAGCCATAAGTCGATCGAGCCACTCATCTCCGCATGAGGCGCGAATAAGCGCCTTTGGCCTCGGGGTTCGATGGCACTTCCTTGGCGTCTCCCTCGAAATCGAACACGCCTCGCCGAAAAACCCCGGCGGTTTCGGGGCTATAGTTTCGAACGAAGAACGGCTCAAACTTCGCGAGCGAACACGGCGAACCCGATTCATTACATGTTAAAGTTTTTACATTTTTAAAGGTAATGTCTAACATTATTCATAATCCCCATGGAGAATGCTCTGCGGCGATATCCGATCAGCGATCACTTTCGGGCATGGGGCTCTCGGCTGCGCGGCGATGGACCTCCTCGTCGGTCGGTTCACGGCAATCCCGCTCTCGACATTGTCGAGTTAATACCGTTGTAGAAGGACATGGTATTAACTAGCGAGAAGTAGCCCCAGGCAGCACTTTCGTCTTCACCGAGCTTCTCGGCGTGCTCGCACACGAGCCAACTTCGATCATGAAAGCGGACTTGTGCCCCGCGACGGCCCGCGAGCGGTTGCGAACAACGGCCGACCTTCCCGTGGTCGCCAACTTCGTCGACGATTCGTCGATGCGCCCTCCATCTCTTTCCACGCCGACCGAGCCACCGCCTCCGCTGCGGCGCGCGTCACGCTCTTCCACCGCCAATCGCCGCGCCTCTGCGGCCGCCAAGGTTCTTCGCACTCAAGATCGGGGCAAAAGTCGAAGAACACGCTTCGGCAACGCCGCCTTCCAAATCAACCCGAATAACAACGTCTTACGGCGTCGATTCGGTCATGGCGATGAGCTTGGGCGAGTCTCCTCCTCGAGTTTTTCGCGCCGCTGCTTCGCTGGCGACAACCTGGCGTTGTTGGCTTCGCCGGGGAGGGACTCGATTCGGTTACCCTCGCGCGAGATTAGCTAACCGAGCGTTCCTCACGCAAGACATCAACCATCTCATTCATCGTCCGTGGGCCTCCTCTGCCGCGGACGCTCACAGCGCCACGGCTTCTGCGCCTCACGCGACTTGGAGCCAGTTGGTTGCGGTCCTCCTCATGGCCGTCCTCCCGTGCAGCGCAGAAGAACCGGACTTACCCTCGAGCGCTCCCACAGAGCCTTGCAACAAGCGGCACATCAATACAAGGTCGATAGGATTTGAAAAGCGGGAAAAATTTGAGCACAACTTACCACACCGGCGGGTCGACTCACCGGTGACGCGTCAAGGCACCAAAGTGGGAGGACTCGAGGAGCTGGCCCAAGCTCGCATGAATCTCCTCCATCTCGGTCTTCACTGCAGGAGCCCTCACAGAGGATTCCCTCCCCAAGCTCCGCCAGTCATCCGATGTGAATGATGCCTCGTCGGCGGTCGTTGCCGGCCACACTAAGATGGGCGGTGGCGTGGAGGTTCCTTGTGGTCGTCGATAGCCCGCGACCGGCGGCGGGGCCTCTGGCGCCACCGGGCGAATCAACGACCACCACCACGCTGCGAGTCCTCCCGGGCTGTTCCTCGGCAGTAGCGGCAAAGCTTCGGTGCGGGGCGGTGACATGTCGACAACCGGCGGCGCGAGGCTGCTCCGCCATCGTCGGCCCCGATCTGACCGCGAGCGGCCGGCGGTCGCCGGTCTTCGTGGCGTCTGACGGCTCCACGGTCGACTCGGCACGACCTGACGGCTGCTGATTGCGGCGATCGGCCGCGGCACGGCAAACACCACCGTCTTCGCCATCTGCTCCGACCGGATAGCCCATCCCCAACCTCGCCGGCCGTGAGTTGCGGCCGGTCCCAGCAGCATTCGCCACCTCGTCGAGCTTTCCCGCGAAATCCCTAAAGCACGGGCGGTCGAAGCGGCACAAGCAAAGCCGCCGCGAATGACAAAGGAACAAAACCAACGCGTCGGCGGTATTTGAACAGCAGCGCTCTCTTGCGGCCTCTCTGGCGAGGCGGGACGCCTCTCCTCCATCCGGGCGCCGCGCAGGTGACCTGCGGCACACCAGCGACGACTTCGTATCCGCGCCCTCGGATCGCCGCTCGAGCGACAACCCGAAATAAATGCGATTCATACGGTCACCGGGATCTCTGCCGTCGATGGAGGCGACCCCGTAAGCGAGGAGAAAGCGGTCGTTTCGACACGCGTCCTCGCTTGTATGTGGCGAGCGGGCTTCCCTCTTCTCCTTCCTCCTGCTCTCCTGCGCTCTTTTTGATTCTCTAGCTTCGGGTTTTTGGCGGGCCGCCTTAATCTCCTTCTCCCGTGACCATGCCGGAGGATGCTAGCGAGCCTGAAAGGGGTGGGAACTCTGTTCAGTCAAAGCATGAGGAATTAAGGCGAAGGGCTAGGAAGCCGGAGCCGCCTGTTACGAGATTTGGGGATTTTCCGCCCAAAAGGCCTCGGGGCGCCACCGAGCCGCCACCGTGGCCTTCACGACCGGGGCGGCCGTCACCCGAGCCTCAACCTCCGGCGAGGGAGGTCGAATGCTCCATCCTCATGGGGTATGATGCTCCCGTACTCGAACATTGGGTGAGGCACATCCATGAGGGTTGGGCCAGCGTCTCGCCATGAGCGTCGCGGACGGCAATCGCCCGTCGAGCCCCCTCTTCAGACCCGCAAAATTGCTCGAGATCACCTCCATTTTCCTCTTCTCCTTGCGTCCATGGCCGGTTCCATTCAGCATCGCCTCCGGTCCTCTCAAGTGAAGGCGGCTGTCCCTACGTTCGAATGTAGAACCATTGAGTGCCATCCTCGGTTCGGCGAAGCAGCTTCATATCGATGTACTCGGCCTTGGTTTGACCCGGTGGATAAGCGGCGCCGCCCGTCGGCGCCAATCGCAAGACTCGCCGACTTTCCTTGGATGGCGCGATATGGAAGAAGTACCTCGAGAGGGCCCAATGGGGTTCGACCCCGGGAAGGCCTCGCCTGGCGTGATGAAGATCGCAATGTGCAAAGCACGCCATGGGGATTCAGGTGGTGCGCCTCCACCTAGTAAAAATGAAGAAGTCCGCGGACAAACGAGTGGAGGGGGAGGCCGAATCCGCGCTCGAAGAAGGACGCAGACACGACGATCTCGCCGTCGCCAGGCTCTAGAGCCGCGGCTCCTGTCGGCACCCTCCACCGAGATACGTCGCGGGGAAGAATCGCTTCGCCAAAGCCGAGTCTGTGGCGTCAAGCGCGAACACTCGGCCACGACATCTCCGAAGCGCAGGACCGATGAGCGGAGAAGGGCCGAGGCGGATTTCCTCCCCTAGGTTTTTGGCTTCCTCGCAACCGCATCGACTTTCTCTTTCTTTCGGCGGAGAAACAGACACGCGGAGGAATCCGACCGTGGTTCTCCCCTTTTACAAGGGGCCTGCGCCCGTCGGACAAAGGTCCACCAAACGACGGTATCGCGAAGAGGAGCGGCGTGCGTTTCCCCCCGGCCGTTGCGGCATCCAGCGATGCAGCGACGCCGATCCTTGGTAGCGCTTTGCGTTAATTCTGACAGAGACAGAGCCAGCGAAAAGGGCCACGATCGGCGAGTGGCGCGACCGCCTCGGGCCTCGTTCCCGGTCGAAGGGCGCTGCAACAGCGAAAGGCACGCCAAGGCCATTTACGGTCCGGAAGCGCGAAGGCTCACCAACTTATGTCGGGGCTCGACCGAGTCTTTGTGGGCTCGGCGCCCGAGCACCAAGAGGGTGCGCATCACCCGAACGAAAAAATCGAGCGAGGGCGAGGATAAGGTGAGCTCCAGTGGGCCTCAATTGGGCGGCGGACGGCCCAATCACCTTTAATCGTGTTGAGACCATACTTCACACTCTCCCGCGGAACCCGTCGACGGGTGGCAGCCAGCTGCGCTCTGGGTCGGCGGACGACCTAGAGTCCGATACGGATCGAGTAAAGAAAGGTTCTCATGGGTCGCCCCCAGGGGGTCGGACGCCCGCGACGGGATAACGTCCGCTCGGAAACGGTTCTCCTTTCGGGAGGCCGCCAGGGCCCACTCGGGCAAACCCGCTATTAGCTCGCGCGAGCACGGCGTTCAAGCCAACGCATGGCAAACGCGCATTAGCTCACCCCCTCCAGGTCCCACACCTGCGGATGGGGCGATTAAGTGAAGCGCCACCCGCGCCGGCGAAAAGCGTATGGCGCCTTTATCCATTTTCGGCGCAACGCCGACCTTACAGGTACATCGGGGCCACGACACAGAATGGCCGCCTCCGCACGAAAGGAAAACCCCCGACCGGCTCTCCGATCCGCTCGGGGGCTCGGGGACTCCATCCACCGGATCGCGCCACAGCAAGCCGGGCGTTAGCGGCAAACCAGCGAGGAGCGCCGCCGTTCAGCCGATGCACTTGCCGGTATCCGAGCGACCTCGACCAGAGCACGAGGTCCTGGCAACCGGCCGCCTCCACGGAGGGCGAGCCCCGACCGCTCGAGGCTCCATCCACCGGAGCGCTTCGCGCGCACCGGTGAAATCGATCAGATCGTCCACCGGATCTTCTACAAGACCCGGCGAATCGACTCAGATCCGTGGCCGGACGCCGGAAATTGCGAAGCCGTCGATCGGTCCTAAAACCGGAGGTCCGGCGCATTTAGAACAACATGTCAACGGCGCTGTCGAGCAGGGCAAACCCGACCGCTCTCGATCCGTTCGGGGCTCGGGCTATTAGCGAATATCCGGAGATAGGTATCCCCGGCCCGGAGAAGCGACGAACGCCGCCGCGCCCGGGCCTCAAGCGAAGCCCAGATAGAGACTCACGACCTCCGACAAAAGCCGACCAGAGGGCGGTCCGACCAGCGATATAGGACCGGCGCCCGCGACCTCTGGCGACGAGGACCTGTGGTTGACCAGCCAATGGGTAAGGCGATCGGCAGCTCGAACGAGCTCGGTTCGTCTCCCCATGAAGCGAATGTCGGATCGCCGAACAAGCCCTCTCGGTCGCTCGATCGCCCGACCCGACGAATCGTCACAATCGAGCGGGGGTAGGAGACTGCGCGTCTTCCCGAGACACCCGTGACACACTCGGCGTCGGCCCGACGCAAAGAAGAGCAGTCGCCGTTTCCTGAGGAGCGGACCGAGCCGCCCCTCTCGTCTTCACCAACCCAACAGGGACGTACAACCACCGTCGAAGGCGATCTAGCGATCGACGCCGAGGCAAAGACCTGAACTCCAAGGCGTGGGGAGCCCCATCCATTTTTTTTTTCCTTTTACGCACTCCGTGTAACCTCGCGCCACCGCCCCTCCCTAGGCTATATAAGGAGGTGTGGCCCTTCGAGCGGGGACGATCTAGGCGACCAAACACAAGACTCCCGAGTCACCCTCGTGAGTCGCTTCGAGTAACCCCAGACACGAGGCGCCCGAGCCCGAGCTCGGCCCTCGCTTGTAACACGACGGATACACCGGGAATGAATAACATCCGATCACCCCGCGAACTGGAGTAGGGACGTTCTGCCCGAACCAGTATAACTCGTGGACCCCTGTCTTTTGGTCTAACCATTCAAGGAGCGGGAGCGCGTAGCCCCTCTAAACCTACAAATTTACTCGCCGGTTCTCGAAACACCGACAGGGTTCTTGGTCAAAACTGCCCGCCTCTTTAAGGGCCGGGCAGGCGGCGACAGTGGCGCTTGTTGCTTGCCCCTTGCCTTCTTGGTCTTGGCAGCGGGGATGGCTCCCCCTTGGTCACACGATAGTGGCTTAAGCTCGGTCATTGCAGCCTCAGGGGTAATTTTTTCCTATCAAAAGCAAAGAAAACGTCAGAGATGCTCGGGATATGTTCCCTCGAGCATGAATCGTGAAGATACTCACCACTTCGCCCTGCTCGAGCATGTTCTTCTGGACTTGTCGCCCGTGCTCAAGCTCTTTGCCCTTTGGAGTGCTGAACATCTCAGCAACCCGTTTCTCCACTGAATCATTGCTCGGGGCTACATTCAACCAAGAATGAACGTTAGCACGAGCAAAAGTTACGCATAAGGGGTAGAAATTACCTATGTGGTTCAGGAAGGTTACCAGAGTCAGCTTCCCGGGTGAGATCTTGCCACCCGGAGATCTTGAAGAAAGGGTGTTCCCTCCTCCTCAGTGGAGACACCTGATTCTTGAGGTAATCCCGAATAATGTCATGACCAGTGAGCCCCATGTTGGTAAGCTCACTGATCGTCATCAGCATCCGCTCCTCCTCGGCTTGCACGGGCGGGCGCGGAGTTTCGACGGCTAGAGTCGTTGCTCCGGAGTAGTGGAGAGAACTTTCCTCCACCTTCTTCAAGTAGAACCAATGGTCGGCCCAACCCGACACTGAGTTCTTGAGCGTAAAGATGGGGTATTCATATGGTCAGTTGGGCTGAACGCAGAAATATATGGAGCCAGCAGGAGTAGCCCCACCGGTGCGAAACAAGGAGTAGAAATGGAAAAAAAGGCTCGCCATGGGCATCGTGCCCATGTATCCCTCGCAAAGATGCGAGAAGATGGCTAGAATAAGAATGGAGTTAGGGTTAAGATTGGTAATCTCGCACTCGTATTGAGCGATTACAGACTCAAGAAACTCATTCTCAGGCACTCTAAGCCCGTTGACGGTGTAGATATTGCAGGAGACGATCTCGTCGCTACGCGGCACTGGGGCTCCTTCGCCATCGAGAACTCGCCAGAAGCCCGCATCAAGATATCCAAGGTCCTCAAGTATTTGCAACCTCTTCTTGATGATTTCACTCGGACCAAACTTCACCATGAGGAAGGTTGAGGAAGAAAGCGCAGGAGTGAAGGAGTTTGGGACTTAAAAGATTTCGGGGGCCTGATTGCGAAGTACGGATGAAGGATTTTTCGTCGTTACTCCTACTGTTATATATAGGCAGAGAAGTCGAATAGGTGCGACCTTTTGGAAGCCAAAAATTGCACCCACCTGTTCATAAACTGACGCACGGTGGTGCGGTTTTTGAAACTGTCCAATAAAGGCGCGGCTCCCAAAAAACTATCCGAACTGCTCCTACAAGGCTTCACGGGGAAGGAACCGTCGCGACCTTTGGTTTCTTTTTCCCGAGTTTCCCTCTGGTCGTGTCTCAAGCCAGATGCTCGGCCCTCGACAAATCATGCTCGTCTGCGAGTAGGTGTAGTTCGGATGCTGTAATAGTGTTTCGCTGCAAGGTTCCAATCCCTCCTGTGAGTCTGTAGGCTTAAGGGGAAGGCTCCATCAAGTAGATTTCCACTTGAGCCTCGGGGACTAGCTGTCAGAGATTGGATAATTTCTATAAAGACCATTATACCCCGGCAGCCGGTTTTTGGCCGACCATGCATACCCTCGGATGGTGTCCCCGAGGAAGATCTTCGGATGTGTTAGCCACTGGGTCCGCCCCGACCATGCTTAGGCTTGTCCCCAAGCATGTGCCTTCATCCCCCCAGCATACTGACTCGGGCGGGCACAGCGATCGGTTAGGATCGAGGTAGAATCCCGAGCATGTCCGGCAGGTCATGCTCAATCCACAAAGACGACGTGGCGATAATTACGCTGCCGTTTGAAAGACCGTTATGCCACGATCTAAGTTCATAATGTCCACGACACAGCATGGCGAAAATCAGGGAAGGCGATTCATGACCATGTTCAAGCACGAAGAATGGCGTGTTATTGGTTTGTAGTTCTTTGCCGATCGCTTATAAATACCCTCGCTATAGATTAGGGGAGAGAGAGATCAGACACACATCAAATACACACAAGATTCATGTACAAACTCAAACAATAGCAAGATCCACTGGACGTAGGGTTGTTATCTCGATCGTGAGAAGCCCGAACCAGTATAAAAATTCCCTGTCCACTGTCCTTTTGAGCATAGCATCCTAATAGCATTCTTCGGACGTAAACCCTCTGTGGAAAAGGGGTCTGGTTGATCACTCAATCAACAAGTAAGCTCGACGAGGAACCCGTTTTCCAAACGTCAACAAGTATAGATCTAAAATTTCGCTGACACGTCTCTACTTCTATCCATAACATCTAAATTTAACTAGGTCTAAAATTATTTCTACCCCACCTTAATTTATTGCTACACAAAATAAATCGACAAAAAATTACCTCAATGTGCCGCGCAGCACTCTCTCCTCTCCCTCTCCCTCTCCCTTCTCTCCTCTCCATTCTATCTCTTTTTTCCTCTTCTCTCCCTTTCTTCTCTTTTCTGGCCGGTTGCTCTCTGCCTCGCTCAAATGACCACAGTGCAGTGCGATGGCCTTTTATTGCCCCTCTGTTACCATTTGGTAGGGTGACAGAGAGCCGCGCTCCCCTTGTCGCCACTTCATTGGGCGATTTTTAGTGTGTCGCCACTTCATCGGGCGACTGGGGCGACGTGGCGCCTTGTCGCCCGTTGATCCGGCGACTTGGCCCTCGTCGCCGTTTGACTAGGCATTTTTTCCTGTCGCGCAGCCACAGGCGACAGTAGTACATTTCTACAATTTTTTTTCGACGTATTTTTTTGCAATTTCTAAAAAAAAGTACTATTAAAAAAATTCATGCCACATCCCCTCCCCGCTGACGGCGCTGGTCATCCGCCGTTCACGGCGCTAACGGCGCAGGTCATCCGGCGTTCAGCCAACACACGATAGGCACCCGCACCACGAGAAGAAACTGGAAGCCTGGAACAGTGTAACCGGGAATCTCAGGAAAGCATTGCTGGCACTAGCACGCGCGGGGGGGAAGCTAGGAAAATGAGCTTAGCCCTTAGGTTGGGAGACCTACTTTCCGATTCACATGGCTGCGATAGAAATTTAAACTAAAATTCAAACTGATTCGTATAGATTGATTCATCTATATCTATATCGATGAACTGAAATTATAACCTAGCCAAATACGCTCTCGAGAAACACAGAGAGCAGACAATACAGTACGGCCCGTGACTGGCTAAGGCCCAGCCCTAACCACTCTTTCTAATCTCAAGCTTTCTAAGGAACCTAACTATCCGTAGCACCGGCCACCCACGTGTTTCTACTCACTTCGGTAGAACGGTACAAGTATATAGTGGTCGGTGACTCGGTATATACGACACCGTACAGCCCGTCCGTACGTATTTACTCTGACTTACATGATGGCCTGTGCTGCACGGCAGGTAAATACTCCTCGTCCAAAGGCGTGCACGTACGTCAGTACGTGCGATACTGTACCTGTAAAGCGGCCAGCTTTAATACTATCTCCGTGTCATTAATCGCGGATGGAATCACACCAGAAAATAATGGATCGGGCTGACGATAGATACACCAGAAAATAATGGATCGGGCTGACGATAGATATCCATTGTTGGGTACAAACATACAGCAATATGAGCGAGCACCACAGGTCAGACAGACTCACATAGTCACATGTTAGACTTAGGTTTAGCTAATACATGAACTAGCCTAAGTGTTAGTCACAAATTTAATGTGAAAATTAAAACATATTAGATGAACTGACCTGGAGAAGTAGATAATGCCATTAGGGTGTTTGGTGGTGTTCTTGAGTGTCGGTAAGGAAGAAGCGTCGAGGTAGATGCGTAGCACCAAACCGCGTGAGAAAGGAGAGAGACACCGAGACCTTCTTCGGTGGTGGTGAGGGCCTTCGTTAGTTTGAGCATAAAATTTCTTGATCGGATGAGAATTTAGGGTTAGAGACAAACTTAAGATTGATTCTCTATCAATGAGTGCCGGTCTCTGCCCTCTTATATTTTACGCTAGCCAACGGGACCAAAACCAATTCCTTTTCTGGTGCACTCCCGATCATTGCGTGATACGTGAGTGGGCCTTGCCCCAAATTTCAAATCTTTCTTTTTATTCTGACTTTCCATTTTAATCGAAGATCATATCCAACATTCTCCCACTTGATCGAAGGCTAATATCATAAGTCCATTCTCAACAGAACAACACACCAAGATAAAGTATTACAGTGATTAATCTAAACACCACTGCAACCCTAGAATCTATAGTGCATCATTCCATCTTGATAGGATAATCACTTATTCTTAACAGGAGTTGGTTTTATTCTTATGGTCCTCATTTCCAGAATCAGAGGTTTTCCAATAAACCCATGCCGGCAACATGTTCTCGAAAAAGACTGGGTGGTAAGCCTTTAGTAAGCAGATCCGCAATCATAGACTTAGTACTTATATGCTTGACATCAATAGTCTGATCCTGGATTCTATCTTTCACAACATGATACTTAATGTCAATGTGTTTGGCAGCACCACTTGACTTGTTGTTACTTGAATAGAATATTGCAGCCAAATTATCGCAGTATATAGGTAGTGGTCTAGATATGCTGCCTACCACTCTTAATCCTGGGATAAAATTCTTAAGCCATACAGTCTGCTTGGTAGTCTCATAACATGCCACAAACTCAGCCTGCATTGTGGATGATGCAGTAAGTGATTGTTTGGAGCTTTTTCACAAAATGGTTCCTCCCGCAAGTGTGAAGATATAACCTGATGTGGATTTCTTAGTATCAACACAACCTGCAAAATCAACGTCTGAATAACCCACAACCTCAAGGGTATCAAACTTCTTATATGTGAGCATGTAATGCTTAGTGCCATGCAAATAACGCAAAACTTTCTTAACGGCTTTCAGTGGTCCAACCCTGGATTAGATTGATATCTACCAAGCATCCCGGTTACAAATGCTAAATCAGAACGAGTACATACTTGAGCATACATAATGCTTCCGACAGCTGAAGCGTAAGGAATCCCCTTCATCTGATTAGGTTCTAATTGATTCCTTGGACTTTGAAAAGTTCCAAACTTATTGCCCTTAACAATAGGAGCAGACGTGGCAGAGCAGTTATGCATATTAAATCTCTTAAGCACTTTGTCAATGTATGCCTTTTGAGATAAGCCTAATACCCCTTTGGACCTATCTCGGTGAATCTCAATACCCAAAACGTAAGAGACATCACCAAGATCCTTCATGTCAAAATTAGTGGAAAGAAATCTCTTAGTCTCATACAGCATATCCTTATCGCTGCTGGCCAATAAGATGTCATCCACATAAAGCACTATATAGTAAATTTTCTCTCCTTAGTCTTAATTATACAATTGTCCACTTCATTTTCTTTGAAACCAAAATTTCTTATGGTCTCATCAAACTTAAGATACCATTGTCTAGACGCTTGTTTTAATCCATAGATGGACTTCTTAAGTCTACACCCCATATGTTCATTGCCTTCCATAACAAAACCTTCCGGTTGAGCCATGTAAACATTCTCATGCAAGTTACCATTAAGGAATACGTTTTTAACATCCATCTGATGCAGCTCTAAATCATAATGAGCAACAAGCGCCATGACAATTCTAAGTGAATCTTTCTTTGAGACAGGAGAGAAAGTATCAACATAATCAATTCCTTCTCTTACCTTGAATCTTTTGACATTTCTCTTAGAGTAATGCTTAGTTTTGTAAACCCATCTACAACCTACTGTGTTGACTCTGTCAGGAATTTCTACTAGATCCCAGATGTCATTAATGCTCATAGACTTTATTTCATCCTACATGGTCTCAAGCCATTTGGATGAATCCTTAGTCATCATAGCCTCCTTAAATGAGTTAGGGTCGTCTACCTTCCGTATGTCATTTATATCTTCATTCATGTACACGACATAGTCATTCAGGATGACAGACCTTCTTTCCCGCTGTGATCTTCTTAGTGGTACATTAGTTGTCACAGGGGACTGTTGAGGCTCATCATTAGGTGCTATACTATTAATTCCACAATCCTTAGTTAGAGGCTCAACTCCAGAATCCTCAGCTAGAGGTGTAACTGAATGAGGTATAGGAAGAATAGTCTCTTGGATTATCGATAATGGTACATAAGTCCGAATCTCCTTAAGATCTATTTTCCTAGTCTCTGAGCTCCCACTGATTTCATCATTCTCTAAAAATACAGCATGTTGGGTTTCCACAAACTTAGTGTTACAGTCTGGACAATAAAATCGATACCCCTTATATTTTTCGGGATATCCAATAAAATGGCAGCTTATTGTCTTAGGATCTAATTTCCCAATATATGGATTAAAGATTTTAGCTTCAGCAGGACAACCCCACACATGTAAATATTTTAAACTCGGTTTCCTCCCAGTCCATAATTCATAAGGTGTCTTAGGTACTGATTTACTGGGAATCCGATTAAGTATACATGCGGTTGTTTTTAATGCTTCCATCCACAAACCAATTGGTAAACTAGAGTAACTCATCATGCTACACACCATATCCATAAGGGTGTGGTTGCGTTTTTCAGCTACTTCATTTTACTGAGGTTCACTAGGTGTTGAATATTAGGCTATTATGCTATTTTCTGAAAGAAATTTAGCAAATGGACCTGGAATCTGTCCATAAGGAGCATGTCTCCCATAATATTCTCCACCACGATCTGATCTTACCACTTTAATCTTTAAATTATGCTGATTTTCTACTTCAGTCTTAAATATTTTAAATTTATCAAGTGATTCAAATCGATCACAACAACAACAAAGCCTTTTACTCCCAAGCAAGTTGGGGTAGGCTAGAGTTGAAACCCAAAATGATCCGCTAACAAAGGGAGAAAGAGAGAGATGAGGAAGTAGAACAAAACCTAAAACTATATCAAAACGAGGCATAAAGCCTAATCAAGGTTCAGGCACATGGATAGCTGCTTTCCACGCACTTCTATCCAAAGCCAACTCTTTCGATATATTCCATCCTTTTAAATCCCTTTTGATTGCCTCCTCCCAAGTCAAGTTTGGCCGGCCCCTACCTCTCTTCACATTATTGTCGCGTATTATGATGCTGCTATGCACTGGTGCCTCTGGAGGTCTCCGTTGTACATGTCCAAACCATCTCAACCGGTGTTGTACAAGCTTTTCTTCAATTGGAGCTACCCCTAACCGATCACGTATCTCGTTGTTTCGAACTCGGTCCATTCTTGTATGACCACAAATCCAACGCAGCATACGCATCTCTGCAACACTTAATTGCTGAACATGCCGCCTTTTAGTAGGCCAACATTCTACACCATACAACATCACAGGTCTAATAGCCGTCCTATAGAACCTGCTTTTTAGCTTCTGTGGTACCCTCTTGTCACACAGAACGTCAGATGCTTGAAGCCATTTCATCCATCCCGCTTTAATTCTATGGCTAACATCTTCATCAATATCCCCATCTCTCTATAAAATCGATCCCAAGTATCGAAAGGTATCCTTCTTGGGCACTACCTGAACTTCCAAACTCACATCTCCCTCCTCATGTCTAGTAGTACCGAAGTCACATCTCATATACTCAGTTTTAGTCCTGCTAAGTCTAAAACCTTTCGACTCTAGGGTCTACCGCCACAACTCTAGTTTCCTATTTACTCCCGCCCGGCTTTCATCCACTAGAACTACATCGTCGACAAAAAGCATACACCACGGGATATCTCCTTGAATATCCCTCATAACCTCATCCATCACCAAGGCGAAGAGGTAAGGGCTCAGAGCTGACCCTTGATGTAGTCCTATTTTAATCGGGAAGTCATCTTTGTCACCATCAGTTGTTCGAACACTAGTCACAACATTGTTATACATGTCCTCGATGAGGGTAACATACTTTGTTGGGACTTTATGCTTTTCCAAAGCCCACCACATAACATTCCTTGGTATCTTATCATAAGCCTTCGCTAAGTCAATGAAAACCATGTGTAGGTCCTTCTTCTGCTCCCTATACCACTCCATAACTTGTCTTATTAAGAACATTGCTTCAATGGTCGACCTTCCAGGCATGAACCCAAATTGGTTCATGGTGATACGCATCATTCTTCTTAAACGATGCTCTATAACTCTCTCCCATAGCTTTATAGTGTGGTTCATCAGCTTAATCCCCCTGTAATTAGTACAACTTTGAATATCTCCCTTGTTCTTGAAGATTGGTACTAATATACTTCTCCTCCACTCTTCGGCATCTTGTTCGACCGAAAAATATAGTTGAACAGTTTGGTTAGCCATACTATAACTATATCCCCGAGGCATTTCCACACCTCGATTGGGATACCATCAGGGCCCATCGCCTTGCCCCCTTTCATCCTTTTTAAAGCTTCTCTAATCTTAGTTTCGATCACAAATAGAGAAAATATAACCATAACGGGAGAAATCATCAGTGAACGTAATAAAGAAGTCATACCCATCTACTGAAGTTACAGGAAATGGACCACATATATCAGTGTGAATTAATTCCAATATTCCTGTGCTTTGTGTGGCTTCTTTCTTAATTTGTTTCACATATTTCCCCTTAATACAATCAATACAAGGGTCTGAGTTAGAGAAATCTAATGAGTGGAGTATCTCTTCCTTAATGAGACGCTCCATTCTCTGCTTCGAAATGTGGCCTAAACGACAGTGCCACAATTTCGATGAAGTCTCATTACTTATGGTTCTCTTTCGCTTATTGGTGGTATCACACACATTCATTGACACAGGGCATTCAAAGAGAGAAAGCATATAGAGTTTATCTCGCTGAGTCGCGAGACCAACATTATTTGAATTGAAACTTATAATACATTTATTATCCCCAAAGGTACAAATGTGTCCATTATCATCCAAAAGAGTAACAGAATTGAGGTTCCTCCTCATGGTGGGAACATAAACAACATTATTTAAGATAAGAGTGAAGCCACTATCTAATACTAATGGTAGAGTACCAACAGCTTCAACTTCAGCCTCTCTTCCATCAGTAACTCTAAGACTTCGCTCCCCCTTTCTTACTCTCTGTAAGGAATCCCTGCAATGAATTGGAAACGTGCATAGAGGCACCAAAATCAATTCACTAGGTATTAGGGGAAACATTAGTAAAAAGGGTTTCATCAACAGTAGAAATTATGTAATTACCTTTTTTGGCAAGCCACTTCATGAAGCCCACGCTATCCTTCTGAATGTGCCCACTGTTCTTACAAAAGCGACAGATGGGCCCATCAAAAGTGGAGTTAGATGCAGTAGGGGCCTTCTCCTTTGGCTTTGGCTTGCTTGACTCAGCCTTAGGAGAAAAATACAACTTCTTTTTAGACTTAGCTTCCCCTTGGAATTTCCTTTTGCTATGACCAACAGGGAAAACTTGGTCCTTCCTTTCAACCTTAAGCCTCTCCTCCTCTTGGACACACATAGCGATCAACTCGCTCATGGTTCACTGCTCCTTTTGGGTATTATAATTAATTTTGAAAACATTATACTCAGAAGGGAGGGAGGTCATAATAAAATGGACCAAGAAACCATCAGAAATGGCCATATCCATGCCCTTGAGTTTGGCAACCATATCAGTCATCATCATGATATGCTCACGAACGCTGCTAGAGCCATCATACTTAGTCGTGAGCATCTTCATGATTAAAATACTAGCATATACTTTTGAGGAGCCCTTGAATTGCTCCTCCACTGAGGCCAAGTACTGCTTAGCATTATCGGATTCAGGGATTGCTCCCCTTATCCCTACAGATATGGTGCTCTTCATAATCATCAACAACATGCAATTGGACCGCTCCCACTTTTCTGATGTTAAGTCATAGAGTTTCTTTTTCTCAGTGAAACTCTCATCATCAGTAGAAGGAGCTATGGGAGCATCCTCACGTAATGCATAATCCAAGTCCATAACACCAAGGACAATCAAAATCCTTTCCTTCCAAGAAAGAAAGCTTGTCCCTGTCAGCTGCTCAATGCCGTTCAAGTAAGCGGCAACATTAGTGTTATTCATGGCTGAATCAAAAACAAAATATAATTAGTAAACATCAGAGAAAAATAAATATCTTGCATGAAAATTAACCCTACGTTGGTCTGATTAATAATCATGCTAATGACAGGAAATTCAATAGCTCTATCTCGTATCACCATTGGGCAGAAACAAAAAAGAACTAAATTATCTTATAAGTGACACATGTTCATAAACAATGTTGGTCAGTATATGATCATGGTCATGACATAATCCCAGTTTTAAACATTAAACAACAATCTCTAATCAAAACTTCCCGTTGGTTCCATTTTAATTAGAGATAATGCTCATAAATAATCATCATGTAAAATTAATTGTCTCATTAAACAATTAGTCCAGAAATTAATCATAAAATTAAACATAACATGAATGTCTAGGAAATAAATAATTAAATAGTATTTATTGCTATAATTAAATGACTGAACAAATGCTAAAATTAAAAAACTGCTATTCATCCAGATTACAAAATCAACCCATATCTGGCCCAAAACAAAATCGACTAGCTAAAAGCGACCCGCATGACCAGCCCGAGCCCAGACGTTCTGCGGCGTCTGGATCATGGCGGCGGCCCAAACGAAACGTAGCCAGCGGCATAGCAATATGCGCTTGGAGCCCAGAATGAGGCGCAGCCTAGGCCGACCTCAGCCACGCGCAGCGATCTCAGTCGCCCATTCGCTCGGATGCTCAGATGATGCCGAGCTAGAACAAAACCGCACGACAGCTGGAAAACCCTAACCCTAGCCATTTTCTTCCCCGATAAAACCACGAAGCAGCGACTAAGCGAGCAGTGAACTCGATGGCAGAGCGGCGGCAACGGCGCACACGCGGCGGCGAACTGATCCCACGCGGGCTCCGGCTAGGCAGGAACATCAGGCGTCGGCCTCGCATGAAGTCATGGCCACGGGCGAGGCTTATGCCCGCAGGAGACGACGGCGAGCAAGAGGCGACGCGGGCGGGACGGCAGCGCGTGTGGGGCGGCCGACGGCGACCGTAACGGTAAGCCCGAAACCCTTTCATCTAAGCTTTTAGAGTATTAAGATTCGATCTGGGTTTTGGGAATAAAAGGAAACTAGGGTTTTGGATTTGGTCTTCTTCCCCTCCTTCTCAATGCAAACCGAGCCACAAGAATCATGAAACAACACTAATCACTGATGAACACAGGATCTAAACCGGGCTTAAGGATGGATCAAACTTTAGGCTAGGTGCTCTGATACCAAATGTTAGGCTTAGGTTTAGCTAATACATGAACTAGCCTAAGTCTTGATCATAAACTTATTGTGGAAATTAAAACACATTAGATGAACTGACCTGGAGAAGTAGATGAAGCCATTAGGGTGTTCGGTGGTGTTCTTGAGTGTCGGTGAGGAAGAAGCGCCAAGGTAGATGCGTAGCACCAAACCGCGTGAGGAAGGAGAGAGACATCGAGACCTTCTTCGGTGGTGGTGAGGGCCTTCGTTAGCTTGAGCGCAAAATTTCTTGATCGGATGAGAATTTAGGGTTAGAGACAAACTTAAGATTGATTCTCTATCAATGAGTGCCAGCCTCTGTCCTCTTATATTTTGCGCTAGCCAATGGGACCAAAACCAATTCCTTTTCTGGTGCGCTCCCGATCATTGCGCGATATGTGAGTGGGCCTTGCCCCAAATTTCGGATCTTCCTTTTTATTTTGACTTTCCATTTTAACCGAAGATCACATCCAACATCATAGAAGAAAATTCCTTCCACATCATCAAATATTTCACTTTTCTCTGGTATATTACCAAGAATTTGTTGGTTCCATCAATACCATTGGTGAAATTTTCGCTTCCCTTTCATGCCACAATCGTGTCGTGGGCCATTAGAACATATACAATAGTAGAAACGACTACTATCTACTCCCTTTGATCACAAATAATTATCGTTTTAGATATAAATGTATTCAAACTTTTCAAAGTTTTGTTGCCAATATCTTTTTAAATATTTAAAATGGATATATGAAAATCAAATGTGTAAATTTTTCTCAAAAAGTACTTTTATAATATTATAATTTTATTGGGTTTTAGAAATATATTATAATAGAAATTAGTGGTTAAAGTTATATTTTGAAGACCATATCGATGCTCTTTCATGTCATCTAAAGAAAAATGTCTCCAAAAGATTCTACAATTTTTTAATTATAGCCTGAAAAATATTTTTTATAGATAATAACTCACATAATATGATATCTATATAGTTGTATATTCACTAAGAAACATTCATACCCTCTCTTTTCACTCTCTCTTTCATATCGATGAAAATCTTATATGACAAAGTATGTAGACTGTTAATATTATACTATTGTACATACCCTTAATCTCCTATCCATTAGACTGCAAAAAGGACGGAATTGTCTTTCTTTTTTTCGAAAGCAGCAAGAGAATTGCCGCAAAATATATTAAGAAAGGAAACAGATAGGTGGCCCCATTTTTATAAGGAAAAAACTGGGCCCGAAAAAACCTCACAATAACCCACCACACACAACGGTAGCCTCCTAACAATACACCACCCCCCGACAGAACACATTAAAATGACACAAACGAACAGCACACATCTCCCGAGAGGCCACCCGCCACTAGGAAAAAACAGATCCGAACTAATCCGAAATCCTCATAGACCAGGCAAAACTATGATTTAGCACCGCGTCCTTGATCGAAGTAGCCACTTCTTCTGTAATTCTAGCCTTCCCATGGAATATTTGCTGGTTTCGCTCAAGCCAAAGATGCCACCAGAAATAAATGAGTAGCCCATCTAGATCACGATGTTTGTCTCTACCACATACAGTTCTCAGCCTTCGCCACCACTTGTATATCGAGCCATTATAACTCAGATTCTTCCATCGGTCCAGCTTTCCCCACTTCAGGAGAAGATCCCATACTTGTCTAGCGAAGTAGCAATCTTTGCAAAGATGATTCGTTGTTTTAGTGGCCACGTTGCAAAGACTGCAGATCGTGTTACATGGCCATCCCCTTTTGAGCATATTATCAGCTGTTAAAGTTTTGTTGTGGAGCAAAGTCCATGCGAAAAAACGGCATTTAGGTTGAGCTTTCGCCTTCTATATTGGTGAGATCTTCATCTTACAGTAAACAGTGTTGAATTGTACTAGGTAAGCGCTCCTTGCTGAGTATTGCCCATCGGATGTCCAATGCCAGATTATTTGATCATCCCTCTCTTCGTCTCTGTTGATTCGGCTAATTGCTTCATGAAGGTCTGCAAACTCCTTATTTCCTTTTGAGATAAAATCGGAGTACAAAAGCGGATCCAGTAATTGTTTTCCAATGTCTGCTGAACAGAGATATTCTTTCTTCTTGCTATTTGGAAAAAGTTCGGCGCAATGTTTTTTGGGGCTTTTCCTTGCACCCTCTAGGGGAAGGAAGGACACTTCACGAGAATCAAAATAGGAAGAAAGTATGGCCTATACTACTACTCTATGGATAAAGTTCCAAAATTGATAGAGAAAGCACTGTAAAGATCCATTAGTGAGCGACTGGGTCGATACAACTAAAAAAAACTGCTTACTTATCCCATGATATGGGGCAAAATTGAGGAATCTGCTTATGTAATAGAGCCGATCCACTAAGGAATTAAGTGGCGGTGTAGTATCAGATCCCAAAGATAGTAAGTTCTTTTTTCTTTCTTATGGGAAAAAGTCTTTTTCAAGGATTCTATAGAAATTTCATATATGAAACCGAGATAGTTACCTTTCAGAAAATTCGAACGAAGGCTATAGGTCTATCTATGCTTCATTCTTTTGAAGGTGGGAGAAAAGATCAAACTGATTATTGATCAAAATTAGGGTTTGAAACTTAGGTAATTAACTTCTTCTGCTTAACCCAAGAAGAAATTGGATCGATTTTTGAGAAATCAAATTCAGTTAAGTTAGGGGAAATTAAGATAGCAATTTCTTTCTTATTCGGTTGTTCCTCTTTTCCCTCTCCATGCTCCTTCCTCCACCTCATTGGCATAGGAAGCAAGCAAGCCAATTCCATATGGAGGACATAAATAAATTCGCATCCATTCTAGGCCATCATCAAATCACATCTCATCCAATATACCTCCCGATACATCCCAAGTCGATTAACCATTCTTCATCTTCATCTCCTGCCTCTTCCTCTTCTTCCATCTGCAGCCACTTGGCAACACCGGAGACACAAGCAGCCATGAGAGGTCAGCACCGGCTCGTACCCTTCATAATCTACAGTCCTCCATCGGCATGGCTGCTCCACCTCGATGAGCTTCCTGCCAATCTGCAGCCCTGCTGACATGTCTGCATCCCTCCACGTAAGCCTCCTAGTTGTGGACTATGGGTAGGGATGAAAACGGGTCGAATATCTCCCGTCCGATCCGGGACCGGATACGGTCGGGACCAGATCTGGGACCGGATTTTACTATCCGGTCAGATCTGGAACCAGATCCAGATACTTGAATCTGGATTCGGGATCGGATCTGGAGCACCCAATATCCGGTAAATTCGGGACGGGATTCGGATATCCGGATTTTTTCTATTCAGATATCTGGATTTTTCCTATTTGGATATCGGATCGGATATTCGGATATCAGCGAAGCCCAACCCATTTTCCACTATATTTTTTCCATGTCAGCCATTTATATTAACAATTAGCTAGTTCTATTAATTCTTAAGTAGCATATTCATTCTACGACATTCGTTGAGTTTGATTGATATATAATTTATTACTATAGTCGTGTACTCATATAGTTTTAATTCAATATATATTACTCTATATATGCGTGCATTATCCGTATATCTTTATCCGTTTTCGACCTGAATCCGTCACATGTTCGTATCCCGAATAACCCGAATTCGTATCTGTATCCGGCTAGCCCGTATCCGGTTCTGAATCCGAAAAAAAATATGAATTAGGATACGGAAAAAATAATATTCACATGTATCCAATCTGTTTTCACCCCTAACTATGGGTACCAGAAACATCAATTATTGAAGATGGAAAGGACAGATGCATCATGAGCATGACATGCAGAGAGACAAACGAAGGGGCTCTAATTGAACGGAACAAATGCAGCATGCTGTTGCTTTGATAGAACAAAACTGAATGGAAACAACCAAACCAACAAATTCCCGTCCGCCACCTCTCTCTTGGGCAGATCTTGCTTGTCACGGACCGCCTTTTCAGGTGGTGCGTTTAGATACCGTGACAGCTACCCAGAATTTTAGCTGCCGGTAAATCAAGCGCACATTGCCAGGTAAAGAATGATAAACAACAGTTGATATAGATAAATAAAGTCTTATGGCTAGAGTTTTACAAAAGGGCGCGATGAGCGCTTAGATTACATCACAAAAAGGATCTCCCACAGGAAATGGTTCGAGCGGTAGACCAAAACCTCAAAACCAAATACTTTCGCCGTCTACGATTTCTTAGAAATCTCTTGCTTCTTGAAAATCTAAGGGAGGGTAGGAGCAAGGGTGAGTACACAACCGTACTCAACAAACCACACGGGATATTCTGAATATTACATGCAAGGATTCACAAAGGTAGGTATAGTTTCATTATTATGCTAGATGCAAGTTTTAAGAACAATTTTAGTTACATTTGAAACACAAACCATATAATAGGTAGCACAGGGGGTTTTCTCAAGATTCCAACCTTACGTCCATCTTTATTATTAAAACTAATTTGAGCACAGGTTCGGGTATCACCCCAAATTAACTTAGCTTCATTGACCGGAAGCACGATGTAACCGATTACCATTTAATTGACTCTGCAGAGCTGCTCAACTTTACCCACAAGATTTCTACGGTCTTAAGTGCCACGCGATTAACATGCCTCTTTTATGCATGCGGCCGGACCGAGAAGATCATAGCCGTTTATAGAACTTCCCTTTTTAGCTCCTACCCAGTAGGCTATCCAAGGTCCGCAATATTCAGTACCCACTGGCCGTCGTGGGTGATATGATCTGAATATTGTGGACACCCACTGTTGCATGAACCGCCGAATGGCCTCTCCATTCCTATTCCGCTTCGATCGCTGCGCGATCCATTCTCTTCCAGAATGGCAGCTACTACCTATAGGTATTCAGAGGGGACGTACACTGTACTAGGCTACATTGGAATGAATCAACAGAGTTGACCGTCCCAACTTGCGGTTGAGCGATTACTGAAGTTATTTACCTTGCCCAAAGTGGTTAGTCCTTAATGCCAAAGACCAAGTCTATACCCACATCACACCCATGGTACCCATAGTACCACCACCATCTCATCCATAGACTTGTCATCGGTTGGGGGTCGGACCCATAGCCACCTCTCGTGGGGAGTCCAACACTGTCCCCCTAACCGTAGCAGTTTTTAAAGATTATCCAATCCAAACTTCGGAGATTAAGTATTTGTCTAAAAGTAGTGGTTGTATGATTTGCTACTTTTATGAGGGTTCAATATTTTATATCATAGGGTTAAAAAGGAATTAGGGCATAACAACAGGTTTAACATTTGGTTATATCTAATCATGTTATTCGAAATTACCAAATTTGCTAGTTTTCTAAAATAACAAAAATAATGCAATACAAGAAATGTATATATATACTATAATGGAATTGGGTTCGATATGTTCAAGGGGTGTGGCTTACCTTGCGAAGTTGAAGGTTCTCCTACAGAATAGTCGCCGAGGTCCTGCGGTGTCCCGAACGGCTCCTGCTCTTCGTGCGGCTCAGCGTAGTGCTCTGGCTCCAAGTACTGCTCTGGCGTTGGGTCTAGCGCAAGAAATAACCATAGTAAATAAATGAATAAAACAATAAAGAAAAAGAAAAGAAACAAAAAGAAAAATCGATTCGGAGAGCCAGAAGTAGAAGGAAAGGGTATTTTTGGAATTTCTGACATTTGTATTTGTGAAACGGAGGGCATTTTTGGACTCAGTGGCTCGAAACAGTCAAGAATATGTATTTTTGGCATTTCTGGATTTTTGGGGATTTTTGGGAATTGTTCTGGTATTTAAAAAGAATTTTCGGATTTTTAAATGTATTTAAATCCGAAAATGTAAATCGAAAATCGAAAAGAAAAGAAAAAGGAATTTCCGAGCGGGCTTCACAGTGTTTGCGATTTTATTTCGCTTCAAGCTAGCCTGACGCTGTGTGATTCGAGCCATGGCCAATGGCGGCGGGCGTCTTGTATGGGGAGGCCGACAATGGGCCGATTTGTCGATGGCGTTAGGCGGAGGCCGTCTAAAGTGAGCGTAGTCGGCGACTTCGGGAAGGAGTGAGTGGGGCCGATTGGTCAGCGACTGCGGGGAAATTGAATGGAGGCGGGCGACGCTGGGAGGGGATTTCAGCCGGAGCTGAGGAAGACGGAGCCGTATTCAGCGATTTGGCACATGGTGATTTTGAAGAAGTGGCTCGGGAGAAGGAGGAGGGTGAGTGGAACTCAGGTGGCTTATCGGAGATGGCTCGGTGCGAATGAAAATGGCCGGAGGAGTTCGGTTTTTATAGCGGCTGGGCGGAGGAGAGAGGCGAGCGGTGGAGGGGGTGCTCGAGTGGCGAAGTGACCAAACGGCACAGGGGAGTAAATGCGGAGAGGAATCGGCTTTCGGCGTGGCGCAGCAGCGAGACGCGAGCTCTGCTGGTTGGGCGAGGCGGCGGCGTCACGGGACAGGTGCGCGGCGGAGAAGACGGCTCTGCCATGGGCGGCGCAGTGGCGATGGGATGGAACGGAGATGTCGGGACGGTTCGGCGTGATGGCGCGGCGCAGAAGAGGGCAGAGACGCCAACGATTGGGCGAGGCTGCGGCGGAACGAGATTGGGCAGCAGGCGCGGCGGAGATGACGGGGCTCAGCGGAGAAGACGCTGCAGATAGAACGGGATTGGCGCGACAGGGCGGGGCGAAGGTAAATTTGGGCCAACGGCGTGCGTCGTGAAAGCGCGCGACGGAGTTTGGGCCGAGGCGGAGGAGGCGGGAAGGCAGGAAGGCGTGATCCGAAGGAGAAGGCGCCTCGGACGAAAAAGGAAGGCGGAAAATGGGGTTGACTTTCCCGAAAAGGAAAGTCTTTGATTTAAACCGGATAAATTCCAAATAAATTCAGAAAAAAGCCAAATAAATTCCAGATAAATAGGCAAAGACTAAATAAATCCATTTTGAAATTTTCTAGGTTATTTCATTGCTGCTGCGCCTTAAGGGCTCGCCATGCTCTACCCAAGCTCCGCCTTAAGCCACTTGAGTGCCCCTCCATTGATGACGACAATGTCCACCGATATTGTTGGCCCAGAGGTAAGCAATCGGGTTGGTTATTTTTGGAACGGCCTGACGCATTGGTGACATGGTCTGGTTTAAAGCACGGTACAGCACAAAGTGCATCGTGTTGTGCTGGTATGATACTATAGCACGGGCCGTGCCGAGTTTGAGAATTGAACATGATGGGCAGTATGCTCCAGTATGACTCTGTAGCACGGGCCGGAGGGCCCATGACACAAGCATGGTACGAAGCAGGCACAGAGTACAAATGGACCATGACTAGGCTCGTTAAAGACGAGTCGGGCCGACACGGTGGGCATAACTAGCCATCGCGGCCAGGCATGCTTTAGACACGAAGCACAATAGACTCATATCGAACCAACCTGGCACGACACGATGGCTACCTCTATGTCGACCATCTCCACCCCTCGGGTCCTATTATAGCTTCTCTCGGGTTTACATGTGGGCCACAAGTTTCCTTGAGGTCGTAACGTGAATTTTGTAAAAATACTGACAACTTTAATTGAGCTAAAGGCAGCAGAGCCTGATGGGGCTAAGAAAAAAAGGGCTAATTTTCATTGTATTAAGCTAGTAGTATATAATAAGTAGTATAAATCAGATTTAGTTATTAATTTATTGAAAATATTTATACTATCCTATTATCTGATTAAATATAAATAAATATTAGCTAATCAGACCTATTGGATGAAGTAAATTTTGTGTGGTGTAAAGCCCCTATTTTTGATAATATTATCAATAATAAGATTTATATGCACATAGTACTAGTCCCATGATCAGTGGCTAGTACGCACAAATTTACAAATTGGAATCACATCCATACACATAAATATATTACATTTACTTAAGTATGATAAGATTTAGTACTAGTATTACAAGCCAAAATATTGTAGCGAAAAATTATTTATCTTGCAGTATGCCTCTAACCTATAACCTCTAGGCAACAGACATGGTAAAACCTCTAGAAAATATCGTCATTGTAGTCCTCGACTCCTGCAGAATCATATATGTCGTCGGGAATTTCTATATCATCATCTAAAATGTCAACGAAAGTAAGATTGAGTACATTGTATACCCAGCAAGACTTGTAGTGTATCACAGATGCAATTATACTACCATGTAGGTTATAACAAAAGAGGAAGACTCTCTAATTATTTTACGGTTGCGGAAATAAGACATAATCAAATGGTAGATTGTAAACAAAATTTTTAAATAGCACAGTTCTTAATCAAGTATGATATAATTCATAAGTTTTTCATCGCAGTCTATCTGACTATTTCAAACTACTTCATATTCATCCTCTGACATAAAGTGTATTGCCCCACATCATTTCCAAAAACAAAACTATTTGTGAAAATACCAAGAGTTAACTAAGTGATGACGTTACCAAGTACCCATGTCCGTGGGCACGGCTAATCAAATAGATTTTCACTCTGTAGAGGTATACAGATTTACTTGCAAGAAATAATTATCTCTTTAGCTCAATTGACGCACTTCCTTCAGTGTGCCGCAAAGATATCATAACATAACCATTACATTACCCAAACCAAACTTTGCACTAGCCCAGTGACATAAAACCCTTGCTATGGTAAAAGAAACATAAACAAATAAAACATATCAGTCCCTCCCTGTATTTAGATTAACAACATAGGCAGTCCCTCCCTACAAATGCAATTTCTTCCCATAGCAAGGCATACATCATTGTACCGGCATGCATTTACCCACACCGAAGTGTGGAAACCCCTCACAAGCAAACCTAGAAAGGAGTGCTTGTACTATCTCCCGCCTACCATCTGCAAAGTCAGATCTAAGCAATTTAATAGGTTAAACTGTCCCATACCAGCTCTTGTGGTTGCATGCTTTTCTTGGTTTGTAAGCAACACAATAGTTCAATTCTTAAGGCGACTCAAGCATGAATCTCCCCCTACGCTACGTAGAAGTCTTTCCCTTGCACAACCGGCTATTGCCCATACATGCCTATGTCAGAACCATAATTTTTATTTTTAGGTTTTTAACCAAAATACTATATTCCAACATTTTTAGTCGTAAAACATCCATTTTAAGTCATGAAAGAAAACTACGTGTATACTATGCATGGCTAAGCATGGTTAAGTAGAGGTGTATACCCATGTGACATCATGTATTATCTACCCTTTAGCTAAAATCATCAAGGTTCGCTATCCAAATTTTGTGAGAACATTTTAGGTGTGGCTAGGTATATCTACCAGTATCCCATCATAGCACTTGTTATGATAATTATTCGCATGCATAATAATTTTGACAAGAACCATATAAAGTACTTATTTCAAGTAGTAGGATCAAGATGTTCAAGGAGGTGCTTGCCTTACTGTTCATTGTCTGGTAGGTAGTCGAGGTCGTCGACGAGCTCGTCGTCAACCAAATCAAAAACGTCGGGTTCTACTCGTCGTCCAATAAAAGAGATCATGCAACAAATGATAAACCAAAGTAAGAGTAAAACAATGCAAGTAGAAAATCCAAATAAGTACATGTGTGTAAGGAACCTTTATTTTAGTATGTTTTTATTAGTAATATTAGTAGTGCTATGATAGCTATATGTATGTATGTATGTTATGTATGTGAGGATCTTTCAGGGGTTGACCAATTTGCTTCCTGGTCCTAAGTTCCTTTTTATCACATGTGGTGTACATCCCTTGTGAGTTTTTTTTTCTTTTTCTTTTAGACACATGCATTTATGTGCTTCTTACTCTTTAGGACAAGATCAGTTATAAGACATAATTGAATCAAAGTAGATTCTCATTTACCTCTTTATACAGCTAGCCTACTGACCTCTTAATATTAAGAAATTAATTTTTGTCAATTTAGAGTCTATTTGCAAAGAATAAGCATTTAATTGTAGTTAGCATATTGGTATACATCCTTATTGGAAAATGGTTCAAGACAATTTGAAATTTAAATATTTTTGCATTCTTGGGTTTCTGGTATCATATGAAGTCCATCAAAATTTGTTCTATTCAATTCTAAGCATATTTGAAGAAATTTTACATTGAGCATATTTCCTACCCTTCTCTTTAAATTCGAATTTCAAATTTACACAGAGCTCACTTTCAAAATATTTTTACATATTATGAGAGATCTTGATTTTATATGAATTTAGAAATTTATTTCACCTCATTTGGATTTATACTTCAAAAGTTATTGTCACTTTGGGTCAGCTCGGTTTTGAAAAAGAAAATAATTCGGGGAAATACGCTTTCGTCACCGGAAGGCGTATTCCCGTGCACGCGTTTTTCCATTCAAACCACCCGCAGCCACTAACACCTGGGTCCCACACGTCAGTGATTCAACACGCAAGGAAGACTCGATCGTAGTCCCTGACACCTGGGTCCCGCACGTCAGTGACTCCGAACAGAGTCGGGGCTTGACCTCATCGCCGGTGAGATTCTAGCCAAAATCTCGCTCGGCCAATGGTCTCTACGGCTTGAGGAGACTCTGGAGCGCACGAGGGTGGTACCCATTCCACTGGCAATCACTGAAGAAGCCCCGCCACCGCAGCCGAGCGGTGGAGGCCATGGCGGGAAGCCGCTCCAGTGACAGAAGGTCACCCGAGTGGAATCGGTTCCACCGACGGCACCTACTACCCCTAAGCGTCCCATTTTACCTTGTTTTGGACTTGGAAATTGGCTAGCTCATCCTACCACTGAGTGCCATGGAGGAAGAAGAAGAACAGTGACACGACAAGCTTCGGTTGATGATTTATGAAAAAAGATTGAGGGGTTTTGAATGGGGTGAGTTGCAGATGCTTATGTGCAAAGGAATTGAGAGAAGATTTCGTGTACCGCCTTAATTCAAGCTTAATACAGGACTAGGTTTCTTCGGCCCGAGGATGAACGAGAGGAAATGGGGGACTATTCAGTGAGCGTGTAGAGGAAGAAGGCAAGGGAAAACATAGTGCACAGCTGGGTGACCCCAAAGCTGGCTTTTATAGCCGTGAATTTGCTGTGGAAACGTCATCATGTTAGTGTGTCTCGGTGGTGAAGTCTTTGGCTTGCATAGTGGCTCTGAGTGGGAGTAGGAATGGCCGGCGATGGGTTTTGTGGTGAGGTCAAAACGTGGCAAGTGAAGGATGAAGGCTTGACCTCCATCATCGTAGGCTGGCAGTGGTGACAGAGGCTACATCGGCGCATCCTCCTCCGAAACTTTAGTGCGAGGAAGGAGGAGACTATGGTGTGGCTGATAGGTGGGGTCATGAGAGTCTTGGGCCCACAAGCAGTATCTCATGATTGGGTGCCATCTTCCACCTGGCAGGCAATCCCTACAGAGCTCCGGTCCCACTTGGCAGTCCCTAGCACTGGGTATTCACCTGCTCCCTTCTTGCGACTAGTACAATTAGGCATTTAATTGGCCATAAATTTTAAGTCAAAAAATTCTGAAAATAGTTTTGGGTGACTCTTAAATAGGGCTGGTCTCACTGTTAAAATTGCAGGCCGAAATAAGACACCAAAAGTTTACAAAAATTCTGACAACATACGGTGGTCAATTTTTGTGTTCTCAGTTTTCCATTTTTCTAGAGAGTTATATATTATCATAAAATTTTAAAACTTTTTTTACGGGTTTATCATGTCTATAATTATCTTCATAAAAAAATTCAGATTCATGAATTCCTTATTAAATTTATAAAAATTCTGACATTACCATTTCTAGATTTTCAATCTTTCTGTTTTCTAATTTTTAAGTATCACAAAATAATTTATTATTTCCTGAAATTTTTACTGTGGATATATATGACCTCTATGAAAATTATATAAAATTTCCAGGTCTATATAGTTTTGAATTATTTTTATTAAATTCTAAAATGGGTCACTATTCACTGTCAAATCCCATTAATTGCCTTTCACTTCACCATTTATCATGTCATTTGACATTTTAAATTTATATACAAGGTCCTCGTTAATTATCCAGATTTTTTAGGAATTTTTGCTTATTTTTTTGACATAAGGTTTTATTCTTGCTCATTATCTATGGATTTCTCCTTTTAAGCATAATCAAGAAAAGCCAAAAAAATCAAGAAACAATCTAAGAAAATCTAAAAAATTATAAAATAATAAAATATGATCTTTGAGTTAGATTTTTTTTCTTCATTATATTTTTAGGATGTGACATGTGGGCACGGAGAAGCATGCATTCCAGAGATTAGATGGGAAACGGAACAAGGGGCCAAGTGCCTGTACGTCTGCACTACGTACATGACGAACTGAGCCATTGTTTGGCGAGAGCGTTAGGGCGTGCGTCCCACCAAAATGGCACGGGTAGCCAGTGGCCGTTGCTCTGCTTTGGCTTCTAGAGAGCCGTATGCTACTTCGACCGCCGGAGTGGTATCTGCTATTGCAAACCAGAGCGTGATCAGCAACATTTTGGGTCTTTTTTGTGTAGATTATGATTCTGGACTATAGGTGAAGAGAAGTTGATTCTAAATTTTGAGATGGTATTTGTGAGTAATCCCTTGAAAATTTTAGTGGTATTCTTATATTTGCATTCCTCATAATTAATAGAAGCGTATATGAAGTGGATTGTGAATTCTAGTATGTATGGGTGGACTGAATTATGAGAAAATTATGAGAATCGATTCTTAGAATCGGGTTGTTTGTTTTTCATTCAGTTTTTGGGCCCAGAATTTAGAAGCCACAACAAAAACAAACAGACCTTTAAGATCCAGCAACTTGTGCATACGTTGGCTTCTAGTTAAACCTAGGCATTGGGGTAAGCTTTTTTAGGCTAGCCTGTTGCACGATAGGCACAATATGACTGAAGCATGGCATGACACTCATATTGATGCAGACATCACTGCTACGATTACGATCACACCTGATTTGACTAACCCCAACATACCATTCATGGGCTAAGAAGAGAGAGGTATCAAATCCACCATGTTCTAGAATCCAACTCGGCTTTCGGATACCAGTCTGAAGTAAAACGAGTATAACTTTTGCATATGGTGTCCGATTGGAGAGTTCTTGCACTTAATTTAAAGCTTACAACGAGACCTTTGCAATGGACCTAGCTCCAGCACTAGATTCAATGTGGATCAACCGAAATCATTGAAACAATATTCTACAACACTATTTTGGGTTGTTTCGGACCTTATAAGCAAGTGGGGACCCAAGCCCTAGTTGTGTGCATCCCCCCTGGCTACACACAACTCTAGGACGGCCCTCTCATATCTCTCCCTCTTATGTACTCAATAGCTATCGCTTTAGACACTTGGGTTTTTGTTGAGCATAGTTTTAGCCTAGGGTTAAACCACATTGTCTACTAGACGTGTCGAACGACCACCTGTTAAGACTTCTGTGCAGAACCCCACCTTACCTTTGATTTATATTTTTCATGAACTTCAATTATTATTTGCAATTTCATATTATTTTTACTATTGTTCTTGCATGTTCTTCAGTTGCTTTTAGGAACTGAACCTCGTGTTGATCGTGCCCACAGCAAGGTCAATAACCTTCTGGAGTTGGTTTAGCGATTACTAAGGCACATCATCATCGTACGTTATAGTCGGATAATCAAAATCAGTTCTACCAAATCGATAGTTATCGCTCTCATCGAAAGATCGAGATATAATCTTACATCAGGTGGTAACAGAGCGCCAAGTTGCTCAGTGAGAGATTCAGTATCTTAGATTAGTTTTTGTTTTCTATTCTAAATTAAAAATTACTCCAAAAAATTCAATCTTTAGATTTAATCTGGTTTTTTAGTGAGTTTTGACAGGTTTTGATCTGTCGACGTTTGTTGTCGGCGCTGGATCCAAACTCGATGGTAGCACAAGATGCAAGATTTATACAGTTTCAGGCTCTCGCGGAGGAGATAATACTCTAGTCCTGTACTCTGGGATTATGTGTATGATTGTGTGTAGATTGTGTTCAATGATGCTCTCCTGCCCCCCTTTATATAGCAGTGGGGTTCGGTTAATTACAAGGAAGATCCCTGATTGGATACGAGGGGGAGATTCTATCTCTATTCTTATCTGCCGAATATGGTAACAACCAGTATTATAATCATATCCTGTCTAATTAAGGTTGGTTACTATCTTCAGGGTTTCCTTGTTACACACGTTGGCAATAGCCCAGGTGGTACCCGTCCTTATACAGTCAGCTTGGCCCATCTCCTCTTGGGTGGTCCTCACGGCCTGCCATGCGGATACCCGGAGTCTATGTACTCCACAGTAGCCCCCGAGTGCTTTGCGATCGAGTTGTTGTCTTCTTGGTTGCATCCCAACTGAGCCATGCTTCATGCCGAGTACTTTCAGTTCTTGGTACGGCTTCCCGATTGGTTTCTTTTCCATGCCGAGTGCCATATTACAGGGAAAGAGATCGTGAAGGACTCAATAGAACTCCACGCTTGATTTCTCCAAGTGGTACCTAGCCCAATTATTTGAAAACTGGCAGTCGACCCATCTTGGAGCATACCCTTATTTAGGTTGGCTTTAGCCGAGAGGTACCTATGTCCAATTGTCATGGTGCACAGCTAGCGACCCATCATGAGGCATACCCTGGATTGTCCTAGTGGTATCTGCACCCGATTGTCACGGTGTACAGCTGGCGGCCCGTCATGGGGCATACTCTTGGAGTCTTGGTTCTGAATCAACCCGTAATATCTGATTCCGTCTTGTGCGGTAACCAGCAATTGACCCAACATGGAGCATATTACAAGAAGACATTGCAATTTGGTTTGAAAGGTACCCAAATCCCGTTTGATATGGTTATTGGCAATCGACCCATCATGGAGCGTACCAGATCCCAAACTAGATTTGACCTAGGAGTACTTGTGCACAACGGTTGTGGTGCACAGCTAGCGGCTCATCGTGGGGCGTACCCTAGGTTAGGTCTAGACAAAGTATGGAAGACAAGATGCATTTTCCCGCTCAGGGCGAAATTCAGCGTCGCTTCCTATAAATACAAGGCTTGGTGCGGGCAAAGAGTTTTTCGAATTAAGGCTTGCGTGATTTGTATCTGGTTCAGTTTCCCACGCCAGCGCGTCTTCTTGGTCATTTCAACTTCCCGCACCAGCACGTCTTCGGAACCGCTTCGGATTCCCATGCCAGCATGCTTTTAGGGCTGCTTCGGCTTCTTTGGCTATATAAGGGTGTCACTGCTTCTAATTCTTCACTTCTTCACCAATCTTCGATCTCTTTTCAGGGTCACCAATGGCATCTCCTTCTCGCTTCGCTGCGCCCGAAGTAGCTCCGCCTCCAGCGGCGGAGCTGGTCTTCAACTTCGGGAACGACACACTGGCGGCACCCACTAACGAAGAGGCCTTCCTCACCGAGCTTTGGGTTGATTACGACCTCGCTCTGGCTGAGGTTGTTGAGCTAGAGGCCACCGCCCGCGACATCACCACCGTCACCATCCTGACCAAGGTTGTCCAAACCATCGCCGAGGTTGCTGACACCATCGTCGAGGCATTAGGCTGCACACGCCGCACTTAGGTTTAACTGTAAAATTTAGGCAGTGTAAAACATATTCCCTCGAACATAATGTTCGATCTCATATATAATTTTAATGCTATTTACTCTTTTTTCCTTACTGACTTTTGAATTCATCCGAGTGGTTTGTCTCTTTTTCGTTTAAGCACTCTGTCCGACTAGTCTAGCCCCTAGGCGTCGGGAGTTGGCTCATGGCTCTTTCTTCCAGGCACACACTTTGAGTGACTAGAGTTCGCTGATCATGGGATTAGAGCTTCACTACTTCGGAATTAACGCACTCGGACATATCCACAATCGTTAGGGAAAAGGAGCAAAAACGACTCAGAAAGAGGGTTACGCATGCGCAACACTATTAGGTGTAGCCCCCGACTTACTGCTTAGTTGGATAACAAGTAAGTAGCAAGTCAAGGAAAAATTTTATTCACAATAACATGATTGAATACAAGATTTAAGTGTAAAAGCGACGTAGCTGCTTTATATTCCATGTGTTGCCGACAACCACGCCGTCTTCACGCTTGAGTCTGTATGCCCCCGGGCGCGTAACTTCATCGACGATGTAAGGGCCTTCCCAACTTGGGGAGAACTTGTGCACGCTTTTCTAATTCTTTCTTAAAATCAAATCTCCTTTAGAGAAAGTACGGCCCCAAACATTGCGATTGTGATAGCGACATAAGCCCTGAAGGTACTTAGCCGACTAGATTGCTGCAAGGTACTTAGCCGACTAGATTACTGCAACATCCCTGGCCTCCTCCAGTCAATCGAGGTCTTCTAGCCGGCTTTCCTCTGACTCGGCTTCCTTGTAATTCTGAACCCACGGGGATCCGAACGCCAACTCGGTAGGTAAGACCGCCTCTGAACCATACACCAGGAAAAAAGGTGACTACCCGATTGCCCTGCTGGGGGTAGTTCTCAGCTCCTAGAGCACCGAAGGCAATTCTTTGACCCATCACGTAGCATATGGTTTGATACGATCAAATATCCTTACTTTTAATCCTTGTAGCACCATGCCGTTGGCCCGTTTGACCTGCCCATTACTTCGGGGATGACCCACGGAAGCAAAACAGATTTTGATGCCGAGCTCGTCGCACCAATCTTGAAATTCTCCGCCTCTAAATTGAGTGCCATTATCGATGATTATCCTATTCGACACGCCAAATCTGACCACAATTTCCTAAAAGATTCTCTGGCCTTGGCCGCTGTGATCGTGGCGAATGGCTTGGCCTCAGTCCACTTTGTGAACTTGTCCATGGCAACGAAGAGATGAGTGCAACCACCTTGGGCCTTCTTTAGGGGTCTAACCATGTGGAGCCCCTAGACTGCAAACAACCAGGTGATTGAGATGGTCTACAACTCCTATATCGGCACGTGAATCTACCGAGCAAAAAACTAATAGCCTTCGCATGTGCGGACGATGTCTTTCGCATCTGTCACTGCAATAAGCCAGAAAAAACCTTGACGATAAGCTTTGCCCACAAGAGCGCTTGATGCGGCGTGATGCTCACAGACTCCCGAGTGGATTTTCTTGAGGAGTCTCTTCCCTTCTTGTTCTGATATGCACCGCCTTAGCACGCCGGATGTACTCTTTCGAAAGAGCTCTTCTTCGACCACCACATAGCTTTTGCTTCAGCGCGTAATACGCTGTGCCTATACGCGATCTTCTCCGAGCTTGTCCTTCAGTAGATAATCTAGATAGGGAATTGTTTAGTTAGGGTTGATGACCAAAACCTCTGCCTCGGCCGACTTTTCCTCTGACTTGCTTGACTCCTGCTGTCAGCCTATCGTGGGTTTATGAAGCTCGTCTACTGCTTCATTATCTCGGCGGAGCACATGGATGAGCTTCAGCTTGTCGAACTTGTCCTCCAGCTTGCGCATTTCCTGGCAATACACGGCCATATTGTCGCTGATGCACGACCAGTCCTTCTGCATTTGATTGATCACTAGCTATGAGTCTCCGCGAACCGTCAATCGTCGGATACCGAGCGATATGGCGATACGGAGCCCGTGGATGAGTGCCTCATACTCGGCGGCATTGTTTGATGTAGGAAAGTGGATTTGAAGAATGTACTTCAGTCGTTCCCCTATCGGAGAGATGAGTACTACACCAGCCCCCGTGCCACTGAGCATGAGGGATCCATCGAAGTACATTGTCCAATACTCAAATTCCTCAACAGCTGTGGGATTCTGTAATTCTACCCACTCGATGGTGAAGTCGGCGAGTACTTGATATTTGATGGCAGTTCGCAGCTTGAAGGAGATTTCAAAGGCTCCGAGCTCGACTGCCCACTTCGCAATTCTCCCAGTGGCTTCCTGATTATGAAGTATGTCTCTAATCGGAAAAGAAGTAGCCACCGAAATCGAATACTCTTGAAAATAGTGCTTAAGTTTGCGAGAGGCAAGCAATACGGTATACAGTAGCTTTTGTACTTGAGGGTACCGTACCTTGGATTCGCCCAATACCTCACCGATGAAATAAACTGGGCGTTAAACCTTCTGCAGGTGTCCTGCTTCCTCCCGCTCCACAACAATTGCAGCGCTAACTACATGAGTCGTTGCCACTATGTAAAGCAAAAGGGGCTCCTCAGGCATCGGTGAAACGAGCACTAGAGGAGTGGTCAGGAACACCTTGAGATCCTCAAAAGCTTGCTGCACCTCAGGAGTCCGTTGGAAGTTACCTTGCTTCTTCAGGAGCTTGAAAAATGGCATTCCCTACATCCCCAAGTGAGAAATGAATCTGCTGAGTACCACCATGCATCCTATAAGCTTCTAGACATCCTTCTGGCAAGTCGGGGGGTTTCATCTTTAGGATGGTGTTGATCTTCTCCAGGTTTACCTCGATACCGCGATGAGACATGATAAATCCGAGCAGCTTTCCCGAAGGGACTCCGAAGACACATTTCTCGGGGTTGAGCTTCATCTTGTAGGCCCTTAGGCTCTCGAATGTTTCAGCCAAATCAGAAATGAGGTCTTCCTTTATACGAGATTTGACAACGACATCTTCTACGTATGCTTCCACGTTACATCTGAGTTGAGTGTGAAAACACCGTTGTATTGCGCGTTGATAGGTGATGCCAGCGTTTTTCAACCCAAATGGCATTGTGACATAGCAAAAGGCCCCAAACGGGGTGATGAACAAAGTCTTAATGCAGTCTTCCTCTTTCAACCTGATTTGGTGATACTCCGAGTAGACATTTAGAAAAATTAGGAGCTCACATCCGACGGTTGAGTCCACCACCTGATTGATGCGAGGCAACCCGAATAGATCTTTTGGGCATGCCTTATTGAGATCGGTATAATCAACACACATGCGCCAACTTTTATTCTTTTTGCGAACAAGAACTGGGTTCGCTAACCAGTCGGGATGATACACTTCTTTTATGAATCCTGAAGCTAAAAGCTTAGTGATTTCTCCCTTAATAGCGTCACGGTGATCTTGCGTGAACCGCCAGAGCCGCTGCTTGATAGGCTTCGCCTTCTTGTCGACATTGAGAGAGTGCTCGATTACCTCCCTAGGGACACTAGGCATATCCGATGGCTTCCAAACAAAGATATCTCGGTTCGCCTGATGGAAGGTGACGAGAGCGTCTTCCTATTTATGATCAAGCTCTGTCTCAATCAGAGCCATTTGGGCCGAGTTGGACGGGTCAAGTATCACCTTCTTAACTCCCTCGTCAAGCTTCGTGCTTGACTTGGTCTGCTTCCGAGCTGGGACGTCTCCATCTTGTTGGAGCGCGGCTGCCAGTCAGATCTTCTCCCTGTCGGCCGCTGCCTCTTGCATCTCAGCCATCTCGCAGCTCTCCCTATCTCACACGAAGGATTGCTTAACATCACCACGAACCGTGATAATGCCTTTTGGCCCTGGCATCTTCAGTGCAAGGTATGTGTAGTGCGGCACAGCCATGAATCTGGCTAGGCCCGGCATTCCCAAAATGGCATGGTATGCTGTCTCGAAATCGGCCACTTCAAAGTTCAGATATTCAGTCCGATAGTTGTCCTTGGTCTCGAATGTGACCGGTAAAGTGATCTACCTGAGTGGTACCGTCGAGGTCCCGGGGATTACCCCATGGAACGGCGACGATCCACGCTTCAGCTCGGAGCGGGGGATCTTCATGTCGTCAAAGGTTTTGGAGAAAAGGACATTGAGTTTGCTCCCACCATCAACCAGCACCTTCTTGAGCTTGACGCTTGCGAATAACAGGGTCTAGGACCAGAGGATATCTACCTGGGTACGGGATGTAGTCAGGATGATCCGAGTGATCAAATGTGATCGGAACCTCGGACCACCTCAAGTACTGGGGGGTCGCCGGCGTAACTGCATTCACTTCCCGAGCAGTAAGTATTTGCTTCCACTTGGACTCATATACAGCCGAGCCCATGAATATATAATTGAGCTTGCGCTCAGTCGTTTGGTAGTCACCCTCTTCATCTTCAGGGGGGTTCTGCTTCTTGCCTGCCTCGCCTTTATCTAGGCCCGGTCACTTGTTGCTTTTTTTCGCGAACCTTTTCGAGGTGAAGTAATCCTTGGCTGCATGTTTCCCCTTGGGATGGAAAGGGCAGACCGTGTCCATTACCTTGTCATAATTATCTGTTTGCGGCGCTCGAGTCCGACTGCGCTTTGCTACCGTGACCAGCTCCTCACCCTTCCGCTTCTTGTCCATCTACTTGGAGGACTCGGCGTGGTCTTTTTTGTCCATCTGCCGCGAATGATCTTCTTGGCGCTCGGCTAGAGCATCTGAGGCCGTGGTGTAGCGGTCTACTAAAGCGAACATTTCTTTCACCGTAGTCGACGGCTTTCGGGACATCTTCTTGATCAAGTCGGCATTGCAAACTCTCTTCTGGAAAGCTGCTATGATGACTACTTCCAAGATGTCCCGAATGGTGTTCTTCTTTTGCATGAAGCGCCGGATGAACTCCTGAAGAGACTCATTCTTCTTCTGATGAAGTTGATACAAGTCCCACGGGGTTCTGGGCCTCTCATAGGTGCTCTGGAAGTTGGCAATAAATTGTTCACAAAGATCTCCCCAGGAATCTATAGAATTCTCTGGAAGTCCTGTGAGCCAGTCCTGAGCTGATGGGGTGAGTGTGACTAGCAAGTAATTCGCCATCACATTATGGTCGCCCCCGGCTACCTTGACCGCAAGGGCATAAACTTGCAGCCAGACCTCTGGGTCCCTCTCCCCATCGAACTTGACAATGCCCTTAGGATTGAAACCTTCGGGCCATACCACTCGGCGGAGCCGAGCAGTGAAGGCGCGGACCCCATCAATGGGTCCGTCACAACACCGCGACGAAGATTGGCGCGGTGGGGTTATGGCCCGGCGGTCTTCGTCGTCACGCTGGCCACAGTGGTGGTCCTTGCGGTCATCACGATTGTTGCACTAATCGTTGCGGCTGTCCCGGCCATCAATGCCGAAACGCTCGTAGTGATCTTCAAGCTGATGTTGCTCATCGTCTTCTCGCTCACGTCGCCTTTAGGTCCAAGCGGAGGTCGTGGTTGAGACTTTGGCGGGCGTCGTCCCCATGGCGAGGCTCATGCTGACTGCGCGTGAACCGACTGCGGGCGGTCTAGCTGCTGACAGTCTGAGTATGAGCGCGAGAATGTGACATCCCCACTGGGTCTACTTGGTTGTGTTGGATTGCCGCCATTGTCACCATGGCCTGAACTTGGGCCACGATCGGGGAGATAGGTTAAACCCAAAACTTTATATCTTTATTAATTAACTCGGTATGGTTGCTTACAAAGCCTAAAAGCTTGCAACACATACTGCACACTCAGCAATCAAGAAGAACCAATTCAACCTAAACACACAAAACTACCGTCTACATGGGAGACACTCCTATCTTAGGAAACGCGACTCCCACACATGAGTCTCAACTGGCTACTTGAAGCGCCAAGTCTTCCAGATCTTGGAACACTTCATTGATCCGCTCTTCCATGAGCTTGATGATTCTTTCCTTCATAATCTTTATGGTAGCAGCAGACACTTGATGCCATCTCCTAAAGTGTGGTATATCGTTTTTCTACTTTAAGATAACTTAGGTAAGATTTTAACTCAATTCAGCAGAGGTAAGAGAAAGAAATTTCAGCAAGGGAAAAGAAAGAATTTTTTTGGTAAGGACAGAAATAGAAGAATGAGATAATTCAAGAACACATTATTCTTCTAGGTTAGGTCTTTCACTTTAGAAAATAATTTTGAAGGACCTATAGGGACGACCAACTATCTAGGGCCAAGACCTACAGTCAGTATGCTCTGATACCACCTCTGTAAGGACCCGAATTCACCCATTCGGACCCACTGTGTTTACCGCACTAGTCCCAGGATCAATCGCTAGTGCACACAGCTTAACATCGGTAAGCATCACATCATACACAACGATAAGAATAATAAGACTTCATTTATTTATTATGACTAGTGTATGATCTTATGATCACTTACATTTATTTGGCACTTGAGGCAAGACTAAGGTAAAATAAGGCGAATGCGTGGAAAATAGTAGAAAGCGTAGTGACTCATCGATTACACCACAGGCATCGACAAGGCTTGGCCTAGTGACTCGTATCCACGAAATCGTCCTCCAACACGGCGATGACTCCTCCATTGTTGTTGGTTGTTAAGCAAGGGTGAGTACACCAACACGTACTCAACAAGTTGTGCACAAAATGCAATTCTATCATAGCTATATGCAGGCTTATTCCAAAGGAATGGCTAAGGGTTCATTTGCAGTAAAGCAGCATTTAAGAACACATACGTTACATAGATTGAAAAGATAGTAAAACAAAAAAATGACAAGTAAATAGATTCAGTGGTTCTCAAATAAACCCAACTTTCCATCCTAAAGCAAGTTTCCTTTATCCACATGGCATCCCGCCATCCCATCCGATTGTTCATTTTAAATTTACTACCCTTGATTTGTAATTCGAGCATTGCTCATCTGGTGAACACGGCTATCGAATAGATTGTACACTCTGCAGAGGTTATGCACTTTACCCACATGACATGATCATCTCCTGTTGCCAAGCTATTAGCACACTTCCTTTGGTGTGCCTTGCAGAGAGATCATGACAAAGCTTTACAATGCATCCTCTTAACCCAATGCTACTGCTAAGGTTTCAACGAAGGGTTACACCACCACAATGGGGCCCTCTCTTGCGCCATGTGAGTTTCCTCCGTACAGGACTCACACCACCACGATAGCACTTAAGCTAAGCATTTGCAAATTAATCGGCTAATTTGTCCCATTCGAGACATGTGGTTGCAAGTTCGACTCGGGTCAAAGGCTGCGCAAGGTTAAGTCCTTAGTGTTGATTAAAGCAAGACTTGCACATACCCTTAGCTCCATCGAGCCATTCCCAATTTAATTTCTTTAAAATTTTTTTGGGATTTTTGAATTTTTTTTTTTTTAAATTGATATTTTTTTTATTTAAATTTTATCATTTTTTAATCTTTTGGAAAACCCAATTTTTTAAATAAATTTTTCCGGGCGCCAATTTAAAAAATTAATAAAAAATAATATTCAATTTCCAATTTTTTAAAATTTGGGAAAAATAATTATTTAAAAAAGGTGATCATAAGGGGAAAAAAAAATTAATTAAAACAAATAGGTTTTCTTTTAAAAAAACTGGGAAAACCCAAAACCAAAAATTTCCCGCCCCTTTCGGGAAATCGCCGACTTCCGGGTTGGGTAAAATTTGAATTTTAAAAAATAAAGGGGTTTTAAGTAAAAAAATTAATTAAATAAAATTTTTAAAAGGGTAAAAAAAATTTAAAACCAAAATCTCCCAGGAAATTTTAAAGAAAAACCCCCTTTTTTTAAAAAAGAAATTTTTGTTTAAAAAACAAAAGGGAAAAAAAAAACAAAAAATTTCTTTTTGCAGTCCTTTTAGGAAATTTTTTTTTGGGGAAAAAAAATAAAGGAAACAAAAATTTTGGGGAAACCCCCCCTTTTATTAAAAATAAAAAAGGGGAAAAATTAATTTAAAGCCCATGGTAGGGTTTTAAAAAGGGCGGGCCCCTTTAACAAATTTTCCCAAAAGGGGATTCAGTTTTTGGGGTGAGGAAACCCTTTAAAACCTTTTACTTCCCGTTTCCCTTTTTAAAATTCTGTTTTCTGGGAAATTTGGAAAGTAACACAAACCCCTCCTTTCCCCACAATTGGGATTTCCTTTCAAGGGTTACTATATAGGGTTTTTTAAGGCTAATTGGTTTAAAACAATTGGGCAAATTGGGAAAACCAAAATTATTTACCCCAAAGGGTTTCCTTAAGAAAAAAAACCCTTCCCCAATTTTAAAACCCAAAAACTTTTACCCCAAATTTTTGGGGGCCAACCCCCCAAACCCGTTTTAATTTTTTAAAATTAAAAATTTTTCGTTTTTTAAGTTTTAGATTAAATTTTTTTTTAAAAGGAATTAGGGCATCAACGTTTAAATTTTAAAATTTTTTAAAAAATTTTTGAGCTAAAAAACAAAAATTAAAATCAAAAATTTTTTTTAATAATTGGGTTGAATTTAAGGGGTGGCCCTTGGAATTGAAGGTTCCCTCCTTAAAGGGGGCCCGGGTACGCCCTCCCCTTTTGCCGGCTTTAAAATAATTTTGAAGGACCTATAGGACGACTCAACTATCTAGGGCCAAGACCTACAACAAGAAGATGCTCGATAACCACTCAGAAGGACCCGATTCACCCATTCGACCCAATGCGGTTTACCGTGACTAGTCCTGTGGATCAATCGCTAGTGCACAGTTTTAACATCAGAAGCATCACATCATACACAACGATAAGAATAATAAGACTTCATTTATTTATTATGACTAGTGTATGATCTTATGATCACTTACATTTATTTATGGCCACAGGCAAGACTAAGGTAAAATAAGACGAATGCAGCGGAAAATAGTAGAAAACGAGTGACTCATCAAGACACCAACAGCAACCGACAAGGCTTGGCCTAGTGACTCAGATCCACCGAAATCGCCCTCCAACACGCATGATGACTCCTCCATCGTTGTTGGTTGTTGCCAAGGGTGAGTACACCAACACGCACTCAACAAGTTGTGCACAAATGCAATTCTATCATAGCTATATGCAGGCTTATTCCAAAGGAATGGCTAAGGGTTCATTTGCAGTAAAGCAGCATTTAAGAACACATACGTTACATAGATTGAAAGATAGTAAAACAAAAAAATGACAAGTAAATAGATTCAGTGGTTCTCAAATAAACCCAACTTTCCATCCTAAAGCAAGTTTCCTTTATCCACATGGCATCCCGCCATCCCATCCAGTTGTTCATTTTAAATTTACTACCCCTTGACTGTAATTCCCGAGCATTGCTCAATACCGTGAGCACGGCTATCCGAATAGATTGTACACTCTGCAGAGGTTATGCACTTTACCCACATGACATGATCATCTCCTCGCTGTTGCTATTAGCACACCACTTTGGTGTGCCAAGAGAGATCATGACAAAGCTTTACAATGCATCCTCTAACCCAATGCTACCCGCTAAGGTTTCAACACCGGCGGTTACACCACCACAACAGGCCTCTCTTTGCGCCTATGTGAGTTTCCTCCGCACACCCTGACTCACACCCACCACGATAGCACTTTGCTAAGCATTTGCAAATTAGTCACTAGGCTGTCCCATACCTGCACATGTGGTTGCAAGTTCGACTCAGTCAAAGGCTCGCAAGGTTAAGTCCTTAGTGTTGATTAAAGCAAGACTTGCACATACCCTTAGCTCCATCTGAGCCCACCCCGCACACTTGCCCTTCCACTTGCTTCAATCTAAAGTGATTACCTCCCCGTTGGTTACCAAGCACCACGTGTTTTCATAAATCAACATCGCTGAGTGACCTCCCATTAATGCACAACTCAATCTAATTTACGACCACACATGGCCCACCAAGTTATCATCATTGTTCCATATTCCATTAGTCAGGATTAATAATCAACATTTCATATACATGTGATGACGTGGCATGGCTAAGCATTCTAATCCGGTCTAACCATCCATGTTGATTTCATTATTAACCAACTATAATCAACCAACCTAGGGTGACAAGTGGATCATGGCATACAATTTAACAAGGTAGGGTGTAATTCAAGAGGTACAATATCTAAATCCCAATTTAAGTTGAAACCATTTGTACTCTTGAAATAATATGCAATAAAGTAAAGCAAAATAGCAATTTTTCCTAATATGGGTTCAACATGATCAAAGCACAACTTGCCTTGGTTAAGCTCCCGGTCGTGGTCTAGAAATACTTTGAGTTGGTACCCTCCTTGCCTCGCACAATTCAACGCCTCACGCGAATCGAGAGAGAAAGCAAATAAAAACCAAAACCAAATAGCAAATGAACTTGAAAATTCAAATAAAATCCACCATTGGAAAGATCTCAATTTTACAAATTTTTCGGAATTTGAGTCACCTCAATCGGAGTTCATATGCAAAAGCTATAGCATTTAGAAGTTTTTGAAAATAAACTAAACTCTGGAATTAGAAATTCTAAATTTTTCCGAATTATTTTTATAAAGAAACCCGGATTTTTCCCGCCTCAAACGTACGGATGCTACGTGGCAAAATATAAACTCTACGATCTTGATCCAACGGCGAAGGCTTACCCGCAGGTGCTTCCTATTCAATGCGTTAACGCTGGTAAATCGTGGTGTCAACAAGGCCTGACGGCCGAGATTTCCCTGGCGATGGTGAAGACGCCGATCGTTAACCCGGGCGGACTTGAGGATTCCACGACTTCGGATAAGCCTCCGCGCGTTTCCGTGAACAAGAGACGGTGGCAAATCAATCAGCATAAGCTTCGGGCGATTTACCGAACGTTTCTTTTCGCGAATTTCTACTTAACGATGGCACGACTCGATCGCTTCCTCGATTTTTCCTCGCTGCCAGATTTTGGCGATGCCACGCACGGGTTTAAATAGCGCGACGCGACTTCTCACCCGAAGCCGGACTTCGTGGTCCTTGCTTGAATTCGGCGCCACGCGCCGAAGTTCGAATTGGCCACGCGCCGGAGAAACGGAAGGAGTTCCCGCATGCAGCGAACTTTATTTCCAAATCGCACCGGTCAGCAATAAATTTTCCTACTCCGGTTCAATCCTCACCACTCCTAGGTGATCCAACGACTAACGATGGTTCATCTCAACCTCGCCATACGGCCGCCGCAAGCCCCTCGGCGCTATACATGCTAAAGATTATTCATATGGCTGAATCGAGTTTTTCCCCCTTTTAAAATATTTAACAAAAATAGATTGATTTCCTTAAAACAATAAAATACCCGGAAGAATCCCAGAAGGAAAAAGAAAAATCTCAAAATACTTTGAGACCTTCTAGACCCGCATAAAATATTTTTAGGCAAACTTTATTTTAAATTTATCTATTTATAATTAGTTTTCGACAGGAGGCAATATACTTTTAAGATAATCCAAATAAATCTCAGGAAATTCCAATAAATCCAGGAAATTCACAAAAATCATAAATAGCAATAAAATAATATTATTTAATTGAAAAGCTAAAATTTTGGGATGTTACATGCTTTCTAACTCGGCTTCTGAGTCAGAGGTGCAGAAAGGAGACAGATCAAGATGATCTCCAAATCCGAGTGGGGTGCTACTGATGACGCCCACCACCTGGGAGCCATCCTATCGAATCCTTACCGTATCCGAATCGGGGAGAAAGCCCCCGGCTTACTACTCGTGAGCAGATGGCCGTGGCATTCCCCGACCCGAGTGGTAATCCAGATGAAGGAGCAATGGAATCTCTCCCAGATTGGATCTGGTCCAAGTTCGAGAGAGTAAGCTTGCCGAGATTGTTGGCGATGAAATCCAAGCTCCCGAAGCAAAAAGCTTGGCCGGAAGCGAAAGTGACGGCAACTCCATTGATGGCGGCCATCGAGCTCGACGAGATTGATCTTAGCGCAACCCCTATCTGTTGCGCCAACTATTGACGTTTGTTGTCAGTAATAATGAAAATGAGGCTAGGCGTTGGATCCAAATTTGATGGTAGCACAAAACGTAAGACTTATACAGGTTCAGGCTGTCGCGGAGGAGATAATACCCTAGTCTTGTGCTGGGATTATGTGTATAATTGTGTGTAGGATGTGTTCAATGATGCTCTCCCGCCCCCCTTTATATAGCAGTGGGGTTCGGTTAATTACAAGGAAGATCCCTGATTGGATACGAGGCGAAGATTCTATCTCTATTCTTATCTGCCGAATATGGTAACAACTAGGATTATAATCATATCCAGCCTAATCAAGGTTGGTTACTATTTTTAAGGTTTCCTTGTTGTGCACGTTGGCAGCAGCCCAGGTGGTACCCGTCCTTATACAGTCGGCTAAGCCCATCTCCTCTTGGGTGGTCCTCACGGCTGTCATGCAGATACCCGGAGTCCATGTACTCCACATGATCCATTAGAGTCCCTGTTTTAGTTGCTGGTTGTTTCTCCTTCGTGTAGGTTTTATTTCAATCTATCCAATACATTGTTTTATTCATGACTTTTGCATACGAGCTCTGTCAGCGTACTTCACGTTGGGGTACCCTCTCCGATGCACAAAACCCTTCCACGTGGCGGTACCTGGCGTAATCAGCGGGCGAAGCACGCCTCGCGGGCCAGCCGGTTCACGAAGCGCCCGCGCAGCAGTGGGCGAAAGCACACCGCCCTTCGCGCCTACTTCACGTGGTGGCTTGGCAACGGCGGCGCAGCACGCCTCACGCCCAAAGCCGCCACGCGGGCGCCGACGATTTGTGTGGACGAGCACACCGCCGCGCGGCCGCCACCCACGGGCGGGCCGGCGACCGGCGGGCGAGCACGCCGCGACCGTGTCGCCCCACGTGGCGCCTGCGAAAGCGTGGGCAAGCACGCCGCCGGCTGCCGCCACCCACGCGGGCGGTTCGGGCGAACTGCGGGCGTAGCACGCCTACTACGGTGTCCGCCCACGGGCGCCGACGAGCAGTGGTCGAGCACTTCGCCGCTTGGCCGCCAGCCCACGCGGGCGGTTCGGGCGAAGGGCGAGCGAAGCATGCTCCTGCCGCCAGTGCCGCCCACATGGTGCTCGGCGAAGCAAGTGGGCGAAGATACTCGCCGCTTCCGGCCGAAGACAAAAAGGCGGTGCGAGGTAGCTCGCCAAGTCTCCTTCCCCTATCGCATCGCAAGCAGACGGCAAAGCTCACTAACAAAGCCTATCAATCGCGAGGATTTCTGCATAGGCCCATTCCTCCGACGCCTCCCACCTACCCATTAAAGAGAGGTCATGTAACGCAAGCGGATCGGGCGAGGCCAAGGCTTGCATTTAATGAGGCCGAGGAACGGGACAAAGACAGAAGGAGTAATAAATGCATAAGGATCAAAGATGATGACCCCCTTTACCTACTCCTGCTAGCCCGGCCTATATAAGGCGCCTTCGGTGCATGGGGAAGGGGAGGACGAGTGAATAAGCAAGAGTTCCATAGTAGAGCCTAAGGAAGAAGTTGTAACTCCCAAGCTCAGATCTGACTAGCTTAAAACACTCTTCAAACAATCTAGCAGAAGTAAGGCTACACACCAAGACAAGTAGTTCCAACTCGGTAAAATCTCTTGTCATCCCTAGTTCATAGCCACCGGAGTTCACCGTGACGGGGTCTTTAGGGTTCCCCTGTTAGGTTAGCTACCGCGAAGACGCCCTCCTATCGAACCAAACCCGGTCTCAGATCACGAGCTCGCCAGCGGAATACACCGGCAGGGGCGCCGCCGTAGGGGCTAGTGGTTGGTTTTCCGCGCAACTCCCCGCGAACTTCGAGTCCTTTCTTCAGAAGTCAGCCAGGCTCAAGATGGCGGTTCTCGCGATCAAGCGGCGGCGGCGATATTTACCGTGACGGCTGCCCCGCAATCTCTCGTGTCGGCGACTGGCTCACCCCGCCGCCGCAGGTGGCGCTGCGGGCTCTCTGGGAGTGGCGAGCACCCGTGCGACGCCGGCCGGGCCATGGAGGCCGCCACTCTCGCCCAGACCTGCACGCGGTTCGTGGTTCTCCCGACTACCTCCCGGTGGAGTTCGCAGGAGATTCTCCTGCCATCGGCGGTCGCTGATATCGCCGATCTCGTGGATGACGCTTAGCCGGGTAGGGCTTTCGACCGGCTGGCACCACTGGTTCCTGCCGTTCGTGGCGCGCGGCTGGCGCTCAGCGCCTAGCCGCCCCACGGGAAGCTGGCCCAGCCAGTGGGCCAGGTCGAGGGAAAACGTGCGCAAAGATCGTCCTTGCTCAAGACGGGCCGTGGGACCTTCGGTCGTCGACTTTGGATAAGCGCGCCTGTCAGCAAGCGATGATCTCCATGGTCGTCACGCCGCCACTCCAAAGTCGAGCTGCCCCACTGAAGCAGGTGGTCTGGATGATGGGAGCCCCTCCCGTGGTCTCCTGGGCCCGGACTAAGGAGGAGGTTCATCTCGGACTTATAGGAGCAAGGCCCATTGTCTTCCAGTGGGCGTGTCCCCTGATCGGGTCCCCAATGAGCGGTGGCTCCCCTCGGCGCCGGGTGCCAGTTTTCTTCGGCGTCAGCGCCGCAGGACGGGCTCTCGACAGTTCCGCCTGCTGCCCCTAGAAAAGTACGACGGCACCACCAACCCGTAAGAGTTCCTCCAGATTTACACAACGGTGGTGGGCAAACACGTGGTCTAAAAGATTATAGCCAACTACCTTCCGATGGCCTTGGCGGGTTCCACCGGCTTGGTCGTTAAACCTCCCCGCGAGGATCGGGAAGCGCGTGGGGGAGTTAGGCGACTTTTGTCGCCAACTTTGTGGCTCTTTCGGCAAATGCGAGGACGCACTTCCACGCCCGAGCAGAGAAAGGGGAGTCGCCACGATTTCATCCGGCCGGTTTTGCCATCGCCGCAACATGATCCCCCACATCTGGAGCAATCCGTCGCCATCGCCTCAAGAGGCGACGCGCATCAAGAAGATGAAGGAGAAGATGGCCACAGTTCTCAAAGACCACCTCTCGAAGTTTTTCTCCCTCGCGACATAAGTGCGCGCGGCATGGAGGCGAGGGGCCGAAGACCCGTTCCCAAGGGTGGCCAAGGCAAGGACGAGGCCGGGACCTTAAAGGGTTCCGGCCATTCAAGCAACAAGGCACGGAAACGCGAGGCAGGAGAGACCAGGCGGGTCTTAACCGCCGAGCGCGATGACGAGGACCCCACGCCACGGAAGCGCAACCGCCGCAACTAGCGCTGATGACCACCGCGAGTGGCGTGATGACCGTCGAGACCGGCGTGATGATCGCCGTGACCGGCGCGAATATCGCCGCGGTCATGGGAACGACCGCCGCGAACAGAAAGAGGGCGAGCCTTATTGCCCAATCCATCAGACCAACACCCATGACTGGACAACCATCGCCGTCGTGGGCAAATGGTGGAGAAGCGGCTCAAGCGAGCGCCGCCTCGACGATGATCAAGACGAAGATCCCGCCACGCCGCTTTTCCAAAGAGCGTAACCACGCTGCCGGCCTACATTCACGGTGGTTCATCCACCTTTTCCTCCAACGCCGCTTATAAACGCTTGAAGAGGGAAGTGTGCCACGCAGTGTCGAGCCCAGGGCGGTCTGGCGTCAAGTGGTCGAGCAGCACCACTTTCGGGCAAGCCGACCACCCCGAGGGCGCCACTGGCTGGGACATCTCTGGTCGTGGTGTCGCCCACCATTCGAACGCGCGCTAGGGCGCGTGCCGGGTAGACTCGAGGGAGTTCCATCAACCTCTCCGTCTCTTCAAAGATTCCCGGGCGCTCAGATCCCGCTGGCAGATCTCGCACCAGCTTCCGCCCATCTTTGGGGTAGCCCCAGAGGCTGGCTTAATTCCCATAGGGCAGGTGTGCATCCCCATCACCTTCGGGGATGAAGACAACTACCGCACCGAGATGGTGGATTTCGAGGTCGCAGACTTCGACCACCCCTACAATGCCTTACTTCTACGCACCGGTGTTGGCCAAGTTCATGGCGTGCAACCCACTATGCTTACATGGTGGTGAAGATGTCGGGCCCAAGTGGCCCCATCGTGATCTAGGTGGATAAATCCGAGGCCCTCAGACTGGCCACAAGTATGCGCCTGACATGTACGGCCACTGCGCGGGCGCCTCCGACGCCGCTCTGGAGCCCTCAGTTCGGACCTGCGTGTCTCACCTCAAGGCTTTGCCTTGGGTGAGGTCAAGGTGGTTGCCCCTGAGGGGGGGCGTAACTCGAAGATCACAACATTGGCGCCAACCTCAGCAAAATAGGAAGACGCGCCACACCTTCCTCTAGTCTAACTCCGACGTGTTCGCCTCGCAACCGTCCGGACATGACTCGGGTCCTCGTGGAGTGTGATCGAAGCACCGATTGGCAACGCCTCCCCGAGGCGCTGGCCCGGCCACAAAGAAGGTCCGGAGGAAAGCGCCGAGCGCCAAGATGCCATTCGAGAGGAGGTAGAGAAGCTGTGCTGCGCAGGGATTGTCCGTGGTCTTCGTGATCTTGAGTGGCTCGCCAACCCCCAAGCTTCGCCAAGAAGTCCAACGGAAATGGCGCATGATGTGTCAACTTCACCTCTAACCTCAACAAGGCCGCCTCGGCGATCCGTGATTTCGCCGCGAAGCTTCCGATCCTCATTGTTGACTCTACTACAAGCGCGTAGCTGTCAGGTTTTTGGATGCATACTCCGTACCACCAGATCAAGATGGCTCTTGAAGATGAAGAGAAGATCATGTGGAACTTTTACTGTGTTTATCATCGTTATGTAAGAATGGCTTTTGGTTTAAAGAATGTTGGTTCAACTTACCAACTTGCTATGCATATCACTTTCCGCCCCCAGAGAGTAGGGCGTAAATCTTGAAGTCTACGTTGATGATTTAGTCAGAAGGTCAAGAAAAGTAAGAGTCGATTCAAGACCCGAGGAAACTCTTTGCTAACCTCCTGAGGAACTGCTGAAGCTCAATCCCGAGAAGTGCGTGAGTTCGTGTGCTCCTCCGCAAGTCCGCTGGTTTCGGTGTCCACTGGGGTATTAGCCAATCTCGGATGTTCTGTCATCGATCAGATGAAGCCAGCCACGACTAAACAAGTTCAAGGTTCGGTCCGCTCGCCTCCCTAGGGCGTGTTCATTGCCGATTGGGAGAAAGAAGTTTGCTCTATGTTTCAAGTTATTGAAGAAGACTAACCATTTTGAATGGATTTGATGAAGCCTAGAAGGCATTTGAAGATTTGAAGCAATACCTCTCCTCTTTCCGGTACGGGGTCTCTCCTGCTAGGCTGGTGAGCCGTTGTTCTGCAGTACATAGCTGCCACTCCTGAGGTGGTGAGCGCGGTGCTAGTTGCGGAGAGGGAAGGTGTCCAGAAGCCAGTCTACTACATCAGCAAGGTGTTGCATGAAGTAGAAACTCGATACCCCCAGGCTCAAAAGATGCTGTACGCGGTCCTAGTGGCGTCCAAGAAGCTACGGCATTATTTCCAAGGGCGGAAAATTACCGTGGTCACGGCCTATCCTCTGCGGGAAATCCTCCACAACCGTGAAGCAGAGGGTCAGATCGCCTAAATGGTCGGTGGAACCGGGAATTCAACTCAAATTCATACCCGCACCGCCATCAAGAGTCGGTTAGCGGAGTTCGCCGCCGAGTGGACTCCCGCCACTCCCCGGTCGAAGAGCGCGCTACCGCCTAGACTTTGTTCTTCGAT